>OY728136.1:1501811985-1502436985 GCA_963277665.1 Viscum album | reverse complement strand
AAAGTTTAAAAAGTACAATACATATTGAAAACTAAAAACTACATCCACAAGAACTTAGTAAATGAACTTCTCTTCATAACCTGTTGAGGGTAAACAATGAAAGGGGTGAGCTCAAACGCTCAGTAAGGGTTAAAAATAGTGGAAGAATGAATACAATAATAAGTGAATCATAGTCAATCTGATATAATCAATATGGCATGGTGAATAAATGAAAACTAATTCCATTAATAAACTGAGATTGAAACTGCATCCATAGATTTTGTCATAGTGAAAACCTCATGAATAATAATAATAACTGATAATGAATAAATAGAATACTTATTAATTGGACGTCATGTATTTGGCACATGAAACCATAATACCATAAAAACGTTTTAGTTCTATGGGTAGAAACCTATCTGATTTTTTGGAAACAAACTCGAAGGGTTTGTCGCCAATTGATTTGCCTCATGAGACCTACCGATGCACCAAGGGGATATAGCAGGCCCCACCCAACACTTCATGTCCAAATCATTCTTTATACATTGATTCAATACAATATAAATATGCCTTTTCAATATCTTTATAGAGTAGAGTATACAGATTTATCAATATTTCCATAATTAAAATAACTTTCCAAATAAACACCATATGTAAAATGGTATACAGTTTAGTCAACAAACATATCCATGATATGAGATTATGGATATTCAATATTAATATAATTTCAATTGAAAAGTGATCTCAAATGGGAAGTAGGTACACCACATAAGTATTATTAGGTGCACCACACAAAGTTGTCACAACAAAATAGTATTTGAGACAAAGTCTCTTACCACAATGTAATCGGTCGAATCATATGACCAGAACTTAATAACCCTCAAATGAATAATTTAATAACATGAATATAAATAGAATAATTTTATTATATATCAAATGGTAGTACACATACACCACATACAAGAAATAAGTGGCAAACAAAGAAAAACTCACAGAAATGAAAGTGAGATGAGAAACCCCTTACCTTTTGCTCTAGTGTGTTCTTTGTTTGTTTTAATAACCTGAATAATAAAATTTATATCCATTAATTAATAATTTCATAACCTAATATATATTTAATTTATTTATTATAACCTTATTAGGTTCATTCTTGGCCCTTTTAATGGGTTTAAGAGGTTCAATTTTATTGTTTTGGAAGCATTTTCATCCTTGGTTTTCATGATTCATTTACTTGCATTCATGAATGGAAGTTCATTTGAAATGTGGTTAAACATACAAAATTGTTAATATATATTATTAGTGACATTAAAGAGATATAGATGATCTTATAATGATTCTAGGTTATATATTTTAGGATGAATCATTAGTTGAAAGTTTTTGATAAACGCTTGGATTTAGCTTGGCAGTTTTGTATACAATAACTTGTTTTGTATTATTATTCCATATTATGAGTGTGTAAAGATTATAGAACATTAATCAGATGAAATACTTATATTATTATCTGTTTCAACCATTAAAATGATTTCATGACCAGTAATGAAGGAGAAAGTGAAGAACAAAACTCCGCCGTCCACAAAGGTCATAAATTGGAACCTCATGGACGTTGATTTCATTTATAAAACTAAAGAGGGGGGAGTAAGAATATTGATGATGGTTATTCCATTCACATGATATAATTCCATTATATAGATGATACTGAAGTTTATCATGGTCATTTTGAAAGAGGAGGTGTGAAGAGAAAAAGAAAAGAGATGAACTTGAAAATAAAAGAAAAGTTGAGAGATCCCTTATAAAAATTCAGCAGCCTAATGACGTCGCTTAAAATTTTATAAAATTAAATGATGAGAAAAAATGGGTATATCATCATATTGAAATTAAAAGTGTAGTAAGAAGAATAGATAAAATAAAACTCCAACATATTAGAATGGAAATTCAAATAGATAACGTAAAAGAAGTGACGACTAAAAGAAGAGAATAAAGGATTCCCTTAATATAGAGACCCAAAGCTTAATGTAAATAGAAATTACATTACTTTTTCAGAATACTTAATACATAAAAAAATAGACACCAATGAACTGTAATATTTTAGTGTCTTGGAAACTCGTAACAAAATCTTCTAATTGTTGTGAAAGATCATCAACATCTCCCATAAAGATCTTTCCCTTTTGTTTTCTTACCTAAAACCTTTATTTATATCCTGGGGAAAAGAAAACATATAAAGGTTGAGCTCAAATTCTCAGTAAAGGTAATCATGGAGAGAATAAAACAAACCATATACATTTGAACATAAAAAATGAAAATAATGTTTAAACATCAAAATCTTGAGCAATGACATAAAACATGGCAGTACATAAGGCATAGATCATAATGGAACATCAATCATGATAAAATAGCATGGGAATAAAACATGTAATTGTGGAAAACCATTAATCACATGATATTATTTCCATAGTAGCCAAGACATTGCTGCCAAGACCATCTTAGTGTACAAAGTCCCTTTCTGAATCAAGTTCACTCCTCGTTCCAGTCCTGTATCACTGAACCAGATTAACTTACCGTTACAGCCATGTCTATCTCATGAGATATAAATATTTACCCAATGAATTAGAGGGATATATAAGTCTCACACATCTCACAATGAAATCATTCTTACTTGTTCCACAACATAAACATAAATCATTCATAATAATTCAAAGAATAAAATGGGTTTCATAAACATCATTCCATCATAACATAATCCACATAAAACAAATGGATATCATTTCATCATAAAAAAAGTGAAACCATTTAAATCATAGAGACATTATAATTGAAACATACACATATGAAATAATGTCATCTTAGATGGAAAATGGTTTTGACAAAACACTTGAAATGAATTCCTGAGGAAAATATCCTTTATTCTTCAAAATCATTTTCTTTTCACAAAATGCCATGCAATTTTAAAAGAAAAGGATTTTTTTTGAAAATAGTCATGAAATATTGTGGAGTAAGCTTCCTAAAATTAAGGTTTTATGAAATTGTAAAAATCTGTTCATGCCGTATAAGTTAAAAAAACATTCTCCTCATAATTTTAACAGAAAAGTCAAAAAGTGCCACGTATGGTAAACAAAAGAAAGATTCCTTCCATAACACAAAGTAAAAGTAAAATAGGGGTAAAAATGAATTTAAGAATACATGTAATAATATTAAACACTTTATGAAAAACATTTTTATGGACATGGTTGAAAAATATAACCCCATTAAATACTTACGTATAAGCAATCTCTGATAAAAATGAGATTGAAAAATTATCCCTTACCTTATGTCCGATATGCTTCGTATGTATTAGAAACTCCTGTATAATGATTTAAATAATGTCATTGGATTATTAAAGAATAATATTTATTGTTATTATATCATATATGGTTCACTTATGACTTTATATTACCCGTTCTATTGTAAATTCCATGTTAAAGCAACGTTTTGGGTAAAATCGTTTCATTTATCGTACCTGTTTCGATTTGTTGTTCTTGATATTATCACTTCTATCCTGATTTACTTAATTAAAGAATTTAAAACATGATTTATATATAATATATATTCAGTATATATATATATATGATAGATCGATAAATGGAATGAAATACACCGTTCATGGAGACGGTAGACCGTACGTACGCATGAACGCTGTTTTCATTTCCTTATTGAATTAAATGGAATTAAGTAAATGAAACATATATGTACATAAATATAGTATCATTATTATGTAATATATTTCATTATTATTTATTATATATATACTTTATAATCATACATTAATGGTCAATCATGGAAAATTAATCTCATCGCATTCGTGGAGACGGTAGTCCGTACGTACGCACGAGCGATGATATCGTTCCCATAATTATTGAATAGAATTGGAGTGGATGATATAATATCTCAGAATAAGTATGATGTTATAATAACAATATATATTTATTCTTTACACCATTATACCCATCCATGTAAGGTGGTGGGGGAAAAACTAATTACACCACGACGTAGAGACGGTATTCCGTACGTACGCACGCGCAGTGATTTCGTTTTCCGTAGGATGGATATAAGTTGAAATGGGGTTGTTTCATATTTATAATAACATATCAGTATATTATTTATACTTATGTTATTTATTTATAATGAAACTACTAAATAAGAAGAAGTTGAAGAAGAAAGAAACTTGAAAGAATCGGTAGAAGAGATTACATCTTCTTCGACACACCTCTTTTAAGCTTCCTCTTAAGGCACTAGAGTTGGTATTTTGAGAAGACCAAAACCTCAAGAATGTTTCTAGGGAAGTGGAGAAGAGAAATGGGCCGGGGTTGGCCGATATTGAAGGCTCAAAGTTGTGTAAAGAGGAGAGGGATGATGTGCCCTTATATAGGAGAGGAGAGGGGCACTTTTGGAAACCTTAAAAATATTAATTAATAATAAAATGAAACCCCACTTAAAAACTCCCAAAATGACTCAAATACTAATATTAGATTATATAAGTCTTACAATAAATTTTAGACATGTTGGGTATTTATTTTAAACCTTATCAATTTGATTTATCCTTATTTAATTTATTTAATCTTATTTGTGGTAATAATATTCTAGATTTTAAATTGTTATAAATAATTACTTATGTGTTGTGAATTATCCATAATTGGGTACTTTATGACATTTTATACCATATAAATTTCAATTTATAATTTTTAAATTTTCATGTGATTTTTAATCAATTTAATAATATGTTATTTTTATAAAATAACAATAGTGTTCATTTTGACACTATTCATTTATTTGAATTTAAATAAAATCCAAACAGAGGATATATTCGAAAAAAAATGTTAAATATATTAATAACATGTAATATTAATCTATAAAATTTGTGGAGAACATTAATTAGTTCATATAATGTTTATTTTAATATTTATAAAACCATTTGTTTGATATTTCTCTTAATAAAACAATTACTACATTATTTTTGTATAATCATTTAATATACTTATTATTTGCATAAAAATTAAAAATAAAATACTATGATGAAGATAAATATAATACCTTTTATAATAATATTTTTACTCTAATTTATCATCTTAAAATCACAACATTTAAATAGTTATATTTATTAAATTATGAAGGTGACATCTTTGACATCATTTAAAATAAAATAATATAAATGTCCTAATCTGTTTTATAAGGCTCTAAATGGTCCAAAAATAGACCCTTTGATTCTTAGAGAATATATATACTCTAAATATAAGGTTTTGTCAAGTTTAGGGTCCTTTTGATAGGTATTATTATTTTAATAAAAACTATATTATTGATTTTTCACTAAATAAACAATTTCTGCATCACTATTGTGTCACCATTAATGACAATTATTTAATCCCTAAAAATTATAAATTAATTAAAATTATGTAGATAATTTTATTAGCTTTCTGTATACTATTAATGTTTGTAGTTTCATGAAGTTTATCACTAAATTAAAATTATTATACTTATAAGATTTAAGAGAGTGACATGTTGTCACTTTCTTTGGTTTTAATAATAATTAAATTATTTTCATGGTCAAAAGTCCATAAAATGAATCTATTCCTACCCTTAGGTGATATGGGTCGACTCTTAGTCATCAAATAGAATTTTTTCAAGTATTAGGGTAATTTTATAATCTTATTTTTACCATTAATTACCCGATTTACCTTTAACTACAGTAAATAAAAATTATCGTAGTTACTATTCATAATATCAAAAAAATAAAATAAAAGTAACCTATTAACATAATTTGGACCCACTTAATTCAAATATGGAATCCATTTTTCAAAATTCAAAACACAGAAGTTGCAGTAATTAATTTAAAATTATCCCGTTGTTAAGAAAACGGGTTTTAAAAGTTAAAATATTGCCAAAGATTGAAATGTGTTTACCTATGAATTCAATGTAAAATTAATGGTAATGACATAAATTATATTAAATTGTAAAAATATATTCTATTTATACTTTAAAACCATTCAATATTATAATTTAACCATATAAATTATTGCGATGAAAAAAGTTGTCTTTAATTAAAATATAGCATGTTTTTACTATTCATTAAAATATGAAAGTTATCAGAATAATATGAAAAATTTATCCAAAGTAAATTTTTATATCCTAATTCCAAAGAAGAATTTTATTTTGTCAAATTGAACTTATAAACATGTCAAAAACTAGATTTAAAGCTGGTGCGCCATCAAAAGCCTGCAAAACTGCATTTTTTAAAAAATACTTATTTTACCCGAAAAATTTATTTTGTTCTCATACCATGTTCTAGAAAATGTGTAAGATGAATAATAATGTTATAAAATTCAAAATGTAGTTAATACTATTCATAATGGCTAGTCCATAATAATATTATAATAATATATCATTGTTTAGTGAAACCAGGTATTGCGTACTACACACGCTATCGAGAAAGGTTGCGATTGTATGTAATGCAAGCCAAGTTAGGGATGCCTGTAGCATACAACACAATACATCAATAAAATTAAAAAGAATAATTCTCATAAAATCTCGGGTTGTTACACTTACCTTGTAGAGTAATTACTAGATCTTGAAGGATGGTACCTTGGGGGGACTCCTAGAGAGGTAAAACCACCAGAGATTTGAGGACGTGAGATTTGTAATGAAAGAAAACGAATGGATGATTGGATATTTATAGAAAAATAGAGGTAGTTTTTTAATAATTTCAAAGGGACACCTCATTAGTGGTTTTTTCCAAAACATGGGCTTTCCCATGGTATTTGCCCATGGTTTTAGCCACTTGGGACACCTCATGTCATAAGTTACTTTACAAAATTCGACCATACTTTTATATTTAATTATTACATCATTATGACATCATTAAACTACCGAAAACTCAATACTTTATTTTTACTACTCATGAAAAATTCATGTATTTTAGAAAAATCCCAAAAATTCACCCTAACCATTTTTAGACGTGTAAAATTCAAAAATAAACTCCATTTTTTGAAAATAAATTTCTAAGTATTTTTAAATTAATTTTTAAATAAAATCATAGTTAATTCAAAAAATAACAATTTTAAAAGTATAATTAGTTCTATATCACATTGAAAAATTAATTAAGATCTCATTATCTTATTACCTTAAAAAAATAAAATATTATAATTATTTACTATTTATAAGGGTCATATTACTATTCATTTTACTATTCATAAGGGTATGTTACTATTCATAAAAAAATCAAGTTGGCTCTATCAGACTCCTAATGACTTACTGGTCACAATTCTAGTTGACTATTTTTCGAAATTCAAAACATAGAAGTGGAAAATTTGTGTTCAATGGATAGATTATAAGTTTCTCCTATAATGTTTTTATTCCCAAAATACATAATGCTTCATGAAATATAGGCTATGAATAGAATGTATTTAATAGAAGCATACTATAAAATGTTTGGGGTGTTATACC
Source organism: Viscum album (assembly GCA_963277665.1). Lineage (NCBI taxonomy): Eukaryota > Viridiplantae > Streptophyta > Magnoliopsida > Santalales > Viscaceae > Viscum > Viscum album. The sequence goes on along the minus strand of OY728136.1, from coordinate 1,502,429,536 downwards.
AACACTTTCAAATCATTTAAAACATTCATGATGTGAATTTCTATTTTTCTAACTTTCACCAAAATTCACATCAACTCATCTCAAATTAATTATACATAATGAATTCAAATTTAATGATGTGAATCCATTTCATGATTCACACCTCATATAAACAAAATCCATGAATTTTTCAGCTTCACAAGACGCAAATCACCAATTCACATTGTGTAAACCATTCACGATGTGAATTTCCAACAGCACATCTGCTGTAGTTCCAACCACTACAAAACCTCCTCTATCCTCTTATAAAACACCTTAAACACAAAAAACTATAATATTAATATATTGGTAAGATATAAATCATTACATTTAGATACCTTATGATGTACTCCCTTGACATGGTATGAGACAACTTCTTACAGGTGAGGAATTTCGAGTAGGTATCGACAGATACTTCTGAGCCAATGTGGTCTCATTATGTATTCCCACTTATGAAAAAGTTATAGAGCATGTTCTAGTGACTAATATTTTCCAATAAGAGGGGAATTGGGTGGTTTGAGATGGATGTGGGTAGAATGTGGTCGATTCATCTATAGTAGGTAACAAACAAGAAATGTTAAGATCTCCGTAGAGGAGGAATTCTCAGACTTGGACATGTGGGTCTATGGATCAGGGATCACATTGAGGATTAATTCATCCCAGAGATGGGTGATTTTATTCTTGTGATAGGTGTGGTAACATGACTCATGATCTCCTAACCCATCGTGCCAAGAAAGACCTGAAGACAATGGATGAACCTCCATGGAAGAGGCAGTTCCATGATTAAGGATCTCCTAGATGCATACAAGGTAGACCTCAAGGAGGAGATGCTGGTAGAGGAGAAAAATTAGCTCTAGAGAGAGGATAATTTTGTGGAGGAAAAAATTATGAGCTCCTACCACCACTACCATTAGGTGTCCCACATCAAGCTTAGAGAGTCGGCAGTCAGGGTCGTGGGCAGTTGTAGGCCATGGAGGGCTTTGACCAGGCTACACACGAGATGATAAAATGTATGATCTATGTTTATTATACTATTTTTTAGTAATAATAGACAAAAGTGTGAGTCATTACTTCATCTCCTTATTCCTATCATGAGAGTTGGAGCTTCCAGTTGAGACCATTACCCAACATCTTTTTTCTAGAGGTTCTGACTGGGATCAATTCTTCAATATCACTCATCTGCCAATAGTGTGAGTTATCATTTGGTAGAGACAGTTTCATGAGGGACCTCTTAGATGTCATGATGAAACATTATGACATCATCTTGGGTATAGAATTCTTTTCTATGTTTTGAGTCCATATTGACTATCAATTTAGATGGGAAATATGTCTTATAACTGATGGGATGTGATTCTACTTTGTGGTTGAGAGAGATCTCATAGAGTAAAAAGTGTTCCTTTCATGTAGGATACTACATCCCATCACCCATTATCTGTCGAGCTTAGTCCTTGGCATAGAGGACTCTTTAGGTATCTAGATTCCTTCAGTAGTGAAGGAATTTATGGATGAATTCCCTAAGGATGTTTTGAGAATACCTATGAGGTGGGAGATGAAAATTTTCATTGATTTTTACCCCGGTACCATAACAATATCTTATGAAACATATCAAATGGACCCTTTCAAGATTTGGGGGATGGGGGTGCAGTTAGAGAACTTTTGAGAGAATGGTTTTATCAGAACCAGTGTTTCCCCTAAGAAACTCTAGTTTTTTTTCATAAAAAGTCAGATGAGATATTGTGGATTTGTGTTGATTATAATTGACATAATAAAGAACAATTAACCCTTTACATGAATTTATGACCTCTTTGATCAGTTGTGAGGAATGATTTGTTTCTTTAAGATCAATCTCATTCCAACTACCACTAGTTGAGTGTTCGTGAGGATGATATTCTGAATTTGGAATTTCAATGTTTCTATGGACACTATGAGTTTCTGGTGATGCCTTTTGGTGTGATCAATTTCTCACTATGTTTATGGAATTGATGAACCTGATCTTCCATCCATACATAGAATGATTTGTGTTTGTTGTTATTGATTATATACTGATCTAATCTTTGTTAGAGGAGAAGAAAGTAGAGAACTTGAGGATGGTCCTATACTTGCTATGGGAGCACCAACTTTATGGTAAGCTCTAAAAGTGTCAGTTCAGGATCCATGAGGTTCTTTCTAGGGATTTTCATTTCTAAACATGGATTAACTATGGATCTGATGGAGATTGATGCAGTAATTTATTTGGATCCACACTAGATTGCGTCAAAGGTGTGGATTTTATTAGATTTATAGGGTACTGCAAGAGGTTCATGGTTTAATTCTCTAGGATTACAACCCCTTTGACTAATCTAACTGGGAAAGTACAACTGTTTACCTAAAACGAGTAGTATCAGAGAGCCTTTGAGTAGTTGAGGCTGAGGTTAACCAGTGCTCCTGTGTTGAGACTACCAGTGGAGGGCATGGAATACGTAGTTTATTTCCATGCCTCTAGAGCTAGGATCAACAATGTGGTGATGTAGAGGTAGGCATTTATTGAATATGGGTTGAGGCAGTTGAGACCCACTAGCATAAATATGCAATTCATGACATGGAGTTAGCTATGGTAGTCTTCATTCTGAGGTTGTGAAGGAACTATATTTAAGGAGAGAGATTTATTTTTTACTCATACCATTATAGTCTTAGGTATATCTTCATGTAGATAGATATGAATATAATGAACCTTTCCTTATCAGCCCATTACTTTTCTAGTTTTGGGTGTTGGAGGTGTTTTAGAGAAGTCTTGAGGAGGTTCCATAATAGTTGGAGGTGTAGCAGAGCTACTGTAGGAAATAAACATCTTGTATTGTTTACATGACATGAATTAGTGGTTCATGGATTATATAGCCCACTAGTTCATGGAATGTAAATAAGATAAGGGGGATAATTGAAACAAATTCATGATGTGAAAATGAAATTTATGACGTGTAATTAAATAAATACGAGGTAATGTTATTTTTGGTGAAAGTGGGAATTATTGAAAAACACATGAATTACACACTATATAAAGTTTACATGATGTGAAAACCATAACAACCCAATTTGTTTGTGTGTAATACTTTGGAATATTTCTAGTAATATTTTTAGAGCTAGGCACTGAGAGGATGTGAGGTTTCAAGACCCAATTCCTGGAATTTAAATTTTAATGATATTAAAAATATTAATATCATGCACATTAATTTTTGCTAAAAATTAGAATAACTTTAAAAAGTATTCTTATATCATAATTCTAATACCACCATTGATTTTGGAATTTTGGGTTTACCCTAGGAATGACATAATCTTTGTCGGTGTCGAGAGTTTGTGAAAAAGTCATCATGGGCACAAATAATAAAATATATAAATTTAATTAATTTATTTTATTTTGTTCATGTAGTGACCCATTTTACTCTATAAATATATAGTTATGATGAGATCTCATGGTTATCTATATAACCCTGGGGATCTAAACTACCGTTAGAGGAAATATTTCTTGGAAGATGACATCAGATCGAGACCAGATCGAGGATTATCGTGCTATTGGAGTTTTAGGATCTTACCAAAAACGACATAGATTAATTCTTCACCAATGATTGATCCAAATTGATTTAAGACATTTTTTTTGGATTTATCCCCATTTTATTATCCCACAATGAATGTGAATTAATCGACTAGAAGATTGATTTGTTGATCGGTCATTTGTTAGGCATCAATTTATTTGTGGTACTTGGGGATAATTTTTTTTTTGTTTTTTGATGTTTATACATCTTCATTAATCATTTCTACAACAAAAGATCAAGGATAAAGATGCCAACGAGCTTGTAACCTAGTGGTACAAGCTCCTACTTGGCATCCAAAAGACCTGGGATCAAATCTGGGCAGGGGTGAATTTCCGAATTACTGTAGCAGCAGTACTGTAGCAGCCGTAGAACTGTAGCAGTGGCGACACTGTAGTGGCGGAGGGACTATAGCAGGTACTTCTGCGACGGTGGTTATTGTAGCAGGTACTGTAGCAGCGCTGGTATTGTAGCAGTACTGTTCACCGAGGGGTCCTTTGGGCAAAAAATGGGCTTTCAAGCCTTGTATTCAGGCCACTTGGCCTTGGGCCTTCGGGCTATGTAATGGGTCACCCTCTACCTAGTCTAAAGAGGTATTTTCTTTAAATAATAAATTAAGGCTTCGGCCCCAACCTTTAAAAAAAATCAAGGATAAAGATGAAAAAAGGCTGAGGTTCATTCCTCATGTTTGTGTATTATGGTTTTCTCTCCTTATTTTGCTTGCATTCATTATTTTCATTCTCTCTAGTCTATGATTCAATGAATAACCAGTGAAGGATCATTGAAAATTTGGAATTTGAAAAAATAAATCACTACCACAGGTTAGGGATGGAGATTTAATGTCATAATTATGGTAAATGAAAAAGAAATCATATCCATGGAAGGATCGAGAGTTCGCGGTGGTAGACTTGGAATACAGAACCAATGAGGCATGATAAAGGGTGTTTTTCAAGAAACAGATATAGATAGAATGGTGAGAATCTTGAAAATAACTATGATATGGTTCAGTCAACCCTAGATCCATGATGTATGTTTTGATTATCAATGTGGTTCATGGATGGAACATAGTACAAAAGTACAAGAAAAGACATGTGAAACAGATCTAGAAAAATCCAGATATACATGGTGTGTAATTCAGGACCTCACATCGTGTATTGTCATTAGAGTGGTGGATAGGGTTTCAATAGAGAGTTAAGGATCACACAATGTATGGTCCCTACCACATGATGTGTGGCCCTAGATGGCAATATCAGCATATACATGGTGTACACCCCCAAGAGTTTGGGTGAGTTACATGCTATGTAGTCTATGCCACATGCTATGTATACCCTATAAAATAGATCGATGTGTACAATGAGTACACACCCAAGAAATTGTGTGGCCCCATGGTACATGGGCACATGCAAGCTACTTACAGAGTTCCATTCAAGACACTTATATGTTGTGTACCTTTAGTGGACACGCCGTGTACCCTTTGAAATTCATGTTGTGTGAGTGTGAGACATGGGTAGTGCTGAGTGCAAGAGAAACATAGTTTACCCTCAGATACATTCCATATAATCCTTTTAGGATAGGTTAAATTCCTCATTCTCCTTATTTTATCTTTGTGATGATCTTTTATGAGCTTCCTTATACTAGTAGCAGTTGAGTGTGTTATATTAGTCCATTCATATGATGATTTGGTGCAATGTTCCATTATCATCATAGAGGGTGACCCATCTATAACTTTCTATTGATCAGTATAGTATGGGTGAGTTCCCTTCTCTGGGAGTGAGTTGTCTTAATCTTCTTTGACTATACCCCTCATCGTCCTAGAGCATGTATCCCTTTGAGAGTCCTAGATCAATTCTCATTTCTTTCTTATTTCCCTTAGTAGGGATTTTTGGAATCAATGTGACCATAAATACACATGCATTGATCCCCTATCTAGGAGGATGTTTCTAGTAGGGTCTAGGGTCTCCCCCAATGAGGCCTGAGCATTGAGCCCCTATATGTGTATCAAGATCTGATCTTTCCCATGATATTTAGTTCAATCGAGTGTGTTTGTCAGATAAAATCTCTTAGTATTCTTATTTATTCTTTTTGGATATACCTAACAAGAATGAACTCTAGGATGAGTGTTTTTAGTGGTAGTATAGCTCAAAGATCAATTCCTCTTAGATGAGCATGATCACCAGGATGGGTGTTGATAGAGGCAGTATAAGTATGTTCTCTCAGACGAGTGTTATATGAAACCTTCAAGCAGAAATAATAGGTTATTAATTATGGTTGTGACCTTACCTTAAGATTGTGAGTCTACTATGAGTATATCATGATTTTTTACTATATGCATCACATTATGATTGAAATATCCTGTGATGATCTAACTATTCTTGATACTTTATTCTTAGTGATTTTAGGGTGTCCTACTGAGTATTTTTATACTCACCCCTGCATGGTATCTTCCCAAACATGTTATGTATTATGCTAAAAATATATCTTTTACAGAGTCCTTATAGGACTAGGAGTATGTGGAGCTTAATTTGGGCTTGACGGACTGAGGTGTACATTGGTGTTTCATTTGATAGCTGCCCCATATTGAGAATATCGGGATTTATTTCTAGCTTTGGGTGGGATTATATTTGGTCATTTTTTTTATTTCCAATACTTTATGTCGTACTATTATTATGGGATTATAGATGTATGTATGAATTTTTACGAGTTATTTTAAATTTTAGTATTGTATGGACTTAGATATGTGTGCGTGTGTATAGGTACATTAGGCTAATGCCTCCCATGCATGTGATATGCATTCTCAACGCTAGTTTCCAGCCTCTGGCCTATTAGAGGTGGTATTGGGGTATTTGCGGCTTGGCCCCCAGAAGGTTGGGTCATGATAGAATAGTATCAAAGTGGGTTCCTTACATGAAGTGTTATGACATTTCTTGGGTTTAGGACTAGAGTTTGAAGTTTCTTTTGTCTAGATATGACATTTGATTTGGAAATTTGGGAAATAGTGATAAAGTGTTTTGAGTTTGGATCTCAGGCTAGGGTGTCTAGTGTTGGTGTGGCAACTGACGTATCCATTAACCAGGGATCTGATAACCTACTTATTGACTCATAATTTATAGGCACTCGTTGTAGGGAAAATAGTGGTACATACATCATATAGGAATGGGTTCTGGTTTCCATGTCCTTGTTGAATCAGATCCCTAGATATGATCCTTGACTGGGGTATGTCTTGATAAATTTCAATATGACTCCATGATGTTATCCAACTAGGATTTTAAGACAATGTTGTGATGACAACTAGTTGAGCGATGAGGCCTCAATTCAGGGACATAACCATGGGGTGTTTTCTCCAGGCGGGCATCGAGTAGTGTTATCACCTATTGAAAAGTTCATAGATCCTTTTATGGATCAAGAAAATGATCTTCTTCATGTTGAGTAGTCAATAGCTCCAACAGGACAGGATGATGGTATGTGAAATCTTGGAATGTTACATGAGTTTTAGTGATAAATGCCACTTAGGTTTTGTGGAAAGTTAGACCCTCGGGTAGTGGAGGATTGAATCATCATGATGGTCTATGTTTCTAGTTTGTGTGGACCGTCAACCAATCAGATGCTTGCGTTTGCAACCCATTTTATTCATAGAATAGTAGTTGGATCTGGTGGTACCAGAATATTAAACACCTATTCTAGGTGCACATCATGAGTTCTAGAGTTAGAGATCACCTAGGTTACATGGTAGGATATAACCCCTTATCAGATGGTGGAGGAATGGCATGAGCTTGTAGTGAGAGTTTCCTTATTGGTTAGGGAACCTCTTGATGATGGTTCTTCCGGTGAGATATCTCTAGAGTGACTTAGGATGTAGGTAGAGACCTGTGTTGGTGATGAGTTTCTATGACTTGTGTGGTTGAGGTTGTTTTATGCAATAAGGTGTTCGAGCAAGCCCTGGTTGTGGTAAAAAGCTGGGAAAGTGTAAGGATGAGTTCCAAGTGGTATGTGATTGTAGATACTTTGAGTGTTGTTTGAGGTATGACATGTTTCTTAACTTTACTAGTTGTAGTTTTCACATAGAGTTATAAGCCACTTTTCCCTGAGTGTATCCCCTATTTGAGACCAAGTGGTACCATTGGATCCTTTTTTCTCAACCCTTATAATAGAGGCTCCTCTAGAGAGTATCATTGATTACATTCTTCTACCGACTATGTGACCTAACTTTGGGAGGATAGAGAGAGAGAGCTTATCGTGGAACCTCTTCATAGTGGTCATGTGGACCAACAATTATTTCTTCAGTATGGGTTTGTTTCCTACCATCCATGCTCAATTGGTTTCTAATAATTATTTTAGCAATGTTTCTGGTTTGTTGGGACAGAGTTTTCCTCCTTTTATAAGGGGTGATCCTAGGGAGTGTAGGATGAGCTTATGTACAAGACGTTATGATCGAATTTACATCTGCTAAATAGTGATTTCTTTAGAGTAGTGGATGTTATGAGATATTTTTTTCCTATAGTGGTGGTGGATTATTATGACTCATTTCTTAAGGATGTTCTGAGTTTATATCCACACTGAGACTTAGGATTTTTCAAGGAATGGAACCAAGGATTGCCCCAGATTTTTACGATATCACATCATATGGAACTTTTTGAGCTTTGTGGGCTAAAGGTGCAGTCATGAGTTTACATAGAAAAGGATTTTTTAAGACCCAATTTGTTGACATGGGCATCCCAGTTTTGTTCACCTAAGAGGTGGATGAGTGCTTGAGGTTAGGTGTAGATTAGTATCACTTGGAATAATTGAAATGAGAGAAAGTATCCACTCTTGAGAATCAATGACCTCTTCACCTAGTGGATGGAGGTGAAGTGGATCTTAGAGTTTGACCTTAGGATGGGTTATCACCAACTCCAAATTCTAGTGGTGGATTTAATGAGTGTAGATTCCGAGGGACACTATGGTTTCTTTGATTTCTTGGTGATACCCTTTGGTGTGTTGAATGCCCAGAAGAGTTTGAAATACTTTTGAGAAAGATCATTAAACTTTCTTAGATCAGTTCATGATAGTATACTATGATTGAAACCTCATGTCCTTGACATCATATTTGGAGTACCGAGACATAGGTGGATGGTGATAGACTTACTCTGAGAGTTTTAGTCATATGGTAACTCTCCTAGAGTCATTTCTAAAATTAAAGGTCCACTTCTTATGATATATCTTTTTAAGAATGGGAGTGAAAATTTAACCTGTAGAGGTTTAGGTGGAATAAGATTTAGGGGATACCCATGGAATATCTGTTGAATCAGATTCTCATAGTGAGGATTCCCATCCACTGTTGTCGAGTATGATAATTAAATTGTTGATCTCTTTTCATTTGACCCTTATGGATGAGGATAGTGCATCATACCTCTAGTTTATGGTTGTTACCCCCTTCTTCTTGAACAATTTAGGGAGGGATGATTTGGGGACATCGATTGGGATATCTTGCATGACCAAATATCCATTGGATACATTCCTAGTGGATTCCTTGAAAGATAGAATCATATCATCCTTTTTCCAAGGAAGGATGGTGGTTCTTGTCATGATGTGAAAATAGGTGTTGAGGAGGTTATTTTCCCTTAATAATATATCTAGTGGAGGTGAGGGTGTACCAAGATCTCTTGGATTCAAATGGATATCCAAGGGAGTCACAAAAAGATTTTGATTTAAGATCTTGTTGTTTCATATATCTTTGGGTGATGTCCAAAAAAACTTTTTAGAGAGTTTGAGACACCTATTTATGTAGGATTTAGTCCATATTTGTGGAATTAACTCAACGATCATTACAAAATTTGATGATTACCTACTGACACGATTAGGGAAAGGATGAAAAAATCACCTTTTCGAGGCCATGTATGAGATACATTGAATGACACTATTATATTGGTCAGAGAGAGTGGATAATAGTTCTTAGTTCCTAGTTTTGGTTCTAGTGATGGTTTTAAAGGGTGAAGATTATCTAGGGGAGAATGAGGACTACCTAGAAAACGTTAGGATTCCATAGTGGTCTATTTATGGAGGATTTTGGAGTTGAATAGTTAATGAGTCTTAGCCAAGAAGGTAGGATATCTCCAGGGATCTCAATCCATTCCTTTTTCCTACTGCTGTGTTGGGTTAGTGAGGTGGTATACCACTTAACCCTATAGCCATAAAAGTTTTGGGTTTCATGGTATTCTTCACATGTTGGAGTTGAGGAGTTATGTGCATGAATTGTTGTATGATATTGACCTGGGTAAGTTGGTTCATGAGAGGGGAGTTTTATTTTTCCAGGATAATGTGGTGCAGGGAACTAGTATAAGAAGACCCTTTATGGGAAAGTATTTTAATTAGGTTCACATTTTTTGACAGTATAAGAAACCATCATTAGAATTCTCTAGAGTGTGAGACCTAGTTGAGATCTTATCATCCCCAACATTTTATTAAGATTTATATTTTCGGGGATGAAAATCCTCGAAGGAGGGAATAGTGTAATGACTCATTTTTTATTGTTTAAGAATTTGGAATATTTCTAGGAATATTTCCAAAACAAATCACTAAAAAGATGTGATATTACGAGACCTAGTGATTCTAGAATTTATTTTTTAAATATATTAAAAATATTAATATCATACATTTGTAGTTTTCTTAAAAAAGTGGAATAACATCAAAAAGTAGTATCAGATAAAAAATCGAAGACCATCATTTAGTTTGAAACTCAAGGTTTACCCTAGGTATGACATAATCTATATTGGAATTAGAAATTTTTGAAAGAGTCATCATGGATGAAAATAATAAAATAAATAAATTTAATTGGTTTATTTTATTTCATTGATATAGAGATCCGCTGTCCTTTATAAACATACGGTTATGATGAGATATCATGGTTAGCTGTATAACCATAGGGATCTAGAGGGCTGTTTTAGAAGATATTTCTTTGACGATGCCATCAGATTGAGATCAAATCAAGGATCATCGTGCCATCGGAGTTCTAGGATATCACCAAAAAAAATGTGGATTATTTATTCTCTAGATATTGATCCAAATCTAGGTAAGATTTTTTTGTGTGGATTTATCCCAATTTTATTATCCTGCAATAAATGTGAATTAATTGACTAGCATATTGATTCATAGATCAGTCATTTTGTGGTTATGGGTTTTTTTTATAGCAATTAGGGATAATTTTTTTTTATTTCGTTGATGTTTATACCTATTCGTTTGTCCTTTATACAACAATAGATCAAGGCCAAAAATAAACAAAGGACAAGGTTGTTTCCTCACATTTTTGGTTTACGGATTTCTCTCCCCATTCTACATGCGCTCATCATTGGCATTCTCATTGGCCTATGATTTGACAAATACTCGGTGAACGATCATTTCCCATTCAGTATTTGGTGAAAAAATATCACTACCACTGGTTTGGGATGGAGATTTGACATCAGAGTTATGATAAATGATGATGATAGTAGATCCATGGATGGATCGGGAGTTCATGATGATGGTCTTTTCGTGAAAAAATGACGAAGCACGCCATATGGTTTCTCACAAACAGCAAATATAGAAGGAATGACCGAAATCTAGCCAAGGATGAAGAGAGGGTTTAGTTAACCCCTGAAATTTGATGTATGAAATGATTCTAAATATGTTCATGGATGGATAAGAGGATGGAAGTATGGGAAAAGATGCATGAAGAACATCTGGGAAAATCTTGATATACACAGCGTGACTTCAGGAAGACATGTCGTGTATTTTCATCAGAGTAGTGGCTAGAGTTTTTGTAGAGAGTTAAGGTTACACACCATGTGATCCCTACCACACACCATGTGCCCCAAGCTTTTCATCTCAATGTGTACAAGGTGTACATGCCTAGGAGGTTGGGTGGGTTACATGTCATGTGGGATATTCCACATTTTGTGTACACCCTAACAGATGGATCGACATGCACATGGAGTATATGCACAATAAATCATATGGCCCCATATACCATGTGTGGAAGGCTACACACTATGCACTTAAAATATTACACATGCATAGTTAGGATACACACCAAGTACCATCCTAGAAACTTACATACCATGTACCCTCAGTGGAAACACCATTTACCCTTTGAAGTGCATATCATGTGAGTGAGAGACATGGGTAGTGACGGGTGTAAGAGACATGTTGTTTACCCTCAAGGACCTGTCATGTAATCCTTTTAGGATATGTTTTATTCCTCCTTCTCCTTAGTTCATCTTAGTGGTGATATTCTATGAGCTTCCTTGAACCAATAGAGGTTGAGTGTGTTATCTTGGTCCACTCCTATGAGGGTTTAGCATCTTATTATATTCTCATCATAGAGGGTGACCCCTCTACAGTTTCCCATTGATTGGTATAGTATGGGTGAGTTTTCTTCTTTTGGAGTGAGTTATCTCAGTCTGGTTTGACTATACCCCTCAGTGGCTTAGATCATGAATCGCTCTAAGGTTGATATTATGATTATGAAATGGAAATTAATCAGGTAATTTTATTATTTCTTCAAGTTCATATCTAGATATAAAAAAAACTGATCAACTCTAGGAAAGAAATTTGGAATGAAAAAACTATTCATTTAATTTGATTATTGAGAAATCAATCACCTCTTTAACCCATCACAAATTTACGGTTTTATGATGTTAGGATTTCTGATGACCATATTATCTATCACTATCTATCAGAACTTAATAGTTTTATTTATCTTCCATATAATAATTTTCACTTTTCACTAATGTTATCCTATTAAAAAGCTTAATTTTTTGGTGACCTTCATATTTACCTTTCCTTCTTATTAAGGGGATGTTTTATTAACCCTATTTATGATGTGGGTTCCCCAAAAAGCTATTTTCAAGCATCAAATTTTTATTTTTGAAGTGAAATTTCAAATTGAAAGGATTAAATTTAATGAAGAATGTAAGAATTTAATGACCCAATATTTTACGATATGTCTCTTCTCAAATAAATTCAATTTCTTCAATATCTTACATTGCATTGAACACTGAGCTTAAGAAGATGATTAAATATTATTATTTAATTATGATATTTATCACATAGCTGTAGGAATAGTGGGAATGAATGAGATTAACTAAATTATGAAAATATATTTTACACATGTTCATAAAATTAATTCATTTATTACCAATTAATTATAAATTAAAATTAGATCTAATTGAATATAAAGGATGTGTTTTTATAAAAAACTATTTATTGCTCACAATGGAATTTTATCTTAATAAATTAAATTAATCACTATTAGTGAAATATATTACTGAAACTTATATGTTAAATAATTTTTTTAAATTAATCCAATAAGTTTTATAGGATTAAGATAAGAATAAATCCAAATTTAAGCATAAAAATGTATATTTTTCTAAAAAGCAATTTTGCCGCCTTTTGATGGAGCACTTATTTTAAATAAGATATTTTAAAATTTTATAAGTTTTATTTGATAAAATAAATATTATTTTTGAAATAATAATATCAAAATTATCTTAGGGTAAAATTTTGGTATTTTTTGGAGAAGTTTCATTTTTTGACAGATAGTGAAAAATATTGAATTTTAATTAAAAAATGCTTTTTCATCTAATTTATTTATATAGTTAAACTATATTTTATTTTTTTAAAGTTTAATTAGATTAATATTATATCAATAAAACCAATTTAGGTCATTATAATCAATTTCATATTGAAATTGAATACAAAAACATTTTTAACTTTTGAACTTTTACACTTTAAAACCCTGCTTTTCTGTTGTGTCAATGGGATTATTTTAAATCTCATTTTACCAATTCGAGGAATTTAATTTTTTAAAATGGATTCCATATTTTTAATTATAAGTTATAAATTAGGTTGTAATATTATTTTAATTTTTTTAATAAAAGAAAAAATTTACCATGGTAAAAAAATTATTTACCGCGGTATATGTAAAAAAATGAAATGTGTTAAAGTTTAAAGGGTAAAGGCTTAAAATACCTAAAAAATACAACATTTAATGGTTGTATGAGGTATTTATAGACCCTAAAAACCTATAAAATGTTAATTTTCATAAAAATTAATGTAAATTGATTCCACCTCAATGTGGTTGGCTTTAAATATAAAATAATCATTATTTTAATAATTTAAACACACCTCTCCTCAAGTATAAATTCCACCCCTCACCACCCCATTTAAACTCCCAAGAATTTATTCTCCCAAAATATATCAACAAAAAATCTCCTCCTCAATATTACCACATCCAAGTGCTACTGGTCTCACCAAAATACCAAATCCAAGGTCCTCAAGGGGTCCTCCAAGGATGTGATATTCAAGAGGTGATTTTCTCAAAACACCTCTCTTATTTTCTTTTCTTATTCTAATTTATAAGCATATATTTAATCCATCATGGAATAATAATTATAGAATCATTTAAATAATATAATTTTATGTTTCTAATGGAATATCTTATATCCAGACCTTTTATTACCTTCTCTTATTCAAAATAAACAAAACTATTGTACAAATCATACTGGTTAATCATCTCTGTGAGTAATGATTTTATTCGTTATCCATTAACAACCTCATGGATGGTAATAAAAATATTTTTATGGTTAAATAATATTTTAATATGTATATTATATCCTATTTTATTTCATGTAACTAATATATACTCATAATAGTAAATAAAATGAAACAAGTCCGTTGTGTTTGGAAAAACCACCAAAATAAAGAAAACATTTATCAATAACATTTTATCAAATGAATCATCATCATACAGGAAAGAAGAATGATATACGGGACCATTAATAATTATGGAAGTGAATTAATACTATTTCATTCCACTTCTGGAGTTTTAATACCATTTTAAAAGAACACACATAATTTTACACGAATGAACCGATCATGAAACCATGAAACGAATGCACCTAAAACCATGAAAATAATGAAATATTATTAATGATTAGGTCATAATATGTTATAAAATAATCACATAAGGTATTATAAATATGAATATAGTTCTGTAATGAGTTAATAAAATTATTTAAACCATTATACAAGAGGTTAAAGTATACACAACTGAAGGGAAGCGTGGGGTAAGGGTTTTCTCATATCACTTTTACTTCTGTGAGATATATGACTTATTCACCACTTATTTCTTGTGTCTGGTAAATTTATATTGACATTTGATATGTAATATAATGAATTTAATCATATTTATGGAATTAAATGTTTCATATGATAATTATTACTTTTATGTTGCATATGATTCAACTGATTACAAGTGGTAAGAGATTTCTTAACTCAATTTTCATTCATTAGGTTAAACTTATATTTAATTGATTATGTAATTCTAAGGTTATGTGTGAAATTAATTTTGGTTATCTCATGTTTTATTTACACTTTTTATGTGTATTTACAATGAATACACATAATTTATTCATTTTAAGTGACTTTGTCTCAATCTCCTTTCATTGAGGCATATTTTGATGTTATACACCCACTTTATTTTATGAGGTGTACATACAACCCATTTGATATATCATACCATGGATCTAATTGTATTAATGGTATTAAAATGTTTCAAAGTGTTATAAGACACTTTGATTTATAAATCTCTCTTTAAATTTTTTATTCAATATATAAAGAATTATTTGGACCTGCAGTGACGTGTGGGGCCCGACATTATATAGCCCCAAGATGGATCAATTGGTCTCATGAGAAAAAATGATTGGAAAAATTAAACTGTTTTTACCTATATATTAAACCACCTTGTGAAAGGTATTTATGGTAGTTGTTCATGTTCCAGATACATGACATGAAATAATTAATCATTCCTTTCTTTTAGTATTCAGTTATCGTTATCCATATGATTTTCACTATGAAAAAAATCTATGGATGAATTTAATTCACAGTTTATCAATTAAATGAAATGTGTTTTCAGTTATTTACCTTTCCATGTTGATTTTTATCATTGATTCATTATTTATTCTACTATATTTAACCCTTACTGATCATTTGATCTAACCTTTATTTTGTTTCTTTTCCCCTGGTTATGAAGATGAAATGTTTGAATGAGTTCAAGGATGTAAATTACTTTCCTTTATTATGTATTGTTTTTTTGAATTACCAATGTAATAATGGTACCATGTATGTATCTATTTCTTCAAGACTACTAAAATTTTAGGTCCTTTTGAATTTAAATTTTGTACCCAATCCAATGTAACAAAGAAAGGAACCAGATCCAAGCTATTGAACTCTAGGTTGTTACAACATAGGACACTAAAATCTAGAGTGAAAACTCACTATCTGTTTTATTAGTAGTAGTTTCATAGGTTTTTTTTTCATGGTTGTTAGTGGCTATCTCCCTCATTAGACCTTATATTGAGATATTGATTTGAATAATTCCCAACTCTCTTGAAATTAAAGCAGCCTATTTTTGAAACTTCTCTCTTTCCCATACACTTGTGAGTCTGATAAACTTTGTCTCTACACTTATATCATTTAACCATCCCTTTAAGGAAATTTTATCCAGGATACTTCCCACATTTTTAACATATATGAAATTGAATATTATTTCCTTCATAATCTTAATCTTTTGATATTTCATGAGACTCCATATTTCTCTTCATTAGTGTGTTTGAGACTTAGACTATGTTCAAATTCATATTTTGTGATAGCTGGTTTGACATAATCACAAGGTTTCTCACTCCATATCCCATTCTGAGGGTTGTTCATTGAGGTAATATCTATATTGTCCCACATACCTATGGTTCCTTATAGTTTCATCCATTAATAAAACCAAAAAAGTTAACATGAGTAATGATCATTATAAGTGAATTACCATAAGTAACCATAGGAAAATTTGACCATAAGATGTATCACATTATAACACCATCATGTTATCCCATAGTTCTTATAACTCAACTTGTATCAGACTTGGTTCAATCTATATCAATATTAGCTTAACATATATCATTCTTGGTTCAACCTATGTTACTTTAGTTAGATTATCTTATAATTATTAACCTAATCTTTAAAATAATGATCCCAAACTACCATGAACTTTTAAAAATATTCTAAACCCAATAATCATTGAAATATATGATCTCAAAATCCAACTTATACTTACTAAAACAACATTAATCATTCCTATAATCCTATTCTCAAGTATGTATATAACTTAATCATATACTCTTAATAATATACATTTACCAAAACCTAATTGAATCTCCAAGACATTAAACCATAATGAGATTATATATTCTTCCAAAAATTAACTCTATATTTAACCCTCATATGATATTAACCACTAGTTAATAAGGTCAAACTCTAGTTACTGTATATTATAATACAAAAAATGAGATGAAATTATCCAAATATATCATGACTCAATTATCAGTCCCATGGTTACAAATTACTTTCTAACATACTTATTAAAAATTATACCACCCTTTATTATCCCATTATCATATGTATATTAAACTTAAAAGTTATCCATACCTCAATCATGTGTTATCCAATATTTATCTCAAAAAATATAACCTTATATTAAAATCACTTTTCAAGGTTATTAATATCATTTAATATATATCACCATACCTTTAAAGTAAAAATACTAAATAATAATCCTTATATGTTTCACAAAATCCTCATAACTTTTAAAATATACCATAATATCATTGATAAATATCACTCACTAATGAGAATATCTAATACCTTAAAGATTTAATTTCTATTAGAATATCAACAACACTACTATAGGTAAGATGATGAAATTAAAAATCTACATTATAACAGGCATATAATAAGATTCTAAAGCATTTATATATTCTCCCTTATTTGGTTATAAGACAATGGTTTCAAGGTACATAACTTTATCGGCTTCATTTTTATGATCTTATTTCAACCAAATACTAAAAAAATGTTATGATAATATCCAAATTGCATATTAAAACATCAATTCAGATAGTTCTTCCTTTTAAAACCTTCATTTTTAATAATTTTAGTTCATCCTAGGACTCTCTTTGTTCAATACTTGGTTATCAATGATCATTTTTTCTCTTATATTCTCCAACCAAATTAGTTAACACCATTATTAAATCCTACATAATGGTTCATAAAGAGAATATGATTAACCTAGGCATATCCCCTGATATTTTCTTTCTAGTTTTGTAGTCTTATCCCCACTCATCATGCATCAGATTAATGACTAAATAAATGATCAACCAACCCCTTTCAGATTTAATACCACTAGCTTAATTTATTCCATAGATGCATCCAATTGAAAGTATCCATACAAGGATGAATTTCTTTTAAAAATCATATAATATCTATTGTACCAAAACATCAAGATGTCATCCAATACTTAGACTTATTCCTAGGGTTTTTTACTAAAGTTTTATTATCCTAATCCCCAAATAAATTTTAATTATTGATTTATCAATAAATCATATACTTATCCTAAAGGGATATCTATTATTATCAAACTTAATTTATCAAACCTTAAATTATCCTCAAAAAATATCCTAATATCCAAAGTAATCTAAACCTTTACTTTGATACCAACTGTGATACCATAGACCCGTACTCCCAAATCTAGTTCTCATAAGCACATACTTTACATAATTTCTTTGTTACCAGCAATAAAAGTCTGGATATGAAGTTTATAAGGATTAGTTAGGTTCCACTGAGGGGGGGGGGGGTGAATCAGTGGTACACTATTTTACAAATTCTTTATTTTTAATCCAACCTATATGGGTAATTAAAGTAACTATCCCTTATATTTAAATCTAATATTATTCATTAAATAATAAATTAAATGCAAGAAAAACACACATGTATTTTCTACAAGGTTAAATACTAAGAACTAAGTCCTTGATACAACCAGTTATACTCCCCAGTTACATATTTTTCACTATATGTAGATAGTTACAAGGAGGGAAAGTCTAATTCTCATTAGCACTGAGTTCCATAGTGTTACACTCTATATTCTCACTAGATTTTATAATTTATCACCAACACTAGTGAATCTTGAGTCCTAGAGGAGGATCTTTATACTATATCACACAGTGATACCAGCATCCCACCAGCCTACTTCCAAATCCTACTAAAGACTTCCAATAATATTGAATCACACAAGATATGATCCTCTGATAGAAAGATCTTTGTCAGCTTTGGACTGGTTTTACACTGCCTCAAGAAGATGTATTCCTCCAAAAAAACTGGATCACCTGATTTGTTTGTGTACAATATTCAAGAACCTCGACAACTGATAATTTTTTTTTCTGATACTTCTCATTGTCCAATGATCATCAAATGATCTGAACTTGACTCATCTCATTGAATACTCATGAATATATCTTCTAAATTACACTTAGATTTAGTCTCAAATATCACTTCCCACTACATACATGAAAATTATATTTCATATGCACTTTTCAACCTTCATGCATGTGAAAAAATGAATGATCTTATCAATGTAGGTATGTATGCATGAAATCATGCATGTATAATACAAATACTCTGTACAAAATATGTGTATAAACTTTACACCTAGTTTATTTCACTCACACTTTGTACACACACACACTACCCACCTTTTTCCTCAATATTCTTCTACTATTTCAAGTGAAAATAATATCTCATACACGCACTATCCACTTATTCTTTATGAACCAATACCTTCATTATCAATCACGCGTTCATAGATATCGTATATTGATCATTTTCTTCTTATGCGCTAGCTTGAATGGATGTTATCTATTTAATGCATGCAACTCAACTCAAATTCTTCACACAAGTCTGATATGCACTAAATCCCTCATAAAAACTTCTACGTAGGTATAAATAACAAGATCTTGGTCCTTCATGAAAACCAAAAGAATACATGCACATTGTATCACACTGTATCAATGTTCTTCATGAAATACAGGGAGACACACATAGTTCTATCCCAAGTGTTTCATAGAAACAAGTTTCTTTGAGAATCCATTCAAGTGTGATAAGAACAGGTTAAACACTCACATACCCTCCTTCAACTTCATATAAAAATAGAGTTTGTGTGAAACCCTTTGCGAACCATAGTGATTCATGGAGGATAAACTTCACTAGAAACCAAACCTCTCAAACTCAATACAAAAACCTGGATATTGGCCTGAATATTTATAGGAAAATAAGAACAGCTCAACTCAAGTGCACTAACTTAGTTTCTTGACTCCAAATATCATTTTATATGCATTGTAAAGCTCAGTTTCTTACTCATTTGATTATTAAATTAGAAGTTTCATAATAATTTCGATCATATTTGGATTTTCAGAATGATGAAAAAATGCTTAGAATTCATGGTTTTATCTTCCATCAACATATAAATCGATCTACCACTGTTTAGAAGTCTCAGGTGATCTCAGCAGAGAAGATGACATCGAGCACTGATCAGACGACTCGAGATGTTCATCGGACATATATCACAGTTGCAAATCTTGGTTGAGACGATCAGAGGGATAATATAATCATAAAAAATATCACATAGTTACGATTCATTTTGGTTCTAAAATGACACATACCACATCAAAATGTGATTAGTATTTCCACTCCTTTATAATACTAGGCACAATGTTAGCTGATTAGAAATCAGTTACTAAGTACTCCAATCTCCCACTAGCACCACCCTATGACGGCATCCACCTCTGCCGTCATGCCACCCCACACGATGGACCTCCACTATATATGTGCCTCCATGGGAGTGACTTATTTCACTAGATTTGTATTGTTTGGGTCCCTTTAATGTGGTCTAACCTGTGGGGTATCACATATGGTGGAGGTTTATATGGATTGTTCTTTTTGAGTAGGTCAAATTATTTTTAATATGCAAACCAATAAATTCCTAGAAAAACTCCCCATGAAGTGAAAACCCATTAAAAGCTTCATAAAATTGAAAATCAAATTATTATAACCTTCTAAAAATATTCACCATGAAAAATAATAAATTTTCATGGTCATAATTGTTATAAAGGATAATAAACACAACTCTTCACTATATGGAGTTAAATCATAAATTCTAATTCTTTTAATGTTGTAAACACTGTGTCGATAACAAATGAGACATGTTTTCTAAAATACTGACTAGTTCAACAATCATCACATTTAAGTTTGAGTATATTTTCACAACCATCTTCATCATTACATAATTACAACCAAAATATTCACATTAACTTCATATCAAATCTAATCATCATTGTTGACAACAAATGAAATTTAACTCAAATTCAACTTTAATACCCCCCTTTGAATTTTCTATCAATACCAATAAATAATGACAAGCTCAATATGTCTATTTAAATTTATAGCCCTTATTTAAAATGAATACAATGATCATATAGATTCTATCAATTTTCATCAAACATCTTCTACTCTCTTAAAGGTGATTCCGCATAATTTCTTTTGCAATGAGCCTTTATCCAGAAAACTCTAAGTCAATGTGGGAAAACCCATTGCAGAGAACAAGAGTGTATAACCAATGTGATAAATGAAATATATGAAAAATCACACATTTTATAATATTATTATATAACTCTCACTTCATACATAAGATCTTATTAGAAAATCAATTCATGAAATAATATCTATCATGCACTAATTTGAACAAACACATCAAGAATTTCAAGTGAAAAAATATATAGCTCCCCCTTTTTAGCTAAAAAAAATCATCTATTCTCCCCATCAAGGGATGAATCCATATCTTTCAATTACCTGAATGTTAGTATAAAATAATTTATATAAGGTAATAAGGAGGAACCTATTTTATTTTCAGAAATAGCACTCAGGATGAGAGTTTCCTCTCAACCCAGTATTTACCTTCTTCCTTTTGATCTTAGATTTTAAAGAGTTCACCTTCTCATAAAACTTTTCTTCTGGTGGAGCTATTTTTTCCACATTTTTAAGTAAATAAAATTTCTTTTCTTCTGATTGCATAGAATTATTCATGTCACAAACAACTATTTTAGACTAATTATTTTGATTTTCTAGATCATCACAAGTTGATGACTTCTTTTGAAATCTAGTATCTTCTTCTGAGACAATATGATTACCCTCAATTACAACATAAATTTGAGTTGTATACATTTTTAAAGAAAATTTAAGTTGATATTTACAAATATTCAAACATTTATTCTTTGTATGTTCATTTTTTTGGGTGTCTCACTATGATTTTCTGACGTATATGACTTCCTCTATTTTTTCTTGTGTTTTTTATTCCTATTCAAATCATAGGTAACCTATCTAGGTAGGTTAGTCTTGCATACTTCATCTCTATGGACTTGTAATTCACACCTACCACACACTTATTTTAATTATTCATATCTATTTTGTATTTACACCTTTGTGATGGATTTCATAGATAGTATGTTCTCATTAGTTCATCATAACTCCCTCTAGAATCATGCCTGATTACTAGAAATGACATGTTGTACCAAAAAGTACAGTATTTATGTCCATATTTTTCATAGAACCAAAAAAACCTTTAAACTGTGATATTCTATTCTATTGAAAAGCATGTTCATGAAATTCATAATTTTTTTGATGTAATCCATGCTTGATTTTTCTTAGGAGTAAATTTTTTTTAAAGAAAATTCCTTTCATTATTTTATGTGGTCAAATGCACTTCTCGTGACTTATTTGCCCTCACATATTCACCTGTACTATTAGTAATATCATATCTATTTTTAAAATATGTAGGAAAAAATGTACCTTGTATGTTGGAACCTTTCATCTCACCAGCTTAAGATGACTCATCTTTTATCTCAATAGATTTATTGATGTCTTATATACTCTTCTTCAATTCATGTTAGATTGTAAGATATATAGATTGTGTCTCATACAAATATTCCTCCCTGTGATCCGATTTTTATTCAAGATAAATAACCATAATCTATAGTTCAACTACCTTCAATCTGAATTTCTTATTTTCATCAATAAGAGCTATTTAACTTATATCATACTCTTCCTTTTTAGAAGCTAATTTTTTATTTCATTTTTCAAGTTTCCACTTCTCTCTCTTAAGTTGAGTGTTTTCTCAAGAGAAACTTCCAAATATTCCTTCACCCTCTATTCTAGATCAGTTCTGAAATCACCATTATCATCATTACTTAAAGAATTTGATTCTTTTTCAACACGAGAAATGAAATTAAGCTCATTATCTAAAGAACAAATAGATGAAGAATATACCTGTGTATTTTTTCTCATCAAAATCATCTTTTTGTAAATGGAACACCTTTTCTTCTTCTTATCTTCTTTATATTTGAAATATTTCTCACTTTTATCATTAGATTCCAATTTATCCATTTTTATTTATGGAAAAATTTCTAATTCCATTACATCTGAAGCACATGAGTAGTTTCTTACCTTTTCCTTTCTATTTCAAAATTTTGAAACCTCTTCTAATTAGAGTAAAAATTTCACTGAGATACTCATCAAATTCATCATCATTAGTATCACTAGATTCCTCAAGTTCTACTTCTTTAAACTTTCCATTTCTTATAGCCTCAAAGGCCATCTATTATCTTGCATTTTTCTTGAATGATTGAAATTTTCTCATTTTATAATATATGAGAGTATTATGATGTTCATAAAATGATATATCTTCTCTCTATTCCTTTGTTGAAATATCTAAGTGGAATCTATCTGGGAAATTTCTCATAAGCTTCTTCATAATAGTAGAATCATTTAGCTTCTCTCCAAAACCTCTGATATTACTAAAAATTTAATTTACTCTTGTAGATTGGTCATCAATAATTTCAACATCATATATTTTTATATCTTTGAATTTTCTTATCGAGATTTGAAACTTAGATTATCTGACATTAATATTTCCTTCATAACCACTTCTCAGTTTATCCCAGATCTCCTTAGTAATTTGGAGACCAATTACTTTAATGTAAAATTTTTATGATAAATCCATAAATATTTCATTATAATACTTTCCATAAAATTATTAATTTATCTTGTCATGTTTATTTATAGAAACATCATCAGAAATAAGTGGGAAGCCCATGTTTCTATATCTCTCACTTCCAGTCCAGGATATAGAAGAAAAGGAATCATCATATTCCTCCAGTTATGGTAGTTCTTTCCATCAAAAGTAGGTATTCCTCAACCATTAACTGAATTAAAATTCTCTATTTCTCATAAAATTATCCATATCTAGAAATTGGTATTTGGGTTTAATACTAATTGAAGTTTCCAAGGATTATTTAGGTACCACCGATGGAAGGGGGGGGGGGTGAATCAATGGTACACTATTTTAAAAATTATTTCTCTTTAATCTAACCTTTGTGACTGATTAAAGTCTAAATTCATCATCTTTAAATATCAGCTTCTCCCTAAAAAAAATGAAATCACAAAAAACATGGATTTTTTTAAAAGCTTTGGTATTAAGACCTATATCCTTGTTGCAACCAGTTATACTCCCCAGTTATAAATTTTTCACTGTATGTAGATGGTTACAATCTGGGAAAGTCCCACTCCCATAAAAAATAATTCCTATAGTGTTCTAATATATATTACCACTAGATTTTAAAAGTTCCCACCTACACTAGTGACTCTTGAGTCCCATAGGAGTATCTTTATACTATGCCACACAGTGTTACCAGTATCCCATTAGCCTACTTTAGAACCCCAATGAAGACTTCAACTAATATTAAATCATGCAAGATATGATCCTCTGATAGAAATATCTCTATCCTCTTTAGACTACTTTTTCACTACCTCAAGATGATTTCATTTTACACAAAGAAACTAGATTACCTTATTTTTTCATGTATAATATTCAATAACTTCAACAAATGATAAAAAATTATCTGATCCTACTCACTATCCACTGATCATCAACTGATTAGAACTTGAATCAACTCACAGAATACTCATGAATATATCTTGTGAATTACACTTAGCTTTAGTCTCAAATATCACTTCCCACTGTATACATGAAAATTATTTTGCATTCACACTTTTCAACCTTAATTCATGTGTAAAAAATGCATTATCTTATCAAAGTAGGTACATATGCATGAAATAATGCATGTACAATACAAATACTTTGTTCAAAATATGTGTATACACTTTCCACCTAGTTTATTTCACCCACACTTTTTACACACACACACACACTTCCCACCTTATGCATCAATATTATTTTACTATTTCAAGAAAACAGAATATCCGATGCACAAACTATCCAATTATTTTTTAATAACCAATCCCTTCATTACCAATCACATGTTCATAGAAAGAATATACTAATAATTTTCTTCTTATATGCTAAACAAAATGGATGTTAGCTATTTAATGCATAAAATTCAACTCAAACTCTTCATGAAAGTATGATATGCAATAAATCCATCGTTAAAAACTTCTATGTTGGTATAAAGTACAAGATCTTGGTCCTTCATTCAAACCAGGAGAATACATGTTTAATTTATCACACTGTCTCAATGTTCTTAGCGAAAGATAGGGAGACACATGTAGTGATATCATAAGTGATTCACTAAAATAAGTTTACCAAATAATATATTTGGGTGTTCTAAGAAAAGTTCGAACACTCATGACACCTCATTGAACTTCACACAAAAACAGAGTTTGTACAGAACCCTTTATGAACTAAAGCAATTCAAAGAGGCTCAACATCACTCAAAACCAAACCTCTCAAAATCAACACAAAAACATGGATGTAGGCCTTATTATTTATAAGAAACAAAGCACAAAATCAACTCAATTGAACTAAATCAGTTCTATGACTCAAAGTATCACCACCATGAAGAAATATCATTTTCTACACATTGAAAAGATCAGTTTTTTCCTCATTCGATTATGAAAATGAAGTTGGATAATAATTTTGACCATATTTGGATTTTTAGAATGATGAAACAATTCTTGGAATTAATGGTTTGATCTTCCATCAATGTAGAAATAGATATATCTTTGCATAGAAATATTGGGTGAGATTAGTGGAGAAAATGATATCAAACACTGATCAGACAGCTTAGGATGTTTGTTGGATAGATCTCACGGTTTTGAAGCTTGACTGAAATGATCAGACATCTAGTATAATCATCAGAAAGATCACAAAATGGAGATTCATTTTAGGGCTACAAATAAACATCCCACATTGAAAAAAAATTAGTATTTACATTCCTTTATAGTACAATGCACGATGTTAGATGATCAAAAATCAGTTACTAAGTGATCCCATATCCTGCTGGAACCACCCTATGCCAACATCCATCTCCATCGCTGTGCCATCCCGCACAATGGATCTACACCACATATGCGCCTTCCTGGGAATGCCTTTACCTGTTGGATTTTTGTTGGCTGGATCCCTCAGTCATGGTTGACCCTTTGGGGTCCCAAATATGGTGGTAGTTGATCTGGATCATGACTTTTCATTAGGTCAGATTATTTTTAATATGAAAACCAATAAATTCCTAGCTAAACTACCCATGAAGTGAAAACCCATTAAAAAATTCATCAAATTGAAAATACAATTATTACAGAATTATCAAAATATTCACCATGAAAAATAACATTTTTCATGGTCATAATTTTTATCAAGGCCAACAAACTCAACCCTTCACTATCTAGAGTTCAATCATAAATTAAAATTATTTCAATGTTGTAAATATTGTGTCAATAACCAATGTCACATGTTTTCTAAACTACTGACCAGTTTAGAAATCATCACATTTAAGGTTGATGATATTTTTATAACCGTCCTCATCATTCCTCAATTACAAATAACATATTGACATAAAATTCATATCAAATCCAATCATCTTTGTTGAAAAAAAATTCAATTCAACTCAAATGACACTTTAGGATATAAACATACATAATTAAAAAATAATTAATAATGATTGAATATCTTATATTCAAAGGATATTTTTAGGTTTAGAGATTTACAGAATTAGTCAAAAACAATAACTAGCAAGGACCATGTTGTTTGTATTAAATAGGTATTTTTCATTATATACAAAACCACTCCATCCATAATTCTTCTTCGACATGTTACATAAATTGTTTCACACATGATATCCTTCTAGAAATTTCACATGTAATATTTTCCTTCATAGCTTGGAAAAATGGAAACATAAGAAGGAGTAGTCTCAAATTATCATTATGGGAAACATACAATTGAAGTAATCATGGGATAAATATGACATAAATATTTCGACATGAATATGTGAACAACATGAATCCATAATCAAATTGAAACCGAGAGCATTATATATCCATGATAATAAATTAAAACATGGATATAAATAAAACTAACCCCATACTAATGGAATGAAAAATTTTGGACATTAAAAACCTACTATCAAGGCATTATTCCAAGACACTTTACTTGTCGTCGAAACTGCAATCAAGACATCTTGCTAAATTGTGAAGACATACACCAATCAACCAAACTTCTTTTGTCTCATGATATTTGTCAATTAATCAAGGGTATATATAATTTAGTACCCCTACCATTACTTTTTTAATCATAATTAATTTACTATAATAGTCAATATGACCTTTCATACCATTCCCTAAGGAACCTTTGGCTAAATAAAAACTTGGTTATCCATATAATGAAGAATACAAAATATCAATACACGATCAACCTACACTAGAATTTAATTATTATCAAGAACATAAATAATTTTACCCATGTTAATAAAAGGGATAATATTATCACAACCCATATAGAGGAAGAAGTTGTATGGTTAAACAATACATAATAAACTTTCCAAGAATCATCCATATTGGAATGAAAATATATAGAATGCCAATACATTTCACCATGTCAATAGAATAACATTATTTCTAGGTGAAAATTATCTAACTTTAATTATGAAAAATGAGATGTTCACATCATATATATAAATGAGTGTACGACTAATTCAATACTAGAATAACATGACCATAATCCATTCAGAGAAAGAAAGTGGATGATTTCAAAAATCATAACCCAAGAAGTAAGGATTATTAATTAAATGGTTTATGTGGTATGAATTTATATCCCTGGAAAAAATGATAGAGTATAAAATAAGAAAATAAAAGAACATAATATACCCAACTTATATGAAATATTTTCAAAGAACTATCACAACTCAATGAATTAAAATTGAGTTACAAAAAATCCTCACTAGAGGGGAAATAACTGAATAAATAGCCACTCGAATATAGAATATGATTTGAATATTAAATCCAATGAATTATAAGTAGTATGATAAAAATACATCCATTTAAACTAAATACACCATATAAATTAATCAGGGTACACAATATTTATTTTTTCTCAAAGAGTGAGAATTGAGACTAAGGGAACCCTTATGGATTTACAAACTTTCAAATCAAAACCCCCTGAAAGGGTTGGATTGTGATTGAACTTAAAATAAAATTATTAAAATATAATTCATGATATTATATATAAAATATAAATTATATATACCACAAAAATAAAATTAGGTTCATAAATACAATACTTGTCTCAATAAAGGGAAATTGAGATGAAAACCCTCACCTTATCCTGATCTGTTCTGCACTTATAAAAAAAATCCCGAATAATTAAATTAAGATCATTACATACATACCCAAGAAACTTATTAATAACTATAACCATATATACTCCCCATTTACAACCATTATATATATATATATATATTATTTACCTATTTTTAACACTGGGTGCAAGTAATATTTATCGCTTTGAATTAGTTTCATAAAAGAGGTGCTGGTATCTATTATTTTTTAAAATTAAATCACTATTAGATCATATAATATAATTTAATATATTTTACAAGATATTTTATCAATATATAATCTCATTTCATGTTAATTTTTTTGTGAACCTTGAAGATGAAATAGACGATGATCACGTTTCAATGATTTTTAATGAACAAAAGGTGATTTATTAATTCATGGGGTAAATGTTTATATAAACTTAATATAACCTAAAAAACATTATTTATATATTTATATCATATTAAACTAATAAATAAGTTCTCATAGTCATCCATGGAATTAATTTATAGTATTATTCAAGTAGGTGGTTAAACCGACTAAAAAATGAACCTAACATGATTAATGGATGATTATGAGATGGTTTAGTGGTAATATAATTATAAAAAAATAATAATGATATTATTTAGTATTTATTAGTGTTATATATCATAATTTTAAATAATTTTTAAGTGAATATAATTTATATAGTTATTACTTTGAAAAAAGAGATCATTTTCCTCTTAGTTCTCTCTTTTAAATGATTGAATTAATGATAATCATTTATTGATAATATCATTAATAGATTATATAATTTTTCATAAAATAAAATTAAAATAATAATAAAAATTATATCTATACTTTAATACCATCCTTTTAAGAATGTGATGGAAAAAGAAACACATTGTTTCGTGGAGGTGATAGTTTGTACAACACATGAACAATGTTTTTTTCTTAATGAATGGGGTATATGAATTAAAAAATAAATATAAACCTAAAATAATAACATTAAAATATATTAATTAAAATAATATAATTACATGAATATTTCTATAATAAATTTTAAAGAAGATAATTAAGGATAAAATCTAAGTAGTTGACAATACTCTATTTGCGGACTTGAATTTTCATTGGAAGTATCCTTGGAAATGAAGGCCTTCTACTAACTAATGGTGACCAGAATATTTTTAAAGTGAGAGAATATTATAAAATGAGAAAAATGGAAGAGTTTATAGAAGAAATTTTAATGATACTCATGTCTTGAAGTGGTGAATATGTTACCCTTTTATAAGTGAAGGAAAGGGTAGTTTTGGGAGTAACTCTTAGATTTTCAACAATGTAAGGTTATTATGAAAGTTTCAAAGGCCAAAAAATAGAAAAAAGAGGAGAGTAAAATGAGTTTGGTTAAAAAATAACCTCTAAAAATCTTTTTTTATACAAATTATGTCATTTTGTTTTATCTTTTTGCCTTTTACCCAAACTTACTTTTACCTTGGTAATTAATTTATAACCTTAGTAATCAATTTTCATGAAAAATTTTAAGATTTCCACTTTTACATAATTTTATACTTATAATTAAAATTTTCAAAATCATTTTATCAAATAAAATTTATATTGGTGTGAAAAGTTATTTTAAAATAAATACACTCAATCACGTAAAAACTATTTTCAGAGAAATAACGTTTTTAAGCTTTAAATTTATATATAAGGTAAAATTATCTTGAATAATAATTTTAATGAAATAAATTGAATTATTATAAAAAAATAAAGGATATAATTCTTCTAAGTAAATCCAAAACCGAATATCCCTTAAAAATATTTGATTTAAATAAAGGACCGAAAGTAGTTTTTATATTAAAGTGACTATTTAATTAGTTATAAAAATGTTTTCCATAGGATTTATAATTTAAAAGAATATTTTAAAATGAATAATTTTATTCCTAAAATTAATATTTTATTACTTAAAAGGTTTCATAAATTTTTAGGTCATTCTTCTATAATGGTAATGTCCTACAAATTACAAGTTTTATGAAAATCATATTTTTTGAATACAAACCAACATTTTATGAAAAAGAACAAAAAATCATATAAAGCCAATTTTGATATGGGGAATTAAAAAACGAATTCAATGTTGTTATTAATTTAAAATCTTAAAATCTTAAAATTTAGTTTTTGGATAGAATTGTAAAATAAAATGAAAACTATTTTTATTGGAAAATGAAATTTTCAAATATTAACTGTTATTATTATTTATTTTATATCATTTAAAAATTAAATTTTTGTCAACAAATTATTAATATAAAACATAATTTATCATTAATAATATGTTTCTTGAAATATAATTTCATATCTTATAAAAGATATTTTTTTTATAAAAATGCTTTTTCTGAATAATAAATGATCTTATTAGTTATTTTAGAAAAACTAATTGAATTTTATTGATATTAAAGGTAACCCTTATTTTATATATATATATAATTCATAAAAAATTTACCCCTATTCATTCAAATTAATTCAATGACTAGGTTTTAAAAGTTATACTTAATATATCACGGTTTTGTTTTAGTTTGGTATACCGTGTGAAGTAAGCTATCAAACAAATTGACTTATTTAAATGTAATCATATATTATAATTTCAAGCTGTTAGATAATAAGGATCTTACACATCCATTTCCATAAAGGATAATCCAAACTAAGATGATTCAATAGTAATAAATTCAAAGAGAAATTCTCAGAACATTCCAGAAATTTGAGATTAATATTTCCCTTCTTGAAGCACTCAGACAGATTTCTAAGTATGCCAAATTTATTAAGAGAATTTTCAAAAAAAGAGGAGGGATCAATGGAATTAAAGAATTAATTTGGGGATAAGTGTATCATCCCTAATCACGCCACAATTATCCATATAATTTCTAGACCAAGATAAATTTTCTATCCCTTTCATTATTAATTCCATCACTTTTTCAAATTTTTTATTTGACTTAGGTTATTTTATAAATGTTACACCTCACTAAATGTTTAAATCTTTGTGGATATGAGACTTGAAGCTCAAAAGAGAGGTGGTGAAACTTAAAAATCATTCCATTGTATTTATAGTAGGAGTTTTGGAGGATGTCCTTAAAAAATTACAAGACCTGCTCTTCCTAGAAGACTTCCATGAATTGAACATGGATGAAGATAGGGTCCCATAGCACTCACCCATAATTTTAGATAGAAAATTATTGAATACAACTAAGAAAATCATCAATGTCCA
Source organism: Viscum album (assembly GCA_963277665.1). NCBI lineage: Eukaryota > Viridiplantae > Streptophyta > Magnoliopsida > Santalales > Viscaceae > Viscum > Viscum album. Next base: position 1,502,398,183 of record OY728136.1, on the reverse strand, counting down.
TGAATTAAAACTCACAATGTATTTTGTAGAAAACAAAATTCATTTAAATATCTTTGACTCCATGAAGCACCCTTAAAATGACCACACACTCCTTAAATTATCCTATTTTTAATAAGATAAACTTATGGAATATTTAGGTATGTTTCATGAGATCTTGAACATATAGGAACACTTAACGATTAAAAATTCTACAGAGGATGAAATTGTACAACATTATGAAAAATATGTTTTTAGATTGGGGGACAAGGTAACCATTGAATACCTGAAGGAATTAAGATATTTATTTAATGGTGAGTAATCTTACATGTCATCTTGTGTGTAGAAGATGTGAGAAATGAAAATGAGAATTTTGAATTTGATTCTATCTATAAAACAACCACCAAATCTAGAATTAAAACTTTTACCCATGGATTTGAAAGTATGTGTACCTAATGAAGAGAGAAAAACTACAAGTTATAATTTCCAATAACTTTTCATAACCTAAAAATAAATTGATTAAGATTTTTAAATAAAAGTTGAAATCAATAGGGTGAAGTTTAGGTGATATTCTAGGCATTAATCCAAAAAATATGCTTGTATAAAATTTTTCTTGAAGGAGAATCTAGAATGATTAGGTATCCTATAAGGGAGAATAAATAACACCATAATAGAGGTAGTGAATAACATAGATAGAGAATTTATTATAAGTGGACATCATTTAACCCATTTTTTACTCACAATCAGTCATATCAATCCAATTTTTTCCTAAAAAAACAAGTTTGAACATTGTAAAAAATGACCAGAAGGAATTGATCACTACGATAATTTAGAACAACTAGAGATTGTGTGTAGATTATAGGAATCTGAACCAATTCACTAGGAAAGATCAATTCCCCATACCATTCATTTATTATATTCTAGAGAGGCTTTCATGAAAAAATTTATTATTTTGCAGATGGTTTTTAGGATATTTTAAGGTACTTATTTCTCCAGAGGACCAAGAGAAGACAACATTTACATGTCTATTTGGAACCTTTTCCTACAAAAGTATGTCACTTGGGTTATGTAATTCTCAATTCACACTTTACAGGTGCATGGTAAGAATATTCTAAGATCACATTAAGGAATACTTGGAGGTATTCTTGGATAATTTCACTATTTTTGGTAATTCTTTCAATCAATGTTTAAGAAATATGGAAAAGTTTAGAAGAAATTCATTGAAAAATAATATTTTTATTTTTATTTTTGAGAAGTGTCACTTTTTAGTGGAAATAGGAATATCCATAAGGAATTTAATCTCATGAAAATACATTTATGTGGATAAATCTAAAATTTAAGTGGTAACTTCTTTTCTTTACCAAACTTGTGTGAAACATTTAAGACATTTCCTAGGAAATGTAGATTTTTACAGGAGGTTTATCAAGAAATTTATTAATTTTTATATTACTATATATTAGTTACTCTTGAAATATGGTGATTTTGATTTTAGTGTCGAATGTAAGGAAGTATTTGATGAACTGAAGGGCATATTAATCACCCCAATTATGATGAATCCACCCAACTAGGAGAACCCATTTGAGATACTTTTTTATGCTTCAAACCAATCCATAGGATGAATTATTTCCCAAATAATTGAAGGAAGATCATAAATTATTTATTATACCCCGGGGAAACATGATGCTTCCAAAATCAACTATACAACTAATGAAAAAGAGTTTCTTATAGTTGTTTTTTAGATAAATTTATATCTTATTTTATTGGAACTAAAGTCATTGAATTTTCTGACCATGAAACACTTACATACTTGATAAAGAAAGATAATTACAAAATAAGGACTTTTTTATGGATAATGTTGTTAAAAGAGTTCAAACTACAGATCAAGGATAAGTAAGGATCTAAAAATCAAGTAGCTGATCACCTAAGTAGATTACCAAACACTACTGAAGTAGAAATTCCAGATCAGGACCCATTGAATGACCACCTACCAGGTGAAAAATTATATTTGGTTAAAAGGAGAAGTTTCCTGGTATCCATACATGGTAAATTAATTGCTAACTTCACAAGTAACAACTCATAAAAATTCCCACCAAGTTTAAAAACATAAATCTAAGTCTATATTCTATATTTGGGAAGACACATAAATATGGATAATTAATAATGATCAAGTAATAATAAAATGTTTTCCTACATGTGAAATTGAGTCCATATTTTAGTTTTTTCATACTCTAGCATGTGGAGGCCACTTTGGATCTCAAATAACCATAAGTAAAGTATTGGAATCTAGAATTTATTGACTTACTTTTTTCAAACATGCACATGATTTTTGTAAAAATGTGAGAAATGACAATTTTATGAAAATATTTCAAAGAGATAAGAAATGCCCCCAAAACCCATTATCTTTTGTGAAATTTTTTATGTATGGGAATAAAATTTATGATACCATTTCCCATGTCTTGTGGTAACTCTTATATTATAATTATTTTAGATTATGTTTCTAAATAGATATAATCTAATTCCACTAAAACCAATGATTCCAAGGTTTTGTATTCTTTTTTTAGATCTAATATCTTTTGTAGGTTTAAAGTGACAAAATATATCATTCATGACCAAGTAAATCACTTATTAATTTAAAGTATGGATGTTTTTTTGGTAAAATATGGAGTACATCACAAGAAATTAACCCCTTACCATCCATATAAAAATGTAAAAGCTAGAGTTTTGAATAGGAAAATCATGATAAATTCAGAGAATATGATAAAAAAATAGTAAATAATGGATCAAAAGGTTGGAATACATCTTATGGGATTATAGGATATCCTATAAGACAATCAAATGGATAATACCCTACTAATTTATCCATGGGAAAAGTTGTCATCTTTCTATAGAACTGAAACATAGAGACTATTAGGTTGTTAAAGAAGTGAATCTGTATCTAGATAAAGCTAGGAAATAGAGGAAATTGTAACTACAAGAGCTATAATAAATAATAAGAGAATACTTTTAGAATTAAAAATATACAAAGAAAATACAGGAGTGGCTCATGATAATTAGATTAAAAAAAAGACTTCCAACCTAGAGACAAAGTGTGGTTATTCAATTCATGGATGAAGCTGATGCCTGGTAAACTTTGTTCTAGATAGAAAGTTCCCTTCATAATTACTTATGTATCCACTTTTAGTGTGGTTCAAGTTGTGAAAGTGGGTACCCAAAACTCATTCACTATTAATGAACATAGACTAAATAAGTATCTTGTGAATATACCTCAATAACTAGTGGAGGAGATCAGAATCCTATAACTTGCTTATTAATGAATACCATTGGGTTATACATCTCCTTATCATTTTTTTCTATAAACCCATTTAGAATATTAATACATGATAAATCTTCTTGAATTCATTGAGTAAATTGTATCAATTTAGTGTGTGGGATATAACCTTTGTAGTTTATTAATTTTCAAACCTATTTTTCAAATTTTTGTATCTTTTTTAAATTTTGTGTGTGTTTCTTTTTCTATTTCAGTATGTTTTTAAAACCCTTGAGATTTGGAATACCCTTGAAATTTTTTAATCCATGCCAATGTTTAGAAACTAATTTGAACCATCAAGTCACATTATATGAATGCTGAAATAAAATTATTTTTAAATTCTAAGTGAATTAATTTCATGTGAATCCCACTAACTTTTGAAACTCATGTCATGACACACTATCATATATTTTTAATCACTTACCTAAGAAGATTCTAAAAAAAAAATTTACATCTTATTTATAATTAAATTTTCCTTGAGAGAAACCTGATATTCTTGGATTACCAGAAATTTTTAAGCAATCTAATAAAGACTATGTATCATTCAAGAAATTTGTGCTTGAATGATTGATTAATTCTTTTGATTTTAAGCCCCCTTTTCAGTGAACCATATTTTTAATCATACATTTACATATAATCCTTATAGCCCTTATAATCCATGAATGGATTTTTTATATAACTAAATTACAATCCAAGTATCCTTATCTAACTTTATCTAGGGGATTTTTCATGATTTAAGTTGAGTTAAAGTATGTGGAAGGGAGAAAAGAAGCTAGAATAATCTGTTTGGAAGAATTTGTTTGAATTTAAAGAAGAATTTTCTGTATCTTATGTATCCCTATTTTGAGAGGAAAATAATTATGGGAATAATGAAAAAGTTCTATTGATATAATTCAGTACTATCCATCAAATTCCACCATGATTTTGAAGTGAAAATCCAATCTATTTCCCTAAAAAATATGGTCATAGAGAGAAATTATATATGAAAAATCTAATATAATGATACTAGAAAAGAGGGAAAGAAGTAATAAATTAATGATGATGATGAAGTTATAAAGGGGATGGACTGACCATGAAGCTGAGGAAAAGATTGGAGGCCAGATGGAGTTGAAATCTACTTTAAAATTATAGAGTATGTGAAGTATGTTTGGGAGAATCTATTTGGGAAAGAAGTTTTGAAGTTGGAAAAGTTCATAGAAGTCCCTAGAGACGTCTAAATTAAGAGAAAATACTTCCCATCCTGGGGAAATATAGGTCTCACACCTACCATAGAAATTCTGAAGTCCCTCTATATCTTTAAGAGCAGAACCAAAGTAAAAAATGAAAACTATGTTTGTGAAACCTATTGAAGGAATCATGGAGAGGAATGTTTTATACTATTTAATTGATAAAATGTTTGGGGTTTACATGGAGAATTCAAAGTGACACTGAGTTAGTGGAAGAGTAATTCAAAGGGGATTCATTCTTGGAGGAAACTGAAAATCATGCATTGAAGTTTAGCTTCAAGCCAAGACTCATAATTTGTCCTAAAAAAATATACATTTAAATATTAAAAAACGTTAATCCATAGGAAAAACCTGATCAAGACCTTATTAAATGCACAAATACTTGACTCATTGAGTGGATATGAATAAATTCATCAATCCTATAGTTAGACTTGCATGAAATTTGAAAGAGAAAAACCTTTATTGACAACCATACTTGAGTGCAGAGTGAAATATATCAGGAAGGTAGGTATAAGTGTGTATGAGGGGATGAATGAAGGGATAATTAATTTAATTTACATAATGAAGAGAGTTGAATTAATATACTTAAGGAGACATAATAATCTTGAGAAACATGGTGTTGAAAAAGATACTTTCATTTTATAGGTATTTGAATTTGGATTTGGAAATATTTTTGAAATTAACTTATCTAGAGTCCAAGTTTTGAGTGTGGATGAATTGATAGAACCAATACTTTCATATATATTTATATATATATTTAGTATTTTCATGATTTTATTCCCACCATTTTATCATTATGTAGATAATTTTTGCCTATTTTTCAAAAAGGAATATTTTAGATTGAAATATAAAAATGGATTAAAATTTAGTTTTTGATTTTTTTATCTGATCTTTGGAATTTTTAAAATAATGAATGTATTTAATATTTGGTATTTTTATCTTTTTTAAGTAAATAAAAGACGTTTCAAAGAAATCAAAGAAGATTTGGGAATTATAGAAATTATGAAGATGATCTATTACAACTAGAAATTTCATGAATCCTTTGAACAACAGCACATTGAAACTACCATGTAGTCACTTGTCCACCATGCGGTCTATCCACTATAGGAAAAAGTAAATTTTATCAAAGGTTATTTGACATGGAATAGGCAATCGTCATGAATAATAAAAAATAACAAGTTATTTACGATTAAATAAGAGTCTTGTTGTAAATAACTTTATATTTAATGGTATTTGTGATGAAATTCATATCCCATTGCAAATAGTCTTAGTGACAACACACAACATATGGAGAGGAAATACTATTTTCAATGGAAAGTGGTTCCCATTGAAAATAATTTTTTAGTAGAGTGAATAAAACCTAAATAAGGTGGGTATAATTTGAAATGGGTTTGAAAAGCCATCAGAAATACCTTTTCATTTTCATCCATAACTATTTATGTTGGGCAGTATTGTAACACCCTATGATTTTTATGAGATATATTTTTTAAAAAAATTTCTTTGATTTATTGTGTTGTATGATACACCAAGATAATATTGTACTACATGAAACACCAGATTATCTTGTAGTATATGAAACACTATTCTTGACTTATGTTATACACAATTTCAAGTTCTTTTGATATATTTTATTTAACTCAAGACCGAGTTTAAGCAAGAAACTAAATATTATTATGTTACCCTATAAAATAGACATTATAATAGTGAGTGTGAATAGTATTAACTAAATTATAAAAATATGATTTACATATTTATATATAATTAATTATTTTTTGATCAATTAATTATAAATGAAAATAAAACCCTTTTTAAAAAAATTTATTTTTTTCTTGAAAAACTATTTAAATGTAAATAAGTGAGTTTATAAAATAATAAAATCAATTTTGATAGACTTTATTAATGAAATATATAGGTAATATATATTAAATATAATGTTTAAAATTCATCTTATTTTTTTTCTAGACACGATATAATGACAAATTCAATATGTCGAATAAAAGAAGTATTTTAAAAAAATTAAAGTTTTGCTGCCTTTTGATGGTGCACCCATTTTAAATAGAGTTTTGACACTATTTTATATTATATTTGAAAAAATAAAATTATTATTTTAAATCAGAGTTTCAAAATTTACTTTGAATTAATTTTTAGTATTTTTCTGATAAGTTTCACGTTTTCATGAATAGTAAACAAATAATGCATTTTAATTGAAAATTACTTTTTAGTAAAATTTATTTATACTGTTAAATTATATATTTTAATTGTTTTAAAGTATAAATAGATTATATTTTTATCAGTTAATATAATTTAGGTCACTAGTATTAATTTTATATTTAATTTAGATGTAAAAACATTTCAATATTTTCCATGTTTTAACTTTTAAAACTCATTTTCTCATTTTGACACCGAGATTGATTTTAAATTAATTACTGAAACTTATGTTTTTGAATTTTTAAAAATGGATTCTATTATTGGAATATTTAGGTTCAAATTATGTAAACAATTTCCTTTTATTCTTGGGCATTATGAATAATAACTTCATTAATTTTTTTAATACGGTAAAAAGTTAAATCGAGTAATTAAGGGTAAAAATTAATATTATAAAATTACCATAAAACTTGTCCTAATATCATTGGATGAGTGTGTTTCAACCTAAATCATAATTGGGTTGAAATAATATCCTTTAGAATCCAATTGGATGAGATTAGAAATTTAATATATTTTATTTAAAGAAAAGGTAAATATATCTTACTCAAGTTTTAATAACTATATAATTTTTATTATAAGGTTATATAGAATATAAATTTGACTATAAATATTCATTTAAAATCTAAAATATTTTTATTTATAATTTTAATTTATTTTTTAATTTTTAGGATATAAATAATTACCTTAAAATCTTATACAATGATGACGCATAAATTATTTAATTAATGAAAAATCAATAAAATAATTTTAATTAAAATAATAATAACCACTAAAAGACAAAAAATTTGACCAAATCTTATTGGTCAAGTATATATCAACCATAATAATTCAAGGGTCGATTTATTAACCATTTTTAGCCACATGGAAAAGATTATGATACTTATTATATTTTATTTAAAGTGACGTTAAAGCTGTCACATTCATGTTTTAATAAATATAACATTTTTAATATAGAATTTTCCAAAAGATATATTCAATTATAAATATTCCTTGGAAATATAGAATATTTATCTTCATCATGGTATTTTATTTTTAATTTTTACCTAACTAATAAGTATATTGAATAATTACACAAAACTAATATAATAATTATTTTATTAATGAAAATATCAAATTAATGTTATTAAAAATATTAAATTAAATATAATTTTGGATAATTATAATATAAAACTAATTTTCTAGATGAACTTAACCACTTAGGGATATAATAATTTTTTTTGAGGTTAAAATATTATCTTGATATTTTTAAAAATCCATGAAATGAATAGTGTCAAAATTGCCACTATTGATATTTTGTCGAAATAATGTTTTATTAAATTATTTAAAAATCATAAAATATTTCTAAAAATATAAAATAATTATTATATAGTCTAAATTATTCTATATGTTTAATTTATTTTCTAATTTACATAAAATTATTAAAAATTTCACTTTTTAATGTTGAAAAATCTGTTACCTTAGTTGAAATTAAAATAGAATAAATTAGGGTTAATTAAAACGATAAGGTATAAATTGATGAAAAAAATTGTCTAAAATTTACTGGTTCATGAGATTAAAACTCAATATAATATAATATTTTAAAATATTTTATTTTGGAGGCTTTTTATGGGCTTTTATTTTATTATAAATTAATATTTTTGGATATTCCAAAAGTGCCCCTCACCTCAATTATAAAAGGGAACCTCCTCCCTCACATCTTCACTTAACTCTAATCCTTAAATATCATTCGTACACTAACTATTTCCATTATAAAATTTCTTAGTTACATTCTAGATGTACTGGTCTTCTCAAAATATAAACCCTAGTGCCTTTAAGGGTAAATCTAGAGAGACCCCGTCGAAGAAGAGGCAATCTTCTAAACTGATTCTTTCAAACTTATTTATTCTTATACTCCCTATTCATTAGTTATTTAAATTATAAAGTAATAAATATAGAATAAATTATATTCTGATATGTTATTATGATTATTGAACAACCATATTTCACATTCTATCTATCCTATAAAAAATGAATTCACCACGCGTGCGTACATATGACTTACCGTCTCAACGCCATGGTGTTATCTGTTTTCCCCCACCACCTTACTTGGATGGGTATAATGATGAAAATTATAACTATATATGATTATTATAATATGATATGGATTTTGGAAAAAAAATATACCATCCACTTCCATACTATTTCACAATTATGTAAATGATATCGTCGCTCGTGCGTACGTACGACCTACCGTCTCCACGATGCGATGCGATTAATTATACATGATATCCATTAAATCACAATTATATAAATGTATAAAATAAATAAATATGAGATATATTATATTAATATCATTTTGGAAATAATATAAATATAACCTAATAAGGATATCTAGAACTTATTTGACAAAACATGCATAAGAAAATGAAGCAGTTAATACCCAAATAATGACTAATAATGAAATGTTATTGAAAAACAGATGATAATATGATCATATATGATATCATAAAAATGAATATGATTTTGGAATAAGTCAATGAACTTATTTAAATCATTATACAGGAGGTTTGGATACAAACAAAGGATATTAGACCTAAGATAAGGGATATTTTTTTCAATCTCATTATTATCTGAGATTGTTTATATGTATGTATTTACAGAGGTATATTTATCATCCAAGTCCATGTTACTTAAAAATTTATTCAAAAATTTTCTTACTATTCTTATATAATTTTTAAATTCATTTTTACCCATTTGTTATTTTTTACTATATGATTTGAAAGGAATCTTTTTTTATTTTCTCTATGAAGTACTTTTTGACTTATCCAACAAAAGTACGTTTTCTTTTAACTTATATGGTATGAACATTTTTTTATTCTATAATGTCAACATATTTTCTTTAATCTTCCCTTAAACTATTTAAAATTTATTTTTTAAGAAATTTTTTTCTTTTAAAGTTGCACAACATCTGAATAAAAGAAAAAATATTTTTAAAGAAGAAATGATATTTTCCTTAGGAATTATTTTCAAGTAATATCTCAGAAATATTTTCCATATAAAATAATATTCTTTGATTTTAAATATTATTTAATAGGGTTATTTTTAAGGGATATCATATCTTTTATTTCTATGGTTGGATTATGTTTATGATGGAATAATATTTATGATACCCATTTATTTTCCATGGGTTAGGTTATTATTGAATGATGTTCATGAAATCGATTTTATTTCATGGGTTCTAGTATGATGAATTAATTATGTTATTATGGTACACATATATATAGTTTTAATTATACGATGGGTGGGACCTATATCACCCTTAAATGCATTGGCTAAAGATTTATATCTCATGATATAGACAATATTGAATCAGGAAATGATCTCGATTTAGTAATATAGGGTTGGAACGAGAAGAATACCTTGTTTAGTAATACAGGGCTGGAAAGAGGAGTGAACTTGGTTTAGTAATGGACTTTGTCCACTATAATGGTCTGGGAAATGTTCCTCGACTAATATGAAATAATTTTATATACTTATGTGTATGCCACAAAATCTATATCTTATATTATTCCCTTTGGGAATATGCTCATTGGTTCTTTATAAACTATTATGATTTATTCTATGATATGATATCATGATCTTTGATATGCAGGACACAATTATAAATTGTTATGTTCTTATATATTACAATTATGATATGATTGATATCTCCCTTGTTTACCCTTACTGATCATATGATCTCACCTCTTTTTATGTTTCTTTTCCCTAGGATATGAAGAAGGGTATTAAGTAAGATGTGTAAAAAATGGGTTCTAGTTATGAAGGAAAAAGAAGGAGACGATGAAGATGTTTTAAAAACTAGTTATTTATGCCTCCTAGTTGTAGGACCCTGGGACACCCTGAGAGGGGAGGGGTGAATCAGGGTGGAAACTTTTTCTTTTAAAGAGATGGATCTTGTTCCCACGTTGGTAGGAACTTGTTAAACTTGTATGATAAAAATGATCAGAAAGAAAACATTCACATGCAGAGAGATGACAAAACACTTTTTACTTGGTTCACCACTAAGGGCTACGTCCAAGGAGAATACTCCAAAAAGTTTTCGGTCGTACCAAATTCCACTATTCTTCACTAGTTTTGGATTACAATGGTTCGAGCACAATCACTCTATCCTAGGCTCACTGCCTTTACAAAGGTTCAGGGATAGCTCACTACGTCCCTCGGGTCACTCCCGTTGACTCCCCCTGGCTCATTGCCTTTGGTGAAGTCCCACTCAGTTTATAGACGTGAAGGTCTCTTCATAATTGCAAAGAATGCATCCTTTATTGTATGTAGATGCTTTATTGAAGTCCAACTCTCACCAGTAGATAAATCTCACTTTGCACAGAGGATACCAGACAATCTCCCAGCTTTCATGCAGCTTCAAAAAGACAGGCATACTTCAACAACACCAGGAACGCTTCCCCAAGCTGGCGTGCAAGTTTCAAAGACGACACACAAATTATAATTGACGTGCAAGTCCACCTCAATGACTTGCACGAAACTCACTTCTACAAGTTCAAACTTGCACGACCCACATTTCCTTTCGCCCAAACCAGTTTTGGCGCACAAAGGACAACTGTCGCGCAACTTATACTTGCGCGACCCACAACCACTTGCGTGACCACTTCACCTGCGTGGAGGGAGCATTGAACTTCTCAAAGTCTCTAACTTCATTCAAAATGAGGAGGGGTGGTCCAATATTTATAGGAAAACTAGACACCCTGTGCAGTGGCATGCAAGCCTCCTCTCAGGGTGCAAGTTCCGGCGCGCAACTCCAACTGACCTAGCCTCTATCGCGCTACTCACTTGCACGACCAAACCAATACTTGCATGACCCTCTTTCCTTTTCCATATTTTGAAGTTCTAATCTTGAAAAACATATGTCACACAACTTTCTAATCCTCCTAGGAACCGGAGCGCAAGTCCTTTCTCGACGCACAACTCACTTGCGCGACACATACCCAGCACACAAGTCTCTTTCCCAAAAAGCATTGTTTTCCCCTTTTGTCAGTTTTGAGGTCCAGAAATTTGGAAAACACTGGAAAGCGGTGCCACCTTCAATAATGTTATCTACTTGACCTGTATGAGTCCTTTACTGGAACACATTCTGAACTTCCTCTGAGGATTGACAACAAACACAAACCATTCTCCAATTCAAGAATAGATGACCACAGTTCCAACAACCTCCCCCTTTGGGTTTGTTGGAAATCAGAAAATAAATTCAATAGATCACCATCCACATGTAGAACAAAAACACAAGAATCAACTCAGCCAACACTCTAAGTCTATGTGAGTAATGCTCGATTTAGAAAATAAGAGAGAAATCTTGAATTGGGTTCCCGTGTTTTGGAATTCTCAATGACGCCCAAGAAATTCTCTTACAATGTCACATAAGCATTACATGCCTGAAAATGTCTAAATTTATTCCTTTCTCCCCCATTGAAAATAAACCCAGAGATCGGTAATTAATCCTTGTTCATCTCAAACCACGTTCCCCCTAGATAGTATCTCCCCCACAAACCTGCATCACATCCATAAATAGATTAAAAAAAGTTAACATAACCAGGGAGAGGGGATTTCTGTAACCTCCTTATGCACTGGGAGGTGGCTGAACATCGAGGTTCAACTGATGCTTCACAAATAGATCCATTGACAGTGGATTAGTCAGGATATCATCCACTTGATCATCAGTTACCACATGATCCATTCTAATCACACCTTGTTCAACTTTATCTTTGATAAAGTGATACTGTATTTCAATATGTTTTGTACGATAATGCTGAACCGGATTCTTCGTAAGATAAATTGTGCTCTTGTTATCATAGTAAATCACCATCGGTTGCTTCACCTCATCACCAATATCTATTAATTGCTGCTTCATCCATAGTAGTTGAGTGCATGCCTTTGTGGTGGTGATATACTCAACTTCAACAGTACTAAGAGAATTACTTTCTTGTTTCTCGCTCAACCACCCAACACATTTATTCCCAATATAGAATGCTCCACCACTGGTGGAATTTTTGTCCACAACATCGCCAGCCCAGTCAACATCAGAAAATGATGATAATTCACTGTTACTTCCTGCACCAAAGTATAAGCCAAAATTGTGAGTACCTTGAATATAACTCATGATTCTTTTTACTGCTACCATATGTTCCTCTTTTTGATTACTCTGAAAGTGGGCTGCAAGACATGTGGCAAATAAAATATCTAGTCGTGTCGCTATTAGGTACAATAGGCTTCCAATGATCCTCCTGTACATGGTGGGATCTACAAAGGTCCCATCCTCATGCTTTCTAAGTTTAGTTCCAACTGTAATTGGAGTTGACATTGGTTTGGAGTCTTGCATATTAAACTTCTTCAGCAGCTATCTTGCATACTTTTTCTAAGAAATGAAAGTGTAATCCTTCTTTTGAATCACTTGCAGCCCCAAGAAATATGTGAGCTCCCCAATAATAGAAATTTCAAATTTTGATTTCATGTGATTGGAAAATTCATCCACTGATTTCTGCATGCTTCCACCAAATATGATATCATCAACGTAGAATAGAAACGTGAATTAATCTGTTAGAGAATTATTCACATATAGATTGTGATCTACTCCTCCTCTTTTTAATTCTAGCTTCTTGAGATAAGAGTCCAGCTGGGAGTACCACACCCATGGTGCCTGCTTCAAACCATATAGAGCTTTCTTCAGTTTGCAGACCTTTGTTTCATCAGTACCAAGAACTAAACCCACTGTTTGTTCAATGTAGACTTCTTCTTTGAGGACACCATTCAATAATGCTATCTTGACATCCATTTGATATACTTTATATCCTCTTTGGAGTGACATGGAAAGGAAAATCCTGATTGAATCCAGTCTAGCCACTGGAGAAAAGGTTTCTTCAACATCAACGCTTTCAATCTGGGAGTATCCTTTACAGACCAGTCATGCCTTGTTTCTGATAAAACTTACATTCTCATCAAACTTGTTCTTGAAGATCCATTTTTTACTAATTACATTGTGACCTTCAGGTATCTGGAAAAGATCCCATGTCTGATTCTTGTCAATTTGATCTAACTCTTCATTCATGGATTTCTCCCATGATTCATCCTCTACATCTTCTTTAAATGAGGATGGCTCCACAACTGACAGAAATGTAGATTGCGTGTTATTACTCATCCTACTTGTTTGTGTGGGTTCACTCCTGTCCCCAATTATTTTAGATGGATCAATCTCATCTCTACGATTTCTCCTGTGTGGTTCAGGTGCATTCACTCCAGCCACAGTTTCTTCTTCAGATTCTTCTTCTGAGTCAACATCATGATGTGACTGCTGAGTGTTTTTTATAGCTTCCTCTATTTCTATATTTGTATTTTCTCCACGTTCACTTTCTTCCTCACTTTCTATCTCATCAGCATATGATATCCTTGAAGCATTTGTGGTTTTCTCTTCAATTATCTTAACATCACTGATTTCTATAATCCTTCCTAATCACATGTTGAAACACTTGTAGGATTTTCTATTCATTGGATACCCAAGAAAAATTCCTTCATCAGCATTTTCACCAAACTTCCCTTGATTTCATTCTTTATTTCAGATGAAACATTTTCTTCTGAAAACACGAAAGTATTTTAACTAAGTCTTCCTTCCATGAAAAAATTCATATGGTGTCTTCGTTTATCCCATATAAAGCCCTATTCTATTCTGAATTTGCACTGCAGCTTCAACAACTTCCTTCAAGTAATGGAGAGAGATATCACTCTCAATCAGCATAGTCCTGGCCATATTGTTAACCTGTCAATTATGGTGCTCAACAACTCCATTTTGCTGTGGGGTTCTCACAGCAGCTACCTCATACTGTATTCCATGTTTTTCTAGGTAATTCTCAAACTCAATGGACGTGTATTCCCTTCCATTGTCAGATCACAAAACTTTGATTGTTCGTCCAGTATCATTCTCAGAGATTCACCGATATGTTTTCATGTATTCAAGTACTTGTCGTTTCCTGTGAATAACCATAACACATTCCATTCTACTGTAATTGTCAATAAAAAGGAAAAAGTACCTTTCTCCATGAGTTCTGGCAACATTTATCAGCCCGCACACATATGTATGAATTAGATCAAGAAGATGAGATGATCTTTTCTTCTTTGGCCGATATGAACTGCAGACCAGTTTCCTACGAATGCAATCATCACAAGACTTTTCGTGCTCACGCTTCAGAATGGGGATATCCATGACTATCTTCAGCTTATATATCTTTTCCATGTCTTGTTGTTTAATGTGCCCTGGCCTTCGATGCTACAAATTGTTTTCTTCTTCAATAGACAAATAACAGGAGTTCACTTTGCTGTCAACCTGATATAAGTTTTCATATGTTATACAGCCTTTCATAAGATAATTCCCTGTTTTTACCTTTATAGTACATCCTTTTTGATTGAAAGTTACTACGAGACCTGAATCACAGAGTTGACTCACACTGAAGAGATTGTGACGTAGACTATCCACATAAATAACTTCAGTCTTCTTTAGCTCTCCATTGGAGAGAGAAGTATTACCATTGCCTTTAATCTTCAAAGCACCATCATTACCAAACCTCACTGTTCAATAAACCTTATTTTTAATGTTCTTCAAAAGGTCAGTATTTACCGTCATATGGGAAGAGCATCCACTATCAAGAATCCAGCTGCTTCTGCTCTTTGTAGCTTTGAGGGATACTTCTGCAAGATTGGATTTCTAGATCTTATTTTTTGCTTTCGATGAGATATTAGATTGAGTATAGGATACTGATGGCCTTCTAATACTTTACTCCAAATAATATGATTCTTCATACCCATAATCTTCTTCCAGAGGATAAAAACTGTTTGTGAGAACAATACCATCAGGAGGGTGAGAACTGAACTGTTTCTGAGAGTTGTATGAGTTTCTCCTGTCATACCTCTGCCTGCAATACATAGCTTTATAGCCAATGTTAGAACAATAAAAATAGTAACCATAGAAGCTATTTATTCTATAAGATGGAGAATATTAAATCACTCTCCTTTTTTGACTTCCCCATCTTCCCTGTTCAAGTATCTCCTTGCTTCTTCGGAATATGACATGGTATGGCCCAAATAGCCACAAAATTGACACTTCATGAGAGGAAATTTATTCTCACTTGAATTTCACCTCATACCTTCTTCTATGGGATAATAGTATGAGGGATCCTTTTTCCATGAGGCTCAAGGATAATCTTCTCTTCTTCTTTCAGATTGAATTGGGGGTTTCTGTTTCATCACTTCAGAAGACTTTCCAACATTACCCAGTTTCAGCTTGCCTTTATTTTGGTCACCTTTATTTGCAGCATTTGACGATTTTGTCTCACAAAAAATTCCACTATTTCCCATGCAGGCAGGTATTTGATCATTTAAAATCTTTTCAACTCCATTAGATCCACATTTTTCTCTCTCTAATAGATCAGCATCTGATAACCTTCCAAATTGAATTTTCTTCCTTTATTCTTTTGAAATTGAATCTTTTTCAAGTTTACTCATAATAGTAACAACTTCCTCTTCAAGACGCTCAGTAGTCTTGGACTTTTATTCTAGTCTGGAGGTGAGTTCATTGATGACCTTTTCTTGCTCTTCAATTCTCAGCTTCAGATCCACTACATCATAATTGCTTTCAAGTACTTTAGACTACACTTTCACTAATTCTTCTAGTCGTTCAATTTCAGCTTCAAGTTGATCGACATATTAAATTGATTCTTCTACAATTGATTTCCACTTATTGAAAATCTTACATTTAATCTTGAGCTTACTAACAACATCCTTAAGTTGAAACTCAGGATGTAAACTAGTTTTCAACTGATTTTCTCCACCAGTATCTTCTGATTTTTCAACAGTGGACATCATGGAAGCATGGTTCCCAGTTTTAAATTCTGGTTCTTCTTCATCACATAATTCAATATCATCATCTTCCTCTTCACAGACAAAAATCTTCCTCTGTATCTTTTTCCCAGATTTGTAGTCTCCCTTTTTTAAAAACCTTTTCTGAGGCTTCTCAATGTCTTCTACTTCGCTTTCATAATCATAAAAATTTATTTGGCATTGAGAGGAAATGTTCCCGAATCTTCCACAATGAAAACATGTCAGAGGTAGCTTACCTTTGAATTTTCCTTTTCCCTTCTTCAGCTTCTTGGCGATGAGAGAAAGAATTTCCTTTTAATATTCATCTTCACCACTACTATCTTCTGAAATTTTCAGTTTGTCCATGTCTTTGAATGCCATTTCCTTGCTTACACGAGTCATGGAATCTTCACATTTGACTCTAATCTCATATACCACTAGACTACTTAAAAGATCATGCAGAGACAGTTTAGATAGATCTCTTTCTTCAAGGGCTGACACCTTTGAATTGTACATATGAAGAAGTCTTCTCAATATTTTCTTTATGATATCAATGTCTTTGATTTCTTCTCCAAGACCTCTAATTGCTCCCACAACTTTAGTAATTTGATTGAAGAATTAATCTGAATTCTCATTAGGATTCATCTTTAGATCATCAAAACTGTTGTGTAGGACTTGTAGTTTTTCCTCCTTCACTTTTCTATCTCCTTCATAAATATTTTCAAGTTTATGCCACATGGAATTTGCTGAGGTGAAACTCATTACCTTTAGATAGATTTGATTAGAAAGGGCTGCGGTGAGAGTATTCTGCACTTTTGCATCAACATCAAGAATTTTTCTATCAGCATCAGTCATAGCCAGCCCTGTTGGATCAATAACATGTATACCTTGCATGGTGGAAAACAGAACATCCATTCCAAGGGATCTTAGATTAGATCTCATTATATTCTTCCAAATCTAAAAATTTCTTCCATCGACTAGAGGGACTCCCCTGACATTGACTGCATTCTCCATGATGACAAGGGACAGATTCAACACCAGCAACCTTTACCCTCTGATACCACTTTTAGGACCCCAGGACACCCTGAGAGGGGAGGGGTAAATCAGGGTGATAACTTTTTCTTTTAAATAGATGGATCTTGTTCCCACGTTGGTAGGAACTTGATAAACCTATATGATGAAAATGATCAGAAAGAAAAAATTCACATGCATAGAGATGAAACAAAACTTTTTACTTGGTTCACCACTAATGGCTACGTCCAAGGAGCATACACCGATAGGTTGTCGGTCGTACAAAATTCCACTATTATTCACTAGTTGTGGATTACAATGGTTTGGGAGTAGTCACTCTATCCCAGTCTCACTACCTTTACAAAGGTTCAGGGATAGCTCACTGCATCCCTTGGGTCACTCCCGTTGACTCCCCCTAGCTCATTGCCTTTGGTGAAGTCCCACTCAGTTTATAGATGTGAAGGTCTCTTCATCATTTCAAAAG
This sequence comes from Viscum album, assembly GCA_963277665.1. Taxonomy (NCBI): domain Eukaryota; kingdom Viridiplantae; phylum Streptophyta; class Magnoliopsida; order Santalales; family Viscaceae; genus Viscum; species Viscum album. The sequence goes on along the minus strand of OY728136.1, from coordinate 1,502,380,083 downwards.
AATGCATCCTATATTGTATGTAGATGCTCTTTTGAAGTCCAAATCTCACCAGTAGATGAATATCACTTTGCATAGATGATACCGGGAAATCTCCCAGCTTTCGTGCAGATTCAAAAAGATGGGTGTACTTCAACAACACCAGACACGCTTCCCTAAGCCGGCGTGCAATTTTCAAAGATGACACAAAAATTATAACTTCCACGCAAGTCCACCTCAACGACTTGCGCAACACTCACTTCTACAACTTAAAACTTGTGATACCCACATTTCCTTTCACCCAAACCGGTTTTGGTGTGCAAAGGACAACTATCGCGCAACTTATACTTGCGTGACCCACAACCACTTGCACGACCACTTCACCTGTGTGACGGGAGCACTGAACTTCTCAAAGTCTCGAACTTCATTCAAAATTAGGAGGGGTGGTCTAGTATTTATAGGCAAAATGGACACCCTGCACGGTGGCATGCAAGCCTCCTCTTGGCGCGCAAGTTCTGGTGCACAGCTCCAACCGCCCTAGCCTTTGTCGCACTACTCACTTGCACGATCAAACCAATACTTGTGCAACCCTCTTTCCTTTTCCATATTTTGAATTTCTGATCTTGAAAAAAATATGGCGCGCAACATTCCAATCCTCCTAGGAACCGACGTGCAAGTCCTTTCTCGGCGCTCAAGTCACTTGTGCGACACATACCCGACGCGCAAGTCTCTTTCCCAAAAAGCATTGTTTTCCTCTTTTGTCGGTTTTGAGGTCCAGAAATTTGGAAAACACTGGAAAACGGTGCCACCTTCAATACTGTTATCTGCTTGACCTGTATAAGTCCTTTGCTGGTACACATTCTGAACTTCCTCTGAGGATTAACAACAAACACAAACCGTTCTCCAATTCATGCATATATGACCATGGTTCCAACAATAGTTTCCAAAGACTATAAACTAATAAAGTATTTGGGTGTTAATTTGTGTAATGTATTTTGTATTCCATAAAAAGGATATAATACCCATGTACTTCAATCTTGGTTCATTAGAGTTGGTATCAAAGTGAAGGTTTAGTTAACCTTTTGAAATTAGGCTGAGAAAAATTTAGTGAGATCCCTAAAGATATTTATAAGGATATGACTAGGGATTTTGCTAAGAATTTGTCAAAGTATAGGTTACAATCCTTGAATTTCTTAATGATCATGGTTAGCCTAGGATTAAACCATAGATGTTAGAGATTGAATGTACTTACCCTTGATTATGTTATTTTCCCAGTATGATTTTTACCTCTCACACTATTCTTTTTAGGTTTTAGACAATGGATGAAACCCAAAGGAACCATTTTAATGATGAATGAAATGGACAATAAAATGATTATCCTCCTAGATAACCAAATTTTATGTGATCTAGAATGAAAATTTTATCGCTATACTTACACAAGTTATGAATCATTATTGACTTCCAAATGAGCAGAGAAGGGAACACCATTCTATTTATTCCTTCATGAGGAAACATCTACCTTCTTTTAGTGGGTATTCTAATCCACTTATTGCTGGATAAAGGATCAACACCACTAAAAATATATTTTCCATCCTTCACTATATAGAACATGAAAAATTCATTTTTTCTATTTATCAATTAGAAGGCGAAGAGGGCTAGTAGTGGACTCTAATCAAGAATGTGAGGTAACAAGATGAAATTGAATCTATGGAATGGGACTTGTTCAAGAAATTATTTTTAAATAAGTAATTTACTTATATACTTTGTACAAAGATAGAAAAGTATTTCCTTGATATTAATTAAAAGGATGATGGATTTTTTGGTACATACGAGGACAATTTTACATAACTTTCAAGGTATGCTTTTGACATTATCATCCAACACGAAAGCAAGGTTGATATATTATTCAGTGGATTAAAACCAAGTATTCTAAAGGAGTTATACATAAGAGACTTTAGTAGATATGAAGAGATTGTTTATTGTGATATAAATGTATAAATAGGAGTTGGGGTTACATAGAAATCTCATGGTTATGATAAGAAATGGAAGATGGAGTTCAAGGAAAAATTTAGAAACCATGGTGAAAAGAAGATGAGTGTTTCCTTATGCTCAAAATATGGAAAGAATAATGGTGAAGATTTACTTAAGGAGACTAATAAATGTTTTAAATTTGAAAAAGAAGGTCATAAAGTATTTGAGTGCTGAAGTAATTATAAAAAGATAGCTAATGATGTGAATATAAAAAAGGGTACATAAAATGAACCTCCCTTACTTCAATTCTACAAGTGCAAGGAAATGGGGAATTATGATAACCAATGACCTAATCCAAGGGTTATCGATGATGATCAATTTTATACACCTCTTAAGGCTAAAGACAAAGTAAAATCACATGTGATCACTATTGGTGATGTAGAGTACGACAATGAAGTGGTTGAATGATTGAGTGTTTATGTAATTAGATTCCAAAATAATGTTGTAGAATCACTTTTATGGTATTATGGAATTATAATATATCTCTGTATTGGTCCATTGTGGTTTTTCCATATATATTTAAGATTATATACTAAGTGGTACCAATAACCATGAAAAGTGATTCAGATATTTTTTTGGAAAACACATTAAGGTAATGATAACCCTTAATATGTGTATAATGTTGGGATAAGAAAATAAAAATATGTTTTATAGTATTAATGACCTTGGGACTGATATGATGAAAAAGTGATTTATGATATCATGAATTGAGTATATTGAATTTTTTGGATTTATGGTATGTGGAAAGATTTAATTTTTCAAAGAATGTATTTTTTCACTAAGGTTCTATGGTAATTCAAGTTATTACCATCTATCAAGAAAATACATGATGAAGGAATTCACATGTTTGGACTATTACCAAAAAGAGATACCTTATTATATATAAGATATAAATGTTAAGACGAGTTAGTACACCTATTTCAAAAGTTTTGGATTTTAATATTTCAGAAGGATTTTAAGGTTATCAATTTATGGAAAGTTTAAGTTAAACTTCAGATGCAGTTTGTTAGAATAAAGAATTATCTCACCATAGGTGGATTTATGCATATTTTATAACTTATGATATCCTTTTGTTTTGATAAAGACAAATTGAATGAACTATCATTCTATTTTTGGATCTCATAATATTCTATCACTTCAGGAATAACAAATTAAACTTCATTTATTTGAATAAAAGATAAAGTGGAAATTATTCAAGGCATGAACAATAGTGATATTTTACCAAAATCAAGTAAGTATTTCTTCTCATTAAAAATTCTTCAACCTTAGGGAAAGTATATTGAAACCAAATATGTTATCCTAGTACCTTCTTATCTGATGAATCAAATGGTCCCAGATATCATCATGGATTTATAGATTTGTGATTTTTTACTTTATCCTTACCATATTCTCTATCAATATCCATAAGAACTTTATAGTTATATTTCTCTAACATATCCATGTTTTCATTTTCCACCTATGTTCTCATATGTGGAAACCTAATGATGAGTTACTTTGGGTAACCGTTATATTTATAACATTTATTTTTAAAAATAAGATTTCGTAATCATTTTTACAATGTAGGTTTTTATGAAAGAAACTTTCAAGTAATAATCCTTTTATAACCCAAACAATTTTTGAGGGTGAAATTCATTTAAAGGGGGGTAGAATGTAACACACTGATATTTTTATGAGATAGTTTTTTTAAAATTTATTTGATTTCTGTGTTGTATGCTACACCAAGATAATATTGTGATACACTCAACAACAGATTATCTTGTGATATATGAATCACTATCATCGTATTATGTTACACACAATTTCAAATTTTTTTTATAGATTTCATTTCATGCAAGACTGAGTTTAAGCAAACAACTAAATATTATTATGTTACCTTTTAACCTAGACATTATAATGGCGTGTATGAACAATAATAACTAAATTATGAAAATATGATTTACACATGTATATATAATTAATTCTTTGGTGAGAAATTAATTATAAATGAAAATAAAACCCTTTTTAAATAAAAGGATTTTTTTCCTGAAAAAATATTTAAATGAAAATAAGTGAGTTTATAAAATAATAAAACCTATATTGATATATTTTATTAATGAAATATATATAATATATATTCAATATAATGTTTAAATTTTATCTTAAATGTTTTCTAGACATGATATAAGAACAAATTCATTTTTTTAATAAAAAAAGTTTTTTTCAAAAAATACAGTTTTTCTGCCTTTTGATGGGGCACCCATTTTAAATCTAGTTTTTGAAAATTTTTATATTAAATTTTAAAAAATAAAATTATTATTTGAAATAATAGTATCAAAAGTTACTTTGGTTGAATTTTTTGTATTTTTTTGATAAGTTTCACATTTTGATGAATAGTAAAAAATAATGTATTTTAATTGAAAAATACTTTTTCATCAAATTTATTTATAGTGTTAAATTATATATATTAATGGTTTTAAAGTAAAAATAGATTATATTTTAATAATTTAATATATTTTAGGTCATTGGAATTAATTTTATATTTAATTTAGATGTTAAAACATTTCAACCTTTTTCATGTTTTAACTTTTAAAACTCATTTTCTCATTATGATAATGAGATTAATTTTAAATTAACTAATACAACTTCTATGTTTTGAATTTTGAAAATTTTATTCCATAATTGTAATCCGTGGGTAAAAATTATTTAAATAGGTTCTTTTTATTTTTGGTCATTATTAATAGTAACTTCAGTAATTTTTAATAATATGGTAAAAAAGTCAATTGGGAAATTAAGAGTAAAAATAATATTATAAAATTTCCATAACACTTGTAATAGTATCATTGGATGAATGTTTTTATACCTAAACCATAATTGGGTATAAAATGTATCCTTTTGAAGCCACTTGGATGAGATTAGGACATTGAATATATTTTATTTAAAGAAAAGTTAAATATGACTTACTCAAATTTTAATAAATATATCATTTTTAATATAAGGTTATACAAAAGATAAATTTTAATATAAATAATTATTTAAAATATAATATGTTTTTATTTATCATGGTAATTTATTTTTAATTTTTAGGAAATAAAAAGTTATTTTAAAGGATTATACAATGATGACAGATAAATTATTTAATTGATGAATAAAACAATAAAACAATTTTAATTAAAATAATAATAAACATTTAAAGCCAAAAAAAATTACCAAATATTATAGGTCGAGTATATTTCGATAATAATCATCCAAGGGTCGAGTTATTGACCATTTGGATCCATATGGAAAGGATTATGACAATTATAATATTTTATTTAAAGTGATGTTAAAGTTATCACATTCATGTTTTAACAAATATAACATTTTTAATATAGGATTTTCCAGAAGATATATTATATTATAAATATTCATATGAAATATAAAAGAGTTATTTTCTTCATTTTATTTTATTTTTAATTTTTACCCAATAAATAAGTATATTAAATAATTACACAAAACTGATGTAGTAATTATTTTATTAATGGAAATATCAAATTAATGTTATTATAAATATAAAATTAATTATAATTTGGGATAATTAATATATAAAAATAATTTTATATACCCCTTAGGGATATAATGAAATATTTTTTTCGAGGTTAATTTATTATAATTATATTTTTAAAAATTCAATAATTGAATAGTGTCAAAATTACGCTATTGATATTTTGTCAAAATAATGTTTTATTAAATTATTTAAAAATAATAAAATATTTTTAAAAATATAAAATAATTTTTATATAGTAAAAAATATTCTATATGTTTCATTTATGGTCTAATTTACATAAAATTAGTAAAAATTACACTCTTTTAATATTGAAACATTTGATACCTTAGTTAAAATTAAATAAAATAACTAATGTTTAATTAAAATTATTAGGTATAAATTGATATAAAAAATTATCGAAAATATTTTTTTTATTATATTGCAATAATATATCATATTATATTAAAAAATTACATTTTTTATGTTTTTGTATGGGATTTTATTTTATTATAAATTAATATTTTTGGAGATTCCAAAAGTGCCCCTCACCTCAATTATAAACGAGAACCTCCTCCCTCACTTATTCACTTTACCTTGAGCCTTCAAGATCGTACATACCATGACCATTTACATTTTAAAAATCCTTAGTTACAATATAGAGGGTATGGTATTCTAAAAAGACCAATTCTAGTACCTTTAATGGGAGATCTAGAGGGAGCTAATCGAAGAAGAGCTAATCTCCTCTACCGATTCTTTCAAAACTATTTCTTCTTATACTTATTCTTCATGAGTTTTTTCCATTATAAATTAATAAATATTGTATCAATTATATAATGAGATTTTATTATTATTATGGTATAATAATATTCCACCTTATATCCACCCTATGAAAAACAAAATCACCTCGCGTGCGTACATATGACTTACCATCTCCATGTCGTAGTGTAATCTATTTTTCACCACCACCTAACTTGGATGGGTGTAATGATGGAAATAATAACTATATATGATTATTATAACATGATATGAATTTTTGAACAAAAAATATACCATTAAATTCCATACCATTTCACAATTATAAGAATGATATCATCTCTTGTGCATACGTACGACCTACCGTCTCCACAATGAGATGCGATTCATTATACATGATATCAAATAAAGAATGATTATATAAATGTATATAATGAATAAATATAGTATATATTATATTAATATAATTTTGGAAATAATATAACTATAACCTAATAAGGAGAACCATAACATATTTGACAAAACATGCATAAGAAAATGAAGCAGCTAATACCAAAATAACAAGTTATAAAGAAATTTTATTAACAAACAAATGATAATATGAGAATATATGATATCATAAAAATAACTATGATTCTGGAATAAGTCAATGACATTATTTAAATCATTATAAATTAGGTTTGGATACATACAAATGATATCAGACCTAAGGTAATGGATAATTTTTCAATCTCATTATTATTTGAGATTGTTTATACTTATGTATTTAAAAAGGTATATTTATCATCCATGTTCATGTTACTTAAAAATGTATTCAAAAATATTTTTACTATTCTTATATAATTTTTTAAAGTCATTTTTACCCATTTGTGACTTTTTACTTTATGGTTTGAAAGAGATTTTTTTTCGTTTTACCAACAAATTATTTTTTGATTTATCCGGCAAAAGTACATTTTATTTTAACTTATATGGAATGAATGGATTTTTATGATATCATATCGCTATATTTCCTTGAATATTACCTTAAAATATTACAAAGTTATTTTTGAAGAAAAGTTTTCCTTTTAATGTTTCATGACATTGTAAGAAAAGAAAAATGTTTTTAAATAAGAAAGGTTATTTTCCTCTGGAGTTCTTTCCATGTAATCTCTCAGAATTATTTTCCATCTAAAATAATATTCTTTGATATTAAATATTATTTAATAGGGATATTTTTCAAGGATATTATCTCTATTATTTATATGGTTGGATTATGTTTATTATGTAATAATATTTATGATATCCATTTTTCCATGGGTTATGTTATGATTGAATTATGTTTATGAAACCCATTTTATTTCATGGGTTCTGATATGATGAATTAATTATGTTCTTGTGGAACACATATGTATGGTTTTTATTATATGAAAGGTGGGACCTATATCTCCCTCCAATGAATTGGGTAAAAATTTATATCACATGATTTAGACAAGACTAGAATAAAAAATGATATCGGTTCAGTAATACAGGGTTGTAACGGGAAGTAAACCCGGTTTAGTAATACATGATTGGAATGAGGGGTGAAATCAGTCTAGTAATGGACTATTTCTGCTATTATGGTCTTGAAAATGAGACTTCACTAATATGAAATGATTTTATATGCTTATGTGTATGCCAAAAAATCCATATCTTATGTTATTCCCTTTGGGAATAGGTTCATTGGTTCTTTATGAACTATTATGATTTATTCCATAACATGATATCATGATATTTGATATACACGATACGATTTTCAATTTTTATGTTATTATTTATTATGATTATGATATTATTGATATCTATTTTTTTTACCATTAAGTAATATGTGTCAAAAGAAGGTTCTATTTATGAATAAAAAAGCATGAGATGATGTAGATGTTTTAAGAATTAGTTGCTTATGTTTCCCAGTTTGCAAAGACACTAAAATTATAAGGACCTGGCCTTATTACATAAATAATATTGAGTTTATTTAAGAAAGAACTGCCTTTTACATTGATGATGTTTTAAAGTTTATAGATTTAGAGAATTAGGACAAAACATTCATAACATTACACATTGTTACAGAGTGGATACCATAAAAACAGTTTCAATTTTTCTTAAAATATCAAACATTAAAACTTAAAACAAGACTCTTTGAAAATTATTCAACATTTAATGTGTCTTAATTCCTTGTATTAAACATCCATTAACCTGTGAAAAATTATTTAAAAACATGGGATGAGCACAAAGCTCAGTAAGGGATGAAAAAGTAAGGAAAGAGCACATTAGTCCATGAATACTCGTAACGTATGAAAACATTTTCAGAAGACATGCTTGAGACTCATATATACATACTTTGTGTAACATGATATTCAAACAATATCCACACAAAAATTATAATATAAATATAATCATAGAGGTATCTTGGGGCATTACTTACATAATCTTATAACCATTCTTGGCTACCTTATAATCTGTAACCCTCACGACAACCTTACTTTGTGTAACCATCGCAGTTACACTTGGAGTAACCATACGACCGACCTCCAAATTACTCATACCCAATTAATTTGAGGGAAATATAGTTCCCACCCTTCATCATATATAATTTCCAAGAACCAAAACATAATCATACAACATTAATAATTCCATAAAAACATTTCTTTGGAATTTCGTAAAACCGAATTTCAAAAGAGGTTTTTTAAAGAAAAGCCCCTTATAAATATCATATAATTGAAGAGAGAATTAATAGAGTGGATGGATTATGTATATATACAGTAAATACACATAATTAAATATAATATAAATAGAACCCATCACACAAACAATTTAAATAGCACATAAATAATGAAGTATAAGTTTAACCCAAAGAATGGAAATCGGTTTAAGAATTCCCTTACCTCGGGTTTGTCTTACTTCAAAATTAATTAAACATATTATATAATGGTTAAAAGAGTGTTATTAATATTTTAAAGAAACATTTTCATGTTTATAACATCTTATATGATCATTTAATAACATATTTTCACCCTTAATTGTTAGTATTTTCCCCTAGCACAGTTTTTGGTTGAATTCTTTACATGATTTCTATGATTGGTTCATGGTGGACATTCTTGTCGATTGTAAGTGAAACTATAGAATTGTAATGGAGTATTATTTTCGTATAAACATTAACATAAATTATTCCATTTATCATTTTGAATTCTTACGTGAGGATGATTCATAAGTTAGAACATTAATGATGTTCGTTTAGATCCTTTTAGTGGTTCTTTGATAATAACAACCTCGTTTTGTCTTAAAAATTAAAACCATGAGTAAAAAAGAATTCCAGAACCATGGGTGAGTCATAAAAATTATATTATAACCTGTTTCAACCATATAAATGGTTTCATGACCATATTTGAAAGAATTAATGGAAATTGAAATCACATCATCCACGATGCCGATAATTCGACACAAACGGACAATGTTTTTATTCTTTAAATAAGTGGGAGAGGAGAAGAATAAATATGAGTAATATTTTCATAAACATGATAAAATACATATTATACATGATTTATGGAGATTTCATGCCTCTTGGGTAAGGATATATGAAGAAAGAATAAGGAAAGAACTCAAAATAAAAGAAAAAGTGAGAAATCTCTTACAAAGATTCGGCAGCCTAACGGCTACACAACATGGTTTTAGAAAATAATAAAAAGAGAGGGGACAAGGGTCACCCATCCAAAAATAAATCATAATATAAATTAGATAAATAATAAGAAGAAAATAAGAACATGGTATGGAAACTTGAAAGATATACCACATAAAAGAGAATTTGAAAGGAAAAAGAAAGAAATTGAGAATTTTCTTACCTTGTAGAGTAAATTGTAGGTTGGGACCTTGGGGGCTTGAGGAAACCTTGGGAGGACTACTATAAAGGTAAGGAAGCCATAGCTTCTTTGAGGTAGAATTGGGAATGAATTCAATGAAGGGAAGAGTTGGTATTTATAGGAAAAGTTAGGGATTATTATAATAATTTTCAAGGGACACCTCATTAGTGGTATTTACAAAACCATGGGCTTGCCCAGGGTATTTGACCATGGTATAATCCACTTGGGACACCTCAGATATTATTTAACTATTCACAAGTCGACCAGATTTATGTCATCATTATTATATCATTAATGATTTCATTAATACACCGAAACTAAAAACTGTATTTTTTACTATTCACCGAAAAATCAACTGTTTCAGAAAAATTCCCAAAATTCACCCTTACCATTTATAGATGTGTAGATTTAAAAAATGAAGTCCATTTTTGAAAATAATTTTCTAAATATTAATAATTTAATTTTTAAATAAAATCATACTTAATTCAAAAATTAACAATTCTAATTCTGTAACTACTTCTATATCACAATGAAAAATTAACATAGATGCTATTATCTTAAAGCCTTAATAAAATAAAATAATAATAAAATTTACTATTACTTAGGTTCATATTACTATTCATATTACTATTCATAAGGGTATATTACTATTCACCGAAAAAACAAGTTGGTTCCAATAGACTTCAAATAACATACTGAACACAAATGTAGATGACAGTTTCTTGAAATTCAGAACATTGAAGTAAAAAAGATATGTTTTAAAGGCTAATTAAAAAATATATATTTAAAACAATGTTCCTTTCATTTCTATTTATTTTTAGAAAAACATGGGGTGTTACATTATCCCCGCCTTCTTGAAATTGCGTCCTCACAATTTTATTTACTTATTAAACAACTGAGGGTATTTTTCCCTCATAGCATTTTCAGACTCCCATGTTTCTTCTTCAACCATGTGGTTTCTCCACAAAACCATTACCTGGTGGATTAACTTATTCCACAATACCTGTTCTCTTCGATCAAGAATCTGAACTGGTTTCCCTTCATAAGAAAGGTTCTCTTCTAGCTAAACTGCTTCTGGGATCAAGACATGTGATGAATCTGGAACATACTTTCTCAACATCGAAACATGAAAAACATTGTGTACGTGAAACAAACTCAGAGGGAAAGCTACGAGGTATGAAACTCTTCCAAATTTATCCAAGATTCCAAAAGGACCGATGAACCTTGGACTTATCTTTCCTTTTTTACCAAAACACATCACACTTTTCCACAGATAGACTTTAAGGAAAACATGGTCACCTACCTCGAAAGAGAAGTCTTTCCTTCTGTTATCTGCATAACTTTTCTGCCTGCTCTGAGATGTCCTCATGTGCTGCTAGATCATCCTCACTTTCTCAACCACTTCTTCAACAAATTGTGGCCCCATCAACTTTATTTCACTGACTTCATCCCAAAAACACTGGAGTCCGACACCGCTTTCCATACAAGGCCTCAAAAGGTGCCATCTGAATACTGGAATGAAAACTCTTATTATAAGAAAACTCAACTAATGAAAGACGATTATCCTAGCTTCCCTGATAGTCCATTGAACAAGCTCAAAGCATATCCTCCAAAGTTTAAATCCTTCGTTCTGACTTCCCATCTGATTGAGGATGAAAAGATGTACTGAAATTTAACTCTGTGCCCAACGACTTATGAAGTCCCTTCCAAAAGTTAGAAGTGAACCTGGTATCTCGGTCAGATACAATGGAAAGAGTAACTCCATGTAACCTGATAATATACTTTTGGTATAATCAAGAAAGCTGATCCAAAGAAATTGTATCTCAAATTGATTGAAAATGTGCAGAATTTGTTATACGATCAAAAATAACCCAAATAGCATTGTTACCTTGATAAGTCTTCGGTATTCCCACCACAAAGTCCATGGATACATTCTACCATTTCAACTTTGGAACTTGAAAAGGCTGAATCATCCCCTTCAGTAACTTTCGCTCTGCTTTAACCTGTTGACACGTCAAAAATTTCATGGTAAAATCTGCAATATCTCTTTTCATTTCATCCCACCAATAATACTTCTGAAGGTCTCTGTACATCTTAGTACTACCAGGATGAACAGAAAATGGAAAACTATAAGCTTCACGCAACAATTATTTCTTTAAATGGGAATTACAAGGCACACACAACCTTTTTCCAAATCTTAAAACACAACCTTTATTAAGATTAAATTCTAACAACTTACCCATTTTAACCAATTCTACCTTTTTCTGTAGCTCATTGTCTTCCTTCTGTGCTTGCTTAATTCTGTCTGACAATGAAGATTTCACTAAAACCCGAAACGAAATAGATGTATTCCCTGCACCAACAACTTCTAATCCAAAATTCATCAAATCATTAATCAAGGGATCATGTTCCAAACGTAGCATGGTTAATGACGCATGATGTTTCCGACTTAAGGCATCTACTACTTTGTTTTCTTTTTCATGATGGTAATTGATCGTGCAGTCATAATCCTTTATCAGTTATAGCAATATTTTCTATCTCATGTTTAATTCCTTCTGAGTGAATATATACTTTATAATTTTATGGTCAGTATATATTTGACATTTGGTTCCGTATAGACGATGCCTCCATATTTTCAAAGAAAAAACCACATCTGCCAATTCCAAATAATTTGTGGGATAATTTAGCTCATGAGGTTTAAGTTGTCTCGAAGCATAGGCAATTACCTGATCATTATGCATCAAAACACAACCAAATCCCTTCAAAGAGGCATCAATGTAGATGAAAAACTCACCATTCCTGGAAGGTAAGGCTAAAACTGGAGCATTCACCAATATCTTCTTCAGTTCCTAAAAATAAACATCACATTCCTATATCCAAAAAAATTTAACCCCTTTCCATGTTAACTTAGTTATCGGGATAGATAACCATGCAAATTTCTTAACAAACCGTCGGTAATAACTTGCTAAGCCCAGAAAACTACGAATCTCTGTAACATTTGTGGGTCTTGGTCATTCATCAACTACTTTTGTTTTGGCAGGATCAACTGTTATTCCATCCTTATTTACAATGTTCCCAAGAAAAGAAATCTTTTTCCACCAAAAATCACACTTTCTGAATTTTCCATATAGTTTCTTTTCTTTTAATGTATGTAAAACAACCCTAAGATATTTTTCATGCTCCTCTTTTTTTAGAAAATACCAGAATGTCATCAATAAATACAACCAAAAACTTATCCAAGAACTCATGAAATACTCTATTCATAATATTCATGAATACAAAAAGTGAATTAGTGAATCTAAACGACATAAAAAAAATTCATAATGCCCATATCTAGTCCGAAAGGCTGTTTTCAGGATGTCATCCTCCTTTACCTTCAGCTGATGGTATCCGGATCTCAGTCAATCTTGGAAAAGTACTGAGCTCCCTAGATCTAATCAAACAAGTAATCAATATGAGGAAAAGGATACTTGTTTTTAACAGTGTTGTTATTCAAAGCTCTATAATCAATGCAAAGTCTCATGGAACCATCTTTATTTTTAACAAAAAAACAGGGGCTCCCCAAGGTGAAGGGCTAGGACGAATGAAGCCTTTGTCAAGAAAATCCAGCAACTTATTTTTCAATTCAAGAAGTTCTATTGGAGCCATACGATATGGTGTTTTTGAAATTGGCTTAGCATTAGGAACTAAGTCAACTGTGAATTCAACTTCTCGATCAGGTATGACACCAGGTAACTCATCAAAAAAAACATCAAGGTATTCATTTTCCACTGGCACATCATTAATTTGAATATTTCCATTGTTTTCAACAATATGATCAAGATAACTTTCATTTCCATATTTCAATAGTTTCTCAGCTTCCTGATATGTTATCAATTGTATGGGTTCATTCTTGTATACAAACTAAAACCCTTTCTGAAAAACAACTTCTTTAGCTCTACAATCAAACTTAGCATGATAATCAAAAAGCCAGTCCATACCAAAAATAACATCAAACTCAACTAAGGGTAAAATAATGAGGTTTGTAGGCAAAGCCTTTTCAAATAACACAATAGAAAGATTCTTATAATTTCTTTTTGCTATAACATACCCCCTGGTGTTTTAAAAATAAGTTTGGGTCTCATTTATTGAGGTGATATTTCCAAGTTACAGGAAAATTTCTCAAAGATGAAGGAATGTGTAGACCTTGTATCAAACAAAACTTTAGCAAAATCTGAGTGAAAAAACAAATTACCTAATACAACTTCATTGTATGGCCCGTCATCTGCTAACGTAGTCACAAAGGATCTCACTACACCTTTTTGCTTTTAGTCTGGCTTCTTTGCATCATTTATATCTCTCTTTGGGCAGACATTTGCATAATGACCCATCTCACCACATTTAAAACACTTTATAGTCTGCTTATCATGATTAGTCTTTGGATCATTTTCATTACAATATTGGGCCATATGTCCAAACTTACCACATTTAAAACACTTCCCAGTTTTTCTAAGACATTCCCCAGGGTGTTTCTTGCCACACTTTTCACAAACTGGAAATTGGATTTTCTTACCATCAGATTTCTTTGGTTGATTCTTACCCATTGTTTTCCAATTTAAACTCTTCTTTTCTTTGTTTCCAAAATGCACGTGATCATCAGAAAACTCCATCTCTACCCTATCAGCACATCATAAAAGTTTCTCATAACTTTTGAATTCATGTGAAGCCAACGCCCTTCGATACCTTGGCTTCAATCCTGAGTAAAAGCGGTTGATTTTGCTATCAAGATCCAGAATAAGATTTGGATCATACCTCGCTAGTCGGGTGAAGTTCGCTTCATACACAGCCATTGAGTCTTCCTCCTTCTGTTTCAATTAAAGGAATTGCTTCTCCATTCTAAGTCTCACCACCTTAGGAAAATATTTTTCAAGGAAAAGACTTTTAAATTCATCCCACTCTAAGGTATAAAAATTATCTCTACCCTTGATATTCCTTGCCATTGACCACCACTGATCAGCTTCCCCTTCAAAACGATAAATGGAAAGACTTACCTTTTGATTGTCTGAACATCCCATAACATCGAATATCTTTTCAAGGGATTTGATATATCCTTCAGCTACTACTGGGTCAGAAGATCCATCGAATGCAGGAGGATGTTGTCTCATAAAAAGTTCCACTACTGTCATGTTCCGTTGTGGTACCTATATTTTTTCTCTTTCATGGATGCCACAACCATTTATTGCCTTCGTTAGATGAGCCATTACTGTCACAAACTGCTCAGTTCCAATCCCTACCATTACGGGATATAGTTCCGGAAGGATGTCATTCTGTCGGTGCCTGTACTCTTCAGCATCCCTGTTCCTTATGCATACAACCATTCTGAACAAACATATATTAGATGAATCAACATGTTAATATTTAAATGCTATAACAAATTAAACATAGATTGAAAATCATTTATGGCATTCTATTAACATCACCCTAACACCTAAAGTTATCTAAAACATACTCTGATACCAACTATAAGGACCTGGCCTTATTACATACATAATCTTGATTTTAGTTAAGAAAACACTTCCTTTTACATTGAGTATCTTTTCAAGTTTAGAGATTTAGAGAATTAGGACAAAACATTCATAACATTACACATTGTTACAGAGTGGATACCATAAAAATAGTTTCCATTTTTCTCAAAATATCAAACATTAAAACTTAAAACAAGACTCCTTGACAATTATTCAACATTTAACGTGTCTTACTTCCTTGTATTACACATCCATTAACCTGTGAAAAATCATTTAAAAACTTGGGATGAGCACAAATCTCAGTAAGGGATGAAAAAGGAAGGAAAGAGCACATTAGCCCATGAATACTCGTAACGTATGAAAACATTTTTAGAAGACATGCTTGTAACTCATATATAATTAATTTGTGTAACATGAGATTCACACAAGATAAAAAAAAACATGAGAACATAAATATAATCATAGAGGTATCTTGGGGCATTACTTACATAATCTTGTAACCATTCTTGGCTACCTTATAATGTGTAACCCTCACGACTACCTTACTTTGTGTAACCATCATAGTTACACTTGTAGTAACCATAAGGCCGACCTCCAACTTACTCATACCCAATGCATTGGAGGGAAATATAGGTCCCACCCTTCATCATAAATAATTTCCAAGAACCAAAACATAATCATATAACATTAATAATTACATGAAAACATTTCTTTGGAATTTCGTAAAACCGAATTTAAAAAGAGGATTTTTAAAGAAAAGACCCTTATAAATATCATACAATTGAAGAGAGACTTAATAAAGTGTAGTTAGTATGTATATATACTATAAATACACATAATTAAACATAATATAAACATAACCCATCACACAAATGATTTAAATAGCACATAAATAATGAAGTAGAAGGTTAACCCAAAGAATGGAAATCGGGTTAAGAATTCCCTTACCTCGGGTTTGTCTTACTTTCAACTTGTTTAAACCTCTTTTATAATGGTTAAAAGAGTGTTATTAATATTTTACAGAAAATTTTTCATGTTTATAAAATCTTATATGATCATTTAATAACATCTTTTCACCCTTAATTTTAGTATTTTCCCCTTGCACTGTTTTTGGTTGAATTCTTTACATGATTTCTATGATTGGTTCATGGTGGAAATTCTTGTCGATTGAAAGTGAAACTCCAGAATTGGAATGGAGTAGTATTTTCATATAACCAGTAACATAAATTATTCCATTTGTCATTTTGAATTCTTACATGAGGATGATTCGTAAGTTAGAACATTAATGATGTTCGTTTAGATCCTTTTAGTGGTTCTTTGATAATAACAACCTCATTTTGTCTTATAAATTAGAACCATGAGTACAAAATAATTCCAGAACCATGGGTGAGTCAATAAAAAAAATATTATAACCTGTTTCAACCATATAAATGGTTTTATGACCAGACTCGAAAGAATTAATGGAAATTGAAATCACATCATCCACGATGTCGATAATTCGACACAAACAGACAATGTTTTTATTATTTAAATAAGTGGGAGAGGATAAGAATAAATATGAGTAATTTTTTCATAAACATGATAAAATACAGAGTATACATGATTTATGGAGATCTCATGCCTCTTGGGTAAGAAGATATGAAGAAAGAATAAGGAAGGAACTCAAAATAAAAGAAAAAGTGAGAAATCTCTTACAAAAATTCCGGAGCTTAACGGCTACACAACATGGTTTTAGAAAATATTAAAAAGATAGGGGACAAGGTTCACCCATCCAAAAATGAATAATAATATAGATTAGATCAAGAATAAGAAGAAAATAATAACATGGTATGGAAACTTGAAATATATACCACATAAAAGAGAATTTGAAAGGAAAAAGAAAGAAATTGAGAATTTTCTTACCTTGTAGAGTAACTTGAAGGTTGAGACCTTGGGGGATTGAGGAAACCTTGGTAGGACTACTATGAAGGTAAGGAGGCTAGAGATTCGTTGAAGGAGAATTGGGAATGAATTCAATGAAGGGAAGAGTTGGTATTTATAAGAGAAGTGAGGGATTATTTTAATAATTCTCAAGGGACACCTCATGAGTGGTATTTACAAAACCATGGGCTTGCCCGTGGTATTTTCCCATGGTATAAGCCACTTGGGACACCTCACATATTATTTAACTATTCACAAGTCGACTAGATTTATGACATCATTATTATATCATTAATGATGTCATTAATACACCGATACTAAAAACTGTATTAATTTACTATTCACTGAAAAATCAACTGTTTCATAAAAATTCCCAAAATTCACCCTAACCATTTATTGACATGTAGATTTAAAAAATGAAGTCCATTTCTGAAAATAATTTTCTAAATAATAATAATTTAATTTCTAAATAAAATCATACTTAATTCAAAAATTAACAATTCTAATTTTGTAACTACTTCTATATCACAATGAAAAATTAACATAGATGCTATTATCTTAAAGCCTTAATAAAATAAAATAATAATAAAATTTACAATTCATTAGGGTCATATTACTATTCACATTACTATTCATAAGGGTATGTTACTATTCACCAAAAAAACAAGTTGGTTCCAATAGACTTCAAATAACATGCTGAACACAAATGTAGATGACAATTTCTTGAAATTTAGAACATAGAAGTAAAAAAGTTATGTTTTAAAGGATAATTAAAAATATATATTTAAAACAATGTTCCATGAATTTATATTTATTTTTTGAAAAACATGGGGTGTTACATTATCCCCACCTTCTTGAAATTGCATCCTCACAATTTTATCTACTTATTAAACAACTGGGGGTATTTTTCCCTCATAGCATTTTTAGACTCCCATGTTGCTTCTTCAACCATGTGGTTTCTCCAAAAAATCTTTACCTGGTGGATTACCTTATTCCGCAATACCTGTTCTCTTCAATCAATAATTTGAATTGGTTTTCCTTTATAAGAAAGGTTCTCTTCCAGCTGAACTGCTTCTGGGCTCAAGACATGTGATGAATCTGGAACATACTTTCTCAACATCGAAACATGAAAAACATTGTGTACCTGAAACAAACTCAGAGCCAAAGCTACGAGGTATGCAATTGTTCCAAGTTTCTACAAGATTCCAAAAGGACTGATGAACCGTGGGATTAACTTTCTTTTCTTACCAAAACACATCACACTTTTCCAAGGAGAGACTTTAAGGAAAACATGGTCACCTACCTCAAAAGAGAAGTCTTTCCTTCTGTTATCTGCATAACTTTTTTTCCTGTTCTGAGCTGTCCTCATGTGCTGCTGGATCAACCTCACTTTCTCATCCACTTCTTCAACTAATTCTGGCCCCATCAACTTTCTTTCACCGACTTCATCCCAAAATTCCAGAGTCTAACACTGCTTTTCATACAAGGCCTCAAAAGGTTCCATCTGAATACTGGAGTGAAAACTGTTATTATAAGAAAACTCAACTAATGAAAGATGATGACCCCAACTTCCCTGATAGTCCATTGAACAATCTCAAAGCATATCCTCCAAAGTTTGAATCCTTTGTTCTGACTGCCCATCTGATTGAGGATGAAAAGCTGTACTGAAATTTATCTCTATGCCCAATGATTTATGAAGTCCCTTCCAAAAGTTATAAGTGAACCTGGTATCTCGGTCAGATACAATGGAAAGAGTAACTCCATGTAACTTGACAATCTCCTTTTGGTACAATCAAGAAATATGATCCAAAGACATTGTATCTCGAATTGATTGAAAATGTGCAGAATTTGTTATCCAATCAACAATAACCAAATAGAATTGTTACCATGAGAAGTCTTCGATAGTCCCACCACAAAGTCCATGGATACATTCTCCCATTTACACTTTGGCACTGGAAAATGCTGAAGTATCCCCTTCGGTAACTTTCGCTCTGCATTAACCTATTGACACGTCAAACATTTCATGGTAAAATCTGCAATATCTTTTTTCATTCCATCCCACCAATAATACTTCCAAAGGTCCTTGTACATCTTAGTATTACCAAGATGAACAGAAAATGGAGAACTATGAGCTTCACGCAACAATTATTTCTTCAAATGGGAATCACAAGGCACACACAACCTTTTTCCAAATCTTAAAACACAACCTTTATTAAGATTGAATTCTGGAAACTTACCCATTTTAACCAATTCTACATTTTTCTATAGCTCACCGTCTTCCTTCTATGCTTGCTTAATTCTGTCTGACAATGAAGACTGCACTGAAACCTGAAATAAAACAGATGTATTCCCTACACCAACAACTTCTAAGCCAAAATTCATCAAATCATTAATCAAGGGATCATGTTACTAATGTAGCATGGTTAATGATGCATGATGTTTCCAACTTAAGGCATCTGCTACTTTGTTTTCTTTTCCAGGATGGTAATTGATCATGCAGTCATAATCCTTTATCAGTTCTAGCAATATTTTCTACCTCATGTCTAATTCCTTCTTAGTGAATATATACTTTAGACTTTTATGGTCATTATATATTTGGCATTTGGTTCCGTATAGATGACGCCTCCATATTTTCAATGCAAAAACCACAGATTCCAATTCTAAATCATGTGTGGGATAATTTATCTCATGACGTTTAAGTTGTCTCGAAGCATAGAAAATCACCTAATCATTCTTCATCAAAACACAACCAAATCCCTTCAAAGAAGCATCACTGTAGATGACAAACTCACTATTCCTGGAAGGTAAGGCTAAAACTAGAGCATTCACCAATGTAGAGACCCAAAGCTTGACTTACATGGACTTTACATTACTTTTGCGGAATACTTAGTACATAACAAAAACACACACACAAGGATCGTAATAGTTTAGTGTCTTTGGAAACTCGGAACGTAATCTTCTAATCCTGGTGAAAGATCTTCAAAATCTCCCACAAATATCTTCCTTTTTTTTTTACCTAAAACCTTTCTTTATATCCTGGGGAAAAGAAAACATAAAAGGGTGAGCTCAAATGCTCAGTAAGGGTAAACAAAATAAATATCAATCACATAATTTTCATAAGAACATAACATTTTTGGAAATCTTAACCTGCAAAAGAGAGCATAATTTCATAACATGGGATAAATCATAGTAGTGAAAATGAAACCATAACTTAAAACATTACTCATTGTGGCATACACACATAATCATAGAGAATCATTTCTTGTTAGTCAAGACTCATTGCCAAGACTATCTTAGTAGACAAAGTCCCTTTCTGAATCGAGTAATCCTCGTTTCAGTCCTGTTTCACTGAACCGGTATAACCTACCATTCCAGCCATGTCTATCTCATGAGATATGAAATCTTTACCCAATGCATTGGAGGGAGATATCGGTCCCACCCATCTCTTAATGAATCCTTTCTTATGTGTGCCACAAAATCATAAATCATAAATCATTGCATAACCCATGTAATAAAAATGGGATTCTTAAACAACATGACATCATAAAACCATTCATATAAGATAAAGGAATTCATAAACATAATTCCATCACAACATAGTCAAATAAATGTAATAATATGGATAGAAACAGAACCCTTTATTATTTTATATGGAAAATAATTTTGATAAAACACTTGAATTGAATTCTTGAGGAAAATATCCTTTCTTCTTCAAAATCAATTTCTTTTCACAAAACATCATGCAATTTTTAAAGAAAGAGATTTTATTGAAAATAGTCATGAAATCATTTAGAGGAAGCTTCATGAAAATAAGGCTTTATAAAACAGTATAAATCTGTTCGTGCCGTATAAGTTAAAAAAAACATTCTTCGTACTTTTGTCGGAAAAGTCAAAAAGTACCTCGTATAAAAAAAACGACAAAAGATTCCTTTCATATCTTTTACTAAAAACTCACCGAAGGGTAAAATTGGATTTAAACAATTGTAGGTGGATGGAAATAATATTACATATTGAAGAAACATGTATGTGGATGATAAAATACACCCCAGTAAATACCAAAGTATAAACAATCTCGGATAAAAATGAGATTGTGATATTTCCCTTACCTTAGGTCCGACTTGCTTTGTAAGTGTCCGAACCTCCTGTATAATGATTTAAATCATGTTATTGACTTATTACAGAATCATATTCATTGTTATGATATCATATATGGTTCACTTATGACATTATATTACCCGTTCTTTTGTAAATTCCATGTTAAAGAAGCGTTTTGGGTAAAATCGTTTCATTTATCGTAGGTGTTTTGACTTTTTGTTCTTGACATCATTATTACTTATATCATGATTTACTTACTTCCAGAATATAAAATATGATTTATATATCATATATATTCAGTATATATATATATATAATAGGTAGATAAATAAAATGAAAAACACCGTTCATGGAGACGGTAGTCCGTACGTACGCATGAACGTTGTTTTCCTTTCCTTATTGTCTTGAAATGGAAGTAAGTAGATGACATACATATGTATATATATACATAAATCAAGTAGCTTTATAATGTCATATATTTCATTATTATTTCTTATATATACATTATAATCATTCTTAAATGGTTAACATGGAGAATGAATCTCATCGCGTCGTGGAGACGGTATTCCGTACGTACGCACGAGCGATGATATCATTTCTATAAATATTGAATTGAATTGGAGTGGATTATACAATATATCAGAATCAATATGATGTTGTAATAACTATTTATAGTTATTCTTTACACCATTATACCCATCCATGTAAGGTGGTGGTGGAAAATAGATTACACCACGGCGTGGAGACGGTATTCCGTACGTACGCACGCGCGGTGATTTCTTTTTCCGTAGGATGGATAGATGGTGAAATAGGGTTGTTTCATACTTATAATAACATATCAGTATATGAGTGATACTGATGTTATTACTTCATAATGAAACAACCTAAGAAGAAGAAGTGGAAGAAGAAATAAAGATGAAAGAATTGGTAACAGTAATTACCTCTTCTTTGAAGTGCCTCTTTAAGACCTCTTCTTAGGGCACTAGAATTGGTCTTTGAGGAAGACCAGAACCTCTAGGATGTTGCTAGGGAAGTGGAGAGGATAAATTGGCAGGGGTTGGCCGAGCTTGAGTGCTCAAATTGGTGTGAGGAGGAGGGGGAGGAGGTGTCCTTTTATAGGGGAGGAGAGGGGCACCTTAGGAATATCTCAAAATATTATTTTATATTAAAGTCAAAATCGGTTTATAATGCTTCCAAAGGGTCTTATTTCGAAGATAAAGTGGGGATGGGTCGAAATCCTATCAACCAATAGGATTTAGACAAGTTTAGGGTATTATTTTAACCTTATCAATTAGATTTAACTCTAAGTTAAATAATTTAACTTTTACCGTGTCTTTTTGTTTTCTTTCACTATATGGTTAATAAACTTACTATAACATGCCAAACGAACCCCAAATTGTATATTATTAATAAATGTATCCTTATCTAAGTCATTTGGCCGAACCTTAGATTTTTAGGAATAAAATAACAATTAATAATATAATATTTGATTTAAAAACTATTTTGTGTCAATTTTGACACTATTTGATATATGTTTTTTGTGAAAGTCATAACAGAATTATATGTTCGAACCAAGTTGATTAAATCATCACTAATATATCATAGTAACCTAGAAAATTAGTGGAATTCATAAAAAGTCTTAAATTACATTTATTTTGGTATTTATATTATCAATTATGTCAATATTTCATAAATAAGATAATTACTGCATCATCTTTGTGTCATAAATAAATTATATTATTTGATGTCTAAAAATTAAAAATAAAATACCATCATGTAGGAAATCTTTTTAGCTTTCTAATGAATATTTATAGTCGAATTTATCTTATGTATAACCCCATATTAAAAATGATTTACTTATTAAACTTTGATTTTAACTATTTTAACCCTTCTTTAAATAAATTAATAATAAATGTCCTAATCTAATCCAAGTGGGCCTAAATGGTCATATTTTATTCCTAAGTTTGTTTTTGGTCGAATTACACTTGTCCAATAGAATTAGGACATGTGT
Organism: Viscum album; assembly: GCA_963277665.1. Classification (NCBI taxonomy): domain Eukaryota; kingdom Viridiplantae; phylum Streptophyta; class Magnoliopsida; order Santalales; family Viscaceae; genus Viscum; species Viscum album. The sequence continues at coordinate 1,502,356,422 of OY728136.1, read as the reverse complement.
TAGGGTAATATTAATATCATATTTACCCTTAGTTACCCTATTTACTATTTACCGTGGTAAAAAAAGTAAAAAGTTACTATTCACCAAAAAATTATTTTCATCTCATTGAATCACATTTTTGTCCTTGATATTAACCATGTCTCTCGGATTTTCGAAATTCCATTCACAGAAGCGGTAAAATTAAGTTTTATGCAAAATTCAGTTTTTAACCTACCACTTAGTAGTTTCACTATTCATCAAAAATTGATGTTTTTCAGAACAATGCCAAAATTTCATCCCAAGCTATATTTCATATTCCGAATTCAAAAATGAAGTCTATTTTACCAAATTCATAACATAAAAGTTGCATTAATTAATTTTATAATTAAATCCCGCTGTTAAAACAAATAGCGTGTTTTTAAGAAACAATATCTATCAAAAGATTGACACTTGTTTATGTCTAGTTTAAATGTGAAATTACATCCAATGACCAACATTGTATTAAATTGTAAAAATATATTCTAAATATACTTTAAAACTACTCAAATTAATAATTTATCACTATTAATTATTTCGATTAAAAAAGTTGTTTTTTAATTATAATTTAGTAATTTTCACTATTCATCAGAATATGAAAGTTATCCGAAATGTACCAAAATTTCACCTTAGGCTAAACTCGATACTCCGAATCCAAAAATGAAGTTCATTTTGAAATATAAGATTTACAGAATTTTAAAAAGTGGTTATTACTATTCATAACGGCTAGTTTTAATAATATTTTAATAGCATATCATTGTTTCGTGAAACTCAGGATTACGTACCACACACGCTATCGAGGAAGGTTGCGATTGCGTGTAATGCAAGGCAAGTCAAGAATGCGTGTTATTCAAGCTCCTTTTGGTGTAGCGTATAACACAAGACATTAGTAAAATAAAAAAGAATATTTTTCATAAAATCTTGGGCTGTTACATTCTACCCCCCTTAAAATGAATTTCGCCCTCAAAATTCGTCGGGGTTATAAATGGTTTACTATTCGAAAGTTTCTTTAATAGAAACCCACATCGTAAAAGGGAATACCAAAACTTGGCTTTAAAAACTAAAGTATGAAATGTAACGATTACCCAAATAAACTAATCACTGGGTTTCCACATAGGTGAAAATATGGATATGGAAGAGAAATCTAACCATCATGTTCTGATGGAGAGTGGTAGAGAACATGGCTATGGAAAAGCCAGTAATCACAAATCCATAGATTTGTGATGATATAAGGTACCATCTGATTCATCAGGTATAAGATCACTAGGACAACATTTTTTTGGTTTTCAAGATCATTTCCCTAAAGTTGAAAATTTGCTTAGAATAAATACTTACTTTATTTTGGTACAATCTCACTTTTGTTCGTGCCTTGAACAATTTCTACTTCATCTCTTAAATAAATGAAGTTGAATTTGTTATTCGTGAAGTGTTAGCAGATCATGTGATAGAATGACGGGTCATTCCATCTGTCTCAAACAAAAGGTTAGCAAAAATTATATACATAAGTCGATCTATAGTGAGATTAATCATATATTGTTCCTAAAATGGACTTATACTTCATATATCATACTGCTTAATATAATAAAACTAGTTTCTACTAAACAGGGACTTCCTGTAGGCCAGTGGTAGGCGATAAAGGCCAGTCGCACTTCGGTTGTGGGTTCGATTCCTACAGCCTTGTCCGAAGCGATGGGCTGTCGCCCGTCCTGCAGGTTGTCCTTTTTCTAAAACTACGTTACTATAACATCCCATCAATAATATCGAAAATCTTCTATCCTTAAACAATACTAACTTATGTCCAACATAATCCAGTCTAATCTTTAGGCTTATACATAATACTGCAGTCCACTCTCATAATATAGTGACATCGATTACCAGAGATTTAATACTGTCGTTGATCCCCACATATCATAAGTTATGTCTTGTTGGTCACATTCCAAACATTCAAAGTCCTTAATCGTGTATTCTCTTGAATACCTTAGTGAAAACATGAGTGCAGTTAAAAGTTAACACTTTCCACATACCAAAATCCTCAAAATTCTATATACTCAAACCATGATATCACTTAGTCCTTATATCAATCATGAGCTCATGAATACTATTAAACATTTCATTTTCTCGTCTTCATTATGCGCATATCATCTTATTTCCAAAAAATATCTCAATCACTTTGAATACCACATCAATAAATATTGCAATACTCAATGATACAACATTATCCCATTACATAAACACTTAATCATTCCACCACATCGTTGTCATATTCAACATTGCCAATAGTGATCGCATGTGATTTCCCTTTGTCCTTTGCCTTCAGTGGTTGCTCATGTTGATCATCACTAACCCTTGGATTAGGGCAATTATTAGCATAATGCCCCATTTCCTTGCACTTGAAGCATTGAAGTGTTGGCGGTGTGTTCTCTACAGTGTTTGCTTTATTCACATCATTAGAAACCCTTTTTCCATTACTTCGACACTCAGCTGCTCGATGACCTTCTTTTCCACACTTAAAACATTTTCTAGTCCCTTTAAGACAATCTCCACCATGCTTCTTTCCACACTTTGTGCATAAGGAAACATTCATCTTCTTTTCACCATTATTCTGAGATTTCTCCTTGAACTCCATCTTTCGTTTCTTGTCAAAACCATGAGATGGATATGTAACACCAACTTCCATTTCTACCTTGATAGCACAACGCACAATTTCTTCATAGCTACTGAAGTCTCTTATAGCTAATGCCCTTCGAAGACTTGGTTTTAAGCCACTGAAAAATCGATCAACTTTACTTTCAGGTTGTATGATAATTCCAGAAGCATACCTTGCAAGTCTTGTAAAATTTGCTTCATAGGTACCAACAGATTCATCGTCCCTTTGCTTCAGTTCAAGAAACTCTTTCTCCATCTTTGTTCGAATAATACGAGGGAAGTACTTACTGAAAAACAAGTTCTTGAACTCGTCCCATTCCATGGACTCAATTTCATCTCTTGGCCTCGTATTCTTGATAAGATTCCACCATTGATCAGCTTCACCTTCCAAACGATATACTGCTAAGATGACTTTATCATGATCAGAACATTGAAGAACTGAAAATATCTTTTCAGTAGTACTGATCCATTGTTCAGCCACAAGTGGATCAGAAGACCCACTGAAAGAAGGTGGACGTTGCCTCATGAAGGACTCAATAGAATATTGTTCCCTTCTCTGCTCATTTGGAAGTCCAGAATGATTCATAGCTTGTGTAAGTATAGCAATAAGATTTTGCACTCCATCTCCCATAACATTTGTTTGTTCAGGAGGGCAATCATTGCATTGTCCATTGCATTGATCAACACGGTTCCTTCGGGTTCCAGCCATCGTCTAAAACCCAAAAAGAATAGTGTGAGAGGAAAAAATCATGATAGGGAAAACAACATAATAAAGGGGGAGTACCTTCAATATCCAACATCTTAAGTTTAATTCTATGATCGTTAGCGTAATTATATTACTATAACCTATACGTATACTTATCCCTAGGGACATCCCTAGACATACCTTAGAAATATCTCTAGGGATCTCACTAACATTTTCGCATCCTAGTTTCCAAAGGTTGACTAAACCTTTCCTCTGATACCAACTGTAGAGACCCGAAGCTTATCGTACATGGACTTTACATTACTTTTGCGGAATACTTAGTACATAACAAAAACACACACACAAGGATCGTAATAGTTTAGTGTCTTTGGAAACTCGGAACGTAATCTTCTAATCCTGGTGAAAGATCTTCAAAATCTCCCACAAAGATCTTCCTTTTTTTTACCTAAAACCTTTCTTTATATCCTGGGGAAAAGAAAACATAAAAGGGTGAGCTCAAATGCTCAGTAAGGGTAAACAAAAGAAATATCAATCACATAATTTTCATAAGAACATAACATTTTTGGAAATCTTAACCTGCAAAAGAGAGCATAATTTCATAACATGGGATAAATCATAGTAGTGAAAATGAAACCATAACTTAAAACATTACTCATTGTGGCATACACACATAATCATAGAGAATCATTTCTTGTTAGTCAAGACTCATTGCCAAGACTATCTTAGTGGACAAAGTCCCTTTCTGAATCGAGTAATCCTAGTTTCAGTCCTGTTTCACTGAACCGGTATAACCTACCATTCCAGCCATGTCTATCTCATGAGATATGAAATCTTTACCCAATGCATTGGAGGGAGATATAGGTCCCACCCATCTCTTAATGAATCCTTTCTTATGTGTGCCACAAAATCATAAATCATAAATCATTGCATAACCCATGTAATAAAAATGGGATTCTTAAACAACATGACATCATAAAACCATTCATATAAGATAAAGGAATTCATAAACATAATTCCATCACAACATAGTCAAATAAATGTAATAATATGGATAGAAACAGAACCCTTTATTATTTTATATGGAAAATAATTTTGATAAAACACTTGAATTGAATTCTTGAGGAAAATATCCTTTCTTCTTCAAAATCAATTTCTTTTCACAAAACATCATGCAATTTTTAAAGAAAGAGATTTTATTGAAAATAGTCATGAAATAATTTAGAGGAAGCTTCATGAAAATAAGGCTTTATAAAACAGTATAAATCTGTTCGTGCCGTATAAGTTAAAAAAAACATTCTTCGTACTTTTGTCGGAAAAGTCAAAAAGTACCTCGTATAAAAAAAACGACAAAATATTCCTTTCATATCTTTTACTAAAAACTCACTGAAGGGTAAAATTGGATTTAAACAATTGTAGGTGGATGGAAATAATATTACATATTGAATAAACATGGATGTGGATGATAAAATACACCCCAGTAAATACCAAAGTATAAACAATCTCGGATAAAAATGAGATTGTGATATTTCCCTTACCTTAGGTCCGACTTGCTTTGTAAGTGTACGAACCTCCTGTATAATGATTTAAATCATGTTATTGACTTATTACAGAATCATATTCATTGTTATGATATCATATATGGTTCACTTATGACATTATATTACCCGTTCTTTTGTAAATTCCATGTTAAAGAAGCGTTTTGGGTAAAATCGTTTCATTTATCGTAGGTGTTTTGACTTTTTGTTCTTGACATCATTATTACTTATATCATGATTTACTTACTTCCATAATATAAAATATGATTTATATATCATATATATTCAGTATATATATATATATATAATAGGTAGATAAATAAAATGAAAAACACCGTTCATGGAGACGGTAGTCCGTACGTACGCATGAATGTTGTTTTCCTTTCCTTATTGTCTTGAAATGGAAGTAAGTAGATGACATACATATGTATATATATACATAAATCCAGTAGCTTTATAATGTCATATATTTCATTATTATTTCTTATATATACATTATAATCATTCTTAAATGGTTAACATGGAGAATGAATCTCATCGCGTCGTGGAGACGGTATTCCGTACGTACGCACGAGCGATGATATCATTTCTATAAATATTGAATTGAATTGGAGTGGATTATACAATATATCAGAATCAATATGATGTTGTAATAACTATGTATAGTTATTCTTTACACCATTATACCCATCCATGTAAGGTGGTGGTGGAAAATAGATTACACCACGGCGTGGAGACGATATTCCGTACGTACGCACGCGCGGTGATTTCTTTTTCCGTAGGATGGATAGATGGTGAAATAGGGTTGTTTCATACTTATAATAACATATCAGTATATGAGTTATACTGATGTTATTACTTCATAATGAAACAACCTAAGAAGAAGAAGTGGAAGAAGAAATAAAGATGAAAGAATTGGTAACGGTAATTACCTCTTCTTTGAAGTGCCTCTTTGAGACCTCTTCTTAGGGCACTAGAATTGGTCTTTGAGGAAGACCAGAACCTCTAGGATGTTGCTAGGGAAGTGGAGAGGATAAATTGGCAGGGTTTGGCCGAGCTTGAGTGCTCAAATTGGTGTGAGGAGGAGGGGGAGGAGGTGTCCTTTTATAGGGGAGGAGAGGGGCACCTTAGGAATATCTCAAAATATTATTTTATATTAAAGTCAAAATCGGTTTATAATGCTTCCAAAGGGTCTTATTTCGAAGATAAAGTGGGGATGGGTCGAAATCCTATCAACCAATAGGATTTAGACAAGTTTAGGGTATTATTTTAACCTTATCAATTAGATTTAACTCTAAGTTAAATAATTTAACTTTTACCGTGTCTTTTTGTTTTCTTTCACTATATGGTTAATAAACTTACTATAACATGCCAAACGAACCCCAAATTGTATATTATTAATACATGTATCCTTATCTAAGTCATTTGGCCGAACCTTAGATTTTTAGGAATAAAATAACAATTAATAATATAATATTTGATTTAAAAACTATTTTGTGTCAATTTTGACACTATTTGATATATGATTTTTGTGAAAGTCATAACAGAATTATATGTTCGAACCAAGTTGATTAAATAATCACTAATATATCATAGTAACCTAGAAAATTAGTGGAATTCATAAAAAGTCTTAAATTACATTTATTTTGGTATTTATATTATCAATTATGTCAATATTTCATAAATAAGATAATTACTGCATCATCTTTGTGTCATAAATAAATTATATTATTTGATGTCTAAAAATTACAAATAAAATACCATCATGTAGGAAATCTTTTTAGCTTTCTAATTAATATTTATAGTCGAATTTATCTTATGTATAACCCCATATTAAAAATGATTTACTTATTAAACTTTGATTTTAACTATTTTAACCCTTCTTTAAATAAATTAATAATAAATGTCCTAATCTAATCCAAGTGGGCCTAAATGGTCATATTTTATTCCTAAGTTTGTTTTTGGTCGAATTACACTTGTCCAATAGAATTAGGACATGTGTTAGGGTAATATTAATATCATATTTACCCTTAGTTACCCTATTTACTATTTACCGTGGTAAAAAAAAGTAAAAAGTTACTATTCACCAAAAAATTATTTTTATCTCATTGAATCACATTTTAGTCCTTGATATTAACCGTGTCTCTCGGATTTTCGAAATTCCATTCACAGAAGCGGTAAAATTAAGTTTTATGCAAAATTCAGTTTTTAACCTACCACTTAGTAGTTTCACTATTCATCAAAAATTGATGTTTTTCAGAACAATGCCAAAATTTCATCCCAAGCTATATTTCATATTCCGAATTCAAAAATGAAGTCTATTTTACCAAATTCATAACATAAAAGTTGCATTAATTAATTTTATAATTAAATCCCGCTGTTAAAACAAATAGCGTGTTTTTAAGAAACAATATCTATCAAAAGATTGACACTTGTTTATGTCTAGTTTAAATGTGAAATTACATCCAATGACCAACATTGTATTAAATTGTAAAAATATATTCTAAATATACTTTAAAACTACTCAAATTAATAATTTATCACTATTAATTATTTCGATTAAAAAAGTTGTTTTTTAATTATAATTTAGTAATTTTCACTATTCATCAGAATATGAAAGTTATCCGAAATGTACCAAAATTTCACCTTAGGCTAAATTCGATACTCCGAATCCAAAAATGAAGTTCATTTTGAAATATAAGATTTACAGAATTTTAAAAAGTGGTTATTACTATTCATAACAGCTAGTTTTAATAATATTTTAATAGCATATCATTGTTTCGTGAAACTCAGGATTACGTACCACACACGCTATCGAGGAAGGTTGCGATTGCGTGTAATGCAAGGAAAGTCAAGGATGCGTGTTATGCAAGCTCCTTTTGGTGTAGCGTATAACACAAGACATTAGTAAAATAAAAAAAGAATATTTTTCATAAAATCTTGGGCTGTTACAACCAATCTATTCTTCAGTTCCTGAAAATAAACATCACATTCCTCTATCCAAACAAATCTAAACCCTTTCCATGTTAACTTAGTTATCGGGCTAGATAACCTTGAAAAGTTCTTAACAAATCGTCGGTAATAACTTGCTAAGCCCAAAAAACTACGAATCTCTGTAACATTTGTGGGTCTTGGCCATTCATCAACTACTTTTGTTTTGGCAGGATAAACTATTATTCCATCCTTATTTACAATGTTCCCAAGAAAAGAAATCTTTTGCAACCAAAAATAACACTTTATGAATTTTCCATATAGTTTCTTTTCTTTTAATATTTGTAAAACAAATCTTAGATGTTTTTCATGCTCCTCTTTTTTAGAAAATACAAAAATTTCATCAATAAATACAACCACAAACTTATCCAAGAACTCATGAAATACTCTATTCATAAGATTCATGAATACAAAAGGTTCATTATTTAATCAAAATGGCATAACAACAAATTCATAATGCCAATATCTAGTACGAAAGGCTGTTTTCAGGATGTCATCCTCCTTTACCTTTAGCTGATGGTATCCGGATCTCAAGTCAATCTTGGAAAAGTACTGAGCTCCCTGGAGCTGATCAAACCAGTAATCAATATGAGGCAAAGGATACTTGTTTTTAACAGTGATGTTATTCAAAGCTCTATAATCAATGCAAAGTCTCATGGAACCATCTTTCTTTTTAACAAAAAAAAACAGGGGCTCCCCAAGGTGAAGTGCTAGGACGAATGAATCCTTTGTCAAGAAAATCCTGCAACTGATTTTTCAATTCAAGAAATTCTATTGGAGCCATAAGATATGGGGTTTTTGAAATTGGATTAGAATCAGGAACTAAGTAAATTGTGAATTCAACTTCTCGATCAGGTATGACACCGGGTAAATCATCAGAAAAAACATCAAGGTATTCATTTACCACTGGCACATCATTAATTTGAATAGTTCCATTGTTTTCAACAATATGAGCAAGATAACTTTCATTTCCATCTTTTAATAGTTTCTCAGATTCCATATATGTTATCAATTTTATGGGTTCATTCTTGTATACAAACTAAAAATCTTTCTGAAAAAACAACTTCTTTAGCTCTACAGTCAATCTTAGCATGATAATCAGAAAGCCAGTCCATACCAAAAATAACATCAAACTTGACTAAGGGTAAAACAATGAGGTTTGCAGGTAAAGTCTTTTCACAGAACATAATAGAAATATTCTTATAATTTCTATTTGCTATAACATTTCCCCCTGGTGTTTTAAAAACAAGTTTAGGTCTCATTTGTTGAGGTGATATTTCCAATTTACCAGAAAATTTCTCAGAGATGAAGGAATGTGTAGACCTCGTATCAAACAAAACTTTAGAAAAATCTGAGTGAACAAAAAAATTACCTGATACAACTTCATTGTATGGCCCGACATTTGCTGACGTAGTCGCAAAGGATCTCACTACACCTTTCTGCTTTTAGTCTGGCTTCTTTGCATCATTCAGATCTCTCTTTGGGCAGACATTTTCATAATGACCCATCTCACCACATTTAAAACACTTTATAGTCTGCTTATTAGGAGTAGTCTTTGGATCATTTTCATTAAAATCTCGGGCCATATGTCCAAACTTACCACATTTAAAACACTTCCCAGTTTTACTAAGACATTCCCCAGGGTGTTTCTTGCCACACTTTTCACAAACTAGAAATTAGATTTTCTTGCAATCAAATTTATTTGGTTGATTCTTACCCATTGCTTGCCAACTGAAACTCTTCTTCTCTTTGTTTCCAAAATTCATGTGATCATCAAAAAACTCAATCTCTACCCTCTCAGCACATTGGAAAAGTTTCTCATAACTTTTGAATTCACGAGAGGCCAACGCCCTTCGATACATTGGCTTCAATCCTGAGTAAAAGTGGTTGATATTGCTATCAAGATCCAGAATACGATTTGGAGCATACCTTGCTAGTTGGGTGAAGTTTGCTTCATACACAACCACTGAGTCTTCCTCCTTCTGTTTTAATTCAAGGAATTGCTTCTCCATTCTAAGTCTCACCACCTTAGGAAAATATTTTTCAAGGAAAAGACTTTTAAATTCATCCCACTCTAAGCTATAAAAATACTCTCTACCCTTGATATTCCTTACCATTGACCACCACTGATCAGCTTCCCCTTCAAAATGATAAATGGAAAGACTTACCTTTTTATTGTCTGAACATCCCATAACATCGTATATCTTTTCAAGGTCTTTGATATATCCTTTAGCTGCTACTGGTTCAGAAGATCCATTGAATCCAGGAGGATGTTGTCTCATAAAATGTTCCACTAATGTCATGTTCCATTGTGGTACCTCCATTGGTTCTCTTTCATGGATGCCACAACCATTTTTTTCCTTCATTAGCTGAGCCATTACTGTCACAAACTGCTCAGTTCCAATCCCTACCATTCCGGGCTATAGTTCCGGAAGGATGTCAATCTGTCGGTGCCTCTCCTCTTCAGCATCCCTGTTCATTCTGCGTACAAACATTCTGAAAAAACATATATTAGATGAATCAACTTGGTAATATTTAAATGCTATAACAAATTAAACATAGAGTGAAAATCATTTATGGTATTCTATTAACATCACCATAATGCCTAAAGTTATCTAAACCATACTCTGATACCAACTATAAGGACCCAAACTTATTACATAAATAATCTTGATTTTATTTAAGAAAACACTTCCTTTTTCATTGAGGATATTTTCAATTTTAGAGCTTTAGAGAATTAGGACAAAAAATTCATAACATTACACATTGTTACAGAGTGGATACCATAAAAACACTTTACATTTTTCTCAAAATATCAAACATTAAAACTTAAAACAAGACTCCTTGACAATTATTCAACATTTAACGTGTCTTACTTCCTTGTATTACACATCCATTAACCTGTGAAAAATCATTTAAAAACTTGGGATGAGCACAAATCTCAGTAAGGGATGAAAAAGGAAGGAAAGATCACATTAGCCCATGAATACTCGTAACGTATGAAAACATTTTTAGAAGACATGCTTGTAACTCATATATAATTACTTTGTGTAACATGAGATTCACACAATATAAAAACAAACATGAGAACATAAATATAATCATAGAGGTATCTTGGGGCATTACTTACATAATCTTGTAACCATTCTTGGCTACCTTATAATGTGTAACCCTCACGGCTACCTTACTTTGTGTAACCATCGTAGTTACACTTGGAGTAACCATAAGGCCGAACTACAACTTACTCATACCCAATGAATTGGAGGGAAATATAGGTCCCACCCTTCATCATAAATAATTCCCAAGAACCAACACATAATCATATAACATGAATAATTCAATAAAAACATTGCTTTGGAATTTCGTAAAACTGAATTTAAAAAGAGTATTTTTAAAGAAAATCCCCTTATAAATATCATACAATTGAAGAGAGACTTAATAGAGTGGATTGAGAAAGTATATATACTGTAAATACACATAATTAAACATAATATAAATAGAACCCATCACAAAAACAATTTAAATAGCACTTAAATAATGAAGTAGAAGGTTAACCCAAAGAATGGAAATTGGGTTAAGAATTCCCTTACCTCGGGTTTGTCTTACTTTCAACTTGTTTAAACCTCTTTTATAATGGTTAAAAGAGTGTTATTAATATTTTACAGAAAAATTTTCATGTTTGTAAAATCTTATATGATCATTTAATAACATCTTTTCACCCTTAATTTTAGTATTTTCCCCTTGCACTGTTTTTGGTTGAATTCTTTACATGATTTCTATGATTGGTTCATGGTGGAAATTCTTGTCGATTGAAAGTGAAACTCCAGAATTGGAATGGAGTAGTATTTTCATATAACCAGTAACATAAATTATTCCATTTGTCATTTTGAATTATTACATGAGGATGATTCATAATTTAGAACATTAATGATGTTCGTTTAGATCCTTTTAGTGGTTCTTTGATAATAACAACATCGTTTTGTATTATAAATTAGAACCATGAGTACAAAATAATTCCAAAACCATGGGTGAGTCATAAAAAATATATTATAACTTGGTTCAACCATATAAATGGTTTCATTACCATAATTGAAAGAATTAATGGAAATTGAAATCACATCGTCCACGATGTCGATAATTCGACACAAACAGACAATGTTTTTATTCTTTAAATAAGTGGGAGAGGAGAAGAATAAATATGAGTAATTATTTCATAAACCTGATAAAATCCAGAGTATACATGATTTCTGGAGATATCATGCCTCTTGGGTAAGGAGATATGAAGAAAGAATAAGGAAGGAACTCAAAATAAAAGAAAAAGTGATAAATCTCTTACAAAAAATCGGCAGCCTAACGGCTACACAACATGGTTTTAGAAAATATTAAAATGAGAGGGGACAAGGGTCACCCATCCAGAAATGAATCATAATATAGAGTAGATCAAGAATAAGAAGAAAATAAGAACATGGTATGGAAACTTGAAAGATATACCACATAAAAGAGAATTTGAAAGGAAAAAGAAAGAAATTGAGAATTTTCTTACCTTGTAAGTAACTTGAAGGTTGGGACCTTGGGGGATTCAGGAAACCTTGGTAGGAATATTATGAAGGTAAGGAGGCCAGAGATTCGTTGAGGGAGAATTGGGAATGAATTCAATGAAGGGAAGAGTTGGTATTTGTAGGAAAAGTGAGGGATTATTTTAATAATTTTCAAGGGACACCTCATGAGTGATATTTATAAAATCATGGGCTTGCCCATGGTATTTGCCCATGGTATAAGCCACTTGGGACACCTCACATATTATTTAACTATTCAAAAGTCGACCAGATTTATGAAATCATTATTATATCATTAATGATGTCATTAATACACCGAAACTAAAAACTGTATATTTTACTATTCACTGAAAAATCAACTATTTCATAAAAATTCCCAAAATTCACCCTAACCATTTATCGACGTGTAGATTTCAAAAATGAATTCCATTTTTGAAAATAATTTTCTAAATATTAATAATTTAATTTTTAAATAAAAGTATACTTAATTCAAAAATTAACAATTCTAATTTTGTAACTACTTCTATATCAAAATGAAAAATTAACCTAGATGCTATTATCTTAAAGCCTTAATAAAATAAAATAATAATAAAATTTACTATTCATTAGGGTGATATTACTATTCATAAGGGTATGTTACTATTCACCAAAAAAACAAGTTGGTTCCAATAGACTCCAAATAACATACTGAACACAAATGTAGATGATAGTTTTTTGAAATTCAGAACATAGAAGTAAAAAAATTAATTTTTAAAGGCTAATTAAAAAAATATCTATTTTAAAAAAAGTTCCATGCATTTCTATTTATTTTTAGAAAAACATGGGGTGTTACAAAAATAATATTTTATTTGGGCGTGTCTTTGTGTAATGTATTGTGTATTACAAGAAAAGGATATAATATCCATGTATGTCAATCTTGGGTCATTAGAAGTATTTGTGAAAAGATTTCTATCACAAATACTTTTTTGGTAGAGTAAATAAAACTTAAATATGGTGGGCAACATTTGCGACGAATCTGGCCATCCGTCATAAATGTATTTTCATTTTCCGCCATAACTATTTATTGTGGATATTATTTGCGATGAGATTTTCATTGTAAGTATTCCGTCACAAATAATATAACCTATATAAGTCCCAAGGCAGCATTGTAACACCCTGAGATTTTATGAAAAATATTCTTTTTAATTTCATTAATGTCTTGTGTTGTACGCTACACCAAAACGAGATTGCACAACACACATCCTTAACTTTCCTTGCATTAAACACAATCACGACCTTCCTCGATAGCGTGTGTAGTACGCAATACCGAGTTTCACTAAACAACGATATGCTATTAAAATATTATTAAAACTAGCCCTTATGAATAGTAATAACCACTTTTTGAAATTTTGTAAATTTTATTTTTCAAAATGGACTTTATTTTTGGATTCGGAATATCGAAATTAGTTTAGGGTGAAATTTTGGTACATTTCAGATAACTTTCATTTTCTGATGAATAGTGAAAATTACTAAATTTTAATTAAAAACAACCTTTTTAATCGAAATAATTAATAGTGATAAATTATTAATTTGAGTGGTTTTAAATTATATTTAGAATATATTTTTACAATTTAATACAATGTTGGTCATTGGATGTAATTCTACATTTAAACCAAACATAAACAAGTGTCAATCTTTTGATAGTTATTATCTCTTAAGAACACACTATTTGTTTTGATGACGGGAATTAATTTTTAAATTAATTAATGCAACTGATATGTTTTGAATTTGGTAAAATAGACATCATTTTTGAGTTCATAATATCAAATATAGCTTAGGCCTAATTTTTGGTATTTTTCTGGAAACTTTCATTTTTGATGAATAGTGAAACCACTAAGTGGTAGTTAAAAAAATGAATTTTTCATAAAACATAATTTTACCGCTTCTGTGAGTGGAATTTCAAAAATCCAAGAGACACGGTTGATGTTAGTAAGTAAAATGTGGATCAATGAGATGAAAATAATTTTTGGTGAATAGTAACTTTTTACTTTTTTTTACCACGGCTAAAAGTAAATAGGGCAATTAAGGGTAAGAATGTTATTATTATTACCCTAACACATGTACTAATTCTATTGGATAAGTGTAATTCGACCAAAAACAACCTTAGGAATAAAATATGATCATTTAGTCCCACTTGAATTAGATTAGGACATTTATTATTAATTTATTTAAAGAAGGGTTAAAATAGTTAAAATCAAAGTTTAATAAGTAAATCATTTTTTATATAGGGTTATACATAAGATAAATTTGACTATAAATACTCATTAGAAATCTAAAAAGATTTCTTACATAATGGTATTTTATTTGTAATTTTTAGACGTTATAAAATTTAATTTATTTATGACACAAATATGATGCAGTAATTATCTTATTAATGAAATATTTACATAATTGATGTTATAAATACCCAAATAAATGTAATTTGAGACTTTTTATGAATTCCAATAATGCTATAGGTTAATATGACATGTTAGTATTGATTTAATTAACTTTTTTCAAACTAATCATTCTGTTATGATTTTTAAAAAAATCAATTACTAAATAGTGTCAAAATTGACATAAAATAGTTTTTAAAACAAATATTATATTAGTAATTGTTATTTTATTCCTAAAATTCTAAGGTTTGGAAAAATGACTTAGATAAGGTTATATATATTAATAATAAACAACTTGGGGTTCGTTTGGCTTCTTATAGTAAGCTTATTAACCTTATAGTATAAGAACACAAGAAGACACGGTAAAAGTAAAATTATTTAACTTAATGTAAAATCTAAATGATAAGGTTAAAATAGGAACCTAAACTTGTCTAAATTATATTGGATGAGAGGATTTAGACCCATCCCTACCTTAGATTAGAAATAAATCAATTTGGAGCTATTTAAAACTGAATTTGACTTTATAATAAAATAATAGTTTTAGTTATTCCAAAGGTACCCCTCTCCTCCCTTATAAAAGGGAACCTCCTCCCCCTCTTCCTCACACCACTTTGAGCCATCACGCTCGGCCAACCCCTGCCAATTTTATCCTATCCACTTCCCTAGAAATATCCTAGAGGTTCTGGTATTCTTCAAAGACCTATTTTAGTTCCCTAAAAGGAGGTCTCAAAGAAGCACTTCAAAGAAGAGGAGGTTCAGACACTTACGAAGCAAATCAGACCTAAGGTAAGGGAAATATCACAATCTCATTTTTTTATCCGAGATTGTTTATAATTTGGAATTTAATGGGGTGTATTTTATCATCCACATCCATGTTTCCTCAATATGTAATATTTACATCATTCTACAATAGTTTATATCCAATTTTACCCTTTGATGAGTTTTTAGTAAAAGATATGAAAGAAATCTTTTGTCGTTTTTCGTACGAGGTATTTTTTGACTTTTCCGACAAAAGTACGTGAAGAATGTTTTCTTTTAACTTATACGGCATGAATGGATTTTTAAAACATTATTTCCAAGAAGCTTCCTTTACAAGTTTTCAAGTTTATTTTTAATCAACTTCTTTTAGTTTAAAATTGTATGACATGTTAAGAAAGGAAAATGTTTTTGAAGTAAAAAGGATATTTTCCTCAAGAATGGTGTTCAAGTGTTTTATCAAAATTATTTTCCATCTAAGATAATAAAGGGTTCTGTTTTTATCCCTATTATTACATTGATTTGATTATGTTGTGATGGAATTATTTTTATGAATTCCTTTATATTATATGAATTGTTTTATGATGTCACGATGTTTAAGATTCCCATTTTTATTACATGGGTTATGCTATGTTGTATGGTTTATGATTTTGTGGCACACATAAGAATGGTATCATTATCAGATGTGTGGGACCTATATCTCCCTCCAATGCATTGGGTAAAGATTTTATATCTCATGAGATAGACATGGCTGGAACGGCAGGTTAAACCGGTTCAGTGAAACATGACTGAAACGAGGAATGAACTCGGTTCAGAAATGGACTTTGTCCTCTAAGATAGTCTTGGCAATGAGTCTTGACTAATAAGAAATGATTATCTATTATTATTTGTGTATGCCACAAAGTTTCATGTTTTAAGTTATGATTATTGGGATTACATTTCACTACTATGATTTATCCCATGTTATGATATTATGATCTCTTTTGCAGGTTAAGATTTCCAAAATGTTATGTTCTTATGAATATGATGTGATTGATTTTTCTTTTGTTTACCCTTACTGAGCATTTGAGCTCACCCTTTTATGTTTTCTTTTTCCCAGGATATAAAGAATGGTTTTAGGTAAGAAAAAAAAGGAAAGATCTTTATGGGAGATGTTGAAGATCTTTCACCATGATTAGAAGATTACGTTCCGAGTTTCCAAAGACACTAAACTATTACGGTCCTTGTGTGTGTGTTTTTGTCATGTAATACATATTCTGAAAAAGTTATGAAATGTCCTTGTACATCAAGCTTCGGGTCCCTACAATTTGTATCAGAGGAAAGGTTTAGTCAACCTTTGGAAACTAGGATGCGAGAACTTTAGTGAGATCCCTAGAGATATTTCTAAGGTATGTCTAGGGATGTCCCTAAGGTTAAGTATAAGTATAGGTTATAGTCCTAGAATTGTGCTAATGATCTTATAATTAAACCTAAGATGTTAGATATTGAAGGTACTCCCCCTTTATTATTTTGTTTTCCCTAGCATGATTTTTTCCTCTCACACAATTCTTTTTGGGTTTTAGACGATGGCTGGAACCTGAAGGAACCGTGTTGATCAATGCAATGGACAATACAATGATTGTCCTCCTGAAAAAACAAATGTTAAGAGATATGGAGTAAAAAATCTTATTTCTATACTTACATAAGCTATGAATCATTCTGGACTTCCAAATAAGCAGAGAAGGGAACAATATTCTATTGAGTCCTTTAGGAGGCAACGTCCACATTCTTTCAGTCGGTCTTCTGATCCACTTTTTGCTGAACAATGGATTAGTACCACTGAAAATATATTTTCATTTATTCAATGTTATGAACATTATAAAGTCATCTTATCAGTATATCATTTGGAAGGTGAAGCTGATCAATGGTGGAATATTATCAAGAATACGAGGCAAAGAGATGAAATTGAGTCCATGGAATGGGACGAGTTCAAGAACTTATTTTTCAATAAGTACTTCCCTCGTATTCTTCGAACAAAGATGGAGAAGGAGTTTATTGAACTAAAGCAAAAGGATGATGAATCTGTTGGTATATACGAAGCGAATTTTACAAGGCTTTGAAAGTATGCATCTGGATTTATCATCCAACCTGAAAGTAAAGTTGATCGATTCTTTAGTGGCTTAAAACCAAATCTCCGAAGGGCATTATCTATAAGAGACTTCAGTAGCTATGAAGAAATTGTGCGTTGTGCTATCAAGGTAGAAATAGAAGTTGGTGTTACTTATCCATCTCATAGTTTTGACAAGAAATGAAAGATGAAGTTCAAGGAGAAATCTCAGAATAATAGTGAAAAGAAGATGAATGTTTCCTTATGCTCAAAGTGTGGAAAGAAGCATGGTGGAGATTGTCTTAAAGGGACAAGTAAATGTTTCAAATGTGGAACGGAAGGTCATCGGGCATTTGAAAGCCGCAATGATGGGAAGAAGATGTCTAATGATACAAACAAAGGAAGGGATACACAGAATGAACCTACTACACTTCAATGCTTAAATTGCAAGGAAATGGGGCATTATGCTAATAAATGCCCTAATCCAAGGGTTAGTGATGATCGGCATGAGAAACCACTTAAGGCAAAGGACAAAGGGAAGTCACATGCGATCACCATTGGCGATGTTGAATATGACAACGATGTGGTGGAATGATTAAATGTTTATGTAATGGGATTCCAAAATAATGTTTTATATAGTATCGTGGAATATTGGAATATTAATGTATTGGTCTATTGTGGTTTTCAATAATTTTATGGTACCGGTAACCATGGAAAGTGATTGAGATATTTTTGGAAAAAGATGATATGCGCATAATGAAGGGATAAGGAAAAAATGAAATGTTTGACAGTATTCATGATCTCATGATTGATATAAGGACTAAGTGATATCAGGGTTTGAGTATATAGAATTTTGAGGATTTTGGTATGTGGAAATATTTAACTTTTAACATCATTCATGTTTTCAATAAGGTTCAATGGGTATTCATTTTTTTAAGAGAATACATGATTAAGGCCTTTGAATGTTTGGAATGTGACCAACAACACATATCTCATGATATATGGGGATCAACAATGGTATTAACATGCTAGTTATATGAACTCTTTGGTAATCGTTCTCACTATAATTTGAGATTAGACACCATTATTTTAGATAAACCTAAAGATTGGAATGGATTATGTTGGACATAAGTTTGTATTGTTTAAGGATAGAAGTTTTTTCTATATTATTTATGGGATGTTATAGTAATGTAGTTTTAGAAAAAGGACAACCTTCAGGATGGGTGACATCCCATCACGTCAGACAAGGCTGTGGGAATCGAACCCACAACCGAAGTACGACTGGCCTTTATCGCCTACCACTGGCCTACAGGAAGTCCCTGTTTAGTAGAAACTAGTTTTATTATATTAAGCAGTATGATATATGAAGTATAAGTCCATTTTAGGAACCATATATCATTAATCTCACTATAGATGGACTTATGTATTTTTGGATAACTTTTCTAACCTTTTGTTTGAGACAGATGGAATGACCCATCATTCTATCACATGATCCTCTAACACATCACGAATGACAAATTCAACTTCATTTCTTTAAGAGATGAAGTGGAAATTGTCTAAAGAATGACCAACGGTGAGACTATACCAAAATCACGAAAGTATTTATTCTAATTGCAATTTCATCAACTTTAGGGAAACGATCTTGAAAACCGAAAATGTTTTCCTAGTGCTCTTATATCTGATGAATCAGATGGTACCTTAGATCGTCAAAAATTTATGGCTTTGTGATTGCTGGCTTTTCCATAGCCATGTTCTCTACCACTCTCCATCAGAACATGATGGTTAGATTTCTCTTCCATATCCATATTTCCACCTATGTGGAAACCCGGTGATTAGTTTATTTGGGTAATCGTTACGTTTCATACTTTTGTTTTTAAAGATTGGTTTTGGTATTCCTTTTTACAATGTGGGTTTCTATCAAAGAAACTTTCGAATAGTAAACCATTTATAACCCCGACGAATTTCGAGGGCGAAATTCATTTTAAGGGGGGTAGAATGTAACACCCCGAGATTTTATGAAAAATATTATTTTTAATTTCATTAATGTCTTGTGTTGTACGCTACACCAAAAGGAGATTTCACAACACACATCCTTGACTTGCCTTGCATTAAACACAATCTCGACCTTCCTCGATAGCGTGTGTAGTACGCAATACCGAGTTTCACTAAACAATGATATGCTATTAAAATATTATTAAAACTAGACGTTATGAATAGTAATAACCACTTTTTGAAATTTTTTAAATTTTATTTTTCAAAATGGAATTCATTTTTGGATTCGGAATATCAAAATTATCTTAGGGTGAAATTTTGGTACATTTCGGATAACTTTTATTTTCTGATGAATAGTGAAAATTACTAAATTTTAATTAAAAACAACCTTTTTAATCGAAATAATTAATAGTGATAAATTATTAATTTGAGTGGTTTTAAAGTATATTTATAATATATTTTTACAATTTAATAAAATGTTGGTCATTGGATGTAATTCTACATTTAAACCAGACATAAAAAGTGTCAATCTTTTGATAGTTATTATCTCTTAAGAACACGCTATTTGTTTTGACGACGGGAATTAATTTTTAAATTAATTAATGCAACTGATATGTTTTGAATTTGGTAAAATAGGCATCATTTTTGAGTTCATAATATCAAATATTTCTTAGGCCTAATTTTTGGTATTTTTCTGGGAACTTTCATTTTTTGATGAATAGTGAAACCACTAAGTGGTAGTTAAAAAAAAATGAATTTTTCATAAAACTTAATTTTACCGCTTCTGTGAGTGGAATTTCAAAAATACAAGAGACACGGTTGATGTTAGTAAGTAAAATGTGGTTCAATGAGATGAAAATATTTTTTGGTGAATAGTAACTTTTTACTTTTTTTTACCACGGTTAAAAGTAAATAGGGTAATTAAGGGTAAAAATGTTATAATTATTACCCTAACACATGTCATAATTCTATTGGATAAGTTTAATTCGACCAAAAACAACCTTTGGAAGAAAATATGATCATTTAGGCCCACTTGGATTAGATTAGGACATTTATTATTAATTTATTTAAAGAAGGGTTAAAATAGTTAAAATCAAAGTTTAATAAGAAAATAATTTTTAATATAGGGTTATACATAAGATAAATTATACTATAAATACTCATTAGAAAGCTAAAAAGATTTCCTACATAATGGTATTTTATTTGTAATTTTTAGACGTTATAAAATTTAATTTATTTATGAAAAAATTATGATGCAGTAATTATCTTATTAATGAAATATTTACATAATTGATGTTATAAATAACCAAATAAATGTAATTTGAGACTTTTTAGGAATTACAATAATTTTCTAGGTTAATATGAAATGTTAGTATTTATTTAATTAACTTTGTTCGAACTAATCATTCTGTTATGATTTTCACAAAAATCAATTACTAAATAGTGTCAAAATTGACATAAAATAGTTTTTAAAACAAATATTATATTAGTAATTGTTATTTTATTCCTAAAAATCTAAGTTTCGGCAAAATGACTTAGATATGGTTATATATATTAATAATAAACAACTTGGGGTTCTTTTGGCTGCTTATAGTAAGTTTATTAACCTTATAGTATAAGAACACAAGAAGACACGATAAAAGTAAAATTATTTAACTTAATGTAAAATCTAAATGATAAGGTTAAAATAGGAACCTAAACTTGTCTAAATTCTATTGGATGAGAGGATTTCAACCCATACCCACCTTAGATTTAAAATAAATCAATTTGGAGCTATTTAAAACCGAATTTGACTTTATAATAAAATAATAGTTTTAGTTATTCCAAAGGTACCCCTCTCCTCCCTTATAAAAGGGAACCTCCTCCCCCTCTTCCTCACACCACTTTGAGTCTTCACGCTCGGCCAAACCCTGCCAATTTCTCCTCTCCACTTCCCTAGAAACATCCTAGAGGTTCTGTTCTTCTTCAAAGACCTATTTTAGTGCCCTAAAAGGAGGTCTCAAAGAAGCACTTCAAAGAAGAGGAGGTTCGAACTCTTACGAAGCAAATCGGACCTAAGGTAAGGGAAATATCACAATCTCATTTTTTTATCCAAGATTGTTTATACTTTGGAATTTACTGGGGTTTATTTTATCATCCACATCCATGTTTCCTCAATATGTAATATTTACATCATTCTACAATAGTTTATATCCAATTTTACCCTTCGGTGAGTTTTTAGTAAAAGATATGAAAGGAATCTTTTGTCGTTTTTTGTACGAGGTACTTTTTGACTTTTCTGAAAAAAGTACAAGAAGAATGTTTTATTTTAACTTATACTACATGAATTGATTTTTAAAACATTATTTCCAAGAAGCTTCCTTTATAAGTTTTAAAGTTTATTTTTAATCAACTTCTTTTAGTTTAAAATTGTATGACATGTTAAGAAAGGAAAATGTTTTTGAAGTAGAAAGGATATTTTACTCAAGAATGGTGTTCAAGTGTTTTATCAAAATTATTTTCCATATAAGATAATAAAGAGTTATGTTTTTATCCCTATTATTACATTGATTTGATTATGTTGTGATGGAATTATTTTTATGAATTCCTTTATATTATATGAATTGTTTTATGATGTCACGATGTTTAAGATTCCCATTTTTATTACATGGGTTATGCTATGTTGTATGGTTTATGATTTTGTGGCCAACATAAGAATGGTATCATTATCAGATGGGTGGGACCTATATCTCCCTCTAATGCATTGTGTAAAGATTTTATATCTCATGAGATAGACATGGCTGGAACGGAAGGTTAAACCGGTTCAGTGAAATAGGACTGAAACGAGGAATGAACTCAGTTCAGAAATGGACTTTGTCCACTAAGATAGTCTTGGAAATGAGTCTTGACTAATAAGAAATGATTCTTTATGATTATTTGTGTATGCAAAAAAGTTTCATGTTTTAAGTTATGATTATTGGGATTACATTTCACTACTATGATTTATCCCATGTTATGATATTATGATCTCTTTTGCAGGTTAGGATTTCCAAAATGTTATGTTCTTATGAATATGATGTGATTGATTTTTCTTTTGTTTACCCTTACTGAGCATTTGAGCTCACCCTTTTATGTTTTCTTTTCCCCAGGATATAAAGAATGGTTTTAGGTAAGAAAAAAAAGGTAAGATATTTATGGGAGATGTTGAAGATCTTTCACCATGATTAGAAGATTACGTTCCGAGTTTCCAAAGACACTAAACTATTACGGTTCTTGTGTGTGTGTTTTTGTCATGTAATAAGTATTCTGAAAAAGTTATTAAATGTCCTTGTACGTCAAGCTTCGGGTCCCTACAGTTGGTATCAGAGGAAAGGTTTAGTCAACCTTTGGAAACTAGGATGCGAGAACTTTAGTGAGATCCCTAGAGATATTTCTAAGGTATGTCTAGGGATGTCCCTAAGGTTAAGTATAAGTATAGGTTATAGTCCTAGAATTGCGCTAACGTTCTTAGAATTAAACCTAAGATGTTATATATTGAAGTTACTCCCCCTTTATTATGTTGTTTTCCCTAGCATGAGTTTTTCCTCTCACACTATTCTTTTTGGGTTTTAGACGATGGCTGGAACCCGGAGGAACCATGTTGATCAATACAATGGACAATGTAATGATTGTACTCCTGAACAAACAAATGTTAAGGGAGATTGAGTGAAAAATCTTATTGCTATACTTACATAAGCTATGAATCATTCTGGACTTCCAAATGAGCAGAGAAGGGAACAATATTCTATTGAGTCCTTCATGAGGAAATCTCCACCTTCTTTCAGTCGGTCTTCTGATCCACTTGTTACTGAACAATGGATCCATACCACTGAAAAGATATTTTCAGTTCTTCAATGTTCTGAACATGATAAAGTCATCTTAGCAGTATATCGTTTGGAAGGTGAAGCTGATCAATGGTGGAATCTTATCAAGAATACCAGGTAAAGAGATGAAATTGAGTCCATGGAATGGGACGAGTTCAAGAACTTATTTTTCAATAAGTACTTACCTCGTATTCTTCGAACAAAGATGGAGAAGGAGTTTCTTGAAATAAAGAAAAAGGATGATGAGTCTGTTGGTATATACGAAGCGAATTTTACAAGGCTTGCAAGGTATGCATCTGTATTTATCATCCAACCAGAAAGTAAAGTTGATCGATTCTTCAGTGGCTTAAAACCAAATCTTCAAAGGGAATTAGCTATAAGAGACTTCAGTAGCTATGAAGAAATTGTGCGTTGTGCTATCAAGGTAGAAATGGAAGTTGGTGTTACTTATCCATCTCGTAGTTTTGACAATAAACGAAAGATGGAGTTCAAGGAGAAATCTCAGAATAATAGTGAAAAGAAGATGAATGTTTCCTTATGATCAAAGTGTGGAAAGAAGCATGGTGGAGATTGTCTTAAAGGGACAAATAAATGTTTCAAATGTGGAATGGAAGGTCATCGGGCATTTGAATGCCGTAATGATGGGAAGAAGATGTCTAATGATGCAAACAAAGGAAGGGATACACAGAATGAACCTACTACACTTCAATGCTTCAAGTGCAAGGAAATGGGGCATTATGCTAATAAATGCCCTAATCCAAGGGTTAGTGATGATCGACATGAGCAACCACTTAAGGAAAAGGACAAAGGGAAGTCACATGCGATCACCATTGGTGATGTTGAATATGACAATGATGTGGTGTAATGATTAAGTTTTTATGTAATGGGATTCCAAAATAATGTTTTATATAGTATCGTGGAATATTGGAATATTAATGTATTGGTCTATTGTGGTTTTCAATAATTTTATGGTACCGGTAACCATGGAAAGTGATTGAGATATTTTTCGAAAAATATGATATGGGCATAATGAATGGATAAGGGAAAAATGAAATGTTTGACAGTATTCATGAGCTCATGATTGATATAAGGACTAAGTGATATCAGGGTTTGAGTATATAGAATTTTGAGGATTTTGGTATGTGGAAAGATTTAACTTTTAACATCATTTATGTTTTCAACAAGGTTCAATGGGTATTCATTTTTTTAAGAGAATACATGATTAAGGCCTTTGAATGTTTGGAATGTGACCAAAAAGACATATCTCATGATATATGGGGATCAACAATGGTATTAACATGCTAGTTGTATGAACTCTTTGGTAATCGTTCTCACTATAAAATGAGATTAGACAGCATTATTTTAGATAAGCCTAAAGATTGGGATGGATTATGTTGGACATAAGTTAGTATTGTTTAAGGATATAAGTTTTTTTGATATTATTTATGGGATGTTATAGTAATGTAGTTTTAGAAAAAGGACAACCAGCAGGATGGGAGACATCCCATCGCGTCGGACAAGGCTGTGGGAATCGAACCCACAACCGAAGTGCGACTGGCCTTTATCGCCTACCACTGGCCTACAGGAAGTCCCTGTTTAGTAGAAACTAGTTTTATTATATTAAGCAGTATGATATATGAAGTATAAGTCCATTTTAGGAACCATATATCATTAATCTCACTATAGATGGACTTATGTATTTTCTGATAACTTTGCTAACCTTTTGTTTGAGACAGATGGAATGACCCATCATTCTATCACATGATCTAATAACACATCATGGATGACAAATTCAACTTCATTTCTTTAAGAGATGAAGTGGAAATTGTCCAAAGAACGACCAACGGTGAGACTATACCAAAATCACGAAAGTATTTCTTCTAATTCCAATTTCATCAACTTTAGGGAAACGATCTTGAAAACTGAAAATGTTGTCCTAATGCTCTTATATCTGATGAATCAGATGGTACCTTAGATCGTCACAAATTTATGGATTTTTTATTGCTGGTTTTTCCATAGCCATGTTCTCTACCACTCTCCATCAGAACATGATGGTTAGATTTCTCTTCCATATCCATATTTTCACCTATGTGGAAACCGAGTTATTAGTTTATTTGGGTAACCGTTACATTTCATACTTTTGTTTTTAAAGATTGGTCTTGGTATTCCTTTTTACGATGGGGGTTTCTATCAAAGAAACTTTCGAATAGTAAACCATTTATAACCCCGACAAATTTCGAGGGCGAAATTCATTTTAAGGGGGGTAGAATGTAACACCCTGAGATTTTATGAAAAATATTCTTTTTAATTTCATTAATGTCTTGTGTTGTATGCTACACCAAAAGGAGATTTCACAACATGCATCCTTGACTTGCCTTGCATTAAACACAATCACGACCTTCCTCGATAGCGTGTGTAGTACGCAATACCGAGTTTCACTGAATAACGATATGCTATTAAAATATTATTAAAACTAGCCGTTATGAATAATAATAACCACTTTTTGAAATTTTGTAAAATTTATTTTTCATAATGGACTTCATTTTTGGATTCGGAATATCGAAATTAGCTTAGGGTGAAATTTTGGTACATTTCGGATAACTTTCATTTTTTGATGAATAATGAAAATTACTAAATTTTAATTAAAAACAACCTTTTTAATCGAAATAATTAATAGTGATAAATTATTAATTTGAGTGGTTTTAAAGTATATTTAGAATATATTTTTAAAATTTAATACAATGTTGGTCATTGGATGTAATTCTACATTTAAACCAGACATAAACAAGTGTCAATCTTTTGATAGTTATTATCTCTTAAGAACACGCTATTTGTTTTGACGACGGGAATTAATTTTTAAATTAATTAATGCAACTGATATGTTTTGAATTTGGTAAAATAGACATAATTTTTGAGTTCATAATATCAAATATAGCTTAGGCCTAATTTTTGGTATTTTTCTGGAAACTTTCATTTTTTGATGAATAGTGAAACCACTAAGTGGTTAAAAAAATGAATTTTTCATAAAACTTAATTTTACCGCTTATGTGAGTGGAATTTCAAAAATCCAAGAGACACAGTTGATGTTAGTAAGTAAAATTTGGTTCAATGAGATGAAAATAATTTTTGGTGAATAATAACTTTTTACTTTTTTTTACCACGGTTAAAAGTAAATAGGGTAATTAAGGGTAAAAATGTTATCATTATTACCCTAACACATGTCCTAATTCTATTGGATAAGTGTAATTCGACCAAAAACAACCTTAGGAATAAAATATGATCATTTAGGCCCACTTGGATTAGATTAGGACATTTATTATTAATTTATTTAAAGAAGGGTTAAAATAGTTAAAATCAAAGTTTAATAAGTAAATAATTTTTAATATAGGGTTATACATAAGATAAATTCGACTATAAATACTCATTAGAAAGATAAAAAGATTTAATACATAATGGTATTTTATTTGTAATTTTTAGACGTTATAAAATTTAATTTATTTATGACACAAATATGATGCAGTAATTATCTTATTAATGAAATATTTACATAATTGATGTTATAAATACCCAAATAAATGTAATTTGAGACTTTTTATGAATTCAAATAATTTTATAGGTTAATATGACATGTTAGTATTGATTTAATTAACTTTTTTCGAACTAATAATTCTGTTATGATTTTCACAAAAATAAATTACTAAATAGTATCAAAATTGACATAAAATAGTTTTTAAAACAAATATTATATTAGTAATTGTTATTTTATTCCTAAAAATCTAAGGTTCGGCCAAATGACTTAGATAAGGTTATATATATTAATAATAAACAACTTGGGGTTCGTTTGACTGCTTATAGTAAGTTTATTAACCTTATAGTATAAGAACACAAGAAGACATGGTAAAAGTAAAATTATTTAACTTAATGTTAAATCTAAATGATAAGGTTAAAATAGGAACCTAAACTTGTCTAAATTCTATTGGATGAGAGGATTTCAACACATACCCACCTTAGCTTTAAAATAAATCAATTTGGATCTATTTAAAACCTAATTTGACTTTATAATAAAATAATTGTTTTAGTTGTTCCAAAGGTACCCCTCTACTCCCTTATAAAAGGGCACCTCCTCCCCCTCTTCCTCACACCACTTTGAGCCTTCACGCTCGGCCAACCCCTGAAAATTTCTCCTCTCCAATTCCATAGAAACATCCTAGAGGTTCTTGACTTCTTAAAAGACCTATTTTAGTTCCCTAAAAGGAGGTCTCAAAGAAGCACTTCAAAGAAGAGGAGGTTCGGACACTTACGAAGCAAATCGGACCTAAGGTAAGAGAAATATCACAGTCTCATTTTTTTATCCGAGATTGTTTATACTTTGGAATTTACTGGGGTGTATTTTATCATCCACATCCATGTTTCCTCAATATGTAATATTTACATCATTCTACAATAGTTTATATCCAATTTTACCCTTTGGTGAGCTTTTAGTAAAAGATATGAAAGAAATCTTTTGTCGTTTTTCGTACGAGGTACTTTTTGACTTTTCCGACAAAAGTACGAGAAGAATGTTTTCTTTTAACTTATACGGCATGAATGGATTTTTAAAACATTATTTCCAAGAAGCTTCCTTTACAAGTTTTCAAGTTTATTTTTAATCAACTTCTTTTAATTTAAAATTATGTGACATGTTAAGAAAGGAAAATATTTTTGAAGTAGAAAGGATATTTTCCTCAAAATGGTGTTCAAGTGTTTTATCAAAATTATTTTCCATCTAAGATAATAAAGGGTTCTGTTTTTATCCCTATTATTACATTGATTTGATTATGTTGTGATGGAATTATTTTTTTGAATTCCTTTATATTATATGAATTGTTTTATGATGTCACGATGTTTAAGATTCCCATTTTTATTACATGGGTTATGCTATGTTGTATGGTTTATGATTTTGTGGCACACATAAGAATGGTATAATTATCAGATGGGTGTGACCTATATCTCCCTCCAATTAATTGGGTAAAGATTTTATATCTCATGAGATAGACATGGATGGAACGGCAGGTTAAACCGGTTCAGTGAAACAGGACTGAAACGAGGAATGAACTCGGTTCAGAGATGGACTTTGTCCACTAAGATAGTCTTGGCAATGAGTCTTGACTAATAAGAAATGATTCTCTATGATTATTTGTGTATGACATAAAGTTTCCTGTTTTAAGTTATGATTATTGGGATTACATTTCACTACTATGATTTATCCCATGTTATGATATTATGATCTCTTTTGCAGGTTAAGATTTCCAAAATGTTATGTTCTTATGAATATGATGTGATTGATTTTTCTTTTGTTTACCCTTACTGAGCATTTGAGCTCACCCTTTTATGTTTTCTTTTCCCCAGGATATAAATAATGGTTTTAGGTAAGAAAAAAAAGGTAAGATCTTTATGGGAGATGTAGAAGATCTTTCACCATGATTAGAAGATTACGTTCCGAGTTTCCAAAGACACTAAACTATTACGGTCCTTGTGTGTGTGTTTTTGTCATGTAATAAGTATTCCGCAAAAGTTATGAAATGTCCTTGTATGTCAAGCTTCGAGTCCCTACAAGCATCCTCCCATTACAATTTTTGAGCTCCTCTTTTTAGATCCTCTTCTGATTCATCTCTCACATCTCTCTGTATACATTTAAATTTTTTCGAGAACGTTTTCATAATCGCATCAATATCTTTATTTTGGTAAAGCATCGATTTTAAGTTATTTATTTTAAAAAAATTTAATGGTTAATTTATTTACTTTATTTTATATTATGAAAAAATAGTAAAAAATAGTAATAATAATGAATAATTATAAATAATTAGTAACAATCAGTAATATATAGGAATAATTAGTATTAATGAGTAGTAATTATTAATTAATAGTAATTAGCAGTAATTAGTTGTTATTAGTAGTAATTAGTAATAATTAGCAGTAATTAGTCCTAATTACCAGTAATTTGTTACAATTAATAATAATTACATGTAATTAGTAGTAATTACCGGTAATTAGTAATAATTAGTAATAATTACTGATAACTATTAACAATTAGTAATAATTAGAAATAATTACCAGTAATTATTAACAATTAGTAATAATTAGTAATAATTATCGATAATCAGTAACAATTAACGATAATTATTAATTTCTAGTAACAATTAGCAATAATTACCTATATTTAGTAATGGTTAGTAATAATTATTGATAATTAGTAATAATCATCAATAATTAGTCATAATTAGTAATACTTACCCATAACTAGTAATAATTATTGATAATTAGTAACTAATTAGTAATAATTGCTGATAATTTGTAATAAGTAGCTATAATTAGTAATAATTATTAACATTAGTAATAATTACAAATAATTAGTAAAAATTAGTAAAATTTAGTAATAAATATTAATAATTAGTAATAACTAGTAATAATTATCGATAATTATCGACAATGAGTAATAATTTGTAATAATTACCAATAATTAGTAATAATTATCAATAATTAGTAATAATTACTATTAATTCATAAAAATTAGTAATAATTACCAATAATCACCAATAGTTTGTAGTAATTAGTAATAATTTCCCATTATTAGTTATAATTACTGATAATTCATAATAATTCGTAATAATTACTGACAATTAGTAATAATTATCAATAATTACTTTTAATTAGTAATAATTATTGATAATTAAAAATAATTACTGATAATTTGTAATAATTTGTAATAATTACTGATAATTGCTAGTAATTTGTAATAATTTGTAATAATTACCGATAATTAGTAATAATTTGTAATAATTACAGATAAATAGTAATAAATAGTAATATTTTTTTTATAATTACTTATAATTAATAATAATTTGTAAAATTTATCGACAATTAGTAATAGTTTGTAATATTTACTGATAATTAGAAATAATTTGTTATAATTATCGATAATTAGTAATAATTAGTAATAATTATCAATAATTAAAGATAATTAGTAATAATTATCAATAATTAGTAATAAGTAGTAATAATTACTGATAATTAGTAATAATTTTTAATAATTACCGATAATTAGTAATAATTACTGATAATTAGTAATTATTAGTAATAATTACCGATAATTAGTAATAATTATCAACAATTAGTAATAATTATTGATAATTATTGATAATTAGTGATAATTAGAGATAATTAGTAATAATTATTTATAATTAGAAACCAATTAATAATAAATACAAATAATTTATAATAATTTGTAATAATAATCAATAGTTACTGATAATTTGTAATAATTACAAAAAATTAGTAATTATTAGTGATAATTACCAATAATTAGTAATTATAAGTAATAATTACCAATAATTACTAATAATTACTGATAATTAGTATTAAATGGTAATAATTATCAAATATTAGTAATAATTGGTAATAATTATGAATAATTATCGATAACTAGTGACTAGTTAGTAATAATTATTGATAATTTGTAATAATTTATGATAATTATTAATAATTTGTTATAATTAATAATAATTATCATTAATTCCTAAGAATCAGTAATAATTAGTAATAATTATATATAATTATCAATAATTAATAATAATTTTTAATAATTACTGATAATTAGTAATAATTAGTAAAAATTTTCAATAATTAGTAATAATTAGTAACAATTACTAATAATTAGTAAAAATTATTTGTAATTAGTAATAAATTTTGATATTTAGTAATAATTAGTAAAAAATTATTAATAATTATCAATAATTATCTATAATTACTAATAATTAACGATAATTTATAATAATTAATAATAATTACCAATATTAATTAATAGTTAGTAATTACCAGTAATTGGTAATAATTATAATTAATTAGTAATTTTATGATTTTCTATTTTTATCTTGTATTATCCCATCTATAAAATTAATCATAAGCAATATTTCTAATAAGTATTATTTTTTAGTTAGTAATAATTTCTGATATTAAGTTTTAATTTACAGTAATTACAAATAAATAGTTGTAATTAGTAATAATTATTAATAGTAATTTTCAATAATTAGTAGTAATTAATAGTAATTAGTAATTTTGTGATTTTTTATTTTTTTCTCGGATCATACCATCCTTCTATCAAATTAATTGTAAGAAATATTTCTATTTTCTATTATTTTTTAGAAAACAATGGAACATCAAAGTATATAAAAAATTTTAATATAAGATTTTGATTGGATAAATAATCATAGAAATCCAAAAATTACTAGTATAAATCTTGTATATATTGAGGGTGTTGAAACATTTTTTATCATTTTCATTATCAAAACTCGAATTTTATTTCTGAAGGGATAATTAAATTTTTATGTATGAAATATGTTCTTAGGATATTTGAAATATTTGACAGCATTGGAGTTCATATATGATATTTTGGTTTTTGAAAAGATTATGTTTTTTGGTATCATCATAGTGACCAAAATTCAAAAGAAGATACAAATAATTTAGTTTTAAATCCATTATAGTTTCAAACTTTAGTACACAATGTTTATAGCTTGTCATTTCAACAAAAAAAAAATTAGAATGATAATTCAAATCTTGAGTTGGAACCATTTCAATTTTATGAGTTTCAAAAATCTAGTGAGGATGTCTTACTTCTAGGTTGAAAGATAATTTTTTTGAAGTTTTTACTAATTTTTTGGCTATTAAATCAAATAGTGGAATTTTAAATAGTTATTTTGATCAAATATTTTCTTAGATGAAATAATTGTTAATTGAGGGAAATATGTTCCCTATAAATTTTTATAAATTTAGAGGCTAGTTCATAATTTTGATCTTGTTCCTTAGAAGATCCATACATTTTCAAATGATTGTATCTTATATTATAATAAATATGATGTCACGACCCTTCCTTGAGGCCCGTGCTGTGACTACCCCAAGCCCGTCTTCCATAGGCCAGGGGCTGGCGACTAGCACCAAGGCGTAAATCCTGAAAAAAATGGAAGGCATTGCCTTTGTAAAGTAAACAACAAACACCACAGAGCAAGAATGCAGAAGTAAACACTAAGTAAAAACTGGTACAACAGTAAGTGCGGAAAAGTAAGTGGACCAGTATACAAACCCAAACTGAAAGTAAATTACAACTGGAAAGGAAAAGCAGCAACTGAAAAGTAAAGCCGCAACGTCGAGCTGTCCACTAGAAATCCCACCTGAAGGGTGGGTACAGATAGCCTCCACTGCTCCTTGGGTCCAGCTGTCCACTCCGAGTACGTTTCGCCCAGTGGTCCACCTCCAGGTACCGTCCTGCTCCGCAAGCCACAACCACGACCAGCGCTGTCCGTCGTCTGCAACCAACACAACGTAGTGCGGGCATATCCCGTGCAGGGGTGAGTATAAGCTACTCAGTAGGGACCCCGATACCCCCGATGGTCTCCCAGAATCCACAAAGGATAAACCACAATGGAAAGATACAATCACGAAGTAACATCCGACATGGCTTAGGTATATGCCCATACATATACCTAAGTCATCAATTCTCGTTCGGCTCCAATATCCGAACCCAAGTACAACCCAGTCCATACAGGAAAGAAAAACATATACCCACACAGGATAGCACAACACAATCCACATAGGAAAGCAAAACAGGATTCATCTCACACAGGAATACTTCTTTGTATGACGATAAAGATGACCAGATATTTCCACCGATTCATCTAAGCCGTCGGACCCACAAAGGATCGATAGGTACTAACCGCCGCAATGACCCACAAAGGATCTGACCCACAAAGGATCGATAGGTAACTAACCCCCGCAATGACCCACAAAGGATCTGAACCACAAAGGATCGATAGGTAACTAACCCCCGCAATGACCCACACAGGATCGGACCCACACATGATCTGTAGGCGCTGGCCCACACAGGACCGCTGAGTGCTGACCCACACAGGATCGGACCCACACAGGATCGGTAGCACTAACCCAAAAAGGATCACTGAGTGCTGTAGTCGTCTCCGTCGAATCCACTGAGGATCTCTGCATAGTAGTCGTTGAATCCACTGAGGATCTCTGTACTGTCGTCATCGTCGTAGTCGCAACCAGCTCTAGGGTTCCCACACACAGCAAGCTCGTTCGGGAGGGTCCGCTCCACGAGACGAGAGGCTGATACATCAACTAACACGTAGTCTAGAGTTGATGTATCCAAAAGTTCCGTATCGTCAACAGGAACTCAACGTCGCAGACGACGCGTCAATCGGACGCCCGGTCTGAGAGTTATTGGCTTTTTCACCCTAGGGGCCCGGTTGGTTTTTTTAAGGTAAAAACAACCCGAACGTACTCCACATGCGTCCAAACCTCGGGAGGAGTAAGCCAAAAGATCCGTCTCACTTAGAGGAATTCAAAAAAGTCGACAACACGTCAATCGGACGTCCCGAGCTCAAGTTATGAGCTTTTCCGCTCTGAGGGCCCGGTTGGTTTTGTGTACGAACCCACCCGGCCGAACCCAAAGTATTCCGAAACCTTGAGTGTGATATTCCAAAATGAACATCTTGATCCAAGGATCGCATCGCCGCTAACAGCTTGTTGTTCGGAGACCCGTAGCTCAAGTTATGAGCAAAAGACCGAAAATGTTCGAAAATGGGGGTATGGGCCCGGACCGACCCGACCGGCGCGGGCGCGGCCCGACCGCCAGGGGTCGGCTCGGCCGGTTACGGCCGAGAAGCACGGGGGTGCGCTGCCCCCGTGTGAAGGAGAGTCGCGGCCCCGCATGGGGCCGCTCTGTGCCACCGGACGCGGCGCAAGGCCGCGTCCCTTCCTCCGTGGTCCGGCGCGGCCGCGGGACCGGTCAGCGCCGCCGCGGCTGAAGCTGCGGCGGGTCTTCCCAGCGGCGCACCGGGAGCCACCGCTTCCTGGCGGCCGGCCTCCGCCTCCGGCCGCCGGCACCGCCGTGCCGGCGTGGCGCGCCGACGGGGGGTTCCGCGGACCACTGGACGCGCTTCGGTGGTCTGATTTGTGCGCGGTTTGCACCTACGGCTCTCCCGGGATCTGAGCTCTATTGCGAAGGCCTCCAATCGCCATTCCGATCCCATTTCGTAAACTCCGTTAATCCACGCATCAATGAAAAACTACGGAGGGTTGTCAGACCGTGTTTGTTTGGCCCGCACCCTCCGCGTTAGGTGATAACAATTGGGAATAATATTCAACACATGAAAAACAAAACAAGGCACAATTTTAATAAATTAAAATTGAACTTTGATCCGGGTTATTTGTTTTAGAAGGAACAACCATGGGAATAGAAATTATTCTCAAATAAAACCCCTACCTCGTTGCTGTCATCGGACGATAGTTCTTCACGGAATTGACCGTCATGGAAGAATAGGATATTCGTGTCGCGGAAGGGCGTCGCGTCGTCGCGGAAGGGCGTCGCGTCGACGATCTCTGAGGTTTAAAGAAAACACATGGATTTAATTTCACGAATTAAATCCGTGTTAAGGATAAAATCCACAAAGGAATTAAAGATTTGAAATCTCCTACCACAAGTAGTTGATCGAATATTTGTCGCGGGGAAAGAACGTCGCGGAAGAAGCGTCGTGGAAGGAGAATCGTCGGCGTCGCAGAACACGGCGTCGCATTTTTGATCTCCGAGGGTTCGGCGTTCTTCGCGTTCTTCACATTCTTCATGAGGAGGATGAAGGTACAGATTCTCCAAATCCTCTCAACAATCAACTCGTCAACAAAAAGAAAAGGTGTTGGTCTTATTTTATTATTATGCCAACAGTTTGGAAACAGGTTATGAAACGAACCATTAATTTGGTGAATTAATGGTAACATCTTAACAGTCCAATTAATAGGAGCGTTAAGAGTTTTAGAAAACTCCCTAGTTGACTTTCATTAATGAGGAGTTTTCGCGGGTGCGTTACTTAGAGGAAAAGAAACGGTGGGGCTCATGCCGGCCCCACCTCACAAATATCCTACCAAGAGGGTAGGATATTTTGGATTGCACCCTATCCTCTTCAACTCAGCTTAAGTAGCTTTAAGTGGCTTTAAGTGAAATAAAATAAAGTTTTCGCACCACTTTATTTTATTTTCTTCACTTAACTCCCAAAAATTAAAAACCACACCTAAGAAAATGCAACTTTGGAAGAGGCGTTTCTAAGCAATTACCGGCGCTGTGATTCCATCGGTGCCCTCGGAATTCGATTCCAAGAACCGGTTCAAAAGTTAAAAAAACCCGCTCGTTCGTTCACTGAACGTACCCGAGCCAAACTTCGGAAAATGATTCCGGGCACACCGGGCCTCGGAATCAGGTTCCGTCAGAAACTGCGTTCTTGTAAAATTCCAAAGAAAATTAAGAAAAAAATTTCCTTGAAATTTACGGGTGTTTACATCACTCCCACCTCAGGGCTTTACGTCCCCGTAAAGATACATCATTAACTAGGGAAACAAATGTGGGTACTGAGCACGCATCTAAGCCTCCTGCTCCCAAGTGCTCTCATGGAGGTTCCCGTGCTACCATCTGACGTGCACAAGAGGAATCGATCATCCACATAGGACCCGCTCTTGTAGATCCTCAATCTCCACCGGGACCTCCGCAAAAGTCACCCCATCATCAACGTCTAGCTCCCCATGGTCAATGATGTGCGTCGGGTCATGCACGTATCTCCTCAGCTGGGATACGTGGAAGACATCGTGCACCTGGTGCAACTGAGGTGGTAGAGCCAGGCGATAATCCACCTCGCCAATCCTGCTGAGGACCTGGAATAGTCCGATGAAGCATGGAGACAACTTTCCGCCTCTGCCAAATCTCCGTAATCCACGTCGAGGCGAGACACGCAAGAAGACGTGGTTGCCATCCTCGGACTCTAGTGGCCTCCGCCTCCTATTAGCATAAGAATTCTGCCTGCTCTGAGCTGTCCTCATCTGCTCCTAGATGATCTGGACCTTCTCTGTTGTGGCCCGGACCATCTCTGGTCCCACAAGTGCTGACTCCCCAGGGTCTGTCCAGCACAAAGGAGATCTGCAAGGTCTTCCGTACAACGCCTCGTATGGTTCCATCCCGATGGTGGAGTGGTAACTGTTGTTGTACGAAAACTCCACCAAGGGTAGTTGGTCCTCCCAGCTGCGACCAAAGTCGAGGACACATGCGCGGAGCATGTTCTTGAGAGTCTGAATGGTCCTCTCCATCTGACCATCTGTCTGAGGGTGAAAGGCAGAGCTCAGACGTAGCTGCATCCCGAACGCCTCCTGCAACCCCTTCCAAAGCCGGGAAGTAAATAGAGAATCTCGATCGAAGACGATAGATAATGGCACACCATGAAGTCGTACAATCTCCTGAACGTAGAGACGCCCAAAGCTCTCCACTGAGCCCTGCTCTCTGATGGGTAAGAATTGAGCCGACTTGGTGAGTCGGTCGACAATCACCCAAATGGAGTCGTGACCTCTGGAAGTGCGTGGAAGTCCAGTCACGAAGTCCATAGATATCCCATCCCACTTCCACTCCGGGACCTCCAAGGGCTGTACCAAGCCTGCTGGTACCTGGTGTTCTGCCTTCACCTGCTGGCAGGTGAGGCATCGAGAAACGAACTCTGCCACAACCTTCTTCATGCCCGACCACTAGTGCTATCGTCTGAGGTCATGGTAGATCTTCAACACTCCAGGATGTACCGCCAAATGAGAAGTGTGAAACTCTCTCAGCACCTCCTCCCGTAAAGAAACTGGTACCAAGGTACATCCTTTGAAAAGGACGTCGTGCTCTACTCCAAAGGAGAAACCATCAGGTGCCTGTCCTGAGGATATCTGTGCACGTCGTGTCTCATAGTCAGCATCCCTACGCTGTGCCTATCTGACCCACTTTAGTAGTGGAGGGGAGACTGTGAGTGACTGAAGGAAAGCTGCTCCATCTCTATCCACAAAGGATATCTGCAAGGCGGCTAGCTGCTCTGTTTCCTCCTCAAGTATCTGAATGCCTGTCCTCCTGCTAAGAGCATCAGCTACTACATTCCCCATCCCAAGAGTATAGACTATCTCAAAGTCATATTCCTGTAGGAACTCGAGCCATTGCCGCTATCTCAGGTTCAGGTCCTTCTAAGAAAAGATGTACATGAGACTCTGATGGTCAGAAAAGACTGTAAAGCGCTCGCCCATCAGATAGTGTCGCTATGTATTTAGAGAAAAGACTACTGCTTATAACTCCAGGACATGGGTAGCGTAGTTCTGCTCATGCGGCCTCAATTGGCGTGATCCATAGGCGATCACTTCCTGCTCTTGCATCAGGACACATCCGAGTCCGGTCCCTGATGCATCACAGTAGACTACGTACCCTACTCCCTCCTTAGGCAACCTCAAGATAGGGGCACTGGTCAATCTCTGTCTCAGCTTCTGGAAGCTCAGCTGACATCTGTCAGACCACACAAAGGTTTTACCCTTCTTCCTCAAAGATGAGACTGGTGCCGCAACTCTGGAGAAGTCTGGCACAAATCTCCGATAGTATCCAGCTAGTCCCAAGAAACTCCGCACCTTCGTCATGCTTTTAGGTGGCTCCCAAGCTAGCACTACCTCGATCTTCACAGGATCCACTGCAACTCCCGCATCAGAGATGACGTGTCCCAAGAAGTGGACCTCACGTATCCAGAACTGACACTTTGAGAGCTTGCCATAAATTTGGTGCTCTCGGAGAGTGTCTAGTACAACCTGTAAGTGGTAGGCGTGCTCCTCCTCAGTCGTCGAGTATATCAAAATGTCGTCGATGAAGACCACGAAAATTCGATCAAGGTATGGCTGAAAGATCCTGTTAATGAGTCCCATGAACACTACTGGAGCATTGGTTACGCCAAATGGCATAACCAAGAACTCATAGTGTCCATACCGACATCTGAAGGCCATCTTCTGCATGTCCTCTTCCCGAACTCTGAGCTGATGATAGCCTGACCTGAGGTCTATCTTCGAGAACCACCGTGCTCCCTTGAGCTGATCAAAGAGGTCATCAATCCTCGGTAGCGGATAATTTTTCCTCACTGTCACCTAGTTCAGGCGAAGATAGTCGACACAAAGTCGCAAGCTGCCGTCCGCCTTCTTGGCGAACAATATCGGGGAAGCCCAGGGTGAAACATTGGGTCGGATGAATCCCTTGCCCTACAAGTCCTCCAACTGTACCCATATCTCTCAAAGCTCGGCGGGGGCCATCCGATATGCTGGAGTCGATATCGGGGCTGTCCCGGGGTACAGATCAATATAAAAGTCTACCTCTCTGCGAGGAGGTAGCCCTGGAATGTCGTCGGGAAAGATATCCGCATAATGATCCACCACTGCAGGAAAGCTAGGACTCCGCACATCAACTGCTCCTAGGATAAGGCTACCCAACTGATGAGTGATGGGATATCCTCTCCTCTGCTGAAGTCCATCCTATGCTGCAAAGGCTCCCTTCTCGCCGGTGAAGGTGAACCTGCTCTCGTCGGTGCGTACACATCGCACCTTGTGCCTAATACAGTCAATCTGAGCATGGACTATAGATAACCAATCCATGCCCAAGATGACGTCATAAGGCCTCGACGCCGCTACAAGAAGATCCCAGCCGAAGATCTCGCCTCCTAGAGTAAGGTCACACTGCCGGCACCAGTGCGTGATCGTCGAGTCTGCTCCCTTAGGAGTCTCTAGCCGTAAGGATCGAGCCAACGGATCTATCGGAATCTCCGAGATCCGAACAAGGGCAGCGGCTATGAAAGAGTGACTCGCTCCAGTGTCTATAAGAACTACAACAAGGGTGGAATAGACATAGATAGTACGTCGAATCATCTCGGGCACTCCGTGGTCGTAGGACTCCGCTTCCTGGAGCTGTGCCTGTCTCTGCCCACCAGCTCCCTGTGGTCGGGGTGGACCTCCTGGTGGTGGTGGTGGTAGAGCCTCAAAGCGTCGCCCACCACATGCTGCTCGACTAGCTCCTCTGACTCGTTCGCCTCCTCCCTGCGGACCACCACGATCAACCCTCTGCCTCTTCCTGGGTGGCCCCTCAATGGTCTGCTGCTCCTCGGTACGGTGGTTCGGGCAGTCACGAGCCATGTGGCCCTGCCCGCCGCATGTGTAGCACTGACTACCTCTCGAAAGATTGGCTCCACGCTGTGTACCCCGCACTGCTGAGCTAGTGTCCTGAGGTCGGAATGCTAAGGGAGATCAGCGATGCCCTGATCTCATGTCTCAATACCTTCTCAAAGGTCCGTGCTCGGAAGAATGGGTCCCGTACCATGTCTGTCGAGTAACATGAGAGATCGGTAAATCTCGCCGAGTACTGGGCGACCGTCAAGCTGCCCTGCCGCAGCTGAAGAAGCTCCTAGATGCACACCGCACGGAGGGTGGCCGGGACGAACTCTGAGCGAAAGAGACCCTCAAAGTATGTCCAGAGAAGAGATGCCTCATCGTGCACCTGGAGCATCAAGCTCCACCATCGGCCCGCTGCTGTGTGCAGTAGACTCACTGTGAGGATCACCATGAGGTCTTCTGGTGTCCTCACTAACCGGAAAACTCGTACCACTGCCTCCATCCAGTCCTCGGCTGCCTGGGGGTCCATCTCCCCGCGGAACCTGGGCGGTCGCTGGCACTAGAACTCATGCAGTGCACTGAGGCGACGTGCATCATCAGTGGATGGTGCTGGAAGCATCAGTGGCTTGGAGGGTAGAGGTACTACTGGTGCCCCAGCTATCAAAGGGCCCTGCACCGAGGCCTCGTTGCTCGGTGGGCTGTCGTCACGCTCAACTCTCGGAACCCTAGCTAGCTGCCGTCGTGGGGCCATCCTGAAAAGGAAACAGATGCGCCACTGTCAGAACAGTATATCTGGTGAGCTGACACAAAGTAATCACAAAGAAAACTTGAAACACACACGCAATCAATGTTTTCGTGCATTAAGTCGAAAATCAGAAGTCAGAGTCCTGGTGTACGGATACGTCAGCCGCCGCACCAACACTGGACTCCTTGGACTGTTAACCACACCCAATACGCTAAAAACTATTGCTTCACATAGAAAAAGATCAGAGTCTACGGTATAACCAGACTCCTCTGATACCAATTTGTCACGACCCGTCCTCGGGGCCCGTGTCGTGACTACCCCAAGCCCGCCTTCCATAGGCCATGGGCTGGAGACTAGCACCCAGGCGTAAATCCCGAAAAAAGGGAAGGCATTACCTTTGTAAAGTAAACAACAAACACCACAGAGCAAGTAGGAAGAAGTAAACACTAAGTAAAAACTGGTACAACAGTAAGTGTGGAAAAGTAAGTGGGCCAATATACAAACCCAAACTGAAAGTAAAGTACAACTGGAAAGGAAAAACAACAACTGAAAAGTAAAGCCGCAACGTTGAGTTGTCCACTGGAAATCCCACCTGAAGGGTGTGTACAGATAGCCTCCACTACTCCTTGGGTCCAACCGTCCACTCCGAGTACGTTCCGCCCAGTGGTCCACCTCCAGGTACCGTCCTGCTCCGCATGCCTCAACCACGATCAGCGCTGTCCGTCGTCTGCAACCAACACAACGTAGTGCGGGCATAGCCCATGCAGGGGTGAGTATAAGCTACTCAGTAGGGACCCCGAGACCCCCGATGGTCTCCCAGAATCCACAAAGGATAAACCACAAAGGAAAGATACAATCACGAAGTAGCATCCGACACGGCTTAGGTATATGCCCATACATATACCTAAGTCATCAATTCTCGTTCGGCTCCAACATCCGAACCCAAGTACAACCCAGTCCACACAGGAAAGCAAAACATATACCCACACAGGATAGAAAAACACAATCCACATAGGAAAGCAAAACAGGATTTAGCTCACACAGGATTACTTCTTTGTATGACGATAAAGATGACCAGATATTTCCACTGATTCATCTAAGCCGTCAGACCCACAAAGGATCGATAGGTACTAACCCCCGCAATGACCCACAAAGGATCTGACCCACAAAGGATCTATAGGTAACTAACCCCCGCAATGACCCACAAAGGATCTGACCCACAAAGGATCGATAGGTAACTAACCTCCGCAATGACCCACACAGGATTTGACCCACACAGGATTTGTAGGCGCTGGCCCACACAGGACCGCTGAGTGCTGACCCACACAGGATCGGACCCACACAGGATTGGTAGCACTGACCCACAAAGGATCGCTGAGTTCTGTAGTCGTCGTCGTCGAATCCACTGAGGATCTCTGCATAGTCGTCGTCGAATCCACTGAGGATCTCTGTACTGTCGTCGTCGTCGTAGTCGCAGCCAGCTCTAGGGTTCCCGCACACAGCAAGCTCGTTCGGGAGGGTCCGCTCCACGAGCCGAGAGGCTGATACATCAACTGACACATAGTCTAGAGTTGATGTATCCAAAAGTTCCGTATCATAAACAGGAACTCAACGTCGCAGACGACGCGTCAATCGGACGCCCGGTCTGAGAGTTATTGGCTTTTTCATCCCAGGGGCCCGGTTGGTTTTTTAAGGTAAAACCAACTTGACCGTACTCCACCTGCGTCCAAACCTTGGGCAGAGTAAGCCAAAAGATCCGTCTCACTTAGAGGAATTCAACAAAGTCGACGACATGTCAATCGGACGTCCGGAGCTCAAGTTATGAGTGTTTCCACTCCGAGGGCCCGGTTGGTTTCGTGTACGAACCAACTCGGCTGAACTCAAAGTATTTTGAAACCTTGAGTGTGATTTACCAAAATGACTTTCTTGATCCAAGGATCGCATCGCTGCTGACGGCGCGTCGTTCGGAGACCCGTATCTCAAGTTATGAGAAAAAGACCGAAAAGGTCCGAAAACGGGGGTATGGGCCCAGACCGACCCTGCCGGCATGGCCCGGCCCGGCCTGGGCGCGACCCTACCCGGGCAGCATGGGCGTGGCCCGGCCGCCAGGGGTCGGCTCGGCAGGTTACGACCGAGCGGCGCGGGGGTGCGCTGCCCCCGCGTGAAGGAGAGTCGCGGCCCCACGTGGGGCCGCTCTATGCCACCGGACGCGGTGCAAGGCCGTATCCCTTCCTCCGCGGTCCCGCGCGGCCATGAGACCGGTCAGCGCCGCCGCGGATTCAGCCGCGGCGGGTCTTCCCGGCGGCGCGCCGGGCGCCGCCGCTTCCTGGCGGCCGACCACTGCTGGCTGCCGCCTCCGGCCGCTGGCACCGCCATGCAAGCGTGGCGCACCTGTAGGGGGTTCCGCGGACCACCAGACGCGCTCTGGTGGTCCGATTTGCGCGCGGTTTGCACCTACAGCTCTCCCGAGATCCGAGCTCGGCTGCGAAGGCCTCCAATCGCCATTCGGATCCCATTTCGTAAACACCGTTAATCCACGCATCAACAAAAAACTGCGGAGGGTTGTTGGGCCGTGTTTGTTTGGCCCGCACCCTCCATGTTAGGTGATAACAATTGGGAATAATATTCAACACATGAAAAACAAAACAAGGCAAAATTT
This sequence comes from Viscum album, assembly GCA_963277665.1. NCBI lineage: Eukaryota > Viridiplantae > Streptophyta > Magnoliopsida > Santalales > Viscaceae > Viscum > Viscum album. The sequence continues at coordinate 1,502,313,459 of OY728136.1, read as the reverse complement.
TAATAAATTAAAATTGAACTTTGATCCAGGTTCTTTGTTTTAGATGGAACAACCATGGGAATAGAAATTATTCTCAAATAAAACCCCTACCTCGTCGCTATCTTCGGACGAGAGTTCTTCACAGAATTGACCGTCGTGGAAGAAGAGGATCGTCGCGTCGCTGAAGGGCGTCGTGTCATCGCGGAAGGGCGTCGCGTCGACGATCTCTGAGGTTTAAAGAAAAAACACGGATTTAATTTCACTAATTAAATCCATGTTAAGGGTAAAATCCACAAAGGAATTAAAGATTTGAAATCTCCTACCTCAAGCAGTTGATCGAAGATTTGTCGCGGGGAAAGAATGTCATGGAAGAAGCGTCGTGGAAGGAGAATCGTCGGCGTCGCGGAACACGACGTCGCGTCGTCGATCTCCGAGGGTTCGGCGTTCTTCGCGTTCTTCGCGAGGAGGATGAAGGTACAGATTCTCCAAATCCTCTCAACAATCAACTCTTCAACAAAAAGAAAAGGTTTTGGTCTTATTTTATTATTATGAAAACAGTTTGAAAATAGGTTAAGAAACAAACCATTAATTTGGTGAATTAATGGTAATGTCTTAACAGTCCAATTAATAGGAGCGTTAAGAGTTTTAGAAAATGCCCCAGTTGAATTTCATTAATGAGGAGTTTTCGCGGGTGCGTTACTTAGAGGAAAAGAAACAGTGGGGCTCATGCAGGACCCATCTCACAAATATCCTACCAAGAGGGTAAGATATTTTGGATTGCACCCTATCCGCTTCAACTCAGCTTAAGCAGCTTTAAGTGTCTTTAAGTGAAATAAAATAAAGTTGTCGCACCAATTTATTTTATTTTCTTCACTTAACTCCCAAAAATTAAAAACCACACCCGAGAAAACGCAACTCTGGAAGAGGAGTTTCTAAGAAATTACCGGCACTGCGATTCCATCGGTGCCCTCATAATTTGATTCCGAGCACCGGTTCAAAAGTTAAAAAAACCCGCTCGTTCGTTCACTGAACGTACCCGAGCCAAACTTCAGAAAATGATTCCGGGCACACCAGGCCTCGGAATCAGGTGCCGTCAGAAACTGAGTTCTTGTAAAATTCCAAAGAAAATTAAGAAAAAAATTTCCTTGAAATTTATGGGTTTTTACATATGATGTGTTAGTTAATTATCATACACGTGGAAAATCAAGGTATGAAGAGGAATAAGGAAAGTCTAGATTCATTCCTATTAAATAGTTTATGTATTTAACTATTTACAACTAGATTGCAACATTTATTTATGCCTCACAACACAATATCATTGATGATATGTCAAAAATACAATATTTCTACCAGTAAAATCTTAAATCATCCTTATAATGGTGATTCATGGAAACATTTTGATCAAATGCATCCATATTTTTCTTCAGAAGCTTATAACATGTGATTGAGTCTTTCTACTGATGGTTTCTGTTCATTTGGTTCTTATGGTAGTCAATATTCTTATTGGTCCATATTTATAACATTGTACAACTTACCTGCTTTGATGTTGATGAAGGAACCCTATATCTTTTTTTATTACTAATCCCAGGAAATCTAAAAAAGGAATATTGATATTTATTTGTAGTTATTAATTGATGTGTAAACTTATTATGGAGTAATGATGTCAGTAAATACAATGTAGTTGCAAACAATAATTTCATAATGAATGTTATATTAATGTAAATAATTTGTGACTTTTTAGCTTATGACATGTTATCTGGATAGAGTAAACATGTTCCAAAATCAAGTTCATGTTGCATGAGTGGTAAAAAAACCTTTATGTTTTTCAATGGAAGAAAATCTTATTTTTTCCACTTTCATCATCAATTAATTCTTATAGATCATCCTTTTAAAAGGAATGTAAATAATTTTAGAAAAGGTATAATTAAAAGAGACGAACCTCCAAAAATGATCATAAGTATTGATATAAAATTTATTGTATCATCATTACCTCTTATTATCTTTGGACTGACTATAAAATGAAAAAAATAGATGGCTTTGGGAAATAACACAATTGGATAAAGTGTAGTATTTTTTAGGATTTTACATATTTATCTGATTTTTTGTTCTTTCACATGATAATTGTTATTCGTATTAAGAAGAACTATTTTGATAACATATTTTATACAATTTTGGACATTCTTGGTGGGAATAAAGATATTGTAAAGGAAAAATTAAATCTTTCCCAAATTTACAGGCATTTAGAACTTGAGTTATTTTAAAATAAAACATTATATAATTTAATTAACCCAAAAGTGGCTTATGAAATTTTTAAATAAAATTGTTTATTGTCATGTTAGTGGATTGAGGATTTGAGGATACCATATGGTAATGTATTCAATTTGTCTTGATATTTAATAAATGGCCATATCATAGGATTAAAAAGTGATCTTAAGTTATAATGGAAAGGCTATTGCTGATTGGGATGAGAGGTTTGTTGAATTCTTCAATTTGGGATATGCTGAAAAAATATAATATTTTTTATGAGACATTTATGCGATGAAAGAAAACTATGATTCACTGAATAGACTGCAACAATATATTGTTTTCATTTTATGTAAATTGGAAATAAAATACACAAAATTTATTTGATTTAATAAAACATTTAATATTACATTTTCTAAATGAATTAAAATGTGGAGGAATGGTACTATTTCGATGGATGTACCCATATGAGAGATTCATGAAAAAATTGAAGAAAATGGTATGTAACAAAGCATCAGTTGAGGTGTCGATTACATACCCATATTTTTAATAGAAAATTTTATTTTCTAGTCTCATTATTTTCAATTTGATTATCCTTTAAAACATAATAAAATGAGTTGTGATGAAGGAAATTTTGATGATGCAACGAACTATCAATTATCAGTATTTAATCATCTATAATATGGTATTGGTGGAGTTCATGAATGATGTATTTTATATGAGAACAACATAAAGACCATATATATATTCAGATCAATTTTGAAGAAATGTCATGATTTGTGCAATGAGTACTGCTTTCACCTATTATTTATATATTTTTATAAATTAAATTAAAATTAATTCATTTGTAGATTATATTATGATTATATCAAGAAATAGTTCATATAAATTAAACCAACAACACTTAAAGAGTATAAACAACATAATTTTTCTTATTGGTTTCAAAGACCAGTAAAATAAATTGTTTATGGTTGAACATATGAAATCAATTTATTATTTTTTATAGTGTTAATTATTATTTTTATTTTTCTAGGTATTGAAATATGTAGATAAAATTGATAATCAATTCTTTGTATTGAGTCACGCACCATCCAAATTGGTTAAATATTATAATGCATATGTTGTTAATGGATTTCAATTTCATACATGCACATACGGTGAATAATAAAGCAATTAAAAATGGTGTTTTATTAAAAGAATATATTTACAAAGAAATTAAAATTGAATTTTATGATAGGATAGATGACATAATCAAGTTATGTTATCTGAGATAGAATTATGTGACTATGTTTAAATATCATTGGTTTTATTCCATGTATCTTGGAGGAACTAGTAAGACATGTTTCTTCAATATGGGATTTTTTTGATTGGAAATGTATTTTATTTAGGCATGGATTATTCCACTATTTTTTTCTTCTGATGAGTTATTTCAGAAGACTAATAGCTTTGGATCATTATACCTAAAGTTGGGGTCCTTCAAAATTCATGAGTGACCGATGGATTTTGACCCCTTTTCAGCTAGAAATTACTTTTCTTAGGTGTGGATAAGAATCAATGGATTGTCTTGGATCATATGGTATACAAAAATATTATATGATATTAAATCCACAGTAGGAGTCCCCATTTGAATGGATAGAGAAACCGAGTTAGCCAGGAATAGACACTATGCTAGAATCTTCATAGAAGTAGATTTAAGTATCACATTAATTGATAATGTGATTTTATAGATGCAAAATTATGACATTAATTTGTGGATTAACTATGGGAGTAATCCTTTATTTTGTGATTTTTTAATGTCATTGGACAATCCAATGAAAATTGTCTTAGATATTTGACATGTGATGCCATACTAATGAAAATACATGTATATATATACTGTAAAAGGAAATAAAAGCAATGTGAATCCTATCAAATTGATTGGTCCTCCTATGGGATTTTACAAGACCTATATTCTCACAAGATTGATTTTTATGGGATTATCCTCACCCAAGAACCTAAATATGTTAGAGGTAATGATTCCATGATGAAGTAGGTTGATGTTGGTGGCCTTGATGGTGGTTATAATATTTCTATTTCCAATGATACACTAGATAAAAATCAGTTTTACAAGGATATTCCTACTAAATTAACTTATATAGTAAATCAAAAACAGTACCTTGGTATGTTGATTGGTAGGGAAAATGTCTCATGGGATGATGAAGATGAGGATGTTGTGGAACCTCTTCCTATAGTTGTAGATATGGATAACACTGGTGTTGAGGTAGATTAGATCTTTGAATATAAATATATTGTTTAAAGAATGTTTGATCATCAATTGATATAGAAGAAAGGGATTGTCACTTCTAGGTCGCATAAGGGAAAAATAAGGTGGACGTTGAGATACATGCTATATATAAATCTATGAGGGGAACTTTCCATTTGGTAGATGATAACATTGTTAAGAACTCTAGATCTATAAGGAGAAATAATGATGTAGTATCCAAGATAAATATTGATAAGGATTCGAACCTTAAAAATGCTAAGGATGTTATTGTTTATTTTAAGAAATATGGATAAGAGATGATTCCCAGAAGTGATCATATTGTTGAAACCTCCTCTATGGTATTTTTTGATGTAATCAGAAATTATGTTGAGGTTGAGTTTCCAGTTAAATATGGATCAACTTGTGTCTCTTTTATTTTTAAGATAAGTACACCTTAACTAGAGGATCAATATAAAAATACTGGAGGGACATACTATAATAAAGTAAAGAAGAATAATATTGAATGTATAGAGAATAAGAATTAGAAATCTATTGATTTTTCAAGGGTTATTGGGTATTCTAAACATCCTACTATGGCATCTAAGAAAGAAGTTTCTAACATTCGAGCGGACAAAGTTTTGTATTTAATATCTTCTAATTATTCAAAGAAGAATAGTTAATTTTCTATTATGTCACCTTAAAATATGAGTGGGAAGAATGAATACACTATAAGTGTTGAGGGTAAAAATTTAAATTCAAGTAAACATACACCATCTATAGTAAGTGTTCAGATACTCATGCACAACTCTTTTGAGATACTCACCTCAGATAATTGTGAGTATGGTGTGAAAAAAGAGAGGATATACCTAATGAAAAATATATGAGAGATATCATGGATGATGAGATAGTTGAAGATTAAGATGTGATATGGTAGTCAGCTAGGACATAGAGGAGGGGTTGAAATCCTCATGGTTGTGGTTATAGTATAGGATATCTATACAACATGAGCTTTTAATCTCAGGCAGAAATCAAGGAAATGCTTAGAATTTGATTTTTTATACAGCTTTTGTTATTATTTTTAGACATGGATACTATACTTATATCTGTGTTTAACCTCATCCTTCCTTTATTTTTATTTTTTAATAAATGGCATTCGACCCCAACTTGTTTATAAAAATTTCATTGGTTTTATATTGATAGAAGGTTGCGTGTTCATCCTTTCCATGGAATCATTTACATTAAATATAAAACAATTCTTGTAGTAAATGAAACATTTATGTTATCTCATCAAACATATAAATTTTATTATGAAAATTATTATGCTACTTCATGTAACACCCTGTGATTTTAAAATAACATTATGTTCAATAGTTTATACAACATACAACACTGAACTTAAATAAACCACAAAATACTTTTATTTAAATGTTACAGTTATAACATAAGCATTAAATTGATGAGTATGAATAGGTTTAACTACATTAATATATATATATATATATATATATATATATATATATTACTCAATAAAAAGGTATTTATTAATTCTTAGTAAATAAGTACTCAATTTTTTAGTATTCATTTTATTCTTCAAAACTATATTCTCTTCAAAAATGGTTTTTATTGATTTTTTTGAGTTAATATTATAATTAATTTTTATAAATTTTAGAAATTTTATTTTATAAAAAAGATATAATATTTGAAATCATCATATAAAAATTATCTTATAGTGAATTTTTGGGATTTTTCTGAAAAGATTGATTTTTAGTGAATAGTGAAATACCGATTTTTTGTAAAATTATCATTTTTTTCATGAAATTATTATTACGATTTGAATTTGATCTCAAAGTAATATTATAATTTTTTAATTATATATAATATAAATAATTATATTTTATTCATCATTATGCCTAGTTTTGGTATAAGTCTATTTTTGGTCTTAAAACACATTTGTCTAAAAACTGTTTTTATTTTGTTTTACACATTTATATTAAAATTGATCTCTGCCACTTATATAAATTGAATATTGAAAAATGGATCCCATATTTGGAATCATTAGTTTTAATTTTTTTTAATTAATTACCTTTCACTTTTTATCATTATGAATAGTAATTGTAATAAATATTTGTTAGCTTGATAAGGGTAAAACAGGTAATTAAGGTTAAAAATTATGCGATAAGGCCTGAAAATAACACTAAAACCTTCCTTTAATATATTTTATGAGTGGGGTTTTACAATAATCATAAAATATTCACATTTATGAAATTTATTTCCATTTTTCTTTGAAAATTACATATATTATTTTAAGTAATGAAAAATAAAAAATATCTCTCTTGATTTTAAAATTATTTTATATGTTTACATAAGGATAAAAATAAGTTGGGAATAGATATTAAATCTTATTTTGATAATTTTTTTTTATAATTTTTATTTTTTTTTATTTTTTAGTGATGAAATAATAACCTTAAATTTATAGACAATGCTGATATAGTTCTTGTGAAAGCAATAGAAAAATAAAATAAATGGTTTTCAAAACTCTAATTTTTTTTGATGAGTTATAATGTGACCTAAATTTTATATATTGATATAAAATATTAGGGATATATTAAAAATCTATATTTTAATTCCATTGTTATCTTGATTACTTTAAAGTCAAATTAAATGAATAGTTCTGAAAATGACATTAATGATATTTTATAATAAACAATATTTTATTAAATGATTAAAAATTTATAAAAATCCTATATTTGGTAAAGTGAATGAGATATAGTTTGAAATATCAATCATGATATATTTATGGGTCAATTTTTATTTTATAGTAGTTTTTTTGACCCTTAAAGAGTAAAAAAATTTGATATGGCAGTAATTTTCAAAAGGATTAATGAGGTATGGGGTTTAAAAAAAGAGATAAGAGTGAAAAGATCACTTAAAATTGTAAAATTTTTATTATATTTGAGTATTTAAACTCAAAATAATTCTATATTTTAAATATATCAACTTGGTTTTTCTTTTTGAAGAAAATTAATTTATATTAATTTAATACTTTAAGAAATTCCAAGAGTACCCCTCCCCTCACTTATAAAAGGGAACCTCTTCTCCTATCTTCCTCGCACATTTTGAGCACTCTAGTTTGGCCAATACATACCAAAATACCTTATTAAAATCCCTCCCATGTCTTAGAGGTATTATTTTTGGTATAATACTAACCTTATAGGGCTTAAGGTATAAAGAAAAGGAGGTTGTCCAAAGAAGAGGTATAGATTTTAACCGAATGTTTTAGTTTAATTTATTCTTCTACCTCCCTAAAAACTCTTTTAATAATTGTGATATAATAAAATTAGTATCTATAATATACTTATATGTTATTATGTAAATTTATTAACCTTAATTCATCTCCTTCTTCCATCAAATGGGAAATTAAACCATCATTTGTGTGTATGACAGACTACCACCTTGCGAACCAATATAATTCATTTTCCATCACCACCTATCACGGTTGGATATAATGATAGATTTAATATAAACATATATATATAATATTTATGACATAATTATAATTTTTAAAGATAATATATCATATATTTTCTTACATTCACATCCATTGTAAAATGATAACGTCATTCATGTGTATGTGTAGATTACCACCTCTATAAAGCGATGTGATTATTTTTTTATCATAGAATCACATGGATGATATATATTATTGTATTTAAGGATAAAATATGACATTTATGATATAATTATAATTCTATAAATATAAAGTATACTTACCTTCTTTCTCTCATGTTTGTTGAAAAATGAAAATGTTACTCATATATACGTACGACCTACCATCTCCATGATTGTAATGTAATTCATTTTTAATAATCATGTTTCATAGATTTTTTAAAAGTATAATTAATTAATAAAAATTATAATTATTTCATGATTATTATTATTAAGATAATGGAATATTTACCACTTTTACCACGATAATCCTACTGATTTTTTTGGGATTATGAATCGAAAGGTCCTCAAAATGTCCGACATAAACTTAACTGATGAAGTAAATAAATAAAAAAATCATAAATGATATAAAAGAGAAAATAATAATAATTTAATGAACATGTATAAAGTTATTAATAAAGTAAATAATTAACACAAGTTTATTCTTTATTAATATAAATAACATACATGATGATTCAGACTCAATGTAAGAGACAATTTAACTTGAAACCCTATTTTAAGCGTTCTAATGATTTATTTTCTAAATATTTTTATTCCATGTAAAAATTATTAAAATTATTTTATGGATTTATTAATATACATATATTATGGGGGATACAATGCATTGGGTGTTTATCTCTCTATAAATTCATGGAAATTAGGTTTTTGGATAGCTAAACCCTTATATCCAGACTGGCTCTTTAATAAAAAAGATGTCTTCATTGGTCCGTAAAAGAAGGATGATGCTAACCCTGGGTAGGATGCTTCAACTCTGGCTTTTTATAAAATATTTCCCTTGTATATTATGAAGAAATAATCACCCTATAATGAGCATAAATTTATATCCTCTATCCATGAGGGTCAATGACACTTCTTTTATGATCTTAGGGATGACCTTGTCATCCCAAACAAGTGGATTACATGAAATAGAGCCCTAGATTTTGTTGAAAATTTCTCAAGAGTCTTTTAGGAGTGACTTTAGGAGTTTAAATTCTTGATTCTCACATGGATGATTATACCATATAATTAAAATCTTGGAACCTTGAAGGACAGAAGAAGCATTTAACTCAGGTTTGGAGATTTGGAGGTTGGAATATCGAATCAATTGATAAGGGGAACCTTCATATTATTTTCTTGTCAAATGAATCCAAAGAAAAATTCTATGGATTTAGTATTGTTTATATTATTCCAATATTCCATAAAATCTAATATTTTGATCCTTATTTGACCCAATACCAGATAAGAAATCAATTACACAAACTTGGATCCGAATTCATGGCCTCAAATGGTTTTTATAGCACCCTCAAATATTATGGGATATTGCGTTAGATGTTTTCATTCCCATAAAGTTCAATAGGGATACTGAACATATGTGATATTACCAATTCACCAAATTTTTAGTTGAATTTGATATTACTTCCCCCCCAATTAAGACCATTATGATTGTTACTTCTCTATTTGGACTTGAAGTGAAAATTGAGTATGAGAGAGTTCTTGATCTTTGTTTGAAATTAAAATGTATTGGGAATGTTGCTGAAAATGTCATATAAACTTGTTGTTTTATTTTTGTAAGAGATAGGGCCACTCAGCTGACATCTTTAAGAAAAATATAAAGGGGGATGATCCTTTTGTTTAAGGGGACTTGGTGGTGGACCATCATCAGTTCAACATTAGGAATGTTTTTTCAAAATATTATGTTTTTGTTCTTATATAGGACAAGTTTTATAGGTATCAAAACTACAATAAGCCTGGAAACCATGAAAATTAATGTAAATTCAAGATTTCACTCAATGATGGTCTGAATTTGGAACCTATTCAGATGTCTAAAGGTAATAATAGGGATATAGAAGACCAATTTCATAGTGAATATGAGGATCACTAGGACTCTGTTCTTAATAATATTCAAAAAACCACTCAGGAGGTGGGGTTGGATGTCCAGTGCTCTATTGAAGATGAAAATATCCTAGAATATATAGATATGATTTATTTCCTCTTTATGAATTTAAGAAATAGTGAGGGAAATAAAATACTTTAGGAATCATCCATTTTACACTTGAAGAGAAAGAGTGGACCCAAAGTCTGTAGAAATTAGAGACTGGTTGGCTCTCCTTACAACAAGAAAACAAGTAGGAAATGAAATTTTTTAGAAGACCTTAACATATCTGCTAACATGGGAATTATCAATGGGGTTTATGCTTCCTTGTAGGTGTTGATTTCATCACCCCAGATGATGTTGAGCTTCATCCTCATAATAGAGCAATGGGAAAGGACCAAAAAGTAACACAATTTCCTAGGAATCCTATAGGATATGTGAAATAGGTCACTCCAAAGTTTGTGGGATATTTCCCAAAAAAATATATTGGTCCTAAAATAATTAAGGAAGTGACAAGATAGGATGGATAATCAGTTTACAAGAATCACACCAAAGTAGGTGACATGCATGATCATGGTGTCTACCTTGGGGAACCTACACAAGCTCTAAATACTAAATATGAGTAATTAGGAACCCATGTAGTGCATACTATTGCCTCTTTTGAGGATTTCCAAGTCACTCATCTCAAAAGTGACCATAAAAATGATTAAATACCTATTATTTATTCTCTTAACACACCCTAATTTGGATCATTATCTCTTGAATTTCTTGAGAAATGTCAGGGTGTTGAGTATAATATGAATTTGATTGAAGGTACTTTGAATTTTCACTCATCTTTGAAGTAGAATCTTAATCGATAGGATGATACCTTGAAGAAAATAAATAATAAAAATTTGTAAGTGAATACTACTCAATATAATAATCTTGTTACTTTTGAGTAGGGTGATACTTATGCTACATAGGTTGAGGATGTGTTACTAAGAGAGGCAAACAACAATCCTAGGGAATCTTTGAAACTCAGGGAGTTTTTCTGTCACGAACCAGGCCGGGTCGCCATCCGACCCGGCACCCGACCCGGCCCGCAACATGGCCCGAAGGGCGTTCCCGATCCCCACAGGCTGGCACAAGTGCCTGGGTATTAAAAATAAACTTGGGAACGATTTAACCAGATGAATAATTATAAAACAGACAACAAGCTGATTAAATTGAAACTAAAAACTGAAAACCAAACATGCCCTTACCAAGTTCAGACTTAAGGTTAACAACTTGAAATAAAAACCCAAAAGAAACTACATCAATAAAAAAAACTCCACACAAACCTCCGTGCGACACGAGGTGTCACTTCCCCAAGCCGTCGCCACCAAACCAACATGAGGATGCCACTGACAACCCAAACCACCAACGCCAGGCCCGATGCCTCAACCTGGAAAGAGAAATAAATAGAATCTACATACATCTAAGGGTGTATGTAGGGTGTGAGCTAAAATCCCAGTAAGATACCACCGAGAAAAGGTTCCATGCACAATTATTAAATGAAAAATACATTTGAAATTTTTAATTAAAGAAAAGAACTAAAAGCTAGAACAACTTTAGAGAAAACAGGTTTAGAGAAAGCAATTTTAAAAAAGAAACAATTTGAATTAAAACACACACACACATTTACTTTTAAAATAACCGAAGTGTCACACTGATGATCGTAAATTAACCAATGATCACTAACATGGGAGAGGCCACACGGGTGTTATCTAGCTCGGGTTTCTAGATCTTTGTGTCTCGGTGAAACGTGGCTTAGAAGGCCACGACCCTCAGAAAACGTGGCTTAGATGGCCACGACCCTCAGAAAATGTGGCTTAGAAGACCACAACCCTCAGAATAGCATATGTTTAGTTAGTGTTGAAATTGCTAGTCCTGCTAGTGAAACCGTGTCGAGTCACCTCCGGAATAATAGCCCACTAGTCTAGTTCACCCTCCTAGCTACCCAGGCTTCCCAGTTTGTGCTCAAACCAATTTCAAGTTCATGTCACATGTCATAACAATATACTCAAACCAGGAAAAGTCCTACACACATCAAAACCACCATTTTCATACCCAAAAATCCATTTTAAATAAGAACACAAAAAAAATATCACAAAGGTAAATCTACATCAGTTACACAACTAATTAAAATAACTGCACAATCAAAGAGGTCACTTTTATTATCATACACGCCACTAACAGAATTTATTAAAAAAAATTCCGCACACGTCGCATGACTTTAAGCACCAAAAATATTCACATGATTTACCCAAAACAATTTTCACCCTTAATAATTATTTAATAAAACAATTTAAATTTTCATAAATAAATTTTTAAGAGCAAAACACTGTTTTACACACTAGACCGACCCAAACACCCTCACATAACCACACACACACAATGCCACCTCAGGAACCAAATCTGCATCACACACGTGATTAAAGAAACCACCAGAAAAACTTGCCAACCCATTTGAAAATACGCCACACAACCAAAACAGTAAAAAAAAAATCCACTCAATTGCTCATTTATGAAAGAACGCATACTAACGCTACTCCGAAACACCAATTGCACCCCTTGCACATCCTAATAAAGTAACTACATAATTCATAAAACATTGGAGGATAGTCTGACATTGGTTCTCACAGCGACAACTCAATCATATCACCTGAACACACTAATAAAAACATTAAGACATACTAACCTAAAAAAAACAAATTACATCAGACAAACTAATTAGTAGTCCAGCCTCACAAATAAACAAAAACACACACTAATAGTTAAACAAGAATGATATTTCAGCAACAAGCACACATACTATGACAACATGCTACTAAACATATTTCAATTCATATTAAACTTCAAAAAGAAATTTGTTTGTGCCACACAAATTAATTAAACAAAAATCTAAACTAATTAAAATTACAAATTAATTAATCAAGTAACAATTGAACCTAGAACCACCTACCTCAGTGTAGACCAACTTTGCAGTTCGGTGTGAAACTCCTGCGGCATGATAATCGCACTACGAGAAACCTCACTTTGGCTCTAATTAAAAAATTTTAACCAGAAACATCAATCTAGACAAAAAAAAAACAAACACTGCAAAATTGCATCAACAATTATACCAAAAGTAACATAAACCCTAACCGCAGCTTAATCGAATTGAACAAACAACACACGACGTAAAACAAACCTGTGACGACAAGTCCGAGAGGCTGGCCGGCGAGAGCGGTGAAGGAGGAAAGGTGTCGCGCTGACTGGACCTTGCCGGAGGGGGGGGGGGGGGTGCTGGCCGGGTGCGCGCAAGGAACAGGAGGTAGGTCGGGATGCTGGGCTGGTCGGGTGGAGAGTGGTAGCCAGAGACGATCCGGCCAAAACAAGGAGGGGAGGTTCGACTGGCCGGATAAGGGGGGTGGCGTGCGCGGCTGGCGAGGGTGGCATGAGGGCGAGGTGCCAGAGCGAGGGGTTGAAGGGGTGGAGTTGGATAGGAGCAGGCCGGGGGAGGCCTAGCGACAGGCGGCGAGGCTAGTTAGAGCGAGATGGAGACGGCGGCGCGCTACGTCGCGGCTCATCGGGAGGGTCTGACGGGCGGTTCGGCCAAGAGGGAGGCGACGCGAGGGCGCATCTTGAAGTTGGATCGGCCGAGAGGTTGGGCGTGGGAGGGAGGCGGCGGAGCGAGGAAGTTCGCCAGGAGGCGGGGCGCCGGTTGCGGACTGGAGGGGAGGCAGGGCGGAGCGCGGCCTATGAGGATGCGGCAGACCCGCTGGACGAGGGTGGTGCGGCAAAGCTGGTGGGGTGGGTTTCGGCCGGAGGGAGTAAGGGGAAAATGGATGTGGCGGATAGGGTTGCAGGGGGAAAGTGAATCCGAATGGGGAGAGGGTAGCGCAAGAGAGGAGATAAAGAAGGGGGGGGGGAATAAATGAAAATAAAACTAAATAAAAATAAAAATAAAAGGAAAATAAAATAAAAATAAAGATAAATTAAAACTTAAAATAAAACTCCAACTCAACATAAAATCACAATAAGGTTTTTAATAATAATAATAGTAATATTAGGGGGAAAAGAATTCTAGAAATTCTATAATGACAACTTAAAAAAAATTATAACTTAATTAATATTAATACTAATAATAAAACCAACCAAAAAAAAATAAATTTATAAATTTTGGCCGAAAAATGTGGAAGTTTGCGTGCACAGTCGCGCGCAGGGTCGCCCGCACGGGCGCATTCGCGCGCCTAGTTGCGATTACGTTCAATCACCCATAAAATATCCGAATTTCATAAAAAAGGAACTTTTTCAAACCACATATCAAAATCAATACTTAAAATAATTAAATTAAAAAGGAGTGTCAGTTGGGGTGTGACAATTCTCCCCACCATGACACTTTCTGCCCCCAGAAAGTCCCAAAAGACCGGGTCAACCAAGGGTTCCAAGTGAGACCACGAAGACTCCTAAAACAAAACCTCAATCAACCGAAGGCCGAGAATTCAAAATACCCATGACATGAAACTCCAAATACAACTAAAACATGGAACACCCCTACTCCTAACTTAGGGATCACTAGGGTCGCTCGAGATCCCCAAGAACGCTTGTCAAGCAAACCATTACCCGAGCTAACCAATTAGCATGGTCGAGGTCGGGCGGAGCGGAAGTAAGATGTCGCCCCGCCAAGTGCACTTTCAAGATAGAGTCTCCCACAAGTACGTCCTATGGTGGTCTCCCCACCATATTAGTTTTCTCGTCAAATATTGGTTCTCCAAATCAAAATGACTCCCAAACCACAAAACCTCTAGCACTGGCTTGACCCTCAAAGTCCCCTATGTTTAACCAACACAAGAAAGGACATCGGTGAGACCCACATAGGGTCTCCCCACCATTTTAAAAGTTCCTAACACCATGAAACCTGCACGGAATTTACCAATTTACTTTGAGCAATACTATCTGAATCCTTCATTGCGAACCCGCCAACATGGGCCGACCCGCACTGATTATTCCTACAGTGGACAACGCTCTACCACATGAGATGAATTTGATAGCAGAAACCCCTAACCAGGAGGCGAACCAGACAGGCGCACGACAAATCCATAAAACATGAGCATCTACGACCACAAGAAGGTTTACGGAGCACACCCACTAGCTTTAAAAGAATACAGATTCTCCAGATCTCTTTAAGGCTCAAGAGGAACTCCCATAAAATAAGACCATGACAAGTTGACAGGGGATCCACGCCCCTCACGACAAGAATGACGCCTTCAGAGAGGGTACCACCATGGGAAAATTTAAGTTGTCTCCGTCTCGACATTGCAGACGAAAGTCAGACCAAGCCCGTCCCACGTCCGATGAGTTTTGACTGCGCTCAAGCTTCACCCCGAGACCTATGGTTGGGGCACTGATGTCTGAAGCATCTCCAGCCTCGCAGTCCCAAGCTGACCACTTCTAACTGGAACTTCCTCCGCTGGAAAAGCAGCCTGCAAACTTCTCCTCGTGTCTCGCACGACCACTCTATTAACACACCCACTGAGGATTGCAGTGAACGACTTAAAGTGTCTGACCGACCACACTAGAGATAGAAGGTTAAGCGGTCTGTATGACACGCAACATGAACTGATGGAAGGAGCACTCCATGAATAAGTCCCTTTGGTTCACACTCTTCATCAGATGAGGGACCTACTCTTACCACAATGTAAACAGGACCAACAACTTGTACAAATTTTTTTTGATCGATGATTCCATGCTACTTCTGGGGCACATAGAACTAGCTCATCAGAAAGGTCAACACACCTACTTTGCCACATGTTGACTGGTCGAGCACTTATGAGATCAACCAATTTCCCTCGTCTTCACTTCCTTAGTTACAATCGCGGAATGAGACTATTCTTGAGGGTTGCTCATGGCGTCGCTATTCGCCACAAAAACGGAACTATCACAGTTTGTCGGTTTAGTCTCGCTCCTCCAAACATACTTGAGACAACTTACGCATACACAACATCTAGAGTTCCTCCAAAACCAGAGACACTTCTAACTTTCCCAAATCACTCAACGATATCAACCTGACCTCGACATCTACGAACAATTGACACCACCGATCATAACCCAAATCTGCCACTCCACTGAGGGTCTGGGCTGGGCCTAGAAATGATAGAGACCTGCTGGAACCCATGGAACATTTCTAGGGGGAATATCCCAAACAAGAAACACGAAAAATCCTTCCACAAATCCAAACACATCACAATATAAACATCAACATTCTAGAAAAAAATCCAATAATTCCAATTTAAAACATCAATTCATTTTCAAAGAAAAACACTCACTTGAAAAACCAAGCACCACACAACAAGCCCAAAATCTATTTTGAAAATCCATCTTTACTCTAAACGAAATGTCATTTTTTTCCTTTTTCAAAACCATTTGTGCACAAAAACCCATTTAAAAAAAGGCCCACTTTCTAGGAAACAAGAAGAAAACTTAGAGATCAATCAAACACCACTGATATTCCATGGTGCCTCACAAATATGCATTTTCGTGCCACTCAGGCACCTGTCCACAAGATTCATCAACTAGCCATTAATCAAGTCCACACACAAATGCGAGCACCCATAGGAATACCAATGGAAAGAAACAAGGTTACCCCACTTTCAAAACAAAACATTCTCAATATCCGAAAATACTTTTTTTTTTCAAACCATTTCAAAAATTCAAGACTCATTTTAAAAATGCTTCCCATTTCAAAAATAACTCACTTCAATTTCAAATAACTCAAAATGTTCTTTTAGAAAATCAACTTCGACAAATCAATGCCAAATTTCAAAAACAAGGTCAAAGAGAAACGCACCCCAAAATAAAATAAGAGCAGCATCAAAGTTCGCTTCCCTTTTTAAAGGAAACAATTTCACGTCAATCCCAAAATTGAAGCAAGATATCACAAACATTAAACACCTGGGCGGAGGACTAGTGGTCGTGTCTAACCCAGCTACATGGTTTAGCAGACCATGCCCTAGGTAAGCACCAACCACTAGGAGCGTCGAACTGCACTCTCGGGAATCACATGGGTCGCTAATCCATGTGAGACCGCGCGCAGTACCAATTTACTCCTATTGTCATCCCCCATCCACAAAGACCAAAGCCAAAACTTAGATCCCGGACTGCCCTTGGTTACTCGAGGATCAGAACGAGCAAGAGTTCGCAAAACTCTTCCCACACCTACCACTCGAGTACCGACAATCCTATCTCCGATCTACCTGATACCCCAAATAACAAGAACAAAACCACCTCTGATACCATTTTGTCACGAACCAGGCTGGGTCGCCATCCGACCCGGCGCCCGACCCGGCCCGCGACATAGCCTGAAGGGAGTTCCCGATCCCCACGGGCTGGCACAAGTGCCTGAGTATTAAAAACAAACTTGGGAACAATTTACCCAGATGAATAATTATAAAACAGACAACAAGCTGATTAAATTGAAACTAAAAACTGAAAACCAAACATGCCCTTACCAAGTTCAGACTTAAGGTTAACAACTTGAAATAAAAACCCAAAAGAAACCACATCAATAAAAAAACAAAACTCCACACAAACCTCCGTGCGACACGAGGTGTCACATCCCCAAGCCGTCGCCACCAGACCAACACGAGGATGCCACTGACAACCCGAACCACCAACGCCAGGCCCGATGCCTCAACATGGAAAGAGAAATAAACAGAATCTACATACACCCAAGGGTGTATGTAGGGTGTGAGCTAAAATCCCAGTAAGATACCACCGAGAAAAGGTTCCACGCCCAATTATTAAATGAAAAATACATTTGCAATTTTTAATTAAAGAAAAGAACTAAAAGCTAGAACAACTTTAGAGAAAACAGGTTTAGAGAAAGCAGTTTTAAAAAAGAAACAATTTGAATTAAAACACACACACACATTTACTTTTAAAATAACCAAAGTGTCACACTGATGAGCGTAAATTAACCAATGAGCACTAACATGGGAGAGGCCGCACGGGTGTTATCTAGCTCGGGTTTCTAGATCTTCGTGTCTCGGTGAAACGTGGCTTAGAAGGCCACAAACCTCAGAAAACGTGGCTTAGATGGCCACAACCCTTAGAAAACATGGCTTAGAAGACCACGACCCTTAGAATAGCATATGTTTAGTTAGTGTTGAAATTGCCAGTCCTGCTAGTGAAGCCGGGTCGAGTCACCTCCAGAATACTAGCCCACTAGTCTAGTTCACCCTCCTAGCTACCCAGGCTTCCCAGTTTGTGCTCAAACCAATTTCAAGTTCATGTCACATGTCATAACAATATACTCAAACCAGGCAAAGTCCTACACACATCAAAACCACCATTTTCACACCCAAAAATCCATTTTAAATAAGCACACAAAAAAATATCACAAAGGTAAATCTACATCAGTTACACAACTAATTAAAATAACTGCACAATCAAAGAGGTCGCTTTCATTATCATACACGCCACTAACAGAATTTATTAAAAAAAATTCCACACACGTCGCATGACTTTAAGAACCAAAAATATTCACACGATTTACCCCAAACAATTTTCACCCTTAATAATTATTTATTAAACAATTTAAATTTTCATAAATAAATTTTTAAGAGGAAAACACTGTTTTACACGCTAGACCGACCCAAACACCCTCACATAACCACACACACACAATGCCACCTCAGGAACCAAATCTGCATCACACACATGATTAAAGAAACCACCAGAAAAACTTTCCAACCCATTTGAAAATACGCCACACAACCAAAACAGTAAAAAAAAAATCCACTCAATTGCTCATTTATGAAAGAACGCATACCAATGCTACTCCAAAACACCAATTTCACCCCTTTCACATCCTAATAAAGTAACTGCATAATTCATAAAACACTGGCGGATAGTCTGACATTGGTTCTCACAGCGACAACTCACTCATATCACCTAAACACACTAATAAACACAATAAGACATACTAACCTAAAAAAAACAAATTACATCAGACAAACTAATTAGTAGGCCAGCCTCACAAATAAACAAAAACACACACTATTAGTTAAACAGGAATGATATTTCAGCAACAAGCACACATACTATGACAACATGCTACTAAACATATTTCAATTCATATTAAACTTCAAAGAGAAATAAGTTTGTGCCATAAAAATTAATTAAACAACAATCTAAACTAATTAAAATTAAAAATTAATTAATCAAGTAACAATTGAACCTGGAACCACCTACCTCAGTGTAGACCAACTTCGCAGTTCGGTGCGAAACTCCTGCGGCATGATAGTCGCACTACGAGCAACCTCACTTTTGCTCTAATTGAAAAATTTTAACCAGAAACATCAATCTAGACCAAAAAAAAAACAAACAAACACTGCAAAATTGCATCAACAATTATACCAAAAGTAACATAAACCCTAACCGTAGCTTAATCGAATTGAACAAACAACACCCGACGTAAATCGAACCTGTGACGACAAGTCCGATAGGTTGGCCGGTGAGAGCGGTGAAGGAGGAAAGGTGTCGCGCCGACTGGACCTTGCCAGAGGGGGGGGGGAGGTACTGCCCGGGTGCGCGCAAGGCGCATGAGGTAGGTTGGGATGATGGGCTGGTCGGGTGGAGAGTGGTAGCCGGAGACGATCCAGCCAAAACAAGGAGGGGAGGTTCGGCTGGCCGGATAAGGGGGGTGGCATGCATGGCTAGCGAGGGTGGCACGAGGGCGAGGCGCCATAGCGAGGGGTTGGAGGGGTGGCGTTGGATAGGAGCAGGCCGGGCGAGGCCCAGCGATAGGCGGCGCGACTGGGTGAGCGGGAGGGAGACGGCGGCACGCTACGTCGCGGCTCATCGGGAGGGTCTGATGGGCGGTTCAACCGAGAGGGAGGCGACGCGAGGGAGCAGGAGGGCGCGACTTGAAGGTGGATCGGCTGGGAGGTTGGGCGCGGGAGGGAGGCGGCAGAGCGAGGCAGTTCGCCGGGAGGCGGGGCGCCGGTTGCGGACCGGAGGGGAGGCAGGGCGGAGCGCGGCCTATGAGGATGCGACGGACCCGCTGGACGAGGGTGGTGTGGCAAAGCAGGTGGGGTGGGTTCCGGCCGGAGGGAGCAAGGGGAAAAAGGATGTGGGGGCTAGGGTTGTAGGGGGAAACTGAATCCGAATGGGGAGAGGGTGTTGTACCTCTCGTATCCCCTCGTGGTTTAATTTTCATGATCACAATCACTTTCATGTTTATCTAATTGTGTTTTAAGTGTTTTTGTGGATAGGCAATTGATTGCCAAAGGATTGGCCCAAGAAAGCTGGCAAAATGGACTGAATTGCAGTCCACCGGCCAACCGGTGTGATAGCACCGGCCAGCCGGTGGACCTGGCAGAGGCATTGCCCACTGCCAGGTTCCACCGGTCAGCTGGTGGCTCTGTCACCGGCCAGCCGGTGGAGCCTGGACCAAAACTCTTCTCCTCTGCCAAGGCACCGGCCAGCCGGTAGCCCAGTCAAACTAGCCGTTGGCTTTGACCAGTCAACCCTCTTTTGGCCTCCAACGGCTCCGAGGCCTTTTCCAACAACTCCGAAGACTCCCCAAGGGTTCCATTCCTATAAATAAAGGCCAAGGAAGCCCCAGACACGTAACCGGAACTAAAATCAAGCCCAAGGACACTTTGTTGATCATTCGGCAATCCTCCGGCGAGCCACCTCAAGGAACCCCAAGTGCTCCATCCAATTCCACATCCAAGAGCACCACTAAAGAAGCTTGGAAGCGGCCTTCAAACTCTCCTATCAATCAAAGGCGCCCAAGGCTTCTCCAATTACGGGTTTTATTGTTTTTATCTTTTTGAGCTTAAAATTGGGTTTGTGCCTACAAACCCCAACTCCTTTTCTCATCCCTCTTTCTTTTGGGTTTCACATCACCATTAAGGTGTGAAGAGGTTTCTTCAAGCCTTTCCTTTTAAAAGGCTTGTATCATAGGTGAGCTATCCTTCACCTGTAAGAAGGATAGCGGGTTCTTGCTCAACCATTAAAAGCAAGTGGGTTCTTGCTAAACCAATTCAAAAGCAAGCTGTAATAGGTCCTAGTGCTACCTCAAAGCCTAGTGGGTTTCTTGCTAAAACCATTGAAAAACAAGCGGTAGGAATCTCTCAACGGTTGAGTTGGGAGCGGAGACGTAGGCCGGGTTTTGGCCGAACTCCGTTATCAATTTCTTGTGTGATTGCCTCTTTTTTTCCGCTGCATTTTTTACTTTGATTTTAATTTGTTAATCATTTTTTAAAAGGCAATTCACCCCCCCTCTTGCCATCACTTCCCCATTTCTCTGACCTAACAATTGGTATCAGAGGGATAATTTGAGTAATACCTTAAACGATTTCAAATTAAAGATCCTTTTTGATGGCATCTACCTCTTTCACCCCCGAGGGCTACTCATTGGGTCGGGGTCCATTTTTTGATGGAACCGACTATAATTATTGGAAAACCCGCATGACCACTTTTCTTAGAAGTATAGGTTATCCCATTTACAAAATTGTCATGCAAGGTTACACTCTCTCCTCCCCCGATGAATCCAAATGGACCCAAGCCGATATTAGAAATTTCGAGCTTGATGGCAAAGCCATGAACGCTCTACATTGCGGCCTTGACCGAAATGAATTTAATCGTGTATCCACTTGCACCACATCTCATGAAATTTGGAAACTATTGGAAGTGACCCATGAGGGCACTAACAAAGTTAAGGATACTCGGTTAGACATGTATAGACAAGATTTTGAAAGCTTTACTATGCATCCATCTGAAAATATTACTGAAATGTTTACACACTTCACTGACGTTTGCAATGGTAGAAAATCTCTTGGTGATGATGTTTCAGCTGAAACAATGGTCAAGAAGATTCTATGGGTCCTTCCGAGCTCATGGGCACCTAAAGTGACGGCTATCCAAGAAGCTAAGGATGTAAAGAACATGCCGGTCGAAGAGCTCATCGGATCCCTAATGACGTACGAGATCACGATGAGGAGGCAAGCTCAAAAGGAGGGCACACCAATCAAGACACCAAAGAACATCGCCCTCAAGGTACAAAAAGAAGTAAGCTCCTCCTCATCATCTTCATCTTCTTCATCATCAAGCGGTGACTCGGAAATGGAGAATCTAGCCCGCCAAATGCAAAAATTCATGAAGAAGCACAAGAAGAAGAAATCCCGCAAGCATCGAAAGCAAGAACCCGACAAAAGATCGGAGCCCAAGGTAAAATGCTACGGGTGCGGCGAAAAGGGCCATTACAAGCCCGATTGCCCACTCAACAAGAAACGGGCTAAGGAAAAAGGAAAGAAAAAGGTCCTCAAGGCGACATGGAGTGACACCTCCTCATCATCCGACTCCTCCTCCTCCTCGAGCGACAACAGTAACAAATGCCTAATGGCATTTCACGAGGTAACATCTTCCTCCTCCTCCTCCTCTTGTTCTTCAAATTCAAATTCTTTCAATCATATGTCATATGAAGAACTCCAACATGCTAGAGACCAACTTGAAAATGGTTTTCATGAACTTTCCTCAAAATTTGTTTCTTTGAAAAAGAATTTCAAAAAGCTTTCCTCCGAAAAAGACCAACTTCTCAAAGAGAAGGAGGAACTCTCCCTAAAAATCCAAAATTTTCCAAATGTTGATTCTTTGGAATCAACCATCAAGGACCTTAGAGAATCCTTAGCCAAGTTCACCCAAGGTGAACAAAATTTGACCAAATTATTGGGTTCTCAAAGGGTTTCTAAGACCACTCAAGGACTTGGCTATACCAACCAAGCCTCCTCCTCCCATGCACCAACTGTTTTTGTAAGGGGGAGCTCTAGTTATAAATTTTGCAACTATTGTAAAAAACCCGGGCACCTCATTTATGAGTGTGATTGCAAAAATGCCCGGTACGGTCAACCCAAATCAATTTTTTATTCGGACGAGTTTTGTAGGAGAAGACCCGCCACTAGACAAGTATGGATTGAAAAATCCCTTCTAGCGAGTCTCTCCGGGCCTAAAATTGTCTCTTTTCAAAATCCCTCTCCCCGGTGATTCATAGTTTTTATTTAGGGGGAGAAATTTTCTTAAACTCAAAAATCTCTTTCGATTCTTTTTTCAATTTAAATTTTCAATTCATTTTTGATTCAAAACTGTCAATTTCAAAAAAAAATTTTAGTTTCAAATTTTCAATTTAAATTGGTTTTTGATTTCAAAACTTTCAATTCAAACTGTTATTCAATCTTTCAATTTCAAATATCTCAATTGATTTTCAAATCTCAAATCTTGTTTTTCAAATCATTATCCCTCAATCAAGTTTTATGCCCCGTGCTATTTTGATAATCACAAAGGGGGAGAAATTTCTTGATTGATTGGGGGAGAATCCTTTTCATCTTGCTTAGCATTTCCTTTCAATTTCAGTATTTTACATTAATTGTTTTGGTGATTGTGATCATCAAAATAGGGGGAGATTGTTGTACCTCTCATATCCCCTCGTGGTTTAATTTTCATGATCACAATCACTTTCATGTTTATCTAATTGTGTTTTAAGTGTTTTTGTGGATAGGCAATTGATTGCCAAAGGATTGGCCCAAGAAAGCTGGCAAAATGGACTGAATTGCAGTCCACCGGCCAACCGGTGTGATAGCACCGGCCAGCCGGTGGACCTAGAAGAGGCATTGCCCACTGCCAGGTTCCACCGGTCAGCCGGCGGCCAATCGGTGTGACAGCACCGGCCAGCCGGTGGACCTGGCAGAGGCATTGCCCACTGCCAGGTTCCACCGGTCAGCCGGTGGCTTTGTCACCGGCCAGCCGGTGGCACCCATACAAAATGGCAAGCTACTGTCTTGCCACCGGCCAGCCGGTGGCTCCTCCACCGGTCAGCCGGTGGAGCCTGGACCAAAACTCTTCTCCTCTGCCAAGGCACCGGCCAGCCGGTGGCCCTGCACCGGCCAGCCGGTAGTCCAGTCAAACTAGCCGTTGGCTTTGACCAGTCAACCCTCTTTTGGCCTCCAACGGCTCCGAGGCCTTTTCCAACGGCTCCGAAGACTCCCCAAGGGTTCCATGCCTATAAATAAAGGCCAAGGAAGCCCCGGACACGTAACCGGAACTAAAATCAAGCCCAAGGACACTTTGTTGATCATTCGGCAATCCTCCGGCGAGCCACCTCAAGGAACCCCAAGTGCTCCATCCAATTCCACATCCAAGAGAACCACTAAAGAAGCTTGGAAGCGGACTTCAAACTCTCCTATAAATCAAAGGCGCCCAAGGCTTCTCCAATTATGGGTTTTATTGTTTTTATCTTTTTGAGCTTAAAATTGGGTTTGTGCCTAAAAACCCCAACTCCTTTTCTCATCCCTCTTTCTTTTGGGTTTCACATCACCATTAAGGTGTGAAGAGGTTTCTTCAAGCCTTTCCTTTTAAAAGGCTTGTATCATAGGTGAGCTATCCTTCACCTGTAAGAAGGATAGTGGGTTCTTGCTCAACCATTAAAAGCAAGTGGGTTCTTGCTAAACCAATTCAAAAGCAAGCTGTAATAGGTCCTAGTGCTACCTCAAAGCCTAGTGGGTTTCTTGCTAAAACCATTGAAAAGCAAGCGGTAGGAATCTCTCAACGGTTGAGTTGGGAGCGGAGACGTAGGCCGGGTTTTGGCCGAACTCCGTTATCAATTTCTTGTGTGATTGCCTCTTTTTTTCCGCTGCATTTTTTACTTTGATTTTAATTTGTTAATCATTTTTTAAAAGGCAATTCACCCCCCCTCTCGCCATCACTTCCCCGTTTCTCCGCCCAACAGAGGGTAGCGCAAGAGAGGAGAGAAAGAAGGGGGGGGGGGACATAAATGAAAATAAAACTAAATAAAAATAACACTAAATAAAAATAAAAAGAAAAGGAAAATAAAATAAAAATAAAGATAAATTAAAACTAAAAATAAAACTCCAACTCAACATAAAATAACAATAAGGTTTTTAATAATAATAATAGTAATATTTGGGGGAAAAGAATTCTAGAAATTCTATAATGACAACTTAAAAAAAATTATAACTTAATTAATATTAATACTAATAATAAAACCAACCAAAAAAATAATAAATTTATAAATTTAGTCCGAACAATGTGCAAGTTTGCGTGCACGGTCGCGTGCAGGGTCGCGCGCACGGGCGCGTTCGCGCGCCTAGTTGCGATTACGTTCAAGCACCCATAAAAGATCCGAATTTCATAAAAAAAAGGAACTTGTTGAAACCACATATCAAAAGCAATACTTAAAATAATTAAATTAAAAAGGTGTGTCAGTCGGGGTGTGACATTTTCCCACCTAAGAACATAAGCTTAACTGAAAATTCACTCTCTATGGATATAAATGAAGGTGTTAAAAATGATGGGTTCCAATTTTTAGAATAATATTATCATATTATTATTCTTCAACCCTTGAAGCAATGGAGGAGAGGTCAACACCCGAAAATCTTGGATGGGTCCTGAAATATGGGAAACATGCATAAAAAAAGATGTCTCTTGTGTTGAAATAATGGATATCTAAACTTCATTTCTCTTGTTTATCATGTTTTTTATGGCAGTGTTTCCACTTTGTTTGTTATTTCATCCCCATGTACTTGCAATTTAGTTTTTTATAATAAATTTTTAGGGTTTGGGATGAGTATCAAACCCACACTCAAGCCTATTTGAATTATTTGGATATAAATGAATTATAAAGTAAATTTTATATCATTTTTAATTTATTATTTTTTTTTCAAATTAAATATTTTTACATATTTTATACAGAACATTTTGACTTTATTTACCAAAGGAAGAAATGAATGTTTTATTTTAATGCATATGATGTCAATGAATTTTCCCACCACCACCACCATTATTTTTGATTCCTTTACAGATTCCATGTTTTAATTAAATAAAAACCATTTTTATATTTTTTCTAGGTATTTTAGTTTTGAAAATGAGTTTTTAAAAGGAAATTGTATTTTAATATCCTAAAATATTTTGCTTATGAGTTCAAAAGAGTTTTTCAAGGGATTTATTATTAAAAGGGGTAAGCTTAAAAATGTTTTATTCATGGTATGGTACTTGATCATTATAGATGATAATATGTGAGCTAGATACAAATTATATGATGGGTGAGCCTCATATAGCTCTCTCATGCATTGGGTAATGTTCTTTTTCTTCAAAGGAAATAAAGAGTGAGTTATCCGGGGAGGTTTCTCCTATAAATTTAACTAGGATCCATTTATTTCTAACACGAGTTATGAATATAATGTTCTAAGTTTTCTAAAAGGATTTATATTTTATTATTATAGTTTTAAAGGTTTTATTTTAGCAAAAAGTTTTTTTACATGGGGATATAAATTATTTTATATGATCAAATAATAATAAAGAAAAGGTAAATATTTTTTGGGTTTTCATGATTTTCAATGGAATAATATATTTATTACTTTTATGTCCATTATTAGGATTTCTATTTTTCTCATCTAATTTTTTGAAATTATTTTTCACATGGCTTAAGGATGAGTATAAATGTTAATAAATATAGAGTTCTAGATATTTACATTACTATGAAAAAAGTAATAAGTATTTATAAAGAAATTATTTTTAGGAAAAATGGACACAATGTAAAAGTTTCTACTTTGAAATAGCTTTTACTAATTCTATAAAACTCTAAAACTAAAATTTCCTTGAGTATATAAGTGATAAAATATTTTATTTTGATGTTATATGTTTTGGATGGAGAAAATTTGATTACGTTTATCGGTATTAAATCAATAAATGTAAATATTATGTTTTTAACACTAGATCCAAGAGTATGGGTTTGGGGATGATATAGTTGATATCATAGGAGGGTTTACATAAATTTGGAGATTAGGTTTCTTTCATGTGAGGTTAAATTAAGAGTTTTGGTTACTTTAATGAGTTTATAAGTTTATGATTGATCATAAATTAAAAATATTATCCACCCCTTTTAATATTTTATGTAATGATATTTTGAGGTGATTTATGATATTTTGTGATATGTTTTATTAGGTTGAAGTATATGTAACCCATAGGTTTAACATAAAGGATTATTTTAGAAGAATAATATTACATTTTTTGGGATGTAAGATGAAAGATATGAGACACCCTTTGAGGTTAAAACATTCTTTTTTTGAAGTTAAATGTGATATAGAGTTATTTTTATGGAATGATCTATATTGAGCCCTTGTTGTTATTATTTAATTTTGGATATTAATGTATTATTTCATCATATAAAGGCTTAATTTTGGGTATTATCTTATCATGTGCTAACCATTTTGGTTTTAGTAAAGACTAGAAAAATGACTTTTCATGCTTTTTTATATCTCATGATTAAGATAAATTTGATTATATTGATTTAAATATTAAATATTCATACTCATAATTTGGAGAAAAAGATGATACAAAGGTGGAAAATGATTGAATCACACAACCAAAGGATAAAATTTCATTTATGGGTTTAAAGAAAATAAAGTAAGTATATTTATGTACGTTATTAGTCTATATGGTAAATGAATTCCTCAACACTGGGAAATAGATATTGAAAAAAAATATTATCCTATTACCTTCAATTATTATGAATAGATAGTATTTTTCACACCTTATTGATTTATACTTTTGTGGTCATTGATTTTCTCATGATCATTCAAAATCCTGTGATCAAAATTCTCTATAAATCTCCATAATTATTTGGAAATTAATTTTTTCCTCTATTTCTATATTTTAATTTATCAATAATGTTCAATTATTTTGAAACCAAGTTATGCGTTATTCTAAATGACCTTTATATTTCCCTTTCCCTCTTTTTAAAAGAATGTTTTGTTAACCCTTTTTATGAAATGGGTATTCAAAAAAGGTATTTTAAAATTTCAAACATTTGATTACCAATATCAAGTTCAAATTGAAAGGATGAAATTAATTAATATATGGATTTAACACCTTGGTATTTTAAAATAACACTATGTTCGATAGTGTATACAACACACAACACCAGGCTTAAACGAACCACTAAATACTATTATTTAAATGTTACAATTATAACCTAGATGTTAAATTGATGAGAATGAATTTGATTAAATTCATTAAGATATATATATATATATATATAAACATAAATGTATTACTCAATAAAAATGTATTGATTAATTCTTAGAAAATAAAAACTCAATTTTTAGTAAATCCATTTTATTTTTCAAAAATATGTTTTCTTCAAAAATGGTTTTTATTGATTTTTATGAAATAATATTATAATTAATTTATGAAAATTTAAGATATTATATTTGATAAAAATATTTCATTTTTAAAATTATCACAAGTTTAAGTTTTTTAATTTTTGTAAAATATTTATTTTTTCAGTGAATATTGAAAAATATCAATTTTTCTAAGATTGACATTTATTTTCATTTAAAAAGTAACAATATGAATTGAATTTGATCTCAAATTAATATAGGTATTATTTAATTAGATACAATCTAATTAATTACTTCTGGGTAATTATTATAAACAATTTTGGTATAAGTTAATTTTTGGGCTTAAAAACACATTTTTCTAAAAATTGTTTTTATTGCATTTTATGCATTTATATTAAAATTTATTTCTATAAATTATAGTAATTGAATATTGAAAAATGGATCCCATATTTGGAATAATAAGTTTTATATTTGATAAATAATTCCCTTTTTTTGGTCATTATGAATAGTAAGCGTAGTAAATATTTATCACCTTGGTAAGGGTAAATCGAGTAATTAAGTTTAAAAATAATATAATAAGACCTAAAAATAACCCATAAACTTGAATTTAATCTATTTTATGAGTTAATTTATACCATACTCATCCAATATTAAAATTTATGACAATTTTGTGTCATTTTTATTTGAAAATGGCTTATATATTATTTTAAGTAATGAAAAATACAAAATGCCCTTCTCTTGCTTTTAAATTTCTCATATATGTTCACATAGGGATAAAAATAAGTTGTAAATGAATATTAAATTTTATTTTGAGAATAATAAAATTATTTTTATGATGATAATTTATTTTAAATTTTTAGTGATGAAACAATAACCATAGATTATTACGCAACACTGACATAGTGTTTGTGAAAGTAGTAGAAAAATCAAGTAAATGATTTTTAAAAATCTAAAAATATTTTTTTAGGTGGTTTATAGTGTCCCATGAATTTTATGTGTATATCTATATAAAAGATTATATATTTTTTAAAAATATTTATTTTAATTCTATTTTTATCTTGATGACTTAATGTCAAATTAAATGAATAGTTCCAAAATGACATTAATGATATTTTATAATAAAAAATATTTTATAAAATGATATAAAATTCATAAAAATCATATATTTGGATAAGCGAATGAGATATGGTTTAAAATATCAACCATGGTGTATTTATGAGTCACATTTCATTTTATAGTTCCTTTCTTGACTCCTAAAGAGTAAAAATCTATCATATCATGGTAATCATCAAAATGGTTAATGGGGGGTTAAAACAAATAGATAAGGGTGAAAATATTACCTAAAATTGTCAAAACGTTGTTGTATGAGAGGATTTAAACTCATAATAATACTAAATTATAAATATATAATTTTTTTCCACTTTTCCATGAAAATTAATTTATATTAATTTAATACTTTAAGTAATTCTAAGTGTGCCCCTCCCCTCACTTATAAAAGGGAACCTCATCTCCTCTCTTCATCACACCTATTGAGCACTGTAGTTAGAACAAAACTACCCAAATATCTTCCCAACATTCCTTCCTATTTCCTATATTTATTATTTTTGAAATAATACCAAACTTATAGGGGTTAAGGTATAAAACAAAGGAGGTTTTCCAAAGAATATGTATAACTTTTAGATGAATATTTTAGTTTTATTTCTTCTTTAACCTCATTCAAAACAATTATATCCATTTTTATATAATAAAATAATTATATATCATATATTTAGATTTTATTATGTTAATATATTATCCTTAATCCATCTCTTTATTCTATAAAATAAAAAATAAAACCATCATTTATGTGTACAACAGACTACCACCCCACGAACTGATGTAATTCGTTTTCCATCACCACCTATTATGGATGGATATAATTATATATTTCAAGTATATATATAATATTCATGAAATATTTATCATTATTAATTATTATATATAATCTATTTTCTTACCTTTATATCCATTGAAAAATGACAATGTCGATTGTGCGTACATGTGGATTACTATCTCCATGAAGAGATACGATTCATTTTTTATCACAGTATCACATTAATGATATATATAAATATATTTAATGATATAGTATTATATTTATGATATAATAATAATTTTGGAAATATGAAATATTATTTAACTTCTTTACCTCATTTTCTTTGAAAAATAGAAACGTTACTTATGTGTATATACAACCTACAGTCTCCATGATTGTAACATAATTAATTTTTCATAACCATATTTCATGGTTTGTTTTAAAAGTATAATTAAATTATAAAAATTATAATTATGAAATTATTATTATTATAAATATGATGGAATAATTATCTCTTTGACCATGATCTGTTGAAAGTGGGTTCCCTAGACCCAACTTTTATTATACATTGATTACCACTACATGTATGCAGTTTGTTATAATACATGTGTTTATATTACTATAATAGTGTAGATACTTATGCATCCGCTTTGATTTTATCAACATAATTATATTACATGTTGTATCAAAGGGTTATAAAAGATCCTATGCTATAATGAGAACCCTGATATACCATGAAAGTAATCTTAGACTAATGTCCTATGGTCCAGTTACATAATTCTGAAAGGACATAGAATATGTGTAACCATCAAGTGCTGGGGGCTCATAAGCATTGAGACTTATTCTCATGAAGTTTTTATATGATGATATCTAGTGGTTTAGATCATGAGGACATACCCATATAATAGGAACGCCACATGTTTCATGTGTCCTTGGTCATTCCTATCTGTGGACATGTGTAATGGTCTCTAGACTTGAGATCATTATCAATGCATGTAATTTAATTACATATTTTGATGCAAGTTTAAAACCATAGAGATAAAGTCATGGAGAGGTATTTTGTGTTGGGTACGTCATTGGTGACATGACATTGATTGAATGATCAAGATATGATTTGTCGCTTCTGAGTTGAGGAAGAGATATCTCAGGTCTAGTTGATTAGGATGGTTACACATTCATTAAATCCATGGCCATGGTAGAGGAAGGTAATACCATCTAGAGATATAAAAAAATAAAATAAAGCAAGATAAAGGATAATGACACTAGTGTGCATTCTTCTTTATTGATATATTGATGATGAAGAGATTATATTACATAGACCACGTTCGTAAGAAGATAATTGTTTATTTGACTTTACCTTATCTATATAGGGGCCTCTATGGGTTGATAGACCACACTCTTGGTCGATGAATATTATTCAATACTATTGAGATAAGGTCCTAGAGGGTCACAGACAATAACATTTTGAGAATATACCATATTATGGGAATATGTATATAGAACTTGGTGGGCCCCGCCAATAGGTCTGAGTATTATCAAAGTTCTATGGATCACCAAGTAATAAATAAATTATTTAATTATTCATGCTTGGAATAATTTGTTGAATTTATTTATAACATGTACTTACAAGTGATTAAGTAAATACAAAGATAAAATATTATTCGAACCGATTTAAATATCCAGGGTTCGTTTAATATTTTTAAGAGAAGTTAGTCAAGTTATAGACTCAAGTTTATCACAAAATATATATTTAATATATATTTCAGTCAGTGATAAAATTATAAATATTATTTATGGAATAATTTAATTTGTCATAAATAAATATTTATAAAACTTATACTGTGAATATCTATTACACGGGGGATGGGAACCCATACTGGGTATTCTAGATATTCTTTATTTAAGAAAGATATAGGTTCTCCCCATGGAAATATTAATGTGTCAAACTTGATAGCCTCTCTCTCCTCCTAGATACTAGAGATATATTCTCTCAAACAAGTAAGAACTTCAAGACTATCTTTCTTGGATTGAAGTTTCTTGCCTTGTAGTGATCACTGCTACGTCAAAGACCTCATTGGTGTGCTGCACTAGCACTCATATTCCAACGAACGAAGCATGATAAAATTCGAAAGGCATGTGTGGATGATCTAGAGGGATTCAAATTGGAGTCTTCAAGCAACGACCACAGGTATCCTACGATAGACTTGCACACATAAGATCCAAACAAGGTACCTCTTTGATTTTATTTTTGTGCTCTGTTAAATCCACGCGTGGTCCTCAGACCGTATCGGGATAGTTCACCAGATTCGACATTGTAACGTTGCTTTGATGATGTGAAAATTTTTAAATTCCCAGACCATCGGCTTCCGTAGCCCATCTTGGTACCAAACTATGGTATCAAAGGGATGCATGGTTTCTCAGATTCAAAAGAAAAATGAAATTGCAATAAATTTAAGTATGGGGTATTAAATTGGTTCCAATGGATCCGACCACACGTCAATCCATTTATGAATGGATCAGTAATGCCCATTTGAAAATTTTAATGGGATAGATTTCATAGATTTTAATTTTTCAGATTATTTTTATAAAGACGAAATTTTAATTTTAGGTATACGTTCTTCAGAGTACCGAAATCTGGCCACGATTTTGCTGGAATCCGATCGCCGGAATATTTCTGGTGTTTTTTATTTTTGGAGTTAAATAAAAAATATTATGATATAATATTATTTTATTTTAATCAAATAAAAATAAATTTAAAATGGGTTAAATGAAGTCTTGGGGTCAAGTTTTGTTTTATTTGTTTATTTAAAGTTAAAATAAAAAAATATTTTTTTGAGACCAATACCCCATTTTGGATCTTCTTCCTTTTTTTAAAAAAAGAGAAAGAGAATATTTTTGTCCAAAGAAAAAAAATTATAAAAAAAAGGAATGAATACCCCTAAGGGTATTCTTACACACGCAAGAGGGGAGCCTCCCCCTCCCCTTGAAACCCTAGCAGGTCGCACCACACCCGGACGCCCTGGGCACTGGTCCACCTCACACTACACCTCCCTCTGGGCACGCCAGACCCTTCTTCTCCCTTCTCACACATGTCCACCTTGTCAAGGCCGCACCACACCGGATCACCCTAACTCCTACCTTTGATCTCACACTCCACCCCTAGACGAGGATGTCGCGCCACTCCCCCCCTTGGCCGCTACCTGTTGCACCACCTGGAACCCCGGCTCGCTGCTAGTGGACTAGGCCGGCTCTGTCACGAACCTAATTTGGTCACCATAAAAAATGGAACCAAACCTAGTCCATGACAAGGATCGAATGGTGTTCCATATCCTCATGGGCTGAAAAAAGTTCCTAGGTATCATTTATTTTCGTTTGGGAATGATTTACCCAAATATGGATACAAAAAACATAAAAAACATTCAATAAACTAAATCTGAAAAATTCATATTGAACAAGACTTAAGAAAAATAAAAAACTGAATACATAGGTCTAATCATAGTACAATAGGTCCAAATACACATAAAAACATCATCAAAACAGCCCCCAAGTACTCCACATGACAAGGGGTCATCAACCACAAGTCGTCTCCACAACGCCGCACCATGGATGTGAACTAACACCCCGAACCGCCATCACCCAAAGCCTTTCCTTTACCTGTATCAAACATGACCAAGTCTACTTACTCCCAAGGGGTTTAATTAGTGTGTGATCCTAATCCCAATAGGATACCACCAAGATATTCCATAGGGTTAAAAATTCAATATAAAAATCATTCCGTTTTTGATAAACAAGAGGTAGTGGAAATAATTTATAAAGAATGAAACTTTTAAGTATAAAAAGTTTTCAAAGGTAATTTTCCATGAAAGATCACATTCCAATTAAACATGTAG
Source organism: Viscum album (assembly GCA_963277665.1). Classification (NCBI taxonomy): domain Eukaryota; kingdom Viridiplantae; phylum Streptophyta; class Magnoliopsida; order Santalales; family Viscaceae; genus Viscum; species Viscum album. The sequence goes on along the minus strand of OY728136.1, from coordinate 1,502,279,468 downwards.
TATACTGTATTTTCCAGAAAAAACCACCATATTTAAAATATAAATACACAGTAGTCAATGAGGACCAATATCGGGAACACCCCTAGGCACTAGGTAGTCTCGGGCCCCATGTACCTTGTACATAGGTGTAAAGTAACCATAGAAAAATCTGTTCTCATGCGTGAGACACTAGTAGGGAACATACCCATAACCTATTTTTCTACAATCATCATCAACATAGTTTTTTTAGTGTTTTTGTTATCCTTTTTCTCAGTGAAACATGGAAAAAAATCATATGGATCACTGGTGTACTAGTACATATCCTCCCTCCTAGGTACCCGGGTTTCAGCCATTATGCTCAAACCATTATCCCATGATACAAAAATACATTATCACATAAAAACATAATTTCTGGTCATTATAAACTCAAAACAGTAGCTATACATATTTTTCACCACTTACACCACTCAATAAATCCTTAAGGATTTCAATAAAACAACTTCACAAAACTTAAGAATGTTTTGCACACAAAATCCCTTAAAAAACTCACTTTGAAAACCATGCGCATAACCATATTCATCAAAATAGAATTTTCAAAACCAAAAGAATTTCTATAAACCCATTACATGATTTATAAAACAACCCCATTTGGAATAACATAAAATAGACATGTAAAACACCCAATTTAACACAAAATTGGTACCCAAAAATCATTCACTTAAAAAACTTCACCAAAAACAGATTTCACATCAAGGATAATGGATGATAAGTGTGATAAAAATATAAATTCAGAAAATCTAACTCACCTAGAGTTTCCTACCCAAGGAATCACCTACCACAAATATCAAAACCCTCGAATCTTTGTGTAAAAATCCAACCTCACCACCACCGCACCACAAGGGAATTAGTTCGAGCCTAAAACCAAAAGAAAAGTCCAAGAAATCCTAGTTCAAACCCTAGGTTCGAATCCCAAATTTTTGTACATTATTATAATCAAGAATATTTGGAAGAAACCCTAACAAAAAAGAAAAAATCCTAAGAAAATGGGAAGAAGAATGAAGGCGACCCACTTACTTGAGGGATCTTGAATAAATCTCCCCAAATACACTAGTAGATGAATTTACAAAAAAAAATGAATGTTAGGTTCTAATAAGTCTGATAAGGTCATGTGAGAACTGAAATGGGGGGAAAAGAGTAATAATTTAAATAATTATGAAGGAAATAAGTTACCTCTTCAAATATGGAAGATTTGAGAAACCCTAAGAAGTTATTTCCTAATTAACGATTCATATGAGATAAATAAAGGGTGGGGGGAATAGAATGGGGGAATTACTCAGTTTAGTGGGCTCAGGTGAGACTTGGAATCACAAAAAATCGTAAATATTTAATAAGATATTGAATTTTTTTTTAAAATGGAAATGGGCTTCTGGGATGTCCCAATTATTTAAACAAAAACCAAAATCCACCATTATTATGGATTCATAAAGGGTACAAATTGAAATGGTGGTATTAATAGGTCAGTGGAGGCCATTTTAGAAGTAGAATGAGTCTAAAATGTTGAAAAATGAAAGAGTTATAAAAGAAACAAAATTGGTTTTTAAATATGGAAATGAGCTCACGGTTTGACCCAAATCATGAAATCTCACCCTTCCCTAAAACAATTCATGAGAAAACCACACAACAAAGAAATAATTGAAATTAAATGAAATTTACCTTTAAAATAAGTCATGTATGTGACAATTCTTCCCACCATGAAAGACTTTTTGCCTTAGAAAATCAACTTGAAGCTTGATCAGAAAACAAGAATGGGTACTCCTTATCAACCCAAAACTTCTGATCTCAAGTCTCATGTGTATCATTCCAATGCTGCCAAAGAACCTAGACCAGTGGAATAGACTTTAAAAAAATTACATTTTCTTGGAAGTCCACTCTTTGCACCATCCGCTCAAAAACAGTTAAATAAGGCTCTATATCAAACTCCTCCCAATTCAGTACATGGGATTGATCTGGGTTGTATTTATTCAACTATGAGACATGGAAGATGTCACGAATGGATGTCCATTGGGAAGGTAAGGATAACATGTATTCCACCTTTTTAATATGCTTGGTGATCTCAAAAAGTCTGACATACCACAACGTCATCTTCCCTACTTTCCCAATCGACGATGGCCCAGATGAGGGGCCACTTTCAAGAATACTATAGCACCCATATAAAACTCTATGTATCGATTCCTATGGTTAAAATATGATTTATATTGACTTTGAGCTATCAATAAGTGCTTCCTGATCAACTTGACCTTCTCAGACATCTCCAGCACCAGACTGGGCTCTAGTAGTAAGGTTTCACCTACCTCAACCCAACACATGGAGGGACTAACAAGGCTGACCATAGAGTGCCTTAAAAAAGACATTCTAATAGAGGATTGGTAACTACTATTATAATAAAACTTAACCAATCCCAAATGTCTATCCCAAGAACATCCAAAGTCCAGAACACATGAACTGATCATGACCTTCAAAATCTGATTCGCCCGCTCTGCCTGACTATCCATTTGAGGATGGTATGTCTTTCTCATATTAATCTAAGACCCCACGACCTTCTGAAGGCCTTACCAAAATTGAGAAGTGAAACATGTGTCTCTATCTAAGACAACTTCTAATAGAACACCATGGATCCTTACCACCTCCCAAAGATACAAATGGCCCAACTCATTCACTTTAGTTGTACCTCTGATCAGAATGAAGTGGGATGACTGTTAAGACGATTAATCACCACCCAAATGGAATTCTTACCCTGAGGTGTATGATTAAAGTCTACAATGAAGTCCATGGTGACCTCGTCCCACTTCCAGGTAGAAATGGGTAATGACTAGAGAAAACTGGAGGGCCTTTGATGCTCCACTTTCACCTGCTGGCATGTGTATCATCTCAACACGAAGTCCGCAATGTCCTGTATCCTAAAAGGCTACAAGAACTAACAACGGAAATCATTATACATATTGGTGAAACTCAGATGGAAAAAACAATAAGACTAGTGAATATCATCCATAACCACCCTTCACAGAGATAACAACACTACTGAACAACCCTTGAAGCATAAGATGCCCTTGGGAGATGACGAACAATTAGAGGACGTCTCCCCACCATGAAGAAATTGCCTTGACTGTTGACATAGCTCATCACTAGGTTGTTCTTGCTGAATCAACTATAAGAGAGAAGGATTCAACTAGACTCTCTCTAAGAATGCACCCCCATTTTTCTCCCTGGTCTCCACATGCATATGAGCAAAGAGGCCCATCAAAGTCCACTCATTACTGTACTTACTCAAATACTGCATTGGAACTCTTATGGTCAAGGTGTTGGCCACCATATTACCCTTTCCTAGGTTATAGACAATTTCAAAGTCAAACCCCTACATGTACTCGATTCAGCAACGTTGCCTCAAGTTGAGGCCCTTATGTGAGAAGATATAGTACAAGATTTTGTGATCCGAGTAGACCACAAACTTCTCCCCAAAGCGGTAGTGATGCCAGGTCTTAAAAGCATGAATCACTGCTAATAACTCCAAGTTGTGGGTTTGGTAATTATTTTCATGTGTTCAGAGTTGGCGAGAGACATACGATACCACGTGATCATCTTGCTTAAGAACGCACCCAATACCTATACATGAAGCATCACAATACACCACATACCCCTTTCCAGCCTCTTGAAAAATCAGAACATGGGAAGTAGTCAACCGACTCTTCATATCATCAAAGGATTCGTGATATTCTTGTCCCCATACAAACTTCACCCCTTTCTGGGTGAGCGTGGTCATCGGTGAAGCAAGCCAAGAGAAATCCCAGAAAAACCGCCTATAATAATTAGCCAGGCCGAGGAAACTCCTAATCTCAAACACATTCTTTGGATGATCCTATGAAATAACCGCACTGATCTTCTCGAGGTCCACTGAAACCCCCTACTCTGAGATCACATGCCCTATAAATTTCACCTCCCTAATCTAGAAAGTGCACTTTTACAACTTTGCATAGAGGCAGTGATCCCGAAAAGTTCCTAAAATGATCCTAAATTGATGTTTATGTTCCTCCTCAGAGCCAGAGTATATGAGAATGTCATCCAAAAACACCACAATGAAGGAATCAAGATACTGATGGAACACCCTTTTCATAAGTGCCATAAATATTTCTGAAGCATTGGTCAATCCGAAGGGCATGACCAAGACCTCGAAGTGGCCGTACCTACTCCGGAAGGCTGTCTTTAGGATATCTGCCTCTTTCACCCCGAGTTAATGGTATCTTAAATGAAAGTCTATTTTTAAGAACCAGTTTTCCCCCTTCAACCGATCAAACAAATCATCTATTTTCTTAAAAGGGTATTTGTTCTTAATTGTTACCTTATTCAGCTTCTAATAGTCAATGCACAACCATAGGTATCCGTCAGCCTTTTTCACAAACAACAGAGAAGCGGCCCAAGGAGATACACTTGGGTGAATGAATCCTTTGGATTCTAAGTCGAACAGCTATATCTTTAATTCCCTAAATTTGGTGGGGGCATATGATATGAGGGAATAGATATCGACTGTGTTCCCGACTCTAGATCAATCAAGAACTCCACATCCCACTCTAGGGGAAAACCTGAAAAATCATCCAGGAATACCTCTGGAAACTCATTCAATACATGAGGTAGTGAAAATTTATGGGAAATACCATCTTAATCTATCACGAGCGATGATAAATGGAAGATAAGACTTCCCAACTTTGGGAGTGGAGGTCCTGCGCAACCCAACTGAGGATCCCATTCTCCACGAAAAACCTGACAACTCCCATCAGGTGCCGTGAAACTCAATCACCACCTGTAGAAATAGATGTATGCCTAGAAGTGTACTATACAATCCATGCCAAGTATTATGTCAAATAGATTCATATCTAATACCAAGAGGTCCCGTTACATCTCAATCCATGATATAGAGAGCGCACACGATGGGCACCTAAGACCATACTCCTTCTTTCCCAGTGGTGTCACCAAATCCATTGCAAAAGACAACAAATTGGTTAGAAAAATCAGAGTGTCCCTAAAACAAGCAGAAATGAATGAAACAAAGACACCAATATCAAAAATATATGCATCTATAGAAGATGTAATCAAAAAAGTACCTCAAACTGCCACTTCTGATCCTAATGGTGCCTGATCCACCGCATGGAGATGTCTGGTCTCTTTATAAGGATGACCTCTAGTCTATGGATGTGACTTAAATTGGATCTTCCCAAAATATGACCCAGACCTACCACCATGGCCACCAAATCGATATCCCCTCATCCTTGACGGCTCAGACTAAGTTGGCACTCCTCTTGAAGCCACTGATCCTGTCCCACTCTAAAGTGGATGTACCATCTTGTAAAAGTGCTACAAGTGACCCATACCTCTAAATTGGTAATAGGTATTTTGAGGAAGTGGGAATGTTGGTCGCATGTGCCCTGACCTGTCACACTGGTGGCACATGATCGATCTCACATCTGAAGCTACAGATGAAAACTTCCTCGAAGAGTGGCCTGAACTACCACCTCCCTTCTTCACCTGTTCCTCCTGCTTCTTTTTCTTCTCTAAAGAGCTTCCACTGCCCTCTACTGATATTGAACCTGAGAAACCATCTCTCCCTTTTTAGTCAATCTATACCATACAAAACTAGTCGACCACCTCAGCATAGGTTATCAACTTAAAATAGAAAAACTGGGATTATATCTCTGGTTGTAAGCCTTTCTCAAACCTATGGGCCTTTGCTTGCTCATTAGAAACGATTTCAGAAGCATACCAAATCAGATCAATAAAACAATTGATGTACTCCATCATAGAAATATCCCCCTAAAAAAGATCCATGAACTCTTAGGACCTGACATATTCCAGGACCTCAGGTGTATCTAGGAACTCGAACATGCACTTGATCTTCTTGATCCAATCCTCTGCTTCCTGGGATTCAATGCTGCCTCAGAAGGTGGGAGGCTTATTTTTTAGGAACTCTTAGGACTTTTTCTTTCTAGGACCAATCTTATCCTCTATAACAAGAGATATAATAGGAGAAAGTATTTGTTCTAGAGTCTGGATATCCTATACCATGGCCTCGACTATCCTTTGATCAATTGGTGTGGGAGAACTCTCTCTAACTTCCTCCCGTGGGTGCCTGGGAGCTTTCTGGAGAGGAATTTTTATACAAAAAATGAAACAGTCATAAAAACAATAGTCAATACCAAAATTCTGAAAATTTTAAATCAAATACATCAAATACAGATAATCTAAACACATTACAGTAATAAAAAAACAACTACTCCACCCCCGTCCGATGTCCACGTGTAGTCTGCAACCTACACGTCTCACCTGGAAGTGAAGTCAAAAAAACAATTCTAATGTCCCATGGTGAATCAAGGTCTTCTAAGAGAGGTGCAGAACAAGCAACCTACTCATGAACAAAAATCCAAGTACTGACAGTCCTAGCTCCTGTCTATCCGGACTCAAACCAAAATAATAATATAACCCAAAAACATTAACCTCCTTTGATACCATTTTGTCCTGAACCGAATCTTGTCACCATCAAAACCGACACCAAACCCAGCCTTTGACAAGTTCCTAAGGGAATTATCTATCCCAATGGACTGGAAAAAGTGGTTGGGTATCATTTTTTTGGGAACTATTTACCCGAATATGGATACATAAAACATAAAAAACATTCAATAAACCAAATCTGAAAAATTCATGATAAAAAAGACTTAAGAAAAATACAGAACTGAATACATAGGTATAATAATAGTAAAATAGGTCCAAATACACATAAAAAAGCATCAAAATATCCCCAAGGAATCCACACAACAAGGGGTCATCACCCACAAGCCGTCTCCACGACGCCACACCATTGATGTGAACTAACACCCTGAACCGCCATCACCCAAATCCTTTACTTAACCTGGGTGAAACATGACCAAGTATACTTGCACCCAAGGAGTGTAAGTAGGGTTTAATCCTAATACCAATATGATAACACCAATATATTCCATATATTAAACAATATAATATAAAAATCATGCCATTTTTGACAAACAAGAGGTAGTGGAAATAATTTCTAAAGAATGAAACTTTTAAGTATAAAAAGTTTTCAAAGGTAATTTTTCATGAAATATCACATTACAATAAAACATTTAGGATACTTTATTTTCCATGAAAAACCAAAATATTCCAAAGATAAATACACAATATTCAATTAACACCAATATCGGGAACACCCTTAGGCACTAGGTAGTCTCGGGCCCCATGTACCTCGTACCTCGGTGTAAAGTAACCATAAGAAAATCTATTCTCATGCACAATCCCCTAGTAGGGAACATAACCATAACATAGTGGTCCCCAATTATTATAAACATAGTTTTTTTAGTGTTTTCATTATCCATTTTCTTAGTAAAATAGGGATAAAACTCATCCATATCACTAGCGTACTAGTACACATGTGCCCTCCTAGGTACCCGGGTTTCCCCCATTGTGATCAAACCATTATATCAAGATACCAAATCCATTATCACATAAACACATCAGTTATGGTCATAATCAAATCAAAACAGTATCTACACATGTTTTTCATCACTCACACCACTCAATAAATCTTTTAGGATTTCAATAAAATAACTTCACAAAACTTAACAATGTTTTGCACACAAAATCCCATGAAAACCCCCCTTTTAACACCATGTGCATACCCATATTCATCAAAATAGAATTTTCAGCACCCAAATCATTTCTATAAAACCATTACATGATTTATAAAACAACCCCATTTGACATAACCTAAAATAGACATGTAAAACACCCTATTTAACACAAAATTTGTACCCAAAAATCATTTACTTAACAAACTTCACCAAAACTGGATTTCACAGAAAGGATAATAGATGATAAGTGTACTAAAAAAATCAAAAAATCTAACTCATCTATCATTGATTACCCATGGAATCACCTACCACAAATATCAAAAGCCTTGAATATTTTTTCAAAAAACCAACCGCACCACCGCCGCACCACAAGGGACATAGATCAAGCCTAAAACAAAAAGAAAATGCCAAGAAATCCCAGATAAAAACCAAGGTTTGAATCCCAACTTTCTTTAAATTATAAAAATCAAGAATAATTTGAAGAAACCCTAAGAAAAAGGAAAACAAAACCTAAGAAAATGGGAAGAAAAATGAAGGAGACCCACTTACTTGAGTGATCTTGAATAAATCACCCCAAATACACTAGTAGATGAATTTTAAATATCCAAAAATGAAAGTGAGGTTCTAATAAGTCTGAGAAGGTCATGTGAGAACTAAAATGGGGGAAAAATAGTAATAATTGAAGGAGTTATGAAGGAAAGAAGTTACCTATTCAAATCAATATGATTTGAGAAACCCTAAGAAGTTATATCCTAATCTGTGATGCATACGAGCTCTAAAGAGGGTGGAAGAGAATTGGGGCGCACCTCGGTTTGGTGGGCTCAGGTGAGACTTGGAATCACAAAAAAATCGTAAATATTGAATAAGATATTAAATAATTTTTTTTAAAACTGGAAATGGGCTTCCGGGATGGCCTAATTCCTTAAATAAAAACCCAAATCCACCATTATTATGGATTCTTAAAGGGTCCAAATTGAAATAGTGGTGTTAATAGGTCATGGGAGAACATTTTGGAAGTATAATGGGTGAAAAATGTTGAAAAATGAAAGATTTATAAAAGAAAAAAAATTGGTTTTTAAATCTGGAAATGGGCTCACGGTTTTCCCCAAATCATGAAAACTCACCCTTTACTCCAAAAATTCATGGGAAACCACCAAAAAAAGAAATAAAGGAAATTAAATGAAATTTACCTTTAAAATATGTCATGGATGTGACAGGCTCACCCCGAGCCACCTCTTCATCGCACCGTCCCGCAGGTCCCCCACGACCGTTGCTTTTGTCCCGCCCCAGACCGCTTCCAACTCACCGCCGTCAGACCAAGCTGCGCCGGACCACGCCACTGCCTATGCGGCTGGCTGGAGCAGTGGGATGCCGCCCTCAGGGCTAGATGGAATTCTACGCCTCTACCCTCGCACCTTGCTGAAAGTCACTGCCCCCACGGGGTGCTGCTGGACTGGGAAGATACGTCTCGATCAAGCTGCGGTCACACTATGGTCTCTCGACGGTCGCACCACTGTTACGTCGTGATTTGACCCTTCTCTAGTAAGATTCCATCATAGTGATTCACTCATACTCTTTCTCGGCTATAGGTAGCCTCATTAATTAATTCTAACTAATTTATTTTTTTAAATTAAATTAATTAGAATTATATTGGGGTTTAAATTTAATTTAATCCAAAATATTAATTTAATTAGAATTAAAATTAAATTAATAGTTTAATTTAATTTTAGAATCAAAATTAAATTAATAGTTTAATTTAATTTTATAGTTAAAATTAAATTAATGGTTTAATTTAATTTTTAGAATTAAAATTAAATTAAACAAATAGAACTGATAAAAATAAATTAATTGAATTTATTTAAATTCATTAATTTATTAGAGTGACCTCGTACTATTTTAATTTTATTGAAGTTTAATTTTTAATTGCATTTTATTTATACCAAATGGTCTTGAAAAAGCAATCGAACTATGTATGTTTGGTTTATTTTTTTATTTAATTATTTATTCAGTGCGTGCGATGATTGTAAAAATTAATTAGATAAATGATGGTCTGAGAATCATCTTTTAATTAAAATATGTATAAGGGCCTACGTGTTTAATGAACAAGTCTTATTTTTTATCGCTATACACCCTCTCCTGTGTTCGAGTATATTTGTAATTAAATGACGATGATTCGAGACACATACCCCACTAAGTCAAGGCGGTAATTCAGACGGGATCCAAGCACATTGCACTAGGGATGGTTGTGATACGAGTTAGGTGTCGACTCAGGTATGGATGACCCTAGGTCAAGATTGATCCATTATGGATCAATCATAATAGAATGCTCATGACCACTCAGATTGCATGATTTACCTTTATTCATTGTTTATTATTTTATGTGAGTGCATTATTATTGCTTGATCACATAGAATAGTACACAAGATAAAAAATGCATAAATAAGTGACAAATATATTTCTATTTACATGTTCGGTTGTGAGCGTAACATTTTAGTTTGAACATATAAATAGAAAAGGATCATATTCTTTAATAAATATAAAAATCCATCAAAGATATATTAAGTCCAAAAGCTTTCCATTTCTCACATCTAAACAAAATTGGGTGTTTGGGGTGTTCGTCAGCCATAGTTGAGAGTGATTCTTACTACCAAGGCATTTTCATGAGAGAATTGGGTCGAATTAACTAAAGTGAGGAGTCAAGGATTAGAAATAGATAACTTTATATCAATTTAGAGGAAATATATTGAGAGAATCAAGTTCGGATTCAAAAAATGGGACTTTACTCAACAACACAAGGAACCACAAGTCAAGTGGTTGGCCAACCTTGTGCCTACCTTGAAACCCTCTGAGTAGTGGTGTAGCCATAACTTGTAGACTATGAAGGAGGTTTCAAGGATCCTTGCCACTAGAATACTCAAGAGACAGAGTATTACAAATCTAATAGTGATGGATATTAAGGTTCTCTAAAATAGTGGGAGGTATTAAAATGATATAATAATTTATTAATCATAAATTTCAAAAGGTAATCAAGAAAAAGTACTAACTACTAAATGTTTATCTGATGTATATTTAAAATGGTAATCACTAACACCACAAGTAATTTATCACTGTGATCAATTCTGAATAAAGAAAATATCCTGATCGACAATAACTTCCAGGAGTGGTATAGGCGCTTGTGCATAGTACTATTCCCAGAAAGGAAGTTATATGTGCTAGAATCCCCAGTTCCTGTTGAGCCACCTCAGGGAGAAAGTAAGGCAGAAAAAGATAAATGGATAAAGCATGTAGATGATGTACTTGATGTTAAATGCATCATGTTTTCATCCATGTCCATCCAATTGCAAAAAATGTTTGAGGATGATCATGACTATAAGATGCTTTCACATCTCAATGAATTATATCAGGAGAGGGCTAGGCAAGAAAGGTATGAGATCTCAAGTTCCCTTTATAAGTGTAGGCTAGCAGAAGGGAACCAAGTCGATCCTCACGTACTCAATATTATTGGGTATATTGAGAGTCTTGAAGCCCTTGGGTTCAAATTAAACTAATAACTAGCACTGTATCTCATTATTGCATCTTTACCATCAAGCTTCTTGACTTTTATTGTCAATTATAACATGAATGATATGAAAAAGCTGCTCCTGGACCTTTTGGATTTAATTATCCAAGATGAAAAGGATATAAAAAATTCCAATTCATATGTACTTATGGTGAAAAAGAAAAACAAGGGAAAGGAAAAGGGGTCTAAGGCCAAGTAAAGTTCAAATACACTGTTGCATCATCCTGTAAAGAAGAAAAAGATTCAGAGGCAAAGTAATGAGTAGGAAGCTATTTGCTTTGGATGTAAAAAGAAAATCCACTGGATGAATAATTGCAGATCTAGGAATAATAAGAAAACTGATTCTTCTACATCAGGTATTTTTTCATTGAATGAAATCTATCTTTATTCACAAGTTGGGCATTTGATACAACACGTTTCTCACACATTTGTATTCATATACAAGAAACAAGTAGTTTCAAGAATATTTCAAAAGGTGAAGTGGATCTCCAAGATGAAAATGGTGAAAGTATGATAGCCTTGGAAGTGGGAGACCATCACTTAACCTTACCAAGTGGTTTGGTTCTAGTTTTAAACAATTTCTATTATGTACCTTCTGTTACCAGGAACATTATCTTTATGTCAAGTTTAGACACTATGGGTTTTTTATTTCAAGTTTGAAAATAAATTTTGTCTCTTTTATAGGGATAACATATGTTATGGTATGGAACATCTTAACACTGGTTTATATATTCTAGAACTCAAAAAATGTTGGAGTTGGTGGTCTAGAACCAACTACTTTGTACTTTATTCATTAAATAAAATCCTTATCACATCTTGATTGTTCTTCTGTGTGACATGTCATGTGATAATGTCCTAAGGACAGCTGTTGCATTAAAGGGTCGTAGCGGATCCCTGCTATGATGAGAACCTGAAAGTTCCATAACACTGTTCTTGAATGTATGTTCTATGGACGGATGATATTATTTGAGGGACACAAATAATACAAGTCATTAGGGGTGAGGACTCATAAAACTTTGAGGCACCTTCTCATGGTGTGCTCCCTTGGTAATATCCAGGAGGATATTATGAGAACGAGAACCGCCAGTAGGAAATCCACATTTCATAGTGTCATTGGATGTTCCTATCTATGGACGTGTGTATTGATCATTAGACTTTAAGATTATTATTAATGGGTATTACAACTCGTGCACTTAGATGTATTGATGAAAATTGTGACGACACACTGTTCGCAGCGAGGTAGGATACGTTGGGTGCGTCACGAGTAATACCGCATTAATAGATAATGCGAGAAAGGATTTGTCCCTTCCGTTCCATAATGGAAGTAGATATCTCAGGCCCTTTGATGGAATTTATATAGCCTAAATAAATCCATGGCCATGGTAAAGTATGGGCAAGTTCAATTCCAGGAAGTCAAAGAAAGAATAATCAAGCACATGGGTTGATGGCACTAGCATGCAACCTGCTTGATTGGAGATATCGAGACAAAGGGATTATATTACACGGTAAGCGTTCGTAGGAGGTGACATGTCATTGCGGCGTTAACTTGTTTCTCTATGGGTGCCTTGGCGTGTTTCTAGACGCTAACCTTGGACTTTAGGCAGGCTCAGCCTAATGCCACTGAGAAAGAGTCCTAGAGGGTCACACACTAAGCGTGTCCATGTATCTCAGTTAAATATTAATTTAACAAGTTAAATAAATATTATTCCCGACTGTGGTTTAATAATTATTTAAGGATATCTGATCACATTTATTTTGACACTAGTTATTTGAGAGAATATATTGTGGATAAAATAATATATTTATTAGCGAGTAATGCAGTTACATTTATTTAAGAAATAAATAGTCATTACTCAATGTCTAATAAATGTGGTGGAGAAAAATAGAAAATAAAAGTACACGCCGTGTATATTAAATATACACGCTGTGTAGTTTTATGGAAAACAAGTACATGCCGTGCATTAATTATTACATGCCGTGTAGTTTTTCCAATTGGGATTTTGAGGATTTAATATTGTTTTATTAAATGATATTTATTATAATCAGCGTGGGCGCATGTCAAGGAATTAATAATTCGACATGGGGGTTTTCAATAAGAGTTAATGAAATAAATAAAATGCGTAACGCGTTTATTTATTGTCATAACTCTATTAACCTCAAACCTGATTATAAATATCCTCGCAACCCCAACATTTTTTGAGAGCCATTGTTGTGCACAACGGATTTGGAAATACTCTCAAGCCAAGAGAGAATTCCCTTTCCACCAAGAACGCCTTCAAGTTACGAGAGCAAGATCCTCCACCGGATCAAGGCGGTTGAAGGCGGACATCGCAAGCGTAGGTTCTTCCGCGCTAGCACCCGGAGAACTCTTCGGTGATGTCCGGAGATATGTGACACACGTGTGGATCACTGCTAAAGGAATCCTACACTTGGATTCTACGATGCAATGACAGATCACCGAATCATGACCGGACACATCAACTAAGAAAGAATTCCAACAAGGTAATTCTTATGCATTAATTAAATTAATTATAATCAACATATGATGATCCTCATAAAGGGTTCCAGGACTCTTCTTTTCTTTTCGTTCTTCGTTCTATTCCGAAGATTCGGCGTTTTATATCGTGACAGATCTCGGATTGAACGTTGTTTAACGTTAAAATTAAAGTTGGGTAAACCCACCAACGCGCTTCCGCTGCGCCAGGAACCTACAAGTGGTATCAGAGCGGTCATATCGTTGGTTATAATTATTTAGTTTTTTATTGGTGATTTACGCATTTAATAATTTAGTTATTTCAATTCATGTTTAATCGTTCTGGAAATCTGAATATCGAGATCTGTTCCTCCTCTCTCGTTTCTCGTTCACCTCACAGAAACTGATTTTTCTTTTAATTTTGATTAAAATAAAATAGAGGAACTCATACGGAGGATCCAAATGTTTCTGGCCATATAACACCAGAATACACAGCGTGTATTCGGAAGTACACACCGTGTAGTCTAGGTTCAATGCATTGACTGATCCGCCAAATCAGGCCGTGTATTGGATTCTTTCTAAGAATTTAAGACACCGTGTGTTGACCAGAAACAGGTGGTACACGGTTTCTGGATTACATGCCGTGTGGTCCAATGAACACGGCATGTAGTCCCTTCAGGTTAGGGTTGGGTTGTGTACTCCATACATAGCCTGCCCGGCTGGAAACCGTGTAACGCGGAAACTACACGGCGTGTGTCCCACTGTACACGCCGTGTACTCCGAAAATTTCAGAAGTATATTAACACACCCTATCCTTGGGCGTGTACTTCGGATGGACGGTGAAGAAAAAGTACACGCCGTGTAGTCGGAACTACACGCCGTGTACTCACCCAAATTACGCAGATTTATTAAAATTTATTATTATATTATACAAACCCTTGATACGTGTACCATGGTGCAGGCGTAAAGATGAGGCACAACACGTGATAGGTGTTTTATATATATGTGTTTAATTTAACATCTGCGTAATAAATGGGAATTCTCCGGGTTTCCTCCAAGGTACAAGTTGCGTACAACGATAATTTTAAATGAATTTATTTGTTTAAAATTATGATGGATGAGAATCTCAAGGAAATTCAAAAAAGGGATTTAAGATAAAAGGATTGATTAATTAAAGATAATTAATTGATTCGAGCGTGATTTATCTTAAACAAGAACGATTAAAGAATTGAATTCTAGTTTTATTTATGCGTAAATATCGTTGCATGTATGGATGATCATGAGCTAGACCGAGACCTTTGTATGTGAATGGTTTCTTTTAATTTATTTATTTAAATTAAATTTGTTGGCCTGCGAGCTATCTCCTCATTAATATGTAGGGCCTGCACTCCCAAGGATTCTTTTATGTAAAAACCCATTTTTTCCCCTCACCTGCGTGTGAGATAAATGCATATGTAATTGATGGAGCTCCCAAGCTAGTGGAGGCGGCTCAAGTCAGGAGCCAAGATGAAACCAATCCAAGGAGATACAAAGGTGGAAAGGTGGAAAGCTGTAAACACGAACCTGAAAGGTTCAAGGTGTTTCTCCCCTAGGTCTTGGGTTAGTTTATCAACCGCTAGATAAACTAACCAATAGAAAAGCTCATGATCATACCATTTATTTTATTTCTGTCAGTTTCATGGTTTATTTATTGTGGGTGTGTTGTCACGATCACACAATTAATGAATTAAACGAGCATGCAATATGGAACTAAAATAAAATTGGCTTATACATAAATATTATCTTAGACATGGTTAATCACTTAAGTATATCCCACTTAATATTAACAAGCATGTAATCAAAGATAATAAAATGGAAATTTACGTATAAGGATAAAATCCCTCAAAATAAATATTAAGTCGGCATAGCCTTCCATAATCTTGGTTAGAATCAAACCATAGTTCAAAGTGCTTGACCAACCCTAGTTGGGGTGCTTTCAATTATCGGGGAATTCTAATTCAAGGTTTTGGGTCGACTTGACTTGGTTCGCAACAAGGGTTGACTGCCACAGCAGGACTTGGTGTGACCAAGAGGCAAAGGTTGAGGAAATCCAAAAAGGATTTCAGGATTGGGGAGTCCACTTAGCGGATCAAGGAACTGCGAGTTAATGCAGTTGGCATTTGGAATGCCTACCTAAAACCCTTCAAGTTTCTTGACCAACCCTAATTGGGGTAATGCGAAGGCCAATATGGATCCTTTCCACTAGAATATTCACGCAATAGAATATTCCAAACTCAATGGTGAGGGCTATTGGATTTTGATAAAATAGTGGGAGACTAATAAGTATTAATTTATTTATTTGTCTCAATTTTTATAATGAAGTACTAAACCTTTTCTCATCTTAAATTGTAGAAACGACAAGAAAATGACTTCAAACATATCATTGCGCACCATACTTGAAAAAGAAAACCTTCTCACTGGCACCAATTTCCAAGAGTGGCAGAGGCGTTTACGCGTCGTCCTTCGCCACGAAAGGAAATTATATGTGCTGGAAGAGCCTATTCCAGTTGCACCTGGGAAAGAGGCTAGTGATGAGGAATTATCTCTCTACATGAAACACATGGATGATGCCACAGATGTCCAGTGTTTCATGCTATCGGCCATGTCTAATGAGCTCTTGAAGCAACATGAAAACATGGATGCATATAGCATGATGTCTCGCCTTAAATATCTCTACCAAGAGAAGGCGAGACAGGAGAGGTATGAGATCTCCAATTCTTTTTTTACCACGAAGCTTGGAGAGTCTGCACCAGCTGGGCCTCATGTGGCCAAGCTTATTGGCTACATTGAATGCTTGGAAATCTTAGGGATTAAATTCCCAGATGAGTTGCGTACAGATCTCATCCTATCATCATTGCCCAAGACCTTCTCTAGCTTCATTGTCAAATATAACATGAGAGGCAATGAGAAGAGTCTATCGGAGCTTCTGACCTTGATTCGCTAGGTAGATAAGGACATGGGGCATGACAAACCCGCGATCATTATGGTGAACAAGAAAAGGAAGGACAAGGCAAAGGGACTAAAGACTTATAAACAGTCTGAAGCCCCTGAGTACTGTCCCTCCAAGAAGGGGAAGATCCAGAGGCAGGGAAAGGAACAGGAAGCAGTGTGTTTTGCATGTGGCATGCAGGGCCACTGGAAGAGGAACTGCACCCAGAAGCGTGGGGACGCTAAAGGTGCGTTCGTTATCGAGTGAAATCTTTCTATTTCTACACATTGGGTATTAGATACAGCTTGTGGGGCTCACATTTGTATTCAAATGCAGGAACCAAGTAGATTTAGAAAGATCGCCAGAGGAGAGGTGGATCTTCGAGCTTCCAATGGCGCAAGGCTGGCTGCGTTGGCTATTGTCGACTATCACCTCTCATTGCCAACTGGCATGATTTTGGTTTTACAAAACTGTTATTTTGTGCCTAGTGTTACCAAGAACATAATTTCTGTATCATGTTTGGATATGGATGGATTTATTTTCAAGTTTGGAAATAAGGGTTGTCTCTTTTATAAGAACAACGTATGTTATGGTATGTCACATTTGAATAATGGTTTGTATGTATTAAATTACGAAAACCAAGTGTTGGAAATCGATAACGAAACAAACTCACATGACTCATACATCACCCAGTTATGGCATCACCGCCTTGGTCATGTGAACGAGAAGCGCTTGATAAAGCTCTGCCAAGATGGCTATTTAGACTCTACTGAGCTAAAACCACTTGATAGATGTCACACTTGTTTACAAGGAAAAATGACCAAGCCGCCTTTTGGTGGACAAGGTGAAAGGGCCAAAGAGCTTCTAGGATTGGTACACACAGATGTGTGTGGACCATTTCCAATAGAAGCTAGAGGTGGATATTCTTACTTTATTACTTTTACTGATTATTTGAGTAGATATGGCTATGTCTACTTAATGAGGTATAAGTCAGAGTCCTTAGAGAAATTTAAGGAATTCAAGAATGAAGTAGAGAATAAACTTGGTAAGAAGATAAAGAAGCTTCAATCGGATCGAGGTGGAGAATATCTGAACCAAGAGTTCATCGATCTTCTACGGGAGTATGGGATTCTATCTCATCTCACTTATCCTTATACACCACAGTGGAATGGTGTTAGTGAAAGGAGGAACTGCACCTTATTGGACATGGTGAGGTCGATGATGAGTCATGCGGATATTCCATTATCCTTTTGGGGATATGCATTACAAACTGCATCATAGACATTAAACCGAGTACCAACTAAGGCGGCAAATGGAATTCCATCCGAGTTATGGAATGGAAGGAAACCCACTTTGTCGCACACACATGTATGGGGATGCGAGGCGTTTTTAAGGCCTTCTCAGGCAACAAAGTAGCACCCCGGGGCACGAAGTGTATCTTTATAGGATATCCCATGGAAACAAAAGGATATTACCTATATAACCCCCAAGACAAGAAAGTGACTGTCGCCAGACAAGCCGTCTTTCTTGAGAGGGAGCACATCCTCAAGAAGGATAGTGGGAGCAAGATTTAATTCGAAGAAGTTGATGCTCAAGATACACAGGAGTTGGTACAGGAACAAGTTCCATAGGTCCCCTTGGAAGAGGTTCCAGAAACACAAGTACTACGTAGGAGCTCAAGAGAGGTAAGGGAACCAGAGAGATTTGGTTTCCTAGTCACTGAGGATGGTGAATCATTATTGTTGGAAAATGATGAACCTCTCTCCTACAAGGAAGCAGTAGAAAGATCAGAAGCTGCAAGATGGCTAGAAGCTATGAATTCTGAGATGGATTCCATGTATCAGAACCAAGTTTGGGTTCTGGTCGATGAGCCAGTTGATGTAAAGCATGTTGGATGCAAATGGGTATTCAAAAGAAAGATGGACATGGAAGGTCAAGTTAGCACCTATAAAGCAAGGCTAGTGGCTAAAGGATTCAGACAGCGTCAAGGAATTGACTATGATGAAACCTTATCGCTAGTTTCCATGTTTAAATCCATAAGAATCATACTTGCCATAGCAGCTTACCATGACTACGTGATTTGGCAGATGGATGTCAAAACAACATTCCATAACGGGAACCTTCAGAAAGATGTCTATATGACACAACCAGAAGGGTTTTTGACACCAGGTGAAGCCAAACAGGTTTGCAAGTTGCAGAAATCCATTTATGGATTAAAGCAAGCATCCAGGTCATGGAACATTTGATTTGATGAAGCCATAAAGGAATTTGGTTTCATTAAGAACAAATGTGAGCCATGTGTTTATAAGAAATTTAATGGGAATGTGGTCGTCATCCTAGTGGTATATGTTGATGACATATTGCTTATTGGAAATGACGTACCAGCCTTACAGTTAGTTAAGGACTGGTTGAACAAGTGTTTCTCCATGAAGGACTTAGGAGAAGTAGCCTACATTCTAGGGATCAAGATCATTCGTGATAGATCCAAGAGGCTACTTGGACTAAGTCAGGGTACATACATTGACCAGATACTAAAGAGATTTAGTATGGAAAAATCCAAGAGGGGATTGGTTTCAGTGTCACATGGATTACATCTTTCTAAGAAAATGTGTCCCCAGACACAATAGGAGAAAGATAGGATGATCAAGATCCCATACGCTTCGGCTATAGGATCCATCATGTATGCCATGTTATGTACCAGGCTTGATGTTGCCTATGCACTGAGCATGGTAGGCAGATATCAAGCAGATCCAGGAGAATAGCATTGGACTGCTGTTAAGACTATCCTTAAGTATCTGAGAAGAACTAAGGATATGTTCCTGGTGTATGGAGGATACGAGGAGATTGTCATCACAGGGTATGCTGATGCTGGTTTTCAAACAGATAAGAATGATCTGAAGTTGCAATCTGGATATGTTTTCTGTCTCAATGGAGGAGCTGTGAGCTGGAAGAGTTCAAAGCAGCCAGTTATCGCCGATTCTATAGTGGAGTCCGAGTATATAGCGGCTTTTGATGCATCCAAAGAAGCCATTTGGATTCGGAACTTTGTCCAAGAGCTTGATGTGGTGCCTAGCAGTAAAGATCCCATTACATTGTATTGTGATAATACTACAGCGGTGTCTCTTGCAAAAGAACCAAGGTCACATCAACGGACAAAGCACATACTCTGGAAGTATCACCTCATGAGGGATTTCTATCAAAGGGGTGAAGTTGCAGTGAGCAGAGTGTCCATGGAAGAGAACGTGGAGGACCCCATGACTAAAGGCCTATCTCAGCAGAAGCATGAATATCATGTGAGAGCTAGCGGGTTAAAGGTTGTTAGCAGTTGGCTCTAGTCCAAGTGGGAGTCTATTGGAGTTGGTGGTCTAGAACCAACTACTTTGTACTTTATTCATTAAATAAAATCCTTATCACATCTTGATTTTTATTCTGCGTGACATGTCATGTGATAATATCCTAAGGACAGCTGTTTCATTAAAGGGTCATAGCAGATCCCTGCTATGATGAGAACCCGAAAGTGCCATAACACTGTTCTTGAATGTATGTTCTATGGCCGTATGATATTATTTGAGGGACACAAATAATACAGGTCATTAGGGGTGAGGACTCATAAAACTTTGAGGCACCTTCTCATGGTGTGCGCCCTTGGTAATATCCAGGAGTATATTATGAGAACGAGACCCGCCAGTAGGAAATCCACATTTCATAGTGTCATTGGATGTTCCTATCTACGGACGTGTGTATTGATCCTTAGACTTTAAGATTATTATTAATGGGTATTACAACTCGCACACTTATATGTATTGACTAAAACTATGATGACACACTGTTCGCAGCGAGGTAGGATACATTGGGTGCGTCACGAGTAATACCGCATTAATAGATAATGCGAGAAAGGATTTGTCCCTTCCGTTCCATAACGGAAGTAAATATCTCAGGCCCTTTGATGGAATTGATATAGCTTAAATAAATCAATGGCCATGGTAAGGTATGGGCAAGTTCAATTCCAGGAAGTCAAAGAAATAATAATAAAGCACATGGGTTGATGGCACTAGCATGCAACCCGCTTGATTGGAGATATCGAGACAAAGGGATTATATTACACGGTAAGAGTTCGTAGGAGGTGACACGTCATTGCAGCGTTAACTTCTTTCTCTATGGGTGCCTTGGCGTGTTGCTAGACGCTAACCTTGGACTTTAGGCAGGCTCAAACTAATGACACTAAGAAAGAGTCCTAGAGGGTCACACACTAAGTGTGTCCATGTATCTCAGTTAAATATTAATTTAACAAGTTAAATAAATATTATTCCCGACTGTGGTTTAATAATTATTTAAGGATGTCTGATCGCATTTATTTTGACACTAGTTATTCGAGAGAATATACTATGGATAAAATAATATATTTATTAGCGAGTAATGCAGTTACATTTATTTAAGAAATAAATAGTCATTACTCAATGTCTAATAAATGCGGTGGAGAAAAATTGAAAATAAAAGTACACGCCTTGTATATTAAATATACACGCTGTGTAGTTTTATGGAAAACAAGTACACGCCGTGTATTAATTATTACACGCCATGTAGTTTTTCCAATTGGGATTTTTAGGATTTAATATTGTCTTATTAAATGATATTTATTATAATCAGCGTGGGTGCATGTCAAGGAATTAATAATTCGACATGGGGGTTTTCAATAAGAGTTAATGAAATAAATAAAACGCGTAACGCATTTATTTATTATCATAACTCTATTAACCTCAAAACTGATTATAAATATCCTCGCAACCCCAACATTTTTTGAGAGCCATTGTTGTGCACAACGGATTTGGAAATACTCTCAAGCCAAGAGAGAATTCCCTTTCCACCAAGAACGTCCTCAAGTTACGAGAGCAAGATCCTCCACCGGATCAAGGCGGTCGAAGGCGGACATCGCAAGCGAAGGTTCTTCCGTACTAGCACCCGGAGATCTCTTCGGTGATGTCCGGAGATACGTGACACATGTGTGGATCACCGCTAGAGGAATCCTACACTTGGATTCTACGACGCAACGACGGATCACCGAATCGTGACTGGACACATCAACGAAGAAAGAATCCCAAAAGGTAATTCTTATGCATTAATTAAATTAATTATAATAAACATATGATGATCCTCCTCAAGGGTTCTAGGACTCTTCTTTTCTTTTCGTTCTTCATTCTATTCCGAAGATTTGGCATTTTATATCGTGACGGATCTCGGATTGAACGTTGTTTAACGTTAAAATTAAAGTTTGGCAAACCAACCAACGCACTTCCACTGCGCCCGGAACCTACAAAAACCCTGTAATGGAAATCAATGAAAAAACATCCAACATGACTCATATATCACCCACCTATGGCACTTCAGGCTTGGTCATGTAAACGAGAAGCGATTACAAAGATTACATCAAGAAGGGTATTTAGACTTGGTACAGTTAGAACCGTTGGATGTATTTCAAGCTTGTTTATAAGAAAATATAACCAAAGAACCTTTCTAATGAAGGATAGAAAGAGCCAATGCAGTATTGGAATTAATACATACTGATGTATGTGGTCCATTTCCATTAGAGGCAAGGGGTGGTTTTTTATACTTCATTACATTTACTGATGACTATAGTAGGTATGGATATATCTACTTAATGTGGTATAGGTCTGATTCCTTTCATATTTCTAAGGAATTAAAAAATGAAGTATAAAACCAACTTGGTAAAAATATAAAATTACTCCTCTCAGATCGAGGTGGAGAAAATCTTAACCAAGATTTCATTGATCACTTGTAGGAGTGTGGGATAGTATCCCAAATTAATCCTCCTTATACACCACAATGGAATGGTGTTAGTGAAAGGAGGAATAAGACCTTGCTTGACATGGTCAGATCAATGATGAGTCATGCAACTATTCCATTATCCTTTTGGGGATACGATTTGCAGACAACTGCATATACCCTTAAACAAGTACCAACTAAAGTTTCAGAATAGATTCCATATGATTTATGGTATGGAAATAAACCCATTTTGACACACATACATGTATGGGGGTGCACAGAAATTTTCAAGACTTAACCAAGTGAAAAATTAGCATCTAGAATCACTAAGTGCATATTTATAGGTTATCCTAAAGAATCTAGAGGATATTACCAATATAACCCTTTAGATAGAAAAGTTATTGTGGAAAGATACGCCATATTTCTAGAAAGGGAATAATTTTCTATTTGAAATAGTGGGAGAAAGATTTAATTCGATGAAGTTAATGCTCCAAATGCATAAGAGTTGGTAAAGGAAAAATATCCACAAGAGAAAGTGGAAGAAGAAGTTGTTTCTAAGACACAAATACTGCGTATGTCTACGCGAGAGGTTAGAGAACCAGAGCATTATGTTTTTTTGTCACCGAGTCAGGTGACACATTAGTCCTTGAGGATAATGAACCTTTAACCTATAAAGAATTAGTAACAAGGTAAAGAAGATGCTAAATGGAAAAAATCCATGAATTTTGAGATGGGGTCCATGTACCAAAATAAAGTTTTGATTTTTGTAGACCCTCCAACTGATGTAAATCCCATTGGATGTAAATGGGTATTCAAGAAGAAGATGGACATGGATGGTGAGGTTAATACCTTTAAATAATGACTGGTTTCAAAGGGTTTTAGGCAATGTCAAGGCATCAACTATGATGAAACCTTTTTACCAGTAGAAATGATTAAATACATCAGAATATTTTTTTATAATAACATCCTTTCATGATTATGAAATTTTTAAAATGGATTCCAAAAATGATTTTCTAAATGGGAAGTTGGTTGAAGACGTATATATGACTCAACCCGAAGGGTTTGTCAAGTCAAAGAATGACAATAAAGTATGAAAGATACAGAGATACATTTATGGATTAAAGAAGGAATCATGATCAAGGAATGTTAATTTTGACGAGTCCATAAGATAATTTGGTTTTGTCAAAAATGAAAGTGAGCCTTATGTCTATAAAAGGTTGAAGGTAATTCCATCATTTTCCTAGTGTTATATGTTGATGACATATTAATTATGGGAAACGAGGTGCAAGTCTTACAATCAGTTAAGACTTGGTTAAATGTATGCTTCTCGATGAAATAATTAGGTGAAACAACCTACATTATAGGGATCAAGATCTATCGAGATAGATATAAAAAGCTTCTTGGGATAGGTCGAAGTACATATATTGACAAGGTACTCAAAAGGTACAATATGAAACAATCCAAGAGGAGATTTTTGCATATGTCACATGGTATAAATATCTCCATGAAAATGTGTCCAAAAACACACGAGGAGATTGAAAGAATGAATATAATCCCTTATGCCTTGACAGTGGGTTCTATAATATATTCCATGCTATGTACTAGGTTTGATGTCGCCTTTGCTTTAAGAATGGTGAGTAGATATCAAGACAATCCAAGGGAACTACATTGGGCAGCTGTTAAAACTATCCTAAAGTACTTTAGGCATACAAAGGATATGTTCCTAGTGTATGGAGGATATGAAGAACTAGTAGTGAGAGGATACACTGATGTTACTTTCCAGACATTTCATGATGACCTAAAATCACAATCAGGCTACATATTTTGCCTGAATGGTGGTGCAGTGAGCTGGAGAATCTCGAAGTAAGATGTGGTTGCTGATTCTACAATAGAGTCCAAATATATTGCAGCTTCCGATGCAGAAAAGTAATAATTCAGGATACACATATTTATCTTAGAAATTGGTGCTGTGCCTAGTAGTGTAGACCCTGTTCTAGTATATTGCGATAATACTGCTGTAGTGGTACTTTCCAAGGAGCCCATGTCTCACCAAAGGAAAAAACATATTCTATAGAAGTTTCATATCTTGAGGGATTTTACTCAAATAGGTGAAGTCACAGTTAGCAGAGTAGCCACAAACGATAACATGACAGACCCCCCCTGACTAAATCCTTTTCTCAGCAGAAGCATGATTCTCATGTGAGTGATAGTGGATTGAAACATATTAGTAGTTGGCTCTAGTGCATGTGGGATTGTTGAAAGTGGGTTCCCTAGACCCAAATTGTATTGTACTTTGATTACCACTACATATATGCAGTTTTTTTATAATACATGTGTTTATTTTTTAATAATAGTGTAGATAATTATGCATCCACTTTTCTTATAGAAATGTCCTTAGATTACATGTCGTATCAAAGGGTTATAACAGATCCCAGACTATAATGAGAACCCCTAGATTCCATGACATAAATATTTAAATAATTTCCTATGGATCAGTTAAATAATTCTGAAAGGAAACAGATGATGTGTGACCATTAGGTTTGGGGGCTTATAAGCATTGCGACTTCTTCTCATGAAGTTCTCACTTAATGATCTCTAGTAGTTGGGATCATGATGACATACTCGCATAATAGGAACACCACATGTTTTAGGAGTCATTAGTTGTCCCTATATATGGGCATGTGTAATGGTATCCAAACTTGAGATCATTATTAATTTATGTCATTTAATTATATACTTTTATAGAAGGCAAGAAATATGGCGATAAAGTTATGGCGAGGTAGTTTGTGTTGGGTACGTCATTGGTGATATGACCTTGATTGAATGATCAAAATAGGATTTGTCGCTTCTGATTTCAGGAAGAGATATCTTGGGCTTGGTTGATTAGGATGGTTTCACCTTCATTAAATCCATTTCCATGGTATGGGAATGTAAGTCCGTCCAGACATATCAAAAAATAAAATAAATCAAGATAAAGGATGATGACACTAGTGTGCATTTTTCTTTATTAAGATATCAATGCCGAAGAGATTATATTACAATGACTATGTTTTTAGGAAGGTAGTCGTTACTTAGAATTTACCTTATCTTTATAGGGTCCTTGATGGGTTGCTAGAACCCGCTCTTGGTTGGTGAATATTATTCACTATTATTGAGATAAGGGCCTAGATGGCCACACACAATAGCGCTTTGGAATCTGCCATATTCTGGGAATAGGAATATAGAACTTGGTGGACCCTACCAATGGGTCCGAGTATTATCCATGTTCTATGGATCAACAAGTAATAAATAAATTCTTTAATTATTCAATCTTGGAATAATATGTTGAATTTATTTATAACATATATTTACAAGTGTTTAAGTAAATACAAAGATAAAATATTATTCGAACATATTTAAATATCTAGGGTTTGTTTAATATTTTTAGGAGAATTGAGTCGAGTTATAGACTCAAGTTTATCATGAAATATATATTTATTATATATTGCAATTAGTGATAAAATTATAAATATTATTTATGGCATAAATTAGTTTGTAATAAATAAATATTTATAAAACTTATACTTTGAATATATATTACATGGAGGTCAAGAACCCATACCAGGTATTCTAGATATTCTCTATATAAGTAAGAGATAGGATTTCCCAATTGAACTATTAATGTATCAAACTTGAGAGCCTCTCTCTCCTCCTGGATACTAGAGATAGATTCTCTCAATTAAGGAAGAACTTTAATATTTTCCTTCTTGGATCAAATTTTCTTGCCTTGTAGTGATCACTGCTGCGTCGAAGAGCTCATTGGTGTGATGCGCTAGCACTCGTATTCCAACGAAAGATGCACGAGCAGATTTGAAAGGTGTGTTTGGATGATCTAGAGGGATTAAATGTTGTAGTATTCGAGCAACGGTCACCAACATCCTATGACAGACTTTCACACGTCAGATCCGAACAAGGTGCTTGTTCAATTTTATTTTTTTTCTCCGTTAAATCCATGCACGGTCCTCAGACCGTACCAGGATAGTTCACCAAAGTCAACATTATAAAGTTTCTCTAGTGATGTGAAAAATTTTAAATTCCTAGCTCATCATCTTTCGCTGCCTGTCCTGGTACCTAACATGATCATACTACCAAAGTTGTTTTCAGATTATGAACTGAACATCCTCAAAACATATGATGTAAAGTTAAATGATGAAGTAACCAAATAAAAAATATTTATAAATTAATTAAAAGGGATAATTATAAAATAATGAACATGAAAAATTATCTTAATAAAAAAATTAACATAATTTTATTATTTAAGAAGATAAAAAACATACACAACAAGTCATACTCGAGGTAAGATACACTTTAACATAAAAACTCATTTTAAGTGTTTTAAATATTTATTTTATAAATATTCTTATTCTATGTCTATTTTATTATAATTATTTAATATATGTATTTATACAGATATTTATTAATTATAGAGGACATTTTATTTCTCTGTAATTTATTACAAGTGTCTTCAAAATAAATATTTTTACGTATTTTACAAGAAACATTTTGACTTCCTTTACAAATGGTAAAAGGAATGTTCTATTTTAATGTATATGACATCAATGATTTTTACTCCATAATAACCATTGTTTTATGTTTTTATTCCTTTATAATATTCTATGTTTTCTTTAAAGAAAAAACCTTCTTCCACCCCATAAAGATAAAAAGTTAAAAGGAAAAAATGTTATTACACATTTCCATAAGGTGAAACTTTATTTTTTAAAGCCTAACTAATTAGAACTCCAGATTAAAAGAGGTTTGAACTAAAGTAGTGATCATGATGGATGAAATCCTGATAAGTGTATTAGGGTGTGTGTGAGTGAAGAAAAAAAAACACTCTAAAGAACATGTGTTGGCATGTTGGGATACTCATTTTCCTGATGACCCATTCATGCACATGATTGGGCCCTAGGGATGGGACAAAACATGTATATAGAGAAATTGGGGTGCCCTTAGGGCCCAATTGTTACATTGGAATCATAAGAGGAACTCATCTGAAAGTCTTTTGGCACTACCATAGTTTAGATTTAAGGTCCATGATGAGGGATTTGTGCTTTGAATGGTGGTGAATGTAACATCCTAGAAAGATAGAGTTAAAAGACTAAATGTTTTTACCCATGCCAATAAGGTGTACCTTTCTTTCTGGGAAACTATATGATTAAAACATCCCAGTTAAAGAGGTTTGGTTTGGATTAGTGATTAGGATGGGTGACCTATTAGTAAGTTTTACATGTTGTGTATGAGTGAATACAAAATACACTAGAAAGAACATGTGTTGGTCTATTGAAAAAATCCTTAGTATAATGACCCCTTCAGGCATGTGGGTTGGCCCTAAGGAGGAGAAAAAACATTTCTATGGGGAAACCAGAATGCCTATAAGGCCTAGATAAAGTTTTAGGTTTATAATTTTATAAAATTAGGAAAAACTCTTACATAACATTTCTCATGTATTCAAATGAGTATTTTTCCAGTATACCCATCTTTTATTATTCCACATTAATTTTTCAACATCTTTGATAAATTATTCACACATGAAACCTTTTTATACATAATTTCTTTAATATAATTATTCATAACTTTAGGAAATGGAAAAAATAATAAGGGTGATCTCAAATGAACAATAAGGGTAAACATAAGCACTAATAATTTAATGTCATCAGTGAGAATATGTTGAGGATAATGGTATGATGACATAATCCAAGTACATGAGTATAAAATAAGATAATTTGTACCCATAAAACATGGATTATAAATCCTAATACATGGTATAAAGCTTCAACATAGGACAATACTTATATAAATCAACAATCTCGATCCATGTTAAAACAATCCCTCATTGAGGATTCAATAAAATTTATTACAAATATAGAGAAAAAATAATGGCATCTTGGAACATCATTATCATATCACTCTTACAATAAATCTTACAAATGGTATAACCTAATAGATAAATCACAATAATCTCTTAGGAGAAACCTATAACTGGTTAAGTTTTTGTTTTTACCCAATGAATTGTAGGAATATAACAAACCCACATATATTTGGTTTATAACTTAACCAAACATCCTTGTTTTATAATTAAACCACCCATCAGTCATCCATATATACATACAAGTATCATAAAATATTTAAAAATATATATTTTTTCCCTTTTCAATATAACAATAACCATTGTTCATTCATACTCTGATTAACCCATGGAAAAGAAATAAAATCCATGGAAATCTATTTTAAAAAAATCATAATATATCCATATAAAAAATAAGGATGGTATCATTTAAACAAATACTTAGTGGAACATAGTTAACATCAATGTTTTTTGTCATTGATGAAAATAAATACCATTAAAATATCATTAAAAATATTTTTGAGGAAAATAACCTTTCCACTTTCAAAACGAATTTTAAAAACTAAACATTTCCTGGATATTAGTAAAAACATTCTTCCAAGGGGTTTTAATTAAAAATTTATCAAATCATTAAGAGACTTTAATTTAAAAATCATCTTTTAAAGTTTCCCTTTCAACTCTTTTTATTTCATGTCCATGTTCTTTTAAATGTTTCAAGAAAATTATTATTTATTATTTTATAGTTTCTAAAGGTCATCTTAGACCATATTTGACTTTCTTTACAATGGATTCAAAGGGAATATTTTTAAAATTTTATGTACAGGTTTCTTTTTAAAAAATTTACCAAATAGTAAAATAATTTTTTTCTTTAACATATACGACATGAATGGAATTTTTCATCATCATGAATTTTCATTGATTTTAATCTTTCTATAAATTTTTTTGTGGTTGTTTTCAACTGAAATAATTTTAATTTTTTTGTGAATTTTGAATTTTAAAGAGTTTTAAAGATGAAGGGTTATTTCACCATATTTTCTATATTAAAATGGAAAGTTTTTTTTTATTATGGGTTCAAATGATTTTTTCAAGGGATTTATTATGAAAAGGTCTAAGCTTAAAATGTTTTATTCATGACATGGTACTTGAGAATTATATATTATGATGGGTAATATTGATATAGATTATATGATGGGTGAACCCGATATATCTCTCTAATGCATTGGGTAACATTTATTTTCTTTAAAGGTAAGGATGGAGTTAACAAAGTAGGTTTCTCTAGTGGATTTAACCGAGTTCCAATTATTTCTAACAGTAGTTTAAGAAAGGTTATGAATATGATGATCTAAGTTTCTTAAAAGGTTTTTTATTATCTTGATACAATTTTTAAGGATTTTATTTGAGTAGAGAGTGTGTTTTCCATATTGATATGATTTATTTTATACAATCAAAGAATAACATATAAAAAGTAAACATTTTATGGATTTTCATGTTTTTCGCTAGATTAACATATTTCTTACTTTTATTTCCCTTAATAATATTTGTTTTGTTCATACCATGTTTTAAAAATATTTTTTTACAAGGCTTGAAAATGATTAGAAAAATTAATAAAGTCTAAGTTCTAGATATGCAAGTTACCATGAATGAAGAAATAATGTCTTTATAAAGAACTTGTTTCATGAGGAAAATGGATACTATGTGGAAATTTCCACCAAAAAGAGTTTGTATTAATTCTATAAAACTCAAAACCTAAATGGTTTTTGGATATGCCAGTGATCAAATATTTCAATTTGATGTTATATGTTCCCACAAGCTCCCTATTTTCTCTATAGACACATCTTGTACCCTACCTAGGGCCGACCCATGTGCCTAAATTTTTCATCAGACTAATAAATGTCCCCACTAACCTACACATGTTCTTTCAATGCAATTTTTCTTTAATCAAACAAACATTAAGAAAATTATCAAGAGGTTACCAATCATGATCACTACTCTAGGACAAACCTATTTAACTGTGGAGTTATAATTAGGTAGGATCTTGAAAATAAAGGCGAACCTTATTGACATGAGTAGTAAGATTTAGTATTTTCACACTTTATCATTCCATAGTTTTACATTCACCCCCCTTAGAGAATAAATTCCTTATTATGGACCCTATATCTTAACATAGGAAATTCCACTACACTTCTAGCTGGGTTTATCTACTAATACCACTGTAATAACTAGGCCCTGAAGGCCCCATAGTTTACCTGAATACATGTGTTTTCCCCTCCTCAAGGCCCAACCATATTCCTGAAAAATTCATCAGACTAATGAATATATACATAAACCAACACATGTTATTTCAGTGTGATTTTTCCTTATATACATCCTAGAAAAATTCCCCAGAGGCCACCTATATTGATCACAACTATAAACCAAACCTCTTTAACCATTGAGTTATAATCAGGTAGGATCCTGAAAAGAAAGGTTCGCCATATTAACATGGGTAGAAACTTTTAGTATGTCATTAGACTAATGAATTCCCCTATAGCCAACACATGTTCTTTCAATGTGCTTTTTCCTCAGTTGCATGCCCTGTGAAACTTCCTAGAAGGTCACCCATCCTAATCACTACTCCAGAACAAACATATTTAAATATAGAGTTATAATCATATAGGATCCTAAAAATAAAGGTATAATTAGTTGAAAAAGGTTTTAACATTTAGTATTTTAACCCTTTAACATTCTTATAATTTCTCAATCTAAATTCAATCATAAACAATCCCGATTAAAATTGGGATTGAGACATAAAATCCCTACCACTTTGGTAAATTTTGAATCATAAAACCTATGAAATAATGACTTCAAATTAATATTTAAATATCATTAACATAAAGAGATTCATGATATAAAATTTCAAAGAGGTTGTGTATAACCTCATAAAATTAGTGAGGTGCATAACATAAATGTATGTCACAAATGAAGGGAATTTGAGATGAAAAACCATTAGAAAGATAATATCATTAATTTGATAATTACTCAATGAAGATATTATTTGTAACTAATTTAAATAAAAAAACAAGTGAAAATACAACATAAATAAAAAATATCATTTTACACATAATCATGACATAATATAATCAACGAAGAAGTGATATAACCCAATGAAAGGAAATCGAGTTAAGAAATATTTTAACTTGAGTCTAGACTTGATGGACTTGATATGTATGTACTTTAACTTCAGTATAATAAAAGTATATTAATTATTTACATGTTTTATATCTTTTTCCAGGTTTATTTTATTTTAATTAAACTGCTTATTTCATTTATTTCAATGAAATATTTAATTACTTATTCGATTAAGTCCATGTTAGGTATTTTGAGGTTGTGCGATTCATAATTTTGAAACAACTTCAATATGTTTTCCATTGTTAAAGAAGTAATTATATCATCATCTCCTAAATAATAATCGTGAAATAATTATCCATTTTTTACATTAATTACAATTTTCAAACTAATCATGAAATAATGTGATGAAAAATGAATTATGTTAAAATTCTGGAGATGGTAGGCTGGACATATGTATGAGTAATGCTTTCATTTTTTAATGAACATGATGGAAAGAAGGTAAGTACTATTTTATCATAAAAAAGGGTTATATTATAAAAATTATATTCTCCCTTTAAATACACTTATATATACCATCCATGTGATACAGTGATGAAAAACGAATCACATCACTTCGTGGAGGTGGTAATACACACGTACACATGAACTGTTATAAAAGTGGGTTCCCTAGTCCCAACTTGAATAGTAATTTTTGATTACCATATCATGTATATAGTGAGTAATTCATGATTTAAACTTACAATTATAGTGTTGATATTTCTGATTCCACTATTTTTATGGTAATTTCCTTATATTAATTATCATATCCAAAGGTTATAGAAGTTCACATGATATAATGAGAATATAGAGATACCGTTAAAGTAATATTAAACTTATTTTCTATGGTCCAGATACATCATGTTGATAAGATATATATG
Source organism: Viscum album (assembly GCA_963277665.1). Classification (NCBI taxonomy): domain Eukaryota; kingdom Viridiplantae; phylum Streptophyta; class Magnoliopsida; order Santalales; family Viscaceae; genus Viscum; species Viscum album. The sequence continues at coordinate 1,502,247,111 of OY728136.1, read as the reverse complement.
TTATGTAACCACCAGGTACTGGAAGATCATAATCATTGGGACTTATTCTCATTAATTTTTCACTTGGTGATCTCGAGTAGATGAGATCATGAGAATTGACATACCAATAAGAACACCAGTTGTTTCAAGTTTCATTGATAGTTACTATCTACAAACACATTTATTGGTCTCTTTAATTAAGATTATTATGAGTTTATACCATTTTATTACATACTTGGATGTAAGATGAAAACCATGACATTTATGTCTTGGAAAGGTAGATTGTGTTGGGTGCATCATTAGTGGTATGAAATTGATTGAATGATCAAGATAGAATTTATCACTTTAAAAAGTAAGTGATATCTCAGGCCTTATTGATCAGGATGGTGGTACCTTCACTAAATCCATAACCATGGTAGAATATTTTAATTCTTGTTGTGGAAACTCCAGGAGTCATAATGACAGATGATTCACAGAAGAGTAAAAGGGAAAAAACAAAACAACGAGAAGAAGTTCTTGGTACAAAAATATTTACATGGTTTAGTAATAATCCCTAAGTCTATGGTGAGATGAAAATACTTCACTAAATTTAGGAGTATAATTTACTTGGAAATCACAGAGTTTCACACAAAGAATCCCTATCCAAAAATGGGATAAAAAATAAGATAAAGTACTATATCACCAACCACATAGAAAGTCTTAACTAATATAGTGAACGATGTCTAGAAGTCCACATCACTAATGTTTCACATCCACCCAAGTCCAAGCTTCTATAGTGGTTGACGGATGGATTTCTATGGAGCCACACTACTGTTGTCTTCAAAGTCCGACCTAATACAGTAGCTATACCTAAAGTCTGCACTACTACAGTGCCCTACCAGTGTCATCTAGTCAGCTTTGTTATAGTGGATAGAGTTCAAGCCAACTATGAAATATGGACCATAATAATTCATCCCGACATCATCCAGAACAGATCAGGGTACACCAATCCAACAATTTTTTCCAGTTAAGTCAATAAAAAATAAATAAAGGATGATGAAACAAAGTGTACATGTTTCTTTATGAGATATCATGAGAAAAAAGATTATATTACACAACGTGTGTTCATAAATGTTTTTCATTTCTTTGACTATTTCTTATCTCCTTAGGGGCCTGAATGGATTGCTAGATTCTGCTCCTATTCTGTCAATAACATTCACTACCATTGAGATAAGGGCCTAGTGGTTCACACACTAAACATATTAAAAAGTATAGTAAGTTCTATAAATAAGAGTTTAGGACATGGTGGTACCCACCACGGGGTCTAGGTTATGTTTGAGTTTGAATGATCATCATGAAATAAATAAATTTATATTATTCAAGTTTAAAATAATTTTTATTCAAAATTATTCACAAAATATTAAGTGAATACAAGAGAAAAATATTAAACGAATGAATATTATTTTAACATTCAAGGTTTGTTTAATATTTATGGGAACAATTAGTCAAATTAATGGATTTATTTTATCACATAATATATTAATTAAAATAATAGTAAGTGATGAAATTATAAATTATATTTATGAATCATTAAAATAGTCATAAGATTTCGTTTATGGATTATTTAGTAGGTAAAACATATTTAGGGGCCAGAGATCCATTTCCATGTATTTCATGACTCTCTATATAAGAGGGGGATCTAATTTAGGGTACTAATCACTACACAAATTTGAGTGTCACTCTCTTATATCTCATATATCCTAGAGATAGAAGTAGTATTTTCAAGCATTTGATCTAAGTTATTCTTCATAGATCCATGGATCAACATAGTAGTGATCGTTAGAATGTTAAATGTTTTTTTTAATATCCACACTATCACAAAAATATTGATAATTTATATTATTAAAGACTATATAAGTGCATGTGGATAATCTAGATAGATCTAACTTTGGTTACTTCGAGCAGTAATTGCTGGTGATGAGTAATTTTCAAACGCGCCTTCAAATCGATCTATGTAATTGTTCAATTTTATTTTGTGCTTAAATTAATTCATGTGAGATCCTATTCTTTTCATATCAGGATACACATCACTGGATATTATTTAGTTAAATTGTTTTGATAATAAAAATCTAAATCTTTATCTCATCTTCTTTTGTTACGCACCCCGATACCTTCACGAGTGAAATTATCATTTTTCAATGGATGGAAATGTAAAAAATCGATGATATATTATCTTTATAGAATGATAATTATGTAATTAATATCATATATATTTATATATATTAAATCCATCATTATAATTATTTTTGTGATGTGGTGATGGAACAATTACCTTTTGACCATGGTCAACATTCTAGAGTCATTTTGCAACCATGAACCAAACGTCCTAAAAACACCCGATGTGGAATTAACTGATTAAGTAATTAAATATGTCATTAAAATAAATAAAATAAATTGTTTAAGGAAAATATATTAATGATATAAAATTTTCTTAAGAAAAAAAATAACCAATATATTTTATTTATGCATGTGTTAATGGATATATATAGAAAACATGTAATCGAGGTAGGGATTTTATATCAATTTCCCTTCACTGAGGAATGTTTTAATGTTATGAACTTAATTAATTTTATATGGTGCATGTAATAAAATTTTATATGTCATATCATGAATACTTCATACTTCATGGTATTTTAAGTTACAATTCATGTTACTTCATCCAATGGGTTTGATTCAAAATTTACTTAAGTAGTAAGAATTTTTTAAACTTAATTTTCAATAATTGGGTTATACTTATACTTAATTGACTATTTCAGGACAAGATTATGTGTGAAATAAACTCTGATTTTATTATGTTTTATTTATACCTTTTTTTGTGCGGTTTTATAATTCTCACACATAGTTATTTCACTGGCTAAATTCTAACTTCAATTATAAGAACTTTGTGAGGATTATTCATATCATTATTGTTTCTTTGAGACATGTCTTGTATTATGAAAATACTTACTTTAATAAGTTTTATATGATTTATATTGAGATATTATATCATGAATTACTCTTTGATCATGATATTTAAAGGCACATTGAATTTGTCTCTTTCATGATAAATTGATTCTGATTTTATAAATGATGAAAAGGTTTGAATGGTCTCAATTTCTATTCTTTGAGACATAATTTATGTTATGCACCATGATTTATATTATATAGTGTACTTACTACCCCATGATTGTGTTTTAACATATTATTTCATCAAAATTATAGGTTTTACAGAGTCATGTTATATTCCTTCATTCAATGGATTTTGGATTCAATCATTACCTAAGTTTTAAGGGTTTCTTATCTCAAACTTTCTTTTGTGAGACATGTTTTAATTGATGCACCTATATTAATTTATATGGTGTATACACTAAATCTTGACATATAATATCATGAATCTTTTTATACTCATGGTATTTTATGTTCCTTTTTATGGTCTTGTTTTCAAATGGTTTTTGGTTTTAAAAGGCTATAAAGGGGTGTTTCTTTAAAAACATTGTGTTAATGTTTTTAAAGAATTTTAACCAAAATCTTCCTTCATGTTTTTTATATTATTTTAATAATTTTCTTTTCTAAACATAAATGATTTACTAAAGATATTTTCCATGATATTTGAACTTATTTTAAAAGGTTTTAAAAGTTAATTTCTTAACATTTTCTATATAGGTCACTTTAGTTTCTCTATAAAATTTGAAAATAATCTTTAATACCATCCATCATGAGCACCCTTTACTTTGAATCTTCATTTATAAGTTTCCATAGTTATTTTCTAATAAAGTATTTTTACCAATATTCTGGAAATTTTTATAAAATATTATCAAAAGAAAAGGTTATCTAATCATGATTTGAAATAAATGTTTTGAGTGTTATTTTAAAGGTATTTTCATCTATGTAAACATAATTTAATGATTCCTTTGATTCACTGGGTATAGTGGAAAAAATGATGACTTGAAGACACGAGTAGTGCTATGTAAGAGTTTTTTCTAATTCTATAAAACTCCAAACCTTAAAGGTCATCAGATATATAAGTGATCCAAAATTTGTGTCTATTATTGTATGTTATTGATTGATAAAATTGAGTCACATTTATCATTATAAAATCTAGAAATGTAAAATTATATTCTTAGTACCAAATCTAGAAGTTCAAGTTTAAAGTTGTTATAGTTTGGGGAGAATGTAATAGCTCAGAATGTGAAAGGGTTAAAATAATAAATGTTACTACCCATATCAACAAGGTGAACATTTATTTTCGGGAACATACCTGATTTGAAATACACAACTAAAGAGATTGGTATAGATTAGTGATCAGGATGGTTGACCTTATGGAAGGTTTACCATGGTGTGTACGAGTGGGGAAAACACACACTAAAAGAACATGTGTTGGAATGTAGGGATAGTCATTAGTAAGATGACCTATTCGGGAATATGGGTAGACCCGAGGTAGGGGACAATATATGTCTACGTGGAAACTAGGGTGCCTATGTGGCCTAGTTGTTGAATTGTTATTGGAGGAGGAACTCAGCTGGAAGTGTAGTGGCACTTTCCAAGTTGAGATATATCATCTACAATGAGGAAGTTGTGCTCTAAAGGGGGGTGAATGTAACACCCCAGAATGTTAAAGGGTTGAAAGGATAAATTTTACAACCCATGTAAAAAAGTTACTCATTTCTTTTCAGGTTCCTACATGATTAGAACTACACAATTAAATATTTTTGACCCTGAGTAGTGATTAAGAAGGGTGAACTACTAGGAAGTTTCCTAGGGTGTGTTTGAGTGAGGAAAAAACACATGAAAAGAATATTTATTAACAAGTGGAAACTTTGATTGTTCTGATGACCTATTCCAGCATGTGGGTAGGCCCCAGGGAGGGGACAACACTTGTCTATGGGGAAAATAGGGTTCTTTTAGGGCCTATTTGTTAAAATTCAAGATATTTAATTGACAAGTATCTTATAATAAAAATTAAATCTCATGAAAATCATTTTATGAAAAGTGAAAGTGATTATGTTAAAGTGAAATAAATTGGAAATTTTTAAGATGCAACCCCAAATACATCTTTTACTCAAAGAGATAAAAATATCAATGATGAAACCCCATAGTTATGGGTTCATGGTATTGATAATGTTGATTATGTAACCAATTAATTTTGAAATAATAAGAGATGATGAATTTGAAGATCCTATGTAAATTTATAATGTCGAGGAAGAAAAATATAACAACACCATCAAATGTGAAGATGAGGATGAAGATGAAGAATGATGTAATTACATGTTGGTTATACTCATAATTAATATATAATAAAGGTTTTAATTTATTTTCAGAAAAGATTTTTTCCTTGTTTTAGATGGATGGTGAAGATATCGATGAGATTTTCTGTACCCTCATGAATGTTGAGATTCTTGGTGACCATGCCAATGATTTTTCATCTGAATTAATTTTTTTTCCATGACATCTTTGACTAAGAGAGGTCATGGTTTATCCAAATTAATTATGTTTCATTAATTTATTTATATACCAATCATTTTATTATTTTCTCTTTTTTTCCCTTGGGGTCTCATATATAATTTTTCGACAAAGGGCCATAATTATTTTTTCAAACCCTAGGTGATGTGGGATCAGATTCCCATTTATGTTTGTCATCGCATGTCTGATCATTGGATGGTATGTAAATAAATAATATTTATACTGAAATTTATTTAATTATTAACTTTATATTATTAATTATTTGTAGGGTTTATGGTATATTGTCAATGATATCATGAGATCCACCATCTAGAAGTCATGAAAGATCTGTATGTTTTATCATTGTCATCAGTTTTTACACAATCTGAGAAAGATATCCATGGAGAGAGTTGAATTCATAGTTTTTTTATCAGTCTTGGTGTAGTCATCGAACTAATTACATATCATACAATGTTTGGGATGTATTTTTCTCATATTGGATAAAAGATAGTTTCTGTAGAAGATCATCATCAAGTCAATATAACTGGAGGAGAGAGGAGGTCAGGAATATAACCAGTAGTCATACCATTAGTATTCATCGATGATATATGGTAAGTAATTTTATTTAATAATTTATACACAATTTAAATTTAAAATATTTATTTATATTCATTTAATAATCTGATCATTTCTATTTTATGAAAATCGGTGTTTTTTAGAATATGTACACTGATCCTACCACTAGAGAGATTATTAGTGAATGACAACATCAGATTGTGGATAATTTTTTTTGAGTTTAAAAATTAACTTAAATTAATATTTTAACTATTTTAATTTTAAAATGCATTTGAAGGAGTAATATGAGACTTCTATTGTAAATGTGAGTTTCCTATACCCAAATTTATTTTAAATTACCATATCATGTGTACAGTTAGTTATGCATGATGTATAATTACTATAATAGTGTTGATATTTCTACATACACTATTTACAAGGTAATTTCTATAGATTATTTATCATAACAAAATGTTATAATAGTTCTTAGTCTATAATGAGAACCTCAAGATACTATGACATTAATCTTAAAAATATTTCCTATGGTCTAGAAACATCTTGCTGATGGGACACATATTATGTGTGACTATCAAGTGTTGGAGACTCATAATAACTGAGACTTATTATCATGAAGATCACTCATGATTATCTAAAGTATATGAGATCATGATGACTAAACCGAAAATAAAATCACCACATGTTTCAAGTGTTGTTGGTAGTTCCTCTCTAAGAACACGTGTAATTTTCTATTGACATAAGATTACTATAATTGTATACTATTTTATCACATAATTTGACGCAAGATAGAAATGATGACAATTAAGTCAGGGTGAGGTAGCTTGTGTTGGGTACATCATTAATATTATTACAATGATTGAATAATCAAAATATAACTTTTCACTTATGAAATATAGTGAAATCTCATTATAAGTTGACCAGGATGGTATTACCTTCACTAAATCCATGATCATGATAGAAGAAGGTAAGTTCATCCAGTAATGTCAAGGAATAATAAATAAAAAAATGATGATGACATGAAGTATGCGTAGTGTGTTCGTAGGAAATGTTGTCATTGTTATGAATTTTCCTTATCTATTTAGGGGTCTTGATAGGTTTCTAGAATCCACTCCTAGTCTATGAGTAATATTCACTAATATAGAGATAAGGTACTAGATGGTCACACACTTAGTGTATTCAAAATTCTACCCCATTCTAATGAATAAGAGTTTAGGAAATGGTAGACCCCACCAAGGGGTCCGGGATATGTCTGAAAATATAAAACCATTAAGGAATAAATAAATTTATATTATTTGAGTTTAGAATAATTAGTATTAAATTTATTTATTAAATATATTTACAACTATTAAATTAAATACATGGAATAATAGTATATGAATGAATATTATTATAATAGTCATGGTTGGTTTAATTTTTACTGGAACATCAAGTTGAATTAATGAAATGATTTTATCACTTAATATATTTATTATATTAAAATTAAGTGATAAAAATATAAATGATATTTATAACCTGGTAAGTCAGTAGTAAGAATTCATTTATAGCTGATTTAGTAACCATAAATATCTTGGTACTGGTGATCCAATTTAGAGTATTTAGAAACTTACTATAAAAGGGAGGAGGATCTCATGCAATGGATTATTAGTTAAAAAATGGTTGATATTCTATCTCTACTATGTACCTCTATCTAGATAGAGAAGCATTTGTTCCAAGTAATCAATCAAATATCTCCTTCACGGATCAATGGAATGACATAGTGATGATCAGTGGGACATCGAATGTTTCATCAGATCTCCATGCTATCACCTTGAATTCAATGATAATTCTCTCATGAAATTTTGAAGCATGTAGGGATGATATATTGGGATATGAATTCAGTTCATTTGAGTAATGTTCATCGACAAGGGAAATTTGATGAATGTGGATTCAAATTGATCAAGGTAATTGTTCATTTTTATTTTGTGCTTAAAATTCTTCATGCTGGATCATCAGTCAGTTATATTGGGCTGTGCGTCACAAAAGATGACATAGTCAAGTCATTTGGTGATGTAAAATTTTAAATCTCTGGCTCATATGCTTCCTCTATGAGCTCTTATAATAGACCAACCCAGTCCAACCAGACCAGTGACCTGAGTCATCCTATTATAGGGTGGGGTAAAACTGAGAAAAAAAACAAGTCTAGAATATTAGAAAAAAAATACATACAACCAGAGTACTATAAGAAAACAAATTAAATATAAAACTGAGTCAAACTAGCTAAACTAGAAAGAAGATGACAAGTCTTGAAAAAAATTCCCCATGTGACCGAGCATCAACTCTAAACTATCCCAAAAATAATAGCGACTGAAAGAGAAAACCTATATCACTACTGAATTCAAATTCCTTTACCATAATCCTACAAAAAAAGTCTAAAACCACCCATAATAATAAGTAGGATGTGAGTAACAAATCCCAGTAGGATACCACCAAAAGAATCTATATAAGTTCTAACAACAAGAATGAAAAATTTCAAGCTTTAAAACAAAAGAGTTTTACAAGAATTTTTTTAAACAAATCAATTTGAAATCCTTTTTCAATAAATCCTTGAGTTTTTTACAAATTTCATGCTAAATCCTCCAAATCTAGAAACAAAACAGGTAAAGATACCAAAAAGTAAATATAAATGTGAACCAACATCCATGAAATAAACTATCATGAAATAAACAACCAGAAACTAAAACGCACCTAACAGATGAGATCTAGAAAATGGGATAATACATACTAGAAACTCACAACCCCAAACAAGTCATAACATTGGATCTAAACTAACATCAAGGCCTTCTATAAACCATAAAAAAATAAGTGGTTACCTCCTAGTGGTGTCCCACAAACTAAGGATAATTGTGTCTCTATCTCTATGTACTCAAGGTTCCTATTATGCAATGTTTGTCAATTTCTATTTTAAAAACCAATATTATATTTTTATAAAACAATTATCAAAGTTAATCCAATCTTCTCTAGGTTATGAAAATCCATTTTCCATTTAAAATCTAGGCAATTCTGTTTTCAAGGAAAACCACTTTAAAACATGAACCCATGACCATTTAAATTTTAACACATGAAATTCCATTTCAAATCTCAATTAATCAATAATAACATCAATAAATTTAAGAAATTAGAAAAATTGAACAAATCCACCTACCTCAAGAGCATAGAAAACCTAATTGCATTTGAAAATGGGGATTTGAAACCATAATATATGCCTCTTAAAGATAATGAATGACCAAATACTATAAAAGGTTGATAGAAAACATCACCCAATTACCAATACTTATCAAAAATGGTGTTGAAACCATCAAATGGAGAGAAAATATTAATAATTATTACCTATAAAGACGAAGTGCCTAACCCAGCTGATCAATTTCTAAACAAATCGATCTAGATGGAAGGAAAACACCCAAAAATGCCTAGGGTAAGAGCTATGGTTGAGTGGAGGAGGATGAAAACACAAGTGATCCCTAAAAATCCTTCACAAAACCCTAAAAACTGGAACTTGAAGAATTAAATGACATAATCTTTTACACGCTGTGAATCCCTTTAATTTTGAGTTATGCAGAAAAATGAATTCCATTTTTAATTAAAAATTGGATTTCATATTACACAACATGTAACAAAATGTGTAAAAACTCATGTTATGAATTAAACTCCTTGGATGAGTCTATATAGCATTACATGTTATGAAACCCAACTACATGTCATGTAACTAACTATAGAACATAAAAAAAATCCAAGGGAAAAGTTGAAAATCAAAAAAATCTATAACTTCACCCTTATGGGTATCCTCCCAATTTAGGGAAAAAAATACTCTCCCAAAAAAAAAGGGAAACCAAAGAAAAATATTAGAACATAAATTATAGAAATGTAATAGGTTGTTACAAGTATGGTACCTTCAATTGGTATCAGAACAATTGTATGAAATTTTAAAGCCATGAAAAATTAAATTTTTAATAAATTCATGTATAGGGTATAAAAATGATCCAAACACCTTATAAGGTGATTCAATCATATATAGTATTTCCAAATTGTGACCATCCAAATTTTTGAATTAGATTGAAATTTTATTGAGGGTTATTAAAAAACACACACAAACACATATATATTCATGTGTGTTTGTGTGTGTAGTTTTATATGAAGGCAGTCGGGGTGGTTTTTAACATTTAAACCAAACATTAACTAGAATTATGGTGGATAGAATAGTGATTTTTGACTGGGGGATATTTCAAAAAAAATTTGGAATTTTTTTAAAAAAAACAAAAAACAAAAAATCCAATAGGATAGGTTTCAGAAAATAAATTAACAAGACAATTTTGAGGGAAGGGGGTAGCTTATTTCTTCCATAATCAAGGTAAAAAATATAAAAATGGAAATATGATGGGTAGTTTTAACGAACAAATAAAAAAACTAAAAGGTGTGGTAGGCCCACCATGTGACGCAACACCCCAACCAAACCCTGGATGTGGTCCACCACTGATGCCACCCTCATGTTTCTATCCTCCTTCCTACAACACCACACCTATTTCGTGACCTCACCAGCTAATCTTCCCCATCACCACTACTGTAATCCCCTATGGTCTATTATTATTCAGACTCTCAATTGGACATTGAATAGCCTCCAACACCCTCAACCACCGCTGTGTAAAGATATTATACTCGGCTAGCCTCCCATCACCCTACCTTGGCTGGATCATCATAGGGACAAATACTGAGCCATCACCTCCCATCCACCAACCTTCTGCTAATAACCCCCCCTACACAACCTCCTCCCACTATAGGTGCCTCTTTTCGACCGCTGCTCGCAGCCTTTTTCGGTGACCTGCAGCCAAAATCAGGTCAACCCAACATGAGATAGGTTGGGCCAGGTCCTGCCTCACCTACCCACTCCATTACGGGTTTAGCCTAGACCCAAACCCCCTTTAGGGGTTTTTTGAGCTATTACGATACTGATAAAAAATTTAAATTTTAAAAAATATTTTTAATTTAAAAGTTATATTTCAAAAATTAATTTAATTTTTTGAAATATAATTAAATTAAATTAGAACTAAGAGACATTTTTAATTTAATTAAAATTAATTCAATTATTAAAATTCAATTAATGTCCTCGACATAAATTTATTGAATCTATAGTTTTTATTTAAAATTTAAATTGTTCCCTAGATGATCTTGAGCATCATTCTACCAATGTATATTTTGATTTAATTTATTTAATTATTTATTGCAATTGGGTATAACGCATGTAATAATTAATTTTATTTTGACAATCTGTGCATCATCTTTTTGGAACTTAATATTTATAAGGGTCTGCATGTCCACAAGAGCTAAATTTCATGTGTATTACACATTCTCCAGACCCCTTCGCCTACATGTGAATATTTATGTATTATGAATAGGAAGTTGTTAGACTTGGACCTGTTTAGATGAAGCAATATTATAGACAAGACTGTGATACATTGGACCACGGTATGAGCTATGATAAGAGTTATAGATTAATTATGTATTTTTACCCTAGGTTCACATTTAACCCATTGAGTGTAAATGGATCAACAAATATCAAATGTTAAAGATCAATCATGTTTTTAATTTAATTTGTGCATTGTTTATTATTTTTTTGTGAGTATACAAGTGAGTAAAACCATATAAAATAATAAAAAATTAATGCATAGTCAGTTTTGAGTGTGATCACACAGTAAGTACATGTTAGATAGAAAATTATTTAATTCATTGGGAAATAATAAAAACCCTCAAATAAATATTTAGTTGTAATGAATTCTGTCGTTTGAGTTTGAACAAAACCAGGTGTACGAGGTGCTAATCATCCCTAATTGAGAGTGTCTCCTACCACTAGTGAGTTATTATGATATGGATGAGTTGAATTAACAAAATATGGTATCAAATAAGTAGTAATAGATAGCTTGTTATATCTTTAGAGGAAATGTGTTGAGTATATTGAGATTTAGGATTTTCAAAGTCGGGACTTCACTCAATAGTTCAAGGATCTGTGAGTTAATGCAGTTGGCCAGCCAAATTCCTACCTTGAAACTCTATGAGTACTGGGAAAGTCATAACATAAACAATGAATAGAGGTCTAAAGAATCCTTACCACTAGAATAATCAAGTCATATAGAATTATGAATTTAGTAGTGAGGGACACTAGGATTCATTAAAATACTGGGATACATTTAATGATTTAATCAGTAATGTCTGATCAGTATTCAAGATAAAAGTATTTATCTTTTAAATTTGTCTTTTGTTGAAGATTGAAAATAATACCATAGACATACTGCGATTAATTCTAGAAAAATTAAATTTCCTAAACAACATGAAATTACAAGAGTAGTATAGACGCTTACGCAAAATACTATGTTATAAGAAATTCTATGTGTTGTAGTCCCACTACCTATTAAGCTACCTCATGAGGTGAGCATGTGGAAGATGCTTTCATGAGAGTCATGTATGACAAATTTAATGTTTACATCATAATTCTATCATCAACATATGATGTGATTTGTGGATTTAACATCAGTACATAGATGATTTTATATGTTTTCTCATCTCCAAGAATCCTAGGATGAAAAAGTAAAGAAGGACATGAATTAGGTGATGATTACACTTAATACATGTAAATTAAATGATGATAAATAGTATTTCAATACATCCCTTTCTTATTTCATTTTCACCCAATTTATTTAGTTTTGTTCAAGATTAATAAATGAATATTAGAAAGAGAAAATATTCCATTACCTTTGGGTAAGGTTTGCTAAGTTGATAAGAACTTAAATGGATACTAACCTTTTAGTTCTTATGGTGAAAAATTTGAAAGGAAAGGAGAAAAATCCAATAACAAGTGTGATGTCAAATAAACCTTCAAAAATTACTTAAAAGTACAAAGTTTGATTATTATATACTAGGTTATTTTATTTTCATGTCATGAGATAATTCTAATAAAGATAAATAAAATAGACTGAATTGAAGAAGAAAGTAGTCGCTTCTTTTTCTGGTATATTCATCATTGTATGTGATGTTTCTGTAATACTCCTTGTGTATTGAATACAATATGCCTATCATACATGTGTATTGAAATACAGTAACCAAGTAAGAAAATAAATGTTACATGAAGTAAGGTGAGTTCTCCAAGAGACTGATAAAGGGTGATTCCTAAGTCAGTGGTGTGAAGTAAAAACATCTTATTTCCAAGATTAATGATTCTAGTTGAAGTTTTGTTGAGTATTAAAGAAAAATTTATTTCATGTGTCCTTTGGCCACATGGAGAGATTATTATAGTTTCTGAATGTATGTTTTTTATGGTGTCTTATACTCAAATTAAGGTTTAGTAATTATCAAATCATTAACAATAACCAATGAATATAAAATGTAAGACTCACTTATACTCTTTTATGGTAAGATAAATCTTTATAAAACTAAACCTAATTTTCAAGGATATACCCAATATAGTTTTAGAATTATTGGATTTAAATACCTTATGTATTATTGACACATTTAATTATTTAGTTTTTGTCAAATAAACCTTTATAAATAATGGCAAGACACAAAACTTTTGGAATTAGTTTAACAAGAGGGAATAAACTATTCCTAAGAGAAGCTAGAGGTATATTAATATACCCCATAAGGTTCCTTTAAGTATTTTAAGGGATATAAAAATGAATTATGATATATGCATGGTTTGAATATATGAGTTTCTTTGGGCCAGTGTGCTGAAGAATATCTTGACCAAGCATTAATATATCATGAAATGTAGAGTGGATTTGTTCCTAAAATCACATTTATTTATACACACCGAATCTATGAAATTAGTAAGGAGGATCAATGATGAGTATTTCATGAAAACATTGATCAATAAAATGTTGTGTGGTGTAATTCCAAAATGCACATTTACTTGTAAATATCAAAGTCATGATGTAATTAAAAGGGGAATTAATGTTAAGATTCATATGAATTGTAGATACTTCAATTATTTTTCATATCATGATTCAAAAATAGTGGTGTTATCACATAACCATATTGCAACTATAATGATAAAATGGATATCATATGAGTCATAGTATGATATAAATCCATTATTTCATAAGAACATGTGTTTAGATTCAAAGAGTTTTTTAAGGATATAAACAAACATGAATCAATCAAAACATAATGTGCATGAAAGTAATAATCCTAATTATCATTAAGGATATTACAGAAATACCAGATATATAAAAATTATATTCAATTGATGGAATATATTTATATTAAAGGGTGAACATATATATTTGAGATAGTGGGATAATGATTGACTTGGATTTAGTCAATGAATATGCACAAGTAGTTGGAATAATAACAAGTTCCACAAGATCTTGTGAAAAAATATTGTTCCAAAGACACTTAATATGTTGGAAGAATGAAACCATAGAGGTTTTTTTTGTATTCACCTAAACTAATGATACATTATTCATTGAAAATAATTAATTCCATAAGGAATAAGTAAATGAAAATAAATTATGATTGACAATTTCAATTAAAAATTCAATAATGGATTCCATGTATCAAAGTACATGTGCTTAGTTTTTAAATGTTTCAAATCTTGATACTGTAGTGATATTCAAGAGAAAAAATACATGGGTGGTACAAGAGTGGTATGAATAAGGAAATATTGGTTAAAAAATTTCATAATTACCAAATCCATTATAATTTTACTTGTCATAAATACATTCTATGATAATCTTATTGGGAATTTAATGTTAAGACCGTAAATCTTGGAAGGTGTTTATATGATGCAAGAAGATTTGGTTGATGACACCCTATAATTCCAATATGGGTGAAAGTTATTGAAATATAATTAAGGATTTAAGTAAGTAATAAGATCATAGAATATTTGTTTGGAAAATATTTTACCATGTGTCCAAAAGAGGTTAATGTTAACTCCACAATTTTACAAAGAAAATATGTTTAACAAAATATAAAAAAAATATTCAATTTACAATTATTTATACCCAAATGAAAGTAAATATATAGATATTAACTTAAATTATCAACCTAATTTTTAGGGAACTAAATCTACCGAGGTAGGTCTAATGGGTTTCTTAGACCAAGTCAAAGTACATATACTGATGAGGTATTGAAAAATATAAGTTGGAGAAATTCGAGAGATAATTGTTACCAATGTCAAATGGCATAAATCTATCTAATAAGACATGAATGAGAAATACGAGAATATTAATGTGGTGAGTATAATTCCATAAGATTATACGATGGAACAATCACATATGTCATGCTATGTACTAGACGAGATATTTTCAACATATGTTTTATGGTAGGAAAAAATCATTATAATATAGGATAACTACATGATAAGCAGTTAGAACTATCCAATTGTTCTTGAGAGATTACAAGGAAGATGTAACCGGTACTTGAAGATAGAGGGACACTAATTATAAGAGGACACAAACTACTCTTCCAATATATCAATATGATCTAATATTATAGTTAGACTACGATAATGAGAAAGAAAACATCATTCAACCAATGGTAGGCATATCTACAAATACCAAGTGTGTTGTGGCTTCTAATACAACTAAAGAAGTAATGTAAAATACAAAAAAATTTGTTCCAGTTCTTGGAATTTATCCTAGTAAGTAATTTTTTATCATAATATAAAATATGATAATCCTACTACTAGTACTAGACAAGATGTCAAGTTTTGACAATGGATAAAATGAATATACTAAAGGATATCATCTATTTAGGAATATTACTTATAGAGGTGTTGTCAGAGATAGCAGAATTGTCACATAGTGGAGATGTGATAGGCCTAATGACTAAATTCATAACTTAGTAGAAGCATGATCTTATTATGTAGTAGATAAAAATGATAGTTAGCAAGTTGGCTCTAGTACAAGTGGGAGTGTTGTAAAAGTGGGTGCCTAGACCCAAATTTAACAATAATTTTTATTACCATGTCATGTATACAGTTAATTATGAATGATGTACATTTACTATAATAGTTTTGATATTCATACATACACTATTTACATGGTAATGTCCATAGATTACTTATCATAGGAAAAGGTTATAATAGTTCCCAAGCTATAATGAGAACCTAGAGATGTTATGAAATTAATCAAAAAAATATGTCCTATGGTCTAGAAAAATCACATTTATATTTACAGATGATGTATGAATATCAGGTTTTGGGGTCTCATTACCATTGATACATCTTCTTTTAAAGTTTGAACTTAGTTATCTCGAGTAGATGAAATCACGAGGACTAACCCTCCAAAAGGTACGCCACATGTTTTAAGTGTCATTAGTAGTTCCTATATACAAACACATATTGTAACATATAATTACTTGTTTCATGTATTCATTGACCCTTTTTTGACCCTCTATGATTTGGGTCTTGTTTTGGGGTTATTTTGGGATAATTTAAGAAATTTTGGAAGCTTTTCAGGATATTCATTATTGGCTCATAGTTTTCCCAAACCTTGCACCCCCAATACAAAATGTGTAACCCCTAAATAGTGGGGAATGCACAGTTAGTGCACGATTTCCTAAACCATGCACCCATATAGGGGAAAACATACTCCTTATGATAGTGAGTCCATAGGGGGTGTGTGGTTATAGTGTACGAGTTATTTAACTGTGTGACCCTACCTAGAAAACCATATCCACTTTTTTAATTTAGTTAAAAAATTATTTTAAAACTTATCAAGCCCCAGTTTAAATGTCTAGACACCCCATTAAAACCTAAAACAATTTTCTTGGATTTAGGGGCTGTCAAGAATTTATTTTGGCTCCTCCAAACCCTTTATTTAGTAGATCTAAGTGGCGTTGATCTCATTCGATCTTTTCCAGGTAAGTGGATCGCTTCTCATATAGTTTCTTCCAGTATCCCTTTATATCCTCCTTAGAGAGTGTTAGATCATCACGTTTTTGGTGGATCTAAGCTCCAATTCATTGGATCTAATCTTTATCTTGTTAGATATTGATTTTAGATCTGTTTTTTAGATATTATTTTCCTTCGATCATTGTTTGCATTCCAGTTGCAGGCATTGATCATTTGATTCTATGATTTATAGGTAGGTAGTTTGATTTTAGATTTTTCATATAATTAAAACCTTGAATTTATTGATTTGTTTGAAATATATTTAAATTGATTTATAAAGCCTTCATTTTAAGTGTTTTTATTATGGAATTTTAATTGGAATGGATTTTGGAAAAAACTGCAATTCCAGTGGAATTAGAATTTAGGGTGTATTTTGAAAATGAAGAAATTAGTTAAATGATTTGAAATTTGATTTGAGAAAAAATGGATTAAATTGAAATTATAACAACCAATGATTGGTTTTGTATTTAAAAATCATGAAATGGTGAAAAAACCATGTTTTGGTTTTGAAATTGAATTGAAATATTGAAACTAAAAAATGAGCAATTGAATTGTAAATGATAATTGATTTAAAACGAGATAATTTTCCATTTTTTTATTTATTGATTGAGAGAATGTGATCCTAGGTAGTTAGTGGGTAATTTGGGACAATTTTACTAGGATCTTGATCCCATAACAATGCATTTATTATGAAAACTCTAAAATATCCTAGTTCGGCATGATTATCCCCAATGGGATTTTCATGAGTGCTATTTGTCCTTAGCCTAAGGGATGTGTGAACACATGTTTTATCATTATCACTGATATGAGAAGTATGAGGATCATATATCAAGAAACTAATGTAATTTAGAAAATATGACCATGGTGCTTGTTGGGATTGTTTTTATTATATATTCCATTGATTATAGAACTATTTTATTCATTCAAAATAATTTTTATAAATGATTTTATATAAATTTTTTATTTAATTGATATTTGAAATGTTTTCCATATATTTAAAAGAAAACATTTTTTGTTTTAAATATGAAAATGAAATGTCATGTCATAAATTAATTTATTTAAATTGAAATCATGATTTATTTTATTATTATGACATATTTTATAGAAAACTTGGTGAGATGCTACTGTGATTTATAGATCACACCATACCTTTTTCTTCAAGCATTTGTAGATGTTCTTATACTAGTTTTGAGAAAAGGGAAATCACCACTTAGAGGTGGTGGATATTCTTAATCCTTTGGAATGTGGAGTGGGGTTATGAATGGTGGATCTTTTGACATCATGGAATGATGTTTCATTTGGGATTTTTGAGTTTTATCTTTCTAGATATTGAGTAATTTTATGATGTAATGATTTGGGTTTTGTTATACCTATTTTGTTTCTTTTACTTTTTCTCTTTGGAGTTTTGAGTATATTGACTTGTAATATTTTATCTTCTGTTTCTTGTGGAAAATTAATTCCCTCTTTGATCATGTGTGATGTTACGTTCTAGTTTTCAAACCATTGGGATCAGAAACACTCTTTGAGCTATGTTAGTTTCAACACAGGTATCATGATACCAGGGTATCTGGGATGGTTCACGATAAAGTGGTATCATAGGTGAAATTTGAGATTCTTTCCTTGATGTCAATATGTATTTTGGGTTGTCCTGGTGGATAATAGGTAGAATTCTTAGGAATTAGGTGGTAGTTGTGAGCAAGTGTCTGATTAGCTCTCATCGTAACAAGCTATAAGTCACCATGGGTGGTTTGGGAAAACCGTATTGAGGAATAATTTGATCTAATTATAGTATTTTACTGTCTTTTTATTTGGATATGTTGAACTCCAACTATTGATATCTAATTTGAAGGGATTGATATTCTCATTTCTCTTGTTTGGGTTGTTGATTTGAGTAATCTTCTGATGTCTTTGGTGTTGTTTGTTGATGTTGTGTAGAATCATTCCTCCAATAAGACATTTGAATAGGCTATGATTGAATGCTTCTGGTGATCTATAGTGAACATATCCTCCCGTGTACTAGAACCATGTTGATAACATTATGCATGCTATCCAAGCTCTGTGATATGCACTTTCACCCATTCCTATTCAGGTGCCATGTAACGACCCAGAATTTTTTAAATATTATAATTATGTTATATAGTATAAAACACACACAGCACATAGATAACCTAATAAAAACATTTTTTCATAAATTTATAATGAAATAAGTGGTATTTATAGAAATTAAAGAACCCATATAAATAGAATAGTCACTTGACTGTTGGAATAGTAATGTGACCATTATGAATAGTAAAACGACCACTAGAATAGTGACATCATCCATGGAAGTATAAATAAAATTTAGGTATCTTATGAATGAAAATATAATATATTTATATCATGGAATAAGTAAATAAAAGTTTTAAAAATGACATATTACGTATTGGTATTTTTGTGAAATGTAAATGTTTATTTAAAATTTTATAATTAATACAATGTTTTATAAGAAAATTTATTTTCATAGAATAGATTCATATATTAATATTTTGTTGTCTTATTATTATAATATAATTTTATAAGACCTTAAATAATGTTTGAAAGTGTCATAAAATTAGTTATAATTTTAAAATATGTATTTTTCAAATAAAAGAGGATTTTAGTTAAAAATTAAATTTATTAAATTTAGAAAATTATTTTCATAAAATGTAGTACATTTTTAAAATCTATAAATATAAAAATGGTTAGGGTTATGTTTTGGGATTTTTCTAAAATAATTGAATTTTTAGTGAATAGAGAAATGTGATAATTTACGGTATTTAACATTATAAGTAAATAAATGAATTTTTGAGTCATGGTTGAGTAATGGATGATGTAAGTGGTCATTATCTCAAAAAAAAAATATATAGTTACTATAATTAGTCTCAATAATCAAAATTATTTATAGTCTTGAGCCAAAATAATAAACTAATGAATAAAATAATAAAAAAACACTCCTCTCCACCACTATAAATACTACCCATAACCACCTCTTCACCTCACACCATATAAGACATGGATATTGATTATACTATGTATAATTACTCTCCCAAACCTCTTACCCAGGTTCTGGTATTATTGGTCTCACCAAAAGACCATTTCCAAGTGCCTTAATGAGGTTCTCAAGGAGATACCACTCAAGAGCTAAAACCCTCCCTCTTTCTCTTTTAATTAATTTTATTTTCTTATCCTTCCCTCACCTACCCTATACAAAGTAACATGACAAATCATGTATCATATATATATACTAGAATTATATTATTTTAATTTGATATCCATCATCAAATCTCAACTCTTCTCTTTTTAGCTTAAAAATAAAAACATCATGTGTGATGTGTCGATTCACCACCTTCATAGACAATGATTTTTTTGTTTTCTATTACCACATTCATGGCTAGTTATAAAACCATTATAATGGTTAAATAAGACTATAAAATGTATATTAAAACTTTTTTTATGTCCTAAAAATAATATATATAAACATTATTAAATAATAAAACTAAATTAGTTTGGGGTAATAAAAATCCACCAAAATAAACTAACATTCATCATAAACATTTTATCTAATGAATCATTCTTAAATCTAAAGAAAAAATTATATATAAGACCATTTAAAAAGGTTAAGATGCATAAATACCATATAATTATACTTCTAGAGTTTTTATTCCATTTTAAAATAACTCCCATAATTAAACTCAAGGGAACCGGTCCTAAAATCATGAGACGAATGCTGCTAGAACGAAAAAATTGAATCTTATAACCCATCAAAAATCCATAATTGAACTTAATAAAATTATAATAAATAAAATACATGTATAAGAGTTTATAAATTAATTAATTACTAGATATAATTTTATTATCCAATACATTAAGTGCAAGTGCAGAACACTTTCAAACATAAGGTAAGAGATTCTTTCTGAACCTCCATTTTTTCCTTCAGGTTAGGATTTATCTCTCTTTACCCAAATGTAATTATTAATTATTATTATGTACTCATCATAAATTATTTTTTTATGTTTCAAAAATATGTACCTAGATTAATTACTATTTCTTTAATGGGTAAATATGTGCTTTATAAGGTTCCATTTTCAATTCCTCTTGATAAGAAAAGCCGATTAAAGGGAACTTCCTAGTTTCTTACCTAGTTTCAAGTACACTCCATAATATATTTTAAGCCAGAAATTTTTTATAAAATAATTATTTTTATCATGAAAAAATATCTTAGATCACTTCTGGTTTTATGAAAACAATTATTCATTTTTCGTCTTTAAAGACTCTTTTATTTTCCTTTATATCGCACTAAAGTGAGTCATTTCTAAAGGTTTATTAAACACTATTTTTACATATTTTTACTTAATTTGGACATAATGTATCATTATTTATGATTATTTTTCCCTTATGAATGTAAAATTATGATTTAAATGAATTCTTTATTGTACAACATTATGATATACCCATTGGTTATTCCATATGACATGACTTATATATGTATTTCTTTACATGGGTAATCCTTATGTTTATTCCTTATGTTTTATTATTCATGGGGAACACATATGCATGAAAATGTTATGATGGTTTCACATAGATAATTATGCAATTAATTGGGTAATTTTTAGTCTCATGAGACGTCATGTTGGGATAGGGAGTAAACCATATTATTTTAAGGGACTTTGTCTACCATGTGATACAGTCTTTGCAGTTAGCATTGACTCATGTTTATGTCATGTTATATATTGTTTCCAAATTTCTATGTTGTCATTATTACATGATACCATGTTTTATATGTTATTATTCTATATGTTTATTAATTTTTCATTCCTTTTTTTTCATCCTGTTATGCATTCTAAACCATGTGTTATGATTTATTTCCATGTCTATTCCCTTACTGGGATTTTTAGCTCAACCCTGTTGTCCATATATTCCCCAGGTTATCCTATATAGATGTAATAACTAAAATGAAGTTAATATATCATTAGGGATGATTAATATAAATATATTTTATTCTAATTTCATGTTTTAAGTGTTATGTACCTAATCTTCCAAAGACACTAAACTTTACAATCCTTGGTTTGTATTTTATGGTTAATTATACATAAAATCATGTAATAATATTTATAAAAGGCTAGGATCATTATAGTTGGTATCAGAGCATGGTCTAGTTATTTTTGGGGATTAATATTATAAAACTTTAATAAGAACTATAAGGATAATTTTATCACTATGGATAACCTAGATTGAAACCTAAGGAATCATAAATTGGTATATAAATTTCTTTTATAAGTTTTTCATTATATGTTAAAAGTTGATTTTTTTTATATTATTATTTGATAAGTATTCAACCCCTATGATTTTATTTTTATTTTCTATTTAATGGAAGGAAATACGATAAATACCCTCACCTATTTTCACCTTAGTATGTAAAACAAAATTTCAAGGGTGAAATTTCACATGGGGCTAAGAATGTAATGACCTAGAATTTTATCAATCGAATTTAGTATAAAACACATATGTAACATTTATAACCTAATATAAACATTATTTTCATAAATTAAGAATGAAATAAGTGCTATTTATAGAAATTAAGTAACCTATACCAATGGAATAATAACTTGACCATTGGAATAGCAGTGTGACCATTAGGAATAGTAAAATGAACAATAGAATAGTAACCTTACTTATAAAATTATAAATAAAATTTAGGTATCTTATGAATAAATATATAATATATTTATATCATGGAATAAATAAATAAATGTTTTAAAAATGATAAATTAAGTATTGGTATTTTTGTGAAATGTAAATGTTTATTTAAAATTTTATAATTAATATAATTATTTAAAAAAAATTATTTTCATAGATTCATAAATTAATATTTTTTTATATTATGATTATAATATAATTTTATGAGACCTAAATTAATTTGTCAAAGTGTCATAAAATCAGTTATAATTTTAAAATCAATATTTTTTAAATAAACGATTATTTTAATTAAAAATTAAATTTATCATATTTATATTTTTTTAATAAAATGGATTCCATTTTTTAAATCTAAACATTTAAAAATGGTTAGGGTGATTTTTTGGTATTTTTCTAAAATAGTTTAATTTTTTGATGAATAGTGAAATACGATAATTTATGATATTTAACATTATAAGTAAATAAATGAATATTTGAGTCATGGTTGAGTCATGGATGATGTAATTGGCCATTATATTGAACTGAAATTATCTAGTTACTATAATTAATGACAAATATAAACACTATTTATAGTCTTGATCCAAAATAATAAACTTTTGAATAAAATAATAAAAAAATACCTCTCCCCTCCACTATAAATACTACCACTCACCAACATTTATAGTCACACATTATAGGACTTTTATCTTGCTTATATTATACCCAATTATTATCCAAAACCTATTCCCATTGTTATAGTCTTACTAGACACACTGAAAGACCATTTCCAAGTGTCTTAAAAAGGTTCTCAAGGAGACGACACTCAAGAGGTAAACCCATCCCTCTTTCTCTTTTAATTTGTTTTATTTTATTATCCTTACCTCACCTAACCTATATAAAGTTACATTATAACTTAAGTATAATATATATACTAGAATTTTATTATGTTAATGGTATATTCATCATAAAATCTCATCTCATCTCTTTTTATCTTAAAGAATAAAACATCATCTGTGATGTGTCGATTCACCACCTTCATGGATGGAGAATTTTTGTTTTCTATTAACACCTTCATGTCTGGTTGAAAAAACATTATAATGGTTAAAAAATATTTTAAAATTTATATTAAAACATTTTTTATATTCTGAAACTAATATATATACATAAAATTATATAATAAAACAAAACTAGTTTATCATAATAAAAAATTCACTAAAATAAACTAATGTTCATCATTAACCTTTTATCCAATAAATAATTATCATATATAGAAATAAATGATATATGGGACCATTTACAATTATAGAGGTGTATAAATAACACATAATTCAACTTCTATAGTTTTTCTTCCATTTGATAAGAACTACCATAATTAAACTAAAGGGAAAAATCATGAAATGAATGCTCTTGAAATGATGAAATTGAATCTTATAAGTCATAAAAAAGGTTATAAATCATCTTAATAAAATTATATTAAATAAAATACATATATAATAGGTTCTAAATTAATTAATTAATGGATCTAATTTGATTATCCAAGACATTAAGTACAAGTGCAGAACACTTTGGTACACAAAGTAAGAGATTCATTCCGAACATCCATTTTTTCCCTTGGGTTACGATTTCTCTCTTTTTATCCCAATGTAATTATTAAATATTATTATGTACTCATCATAAATTATGTTTTTATGTTCCAAAAATAATTACCTAGATCAATTATTCTTTATTTTATGGGGAAATACATGTTTTATAAGGTTCCCTTTGGATTACCTCACAATAAGAAAACCCGATTAAAGGGAACTTCCCAGTTTCTTACCCATTTTCAAGTACACTTTATAAACTGTTTTAAGATACTAATATTTTTATAAAATCAATATTTTTATCCTGAAAAAAAAGTATTAGTTCATTTATGGTTTTATGAAAACAATTATGTTTTTTTTCATCTTGAAATACTCTTTTATATTTTCCATTAAACTGCATTAAAGTGGATCATTTCTAAAAGTTTCTTAAACAATATTTTTACATGTTTTCATTTCAGTTGGACATCATTTATCATTATTTATTTCTATTTTTCCCTTATGAATGTCCAAGTGTGATTTAAATCCATTATTTCTTGTATACTATTATGATATGCCCATTGGTTATGTCATATGACATGACTATGATACTCGTTTCTTTCCATGGGTAACACTTAGGTTTATTAATTATGTTTTATTATTCATGTGGGACACATAGGCATAAAACTATTATGATGGATGAACCCATATACCACTCCAATGCATTGGTTAATGTTTAGTATCATGAGACATCATGTTGGGATATAGAGTAAACCTGATTTCTTTATGGGACTTTGTACAATATGTGATATAGTCAGGAAGCTAGCATTGAATCATATTTATGTCATTTTACATATTTCAACCACATTCTTATCATGTCATGATTACATGATCCCATGTTCTATATGTTATTATTCTATATGTTTATTCATGTTTCATTTCTTTTTAAGTCATCTTGTTATGCCTTCTAACCCATGTACTATGCTTTATTTCTATGTTTATTACCTTACTATGATTTTTAGATCATCTATTTTTTCTATGTATTCCTTAGGTTATCCTATGCACATATAAGAGATAAAATAATGTTTGGAGCACATTATGGATTATTAATATAAATATGTTTTATTCTAGTTCCATGTATTTAGTTTTATGTACCTAATATTTTAAAAACACTAGAATTTACGATCCTTGGTTTGTATTTGATGGTTAATTATGATTAAAATCATGTAATAATATGTATTAAAGGTTAAGGAAATTATAATACAGCTATGGAACCTCATAGGGATGAATCATGGAATCATTCTCAAGATTTCCTTCGCAAGAATACATTAGTGTTACGAGGATATAATGATCCTAAAGATACTGAGGATTGGTTAAGAAAGATAGATCTTATATTTGGTTTCTTGTAAATTCCTAATTTGATTAAGGTAAAATGTTCCACCTTTAATATAGAGGGATATATCTAGAGATGGTGGGATTTGATGGTAACAATGAATAATCACAAGGGTTTAAACTGGAAAGACTTTAGAGTTATTTTCAAAAATAAGTTCTATACAGAATCTATGGTGCTAGCTAAAGCTATAGAGTTTTTAAATCTCTATCAGGCTGATAGGACCATGATGAAGTATGCAAACCACTTTACCGGTCTTGTGTAGTTTTCATTTGATATTATATCAAATGATAAGATGAATTCTCGACAGTTTGAGATGGGTATTCAATAAAATATCCATTTTCATGGTTTCTTAATGAATCTCAATTCATATTCTAATGTACTGTATAGATATTTGATGGTTGAACTTGATCTGGATGGAAAGTCAGGGTTGATGGGAGTTCCTTTTTCTCCTAGTGTAAGATATGTGAGTTCTTTTAAAGGAAATATGAATCGTGACGAGTCTCATGGTGGATCATGACAGAAGGGTTCTTCTAGACCTCATGTAGTGCCTGATAGAGTCTCTTTGACTTGTTTCCAGTGCGACAAGGTTGGAAATTTGAAATAGGGTTTCATTAAGGCACCCAAGATCTATAGTTCCTACAGATGCTCAGGTCACTTTCATAAATTATGTTACATATTTTCTGATACACATAGTGGAATAGGCTCATCAGCACTAAAAAGTACTATGGTGCAATTAGATGCTTCAATAACAAAGGGGCTCCAGCCATAAGCATCTAGAAGAGAGCTTCTTCACGTAATGGAAGAGCCTCCAAAGGAAAATGATATGGGTCCAATGACTGTGATAGGTACCATCACTATAGATTCATCTTTAGTGACTACTTTATTTGATAATGGTGCATCTTACTTGTTTATGTAGACTCATATTGGGAACCTTCTAAATCTCCCTATAAAGATTTTGTCTTATGTGATGGATATTACTATGCCCCTCATAATGAAGAGAGATAAGGGTCTCTATTATCCTCCCCATATATTTTCTTTATCAGAGATCAATCTTACTTATAATTTTCTAGTTCTTGACATGAAACCTTTTGATGTCATTTTCAAGATGGATTGACTCATTGCTAATAAGTACCAAATCAACTGCTATATTTTATGGGTTTACTTTGCCATGCATGAGGAGGTGTTTCATATCTTTCAAGGATAATAGGAATTGAGGTCGAGTAGAGATGAAACTTATTATATGGAGTAGGGGAAAGTAATATTAGTGTTTCCTTTTGATCTGGAGTGGGATTTTGATTGATGATCTCCCTTTAGTTGTTGTCAACTTTCCTGATATGTTTTCTTATGATTTCTCTAGTGTTACACCATTAAGAGAGGTAGAGTTCTCTATTGATTTAGTACATAGTACTCAATTAGTATCTATTCCTTCATACCTTGAGGAACTAGATGAAATGAAAAGTTGTAAGACTTAATTGGATGACATGTTAGAGAAAGTATTTATATAACCGAATGTGTAACCTTGGGTAGCATCTGTTCTCTTTGATAAAAAAGTTGATGGAAGACTTCACCTGTGTATTTATTTGGAAACTCAACCAAGTTGGATTCTATGATGATCGCTCTCACTATGAAGGGGTAAATTTTGTTTGGGATGAAAAATGTTTGAGTTTTTTTGTTGATTTGAAATGTATTTTGACTTATGATCCAGTGTTAACTCTTCCAGAGGTTGGGTAGGTCTATGTGGTATTTTTTGATGCATTAGGTTAGGGTTTGGGATATATTATTATGAAGGGTTATCACATGGTAGCCTATGGTTCTCGAAAGCTTAGGCCACACAAAAATAATTATCTAACCCATGAACTTGAACTGATAGTCATGATTCATGAACTTAAGAGTTGACGACATTACCTTTTGGGAGAAAGGTTCACCTTGTATTCTGTCTCACCGATCGGTGTGTCCTCAATCTATCTCACCGATTGATGTGTCCCCGATCGATGCCACGAGGTTGTCGGGGGTTTCTTTCCCCATTTTCTCATAACCCTTAATTTATGGTTTAATGACTCTTTAATGTGGTTTGCGGCTATTTTTAAAGACCCTAAATGATTTTCTAGATCTCCATGAGTGGGGAGACCCTCGACTAACCCAAAATTTGTGTCACTGTTACACGTTTTCCTCTGTTTAAATTAAATATTTTAACTCACACCTATTATGTACACATCTTCAATGAGAATTATTAAATAAAAATTAATTTGATCATGTTTAACCATAAAACTGTGTGGTAAAACCATGATCTTCATTTAAATATGTTCAAGATTTTAATCCCGTAACTCTAAGATCTCATCTTTTATCGTACATGGATTATTTTTTTTCATCTTGGCCGGTCTCTTTTACTTTCCTTGATGCGTTTGGAGCCCCCCTTCTCGAGGCTAGTGGTGCACCTGTTCTGGAGCCATCCTACTCACTTTTGGAGTCCTCAAAGTTCCTCCCCTGCAAGTCACACATCCCAAGTTATTGGCGCATGGAGAAAAACTTCGATCATTGATCATCCAAGTTGGGTATTTTTTCCTTTGTATTTCTTTACTGTGTATCACGTGGGGAGGGTATGATAATCTTTCTTTAGGGTGTGCATGAAACCAAACCTTAACAAATATAATAAATGGTTTCTAAAGAATGAAGGGGGTGTTTGATGATGCTGTTGTACTCCTTTAACTTTTTTTATATTTTGTGAATTACATGGGCTTATGTCCACTGAAAATCGTGGCTGTTGTTGGTCCTTTCTTGCACACTAATAAACCTCTATTTTTTGGATAATTCTATAATTGGATGGATGTAACATGAAAATTGGTTAATCACATAAACTCATTTGATTAAATGGATTCCCAATGAATAATAATCCCTGTGTGGTCACCCCGGTTAACCAAATGGAAAGATGGAACTAATGGAATAGTGTCTTTAAATATGAAACCCCCTTTCTCTATTCTGGTGATTGTGTGGTTGTTCTACTTGATGCTTGTGGGGTGACATGGATGGGTATGAGATCCCCTGTTGTGAAGTTGTTGGTTTGTGGATCTGAGGGCGTGTAGGGCCGTATGTTGGGGCTTAGTTTGGTTCTAGTACTTCGAGGGATCTCACAAATCCCTTTTGTTGTTGTGAATTTACAAGAGAACCGAGTGTGAATGCTTAATTTTATTCTTGGTTGTTTTTTCTTCCTTGGCTTGTGGCTATGACTGTTAGTTTCTCGATAGTGAAGAATTAATTAAATGTAACCACTTTAATGTGATAAAAATAATGGGTTCAATGGGAAATTATTTTCCAGGAATGAGTCATGACTTGGTTGTGGCTGTTGTGCTTTTTATGAATGAATAGTAATGAGGGTGTTTGGGTATGGGATGGTTTTGGAACCCTTAGGTTGGGATGAGTTCTTATTTACCTATATATATTATTTAGTTCTCATGTTTCTTATTCTCACCCCACCCAAGTTGAGCACTTCATGATGAACACCCCCATTTCATGTGGGAGGGTGTTTTTCCCAACACTCCTATGAGTGGATGGTTATTAGTGCCATTTTTGATCCCTTTACCGAATAGCCCAAGACTCTTCAGGTAGGCTATGATGGCCTGAGGTCCATTATAGACCAATATTATTTGGGAAGGTTATGTTTTGGTGGTTTTCTCATGTTTGTATGGGAAGGTTGTTTCCCAAGTGTCTTTGGGATGAGGCCTATGTGTCTTCGGGCATGGCAGTAGTTGTTTGGGACCATGTGTCTTCGAGCATGGTGGTAGTTGTTCTGTCCCAGGTGTCTGCAGGCATGGTTATGTGTGGTTTTGGTGGCCCAGGTGTTTGCAGGTGTAGCTATGGTTGTGGTGGCCCAAAATATTATTGTTGGGGCAGTAGTGGGACTATAGTGAGAATGGCAGGGAGGTCTAACGTGTAGGATGTATTCAATAACCAGTGGGAAAGTGGTGCAGGGTAACCAAACATCGATGTGTTATTACTATTACTTTACTTGACTTGCGTTATTTGGGGAGTGTTCCTTGGTGAGGTTTGGTTGGATAGTTCCCTTGCTAGGTTCTTTGGCTATCTCCTTTTCTCACGAGGCATTAGAATGCCTCACCACTTGTGCATGAGAGCTTTTGGTTTTCCCTACTGAGTATACCTGTATACTCACCCTACGTATATAAAAACTTCTTTCAGGTTTCTAGGAGGACTTAGAGGACCGTGATAGACCCTATTAGCTCAGACACCAGGACTGTTGACGTTACTGATTTTCTTTTCTTTTGGTACTTCCCTTTTGAGCTTTCTTGTACCTTGTAGCACTTTATTTGGAACATGCATATGGGAATGGATTTTTGGTTTTACTTTACTTTTACCTTCATTTTTGGAGTTGTTTGTGTTTTTACCATCTTATCTTCTAATCCTACTAAATAAAAAGGTTAATACCTTCCATATTATGTGTGATTATATACCCTTGGTGCTAGTCACCAATTAGGGACATATTAGAGGTGGGACTCAGGGGTCATTATCTCTCCTTCAACATGAGGAAGGAAGGGTCTAGAAATTTTCTCATCTCCGTGAAGGCGGGTCATGAAAAAATTGTATCATAGGAAATGGTTGAGAGATAGGATAGAGCTCAGGGTTAGACATAGTGAGGATTGCATGGGATGGTATGGAAATAGTGTTAGGAAATATTTTTGCGTGAATAGGCCAGGGAAGACCGGTTAGGACACAAGATTTTAGATCCCCCCATGATCCGATGCAAGGACTCATGAACTAACGAATTACTAAATGAGGATACACTGATTGTAGGGTAGAGACCCTAGGAAAGGTATACATATCATAATTAATTGTGTTATTGTTTGTTCTGGGAATTGAAATAAATATCAATTTTAAGAAAAATTTAAAATAAATCTTCTACACTAATTGGGCTTAGGAATTCCTTATTTACCTTGTAGATATGGAACCCAAACGATGACCATGATTAGTGTGGGTGATCAAGGCCCAATAGGCTGATTTGGCTGATCATTAGAGGACTAATCGAGATGAGGAGGATGACCAGTGGCAGAGGATGCTTCATGCCTTTCAGCGGCAGACCCTCAGGAAGTACGATGGTAGCATCTCATACATGGATACCGAAAGCTGGCTCGAGGAGTTGGTGATAGATTTTAGCTTGATTCAGGCTCTGGATGAGTACTGGGTTCTGTTGGTAGTTAGTTAGATGAGGGGGGTAGAAAGTCAGTGGTAGAGTGTCTACCTCAGAGAGAAGATGGAGAGTGAGATATTGTGGGCTAACTTTAAGAAGGAGTTTCAGGCATAATTACTTTATTATACGATGAAGGCTGTGAGGAGGTAGGAGATACTCTCCCTTCATTAGGGGTGTATGTTAGTGAGGGAGATGGGGATCAAGTTCAAGGATCTCCTTCATTTTTGTCTGAACCTTTTTTCGGATGAGGAGTCTCGGGTGAGTTTTTTAGAGGAGGCACTCCGACCTTATCTTTAGTATGTTGTCACTACCTTCACCCTACTGACGTACTTTGAGGTCCAGAAGAAGGATTAAGTGGTAGAGAGGATACAAACACTGATAGGTGTGCCTTGAGAGAGGAGATAGTTGGGATCTTCAAAGGGGAAGCCCATCAGTAGTAGGACTTCAGTGTCAGGGCCTTCCAAGTTTTGACCAGTGGGGAGCAGGCCCCAGCAGTTCCAATTTCAATATCTCGATCCTCGGCCTTTCTTTGTGGGCCGAAGACCAAGATTATTCATCTATGGTAGTTGTGGGAACCTTCGTAATCAGTGCCCGGACTGAGTTCAGTACCGTGGGGGTGGGCAGGTTCAACACCCATCTCAGCAGTAGCTATTTCCAGCCATGCTCTTTCAGTAGTAGCAGTAGGGACAACGAGCTCCCTCTCCTCTGAGAGAAGACATTGCAGGAGGAGTCCGACCTTAGGGAACTCCTTAGGGACCTCGACTAGGTCATGTTCAGGGAGGCATCTAACAACTGAGGGGCAGAGGAGCTGGGTGTGGGCAGTTGCACACAGTAGAGGCAACAGTTCCATCAGGGATGGAAGTTGTTCGAGGTACGATCATCTTGTTTAACACTCTTGCCTGTGCCTTGTTTGATTCTAGAGATTCAGAATCCATTGTTACACCCAGTCTATCCCATTCCTTGGGCCTAGACATAGAGAGACTCTCCATGACCCTAGTGCTGAGTTTTCTTGTTGGGGGTCATACCAACCTGTTTGATGTTTTTCAAGGATGCAGAATGATGTTGGGGCTGTATCAGTGTAGTGGGAATCTTATTATACTTCAAATTCATCCATATGATGTCATCCTAGGAATCAAATGGTTGTTTTCTGTGCAACCTGTTATTGACAACTTCTAGAGAAGAGTCATGTTATTTGATGAGGACGGCCAGCGTGGGGATTTTTTTGGTGAATGGAGTTGTTAGGTGGGGAGACTGTGTGTGGATCCTATTCTTTATAAGTTGGATGATATTTAATCAAAATAAATGGATGATGAGATGATGGATGTTTCAAGAGTTTTTAGAGAGTTCATGGATGTTTTTCTTGAGAAGGTTGTGACTCTACCCCCTCGAACTGATGTTGAGTTTAAGATATACTTACAACCTGGTGCCCGTATAATTTTGATGGCTCATTATCGGATAATGCCATCCGAGTTTTGGGAGTTGCGGAGTCAGAATGACGATCTGATGAATACAGGTTTCTTCCAACCTAGCATGTCACCATGGGGTGCTCTAATCTTGTTCACGAAGAAGGAAGATAGTGGTCTCAATTTGTGCATAGACTACCGAAAACTGAATCAAGTAACATTCAAGAACTACTACCCTCTCCCGAGGATAGACGATATCTTTGACCAGTTGAGGGGAGAATATTAGTTCTCTAAGACCGATCTACGGTCTGGGTATCACCAATTAATGGTGAAAGACAGTGATATCTCGAAGACTACTTTCAGGTGTAGGTATGGGCACTTGGAGTTCATATTCATGTCGTTCGGTGTTACGAACGCATCTACAGTGTTCATGGGGCTCATGAAATCTGTTTTCCACAAGTTCCTAGACTGGTTCATCATTGTGTTCATTGATGACATATTGATATACTCAAGATCATAGGAGAAACATACTAAGCACCTCAGGATGGTCTTGGAGATCCTTCGACATCACCAGATCTATGGGAAGTTTTCCATGTGAAGGTTCTTAACACAAGAAGTGCATTTTCTTAGACATGTAGTGTATCAGAAAGGGGTAGCAGTTGATCCATCAAAGGTTGAAGCAGTTGTTTCTTGGGAAGCACCCAAGAATGTGACAGAGGTTTATAGTTTCCTATGTCTGGCAGACTATTATTAGACGTTCATGCCCGACTTCTCTTGAGTTTCAGATCCTTTAATAGCTTTGACCAGAAAGGACTAAGCCTTCGTGTGGAGTAAGCAGTGTAGGGAAGCTTTCAGCTATCTAAAGGAAAGGTTGTTCAAGGATCCATGCCTCATGTTTCCAGAGGAAGGAGTGTTGTTTGAGGTGTTTTATGATGCTGTTGGACATAGCCTAGGGTGTGTTCTAATGCAGCAGCGGTGGGGTGATCTCTTATGGGTCTAGGTAGTTACATCCCCATGAGCGTAACTA
This sequence comes from Viscum album, assembly GCA_963277665.1. Lineage (NCBI taxonomy): Eukaryota > Viridiplantae > Streptophyta > Magnoliopsida > Santalales > Viscaceae > Viscum > Viscum album. The sequence goes on along the minus strand of OY728136.1, from coordinate 1,502,213,920 downwards.
TGGCACACATGACCTGGATCTCATAGCGGTTGTGTTTGCACTAAAGTTGTGGTGGCACTACCTCATTGAGGAGCGCTTTTTGGTCTTCATGGATCACAAGAACTTTAGGTATATCTTCTCTCAGCAAGACCTGAACTTGCAGCAACAGAGGTCAATGGATTTTCTTCAGGACTACAACTTTGAGATTTCCTACACCTTAGGAAAGAGTAACGTGGTGGCTGATGCCTTGAGTTGAAAGTCATAAAATGACGTGGTCTGAGAATCAGAAGATGCTTGGAAAGAAGTGGAGGAGTTGGCTTCCCTAAACTTGGATGCAAGAGTGGAGGATGGTAGAGGCTATCTGTTTCAGATGAAAGTACATTCCTCCTAGTTTCAGTAGGAAGAGGAATCTCAGTAGGGGGATGTAGAGGCTGAAGTGATGTGCGGTCGTGTTAGCCAGGGAAATGCTCCAGAGGGATGGTCATAAGATGAATAGAATCAGCTGTTGTTTCATGGAAAGTTTTTTTTCAGTAGAAATGCACATGAGAGTTCTTGTTCAGTTCCAAAACTCACCTTTGGCTGTACAACTAAAAGTTTCTAAGATGTACTGGGGATTGAGGGGTCAGTTTTTGTGGCCCGGTGTGAATCGGGAAGTGGTAGAGTTTGTGGCAAGGTTCCTGGTGTGCCAGTAGGTGAAGGATAAACACCACATCCCAGGAGGTTTGTTTCAACCTTTATATGTACCCAAGTGTAATTGGGATGAAATATTGATTGATTTCTTCACAGGACTACCCAGGTTTTATAATGGTTGTGATGCTATCTGGGTAGTGGTAGACCGACTGACGAAATCAAATCAATTTCTAGCGACCAAGGAGTTGAGTGTGGTGGATGCCTTGGCACAAGGATACATGGATGAAGTGGTGCGATTTCATGGAGTTCCAAGGTCCATAGTCTCAGATAGGGATGCATGATTTACCCCACGAGTCTAGAGGGGATTGAAGCATGCTTTTGGCACCCAACTACACCTTAACACTACTTCCCACTCACATACAGATGGGAAGATAGAGAGGACCATCCATACATTGTAGGATATTCTATGAGCATGTGATTTGGACTTCAGGGGATCGTGGGTATGACACTTGCCTCTGGTAAAGTTTTCCTAAATCAATAGATATCACTCTACCATTAGCATGTCTCCATTCGCAGCCTTGTATGGGAGACCATGTCGCTCATCCGTGTGCTAGAGAAAGGTCAGGGAATCAGGTGTTCTTGGCCTGAAGGTGGTACAGATAACCACATAGAGAGTTCATATTGTATGAGATAGGATGAAGGTAGATCAGGACCGAACGAAGTTGTATGCCGATCATAGGAGGAGAACCTTGGAGTTCAAGGTTGGGGGCCACGTGTTCTTGAAGGTCTCCCCTCGACATGGGCAAATAAGGTTCGACAAGGGGATAAATCTCTCTCCTAGGTTCATCGGGCCTTTCTAAGTGTTGGGGAGAGTAGGTGAGGTAACATATCAGATGGAGTTTCCACCTTAGTTGGAAAGGATCCACAATGTTTTCCACATCTCCCATATTCATTGACATCTACACGATGATTTCCATGTCATTGAATGGGGAGAAATGTATATAGAGGATGAAGCTATATTCCTGGAGTGATCAGTGAGGATCAAATATCGAAAGAAGAAAGTTCTTTGGGGATGAACCATCTCCTTTTGTTCATGTGTTGTGGAGGCACGGTGGCCTTGAGGAGAATACTTGGTAATGAGAAGCTCAGATGCGTGCCCAGTACCCAGAGCTGTTTTGAGTTTTGTTCTGTTTTGTTTTTGCGACTTGTTTGTGAGGAAGTACTAGAACTTGTAAACTATGAAATATTTTGTTTTCCTTGTTATCTAAATGTGTATGAAGAGTCGTGACTATTGGGAGGGGAGGACCTGATCCCTAATCAAGATGCATTAGCGTGGGTGTGATTAAACCCGTGTAGGCGAGTTAGTGCCACCCAAAGCAGATAGTATCTTGAAATGGAGGAATGGAATCCATAATCCATATGACTGGATGATGTGACCTTTGTATGTTTGTGTACTTGAGGACGAAGTGTTCATAGATGTCGAGGAGGTTTACTCCTGAGAGGTATCTTCGAGGTGGTTGTTCAGCCCCCTCTCTTTTCTTTGGGTCTAGTTTCAATTCTCAAGGACAAGAATAGTTCGAGAGGTATCTGATGTAATGTCTCGGACCCTCATGGTCCATTAATTTATCAATTTCTAGTGTTGGGGCACCCTAGAAACATCAACGAGTCGTAAGGGAAGTGGTGTCAGTGGAAGGGTGTCACCGTGGTGTCACCCATCGATGTCACTGATCGGTCTCACCGATCAGTGTGTCCATAATCGGTCTCACCGATTCGTGTGTCCCTGATCGGTGAGTCTCTAATTAGTGTGTCCCCGATTAGTGACTCTCCAATCAGTGTGTCCCCAATCAGTGAGTCACCAATTGGTGTGTCACCAATTGGGGAGTCACCAATCGCTATGTCCCCAATCGGTCTCATCAATTAGCGCCACACCCGATCGGTGCCACGAGGTTGTTGGGGGTTTATTTCCCCAGTTTCTCATAACCCTTGATTTAAGGTTTAATGCCTCTTTAATGCGGTTTGAGGATATTTTTAAATACCTTAAATGATTTTCTAGATCTCCAAGAGTGGGGAGACCTTCAACTGACCCAAAATTTGTGTCATTGTTACATGTTTTCCTCTGTTTAAATGAAATCTTTTAACACATAGCTATTATGGACACTTCTTAGATGAGAATTATTAAATAACAATTAATTCTATCATGTGTAACCATCCAACCGCATGGTGAAACCATGACCCACCTTTAAAATCGTTCAATATTTTAATCCTGTAACTCCAGGATCTCTCCTTTTATCACCCAGGGATTCTTTTTTTTCTTCTTGGCTAGTGTATTTTCCTTTCCTTTGTGCGTTTGGAGTCCCCCTTCCTGAGGATAGTGTTAGGCCTATACTGGAGCCTTTCTTCCACTTTTGGAGTCGTCAAAGTTCCTCCCCTGTAAGTCACACATCCCCAGTTCTTGGCGCATGGAGAAAAACTTTGATCGTTGGTCATCCAAGTAGGGTTTTTTCCTTCATCTCTATTTACTGTGTATCACGTCTGGTGGGTATGATAATGTTTCCTCGGGGTGTCAATGAAACCCAACTTTAATGAAGATAATAAATGGTTTCTAAATAATTAAGGGGGGTGTTTGATGATGCTGCTGTACTATTTTACCTTTGATTATATTTTTTTAATTTCATGGGCTTATGTCCTCTGAAAATTGTGGTCATTGGTGGTCCTTTATTGAACACTAATGAACCTCTATTTTATGGATAATTCTGTTATTGGATGGAAGTAACATGAAAACTAGTTAATCACATAAACTCAGTTGATTAAATGGATTACCAATGAATAATAATCCTTGTGTGGTAACCCCAGTTAACCAAACAAAAACATGTAACTAAAGGAATGGTGTGTTTAAATATGAAAACTCCCTTGCTCTATTCTAGTGATTTCTGTGGTTATTCTGCTTGATGCTTATGGGGTGACGTGGATGTGGATGGGATACTATATTGTGAATTTGTTGGTTTGTGGACATGAGGCTGTGTGGGGACATGTGTTAGGTCTTGGTTTGGTTCCATTACTTATAGGGATCTCACAGATCCCTTTTCATGTTGTGACTTTAGAATAGAACCAGGTGTGAATGATTAATTTTTTGCTTGGATGTTTTTTCTTCCTTGGATTATGGCTATTCCTTTTTGTTTTCTGGTAGTGAAGAATTATTTAAATGGAACCACTTGAATGTGATAACAAGAATGGGTTCAATGGGAAATTGTTTTTTGGGAATGAGTTGCGACTTGGTTGTGGCTGTTGTGATTTTTTATGAATGAATTGTAACGAGGGTATTTGTGTATTGGATGGTTTTGGAACCCCTAGGTTGGGATGAGGGCTTGTTTACATATATGTATAATTTAGTTCTTATGTTTCTTATTCACGGCCCACCCAATTTGATAATTTCATGCCGAACACCCTCATTTCATGGGGGGGGGGGTGTTTTTTCCAACAATCCTATGAGTGGCTTATTATTAGCTCTTTTTCTGCTCCATTTCCTAAATAGAACAAGACTCTTCAGACAGTTTGTGATGGAATGAGATCCATTATAGCACAAGAATCTTCAGGCAGGGTATGTTGTGGTGGTTGGACCAGGTGTGCGCAGGTAGGTTGTTTCTCAAGTGTATTCGGGATGAGGCCCAGGTGTCATTGAGCATGGAAGTAGTTGTTCAGGCCCATGTGTCTTCAGGCATGGTGGTAGTTGTTCTGGTCTAGGTGTCTATGGGAATGGTTACATGTGGTTATGGTGGCACAAGTGTTTTCGGGCATAAATGTGGTTGTAGTGTCCCAAAAGGTTATTGTTGGGGCGGTGGTGGGACTGTGGTGAGAATGTAGGGGGAGGTCTGATGCGTAAGATGTTTTCAATAACCAGTGGGAAAGTGGTGTAGGGTACACAAACATCTGTGCATTATTACTATTACTTTACTTGACTTGTGTTATTTGGGGAGTGTTCCTTGGTGAGCTTTGGGTGGATAGTTCCCTTGCTAGGTGCTTTGGTTATCTCCTTTTCTCATGGGGCATTAGAATGCCTCCCCAATTGTGCGTGAGAGATTTTGGTTTTCCCCACTGAGTATACTTATATACTCACCCTACGTATATAAAAACTACTTTCAGGTTTCTAATAGGACTTTGAGGACCATTCTAGACCCTATTAGCTCAGACGCCAGGACGGTTGACGTTGATGCTTTTATTTTCTTTGGTACTTCCCTTTTGAGTTTTCGTATACCTTCTAGAACTTTATTTAGAACATGAATATGGGAATGGATTTTTGGTTTTACATTACTTCTACCTCTATTTTTGGAGTTGTTTGGGGTTTTACCATCGTATCTCCTAATCCTACTAAATAAAAAGGGTAATGCCTTCCATATTACGTGTGATTCTGTACCCTTGGTTCTAGTTTCCACTCCGGGGCCTATTGAAGGCAGGGCTCATGGGTCATTATCTCTCCTTCAACTTGAGGATGGAAGGGTATGGTAGTTTTCTATCCCTTCCCTCATCTCGGTGGAGGTGGGTAATGACATGTATATTCTTGATCATTTGGAACACGGAGTGGGGTTGTGACTAGTGGATCCATTAACATCATGGTATGATGTTTACTTTGGGATGTTTGAGTTTTATATTTCTATATACTAAGTACTTTGATGATGTACTATTTTGAGTTTTGTTAAACCTATTAGGTTTCGGGTACTTTATCTCTTTTGAGTGTTGATAATACTAAATTTTAGTCTCTTATATTACACTGTTTGTGAAAATCCATTCTCTCTTTTATCAAGTATGATCTCAGGTTCTAGTCACCAACCCATGGGGATCGAGAATGACCTTTGATCTATGTTAGTGTCGGATCTGGTATTAGGGTACTAGAGTATCCAGGTGGGTTCATGAAACATGTAATGGTCGCTTGACTTGATATAATTATCAATTTATACTATCTGATCATGTACTTTTATACAAGTTAAAAAAATGAAAATTAATTCATGGAAAGGTAACTTGTGTTGAGTGCGTCATTAGGGGTATGGCATTGGTTGAATAATCAAAATGGAATTTTTTTCTTTCAAAGGAAGTGATATATCAGATCCAGTTTACTAGGATGATATTATATTCAATAAATCCATTTTCATGTTAGAAGAAGGTAAGTCCATATGGAAAGGTTAATGAATAACACATAATGAAAATATGATGACATGAAGTGTGTGTCTTGATTTATAAGATATCACGAGACATAGAGATTATATTACATGGAATGTGTTTGTAGGAAATATTGTCATTTCTATTATGTTTCCTTATCTATTTAGGGACCTTGATGGATTTATGGACTTTGACCTTGGCCTATGAATAATATTCACTATTATTTAGATAATGGCTTATAGGGTCACACACTAATCATATTTTAAATTCTTCTCTATTCTAATGAATAGAAGTTTAGGACATGATGAGTCATACTATGGGGTCCAGAATTTTCCTGAGAATATACAATCATCAATGAATAAATAAATTCATATTATTCAAGTTCATAATAATCAGTATTAAATTTATTTAGAAGTATTAAATTAAATACATACAAAAATATTATATGAACAAATATTACTTTAATATTCATGGTTTGTTTAATATTTATGGGAATATCGAGTCAAGTTAAAGACTTGATTTTATCATTTAATATATTTATTATATTACAAGTGATAAAAATATAAATGATATTTATGACTTAGTGCATTAGTCATAAGAATCCATTTATAGATAATTTATTGGGTATAAATATCTTGGGGTTGACTATCCATTTTCAATTATTTATGACATTAACATAAAATGGAGTTGGTGGAGGATATCGTGTAATAGACTATACACTACAAAAAAGTCAAGATCTCCTCTCTCCTATATCCCACCTACTTGAGATAGAAGTATTTATTCCAAGTAAGCAATCACATATCTCCTTCACAAATCAATGGAATAGTGTAGCAGTGATCATTGGGATGTCAAAGTCTTTATCATATCTTCACACTATGACTCAGAATTCAACGCTCGATGCTCTCAAAAACTTTTTAAAAACGTGTGGATGATCTATAGGGATCAGTATTTTGTTCCTTCAATTAATGGTCATCAGTGATGAATTTTTGAAAAATGTGACTTCAAATCAATTGAGGTAATTGTTCATTTTATTTTGTGCTTAAAAATATTCACATGGGATCCTCAGGTAGTTATACCGAGATGTGCAATACTAGAGATGATGTAGTTACACTATTTGATGATGACAAATTTTAAATCTCTAGACCATATGCTTCTAATGCATGCCCCATTACCTTCAACCATGTCTCCTCACGTACATGAGAGTTAGGCCAAGATTGAGGTTCGAGACACCTGTCTATTAGGATTTTATGAGGCAGATTTGATGCTGGAAACTCGAAATCATGTCGTTAAAGGTCAAGTGATTGGTATTGGTTCTCAATTAACGCCTTCCAGTTATTATGGTATTACTACATGGTTACCCTCCAACTTGAGTATAGCTTGTGAAAAGTCATTATCATCATATATAGAGTATGAGGAGAGGTTTTTATTTCATAATGAGATTATAGAGAGCATGTATTGAGAGTAGGAGGAGGTTCACCGGCAACAACAAAAACAAAAACTTGAGGTGCAACGTTGATGGTAGGAGTAGTAGCACAAATAGATGTTGGAGTACAAATGATGATTTTTTATGGCATAGGGATGAAGTTCTCTTTACCTAGTCCTTCGAATGATCCTTCCCCTCCACAGTGATCGATGGTATTTATTCATAAACATATTATGATTATTCTTATATGGAAATATTATATGTAATGTGGCTATTAATTTATATGTGGAGAGTTCTATATATTTGATTTTTTAATTTAAGATTTTCTTGATGAAATTTAATACACACATGAAGGGAGGTTTACCAAGCAGTAATTATTGTTAGGTCAATCTCCCAATACCCTTAAATATATGTTGTTTAGATAAATCTATTTGGGAATATTGAACTTATCAATTAACATAGAGAGAAGTTAAAACCATTTTAGGATTATGATAACATTACAAGTGGAGACCTGACCCTAATCAAATCACCTTTCATATCTCATTTTTTTCAATATTTTACATTACTTTATTGTTAATTTTTTTTTTAAAAACCAAAACCAAAACTAAACCTTTTTTCTCTAATTTAAAGCAACCAAATAATTTTTTGTACACACCTCTCTAGAATAAAACCTTAGGTTACCATTATAACTACATTTATCCTAAGAATATTTCTTTTTTAATGCCCTACAATATGTGTGATTCAAATACCTTCATATGTTTTCAAGTCAGGTAAAGAATCTTGTTGGGAAAAATCCCTCAATGTAACTTTGCGGTGTTTTTAGGTAGACTATGTTTGTTGAAAAATTAGGTTGACAAGGATGGGTGTGGAGTTATAACATGATTTTTGATAAGGTATGTTGAAAAATATCAAAGACATAGGTATGGAAGCTCTGGAAGTGATAAACAAAATTGGTTCTACAAGGTGGCACTATTTACCAGTGTTTTCCAAATTTTTGGGGTCCAAAATTTAGGGAATATCTCAAGTTCTATGAAAGTTTCATTTCCAGTTATTCTTCATGAAAATATGGAAAAGGCAAAAAATTTGTGAAATTTTGGTGTTTTGAGAAAGAACAGTGTTTCAAAAAAGTTTAGTGATTCAAGAAAGTTTGGATTTTTGTGAAATATGGCTTAGTTTCAAAGTAAAGACGATATATTATGTGATTATGAGTAGTTTCACAAATGGAAAATTTCCTTGAAGTTTTGTGAATACACATAGTTTCAAGAACAATAATTAATAGTTTTAAGAAAGGGTAGTAGTAGGATTGAAGGTTTCTCAAAGGGTAGAAAATTTCTATAAATAGATGTATACCCCATCATTTCTAGAGGAAGCCTTAACAAAAATAAAAAAGCTTTAAATTTTTGAGATAATTTCATAAAAGATTTCCTTATGTGAAGGATTCATAAGAATATTAGTTTCATAAAGGAAGACAGTTTCACAAATGTGAACATTTAATGGAAAATTGTGATTTTTGGGAAAGATGAAAAAGTTTCACAAAAGGTTTTGAGTTTCTTGAAATTAAATGTTTTATGAAGGTTTGGAAAGTTCTATGAATGGTTTGGTAGTTTTAAAACATTTGAGAAAAAGGTTTTGTGAATGTAAATTTTTCATGAATTAGAAGGGATTGCCTAGTAATTTTGTGAAAAAGTTGTATTCATCAAGTGGATGAAATTAGAACTTAATGATGCACCAAATGAGGTGTAAAACGTATTAATTCAAGTGATCAAAATAATAATATTCTGAAGGAGAGGTGAGAACACTTTAGTTGAGAGGTAAGTGAGATTTCAAATTGGGATTGGTCGTAAACCAAGAAGGAAAATGAGTCCGCTCTGAAATTTGTGGAAAAAAATATTCTTTAATATATTTGGTACATAAGAATATTGAATTTTTATTCTCCTAGGATGTATCCCAGTGATGGTGAACTAAGAAAAATTGACCTCTCTCGTGCATTCTTTTATTTCTATTCATACATTGCTATGATAAAGGGATATAAGAGTGTTTTGTTTAATAATGAAACAAGATCTGAAGAGGTAGTTGTTTTAATCTGTCATATCCAAATTCAACACCCCACCTCTCAGGGTATTTAACCTATTTGGGATAACAAATTTGACTGTGCTAATTCAACTGCTAATGGTAATTTTGCTGGCATCAACCCACCCCCCCCAAAAAAAAATCCTTCCAGGAATGTGGCATGTTGTTACTATGAATGAAAATATCCTATAATAATATCAGTATTTAGGATCTCAATAGTAATATTTGAAGAATAATTGTATCTCTCTATTGTTTTTTATTTTATGGAAAATTCAAAAATGTTGTCATAAAGGTTGGTGTGCAATTTTACAATTTTCAAATGAAATGGGATTTTGAAATTCTCGCACGACATCATGAGAGGTTTTTCATGTTAAATGGTGATTTTCCAGATACGACTGGTGACACACTGTTAGGGATACTAGGAATTGTTAGGGAATAAGTCCAAACATTATCAGACTTCAAAAATCAATAGGTAGAGGTTGTTGGAGTTGAGGGTGTTGGGCTTGGTGTTCTTAAGATAGTTATGCAGGATATTCAAAAATTGACTGAGGACATTGAACAAGATAAAATCATCAATTGTTTCTAATTTATAAATAAAAAATTATTACAAAATAAAAGAGAGTTATTGATCTAGGCCCTACAATAGCATTAACTTCTAATCTTATTTCCTTTTCTACACCATAAGAAACTCTAGTATATGAAACTATAGCTTGTGAAAATGAACTTAAAGTTCCTGAACAAGCTGTTGTAGTAGTTGAATGAAACAAGTTGGATAGTGGTGTAACCCATTAGTTCATATATTCGAATAAAGTCCATGGAGCAGGGATGATCATATGGGAATTTTTTTGGTGTGAATCTATCAAAAGGATGCATGATAATGAACCACAAAAACACTGTCTTATATTACCATACTGACTTGTTCTGCTAACTTAAAATGACTCAAAATAAAATTTCTTAACTTAATATGTCCATAATTATTGGATGCCTTCACCAAGGAATAAAATTTTGGTGCGCGGGTGGAAGTGGTGGTAAGGGACTATCATCATTTGGTAGTAAGGGGCTATCATCATCTAGAAATGATGTTGTTCAGATCCAATATGAGATGGTTTGAGGCTGAGAAAATTTCTTCAAGACTTCTATAGGATATTCCATCTAGTCATTCCTTATATAAAATAAATACTATAATGACCATGATGCGGGGTAATATTTTAGGGTTTGTTGAGTATCAAAAAAATTCTCTAAATATATACATGGAAGATCATAATGCCTTAAGAGACCTAAATGAACTTATTGCTACTAAATGATCCATTACATATTCCATTAAAAAGGAATCTTTGGAAAAGGGAATTTTTGAACTCAATACTTTGAAGAATCATTCATACTTTTATCAAACCTTTCCCTATGAGGGTATAGTGAGATTTTAAAAGGGAGATAGAGGGAGTGGTAGGGATATTATGCCAATGGGTGGAGTCCATGAAGTTATAGAGGAAAAATTATTATTTAATATCATCAAAGTTGGAGTATCCATGATTTTTATAGTTGTTTATTATATTGATAGGTTTAATACAGTTTCCTTCTTTACATAGTAGGTATCTAAGGAGCCATGAAATATGGAAATGTATGAGGAAATTCTTGTTGTTGCTAAATGGTTCAGAAATGAAGCTCACTACCTTAAATACCTAGTATCCAAATCAACATGTGTAATTATTATGATATTTCTTCAAATAGGCCTCAAAATATAGCACAATTAGGGGAGATTCACTAGTCATCATCATCCCCCTTTCCCCAGTTTGGAGGACAATACTGATTTGAAAGTTCTAGGCATAGAATGAGCATCATCGATGTTATTGAAAACATAGATTTTTAGTATTAATTTATGGATAATAGTTTTCACACATGATTAAAATGTCATTTTGAATGAAAACCATAGATTACTTGGCTATAGAAAACACCAGAACCATAAGAGGAGGATCTTCACATGTAATTTATAATTAATTTATGAGTAGGAATGGAATTACCTTAACTAGTAATTCTATCTTCATTGAAGGTCTAGTTGACTAGATATCATCTTAACATCATTGCGTTACAAAATTAAAGTGTATATTTTCTCTATTGGTGATCCACACATGTACTACAATCTCTGAACGTCATCCTAGAATCATCAGATGTTAGCACAACTGATCTTGATCACTTGCGTTGTTCATGGATGATCGCATAAAAATTATTCTTAAAGGATGGATAAATTTTGATTTTCTCTTGATGAATTGAGAGAGGTGGAATATAGAGCATTTTCTAGAGTTCTAGATATCTCTCTAGGGATTAAGAGAGTCTCTATATATCCATTTTTCACAACAAGAGTGATTATACAAAGTGTTATAATTCTATATTTATTATGACAGGGTTAGGATTAAAAAATCACACAAGCCCCTTTCAAACTTTACAATTATTAGTTGATATCATGTCCAATAATAATAAAAATAAAAATAAAAATAATAATATTAATCATTTGACATGGGAAACACTTTATGAATATAAATACATATATTCTATACCATTTTCAATTGGACTGTTAAGCACAATTTTTTCCCACATCAACATTTAACGATCCTTGAATAATGACTATTTATTTATTAAATAATTGTCATTTGATTATTTGTTGATAAATATAATAAATATTATATTCATCAAACCTTGAAAAAAATATTTATTATTATTATTATTATTTAACTCACATTATTCTTTAAAATAACTTGTGATTAAATCATGGTGACCAACCAAACTAGAATGAATATTATTTATTCTAACTTGATAAATTCAATACAAAAATTTAACAAAGATTGTAGAAATGCTTAGTGTGTGACCCTCTAGGCCTCTTTCTCAATGGAATTAGGCATATCTGTCTAAAATATAAGGTTAGCATCTAGAAACACACCAATACAACCATAGAGAGATAAGTTAATGTCATAATGAAATCCAACCTCTTACGAATGTTTACCTTGTAATATAATATGTATATCATAATATCTCAAATAAAGAAGGTTTCATGATGATGTCATCAACATTTAAGATCAAAATCTCTTTATTTGACTATTTTAAAAATAAAATTTCTCACTGAACACCATGGAAATGTTTCATCTAGGTAGTTTCATTCCATCAAACGGCCTGATATATCAACTTCATTCAAGGGAAAAAAGAGATAAATCATTTCTCACATTATCTATTAATGAAATATAACTCACGATGTACCCAACACATCTTACTTTTTCATGAGCATATGTCATCACAATTTTCATTAATACATAAAATAAAGTGAGTCATGGCATCCCTCAATGATAATATTAAATTATAAGGATCAATACTCATGTTCACTGATAGGGATATCCAACGACACATGGAAATGTTTATTTTATATAGATGAGTCTATTCTCATAACCTCTCATCTTGAATATTATCAAAGAAAAACATACTGATAAGGTGTTTCAATGTCTTATGAGCCTCCTACTCCAAATAACCTATATTTCCTGTGTCCCATAAGACAATATCATCTTTCCATAGAAAATATAATCAATAATATTGTTGTGGTACCTCCTGAATATCATTATAGCAAGGAACTGATCTGACCTTTTAGTGTGACACATATTCAAAGGAAATTATCACATAGAAATGTTGTGAAAAGAAACAATTATGATGTGATAAGAAACATCATTAATAATGAAAACATGTAATCAAGTACCGAGAATGTTGGTTCTAGGGAACCAACTCCAAGAGACTCCAACATTCACTAGAACTAACTAACAACATATTTCAGTCCACTATCTGTCACATGATACTCATGCCTCTAGTGAATAAAATCTCAGGCAAAGGGTCCACCATATTTTACTCTATAGATACCCTGTTCACTGCAACTTTAACTCATTGAGAAAAATCCCTCAAGAGATGAAACCTTCAAATTAAGTGTTTTTTCCTTTGATGTGACATTGTCTCATTGCAATGGGTCATCAATTCAATGTTATTTCAATAAACCATGATAACGTCTTGACTATCATAAACCATATCAAGATCTAGAACAAAATTTTAAATCTAAATTACATCTTTGGCTAGATCAGAAGCTGAAATATACCCAAACTATGCAGTATAATCATAAAAAACCAACTTCTTAGAACACTTCCAGATCATAGCTCCTCCATTGGGATAAAAAACATATATATACTATGACGTCAGATCATTTTGATTTATTTGAAAGCAATCATCTGTATAACCCATGATGACTAGCTCTTAATATCCCCCATACACCAGAAATGTATCCTTAGTTCATCTCAAATACTTAAGGATATCCTTAAAAATAGTCCAATGTTGTTCACCTGGATTTGTTTGATATAATCCTACCATGATCAAATAATAGGTGGCATAAATCCCCATACATAACATGACATACATGATAGATCCTATCATATAATCGTATGAGATCTTACTAATTTTATCTCTTTCCTCTTATTTCTATCAACATGTTTATCTTAGAAAGATGTATATCATGTGAAATTGAAGCCAATACCTTCTTAGATTGTTTCATATTGAACCTCTTTAATATGTAGTCAATGTATATACCTTGAATTAGTCCCAGAATCCTCTTGTATTTATCATGCATGATCTTGGTCCCTAGAATATAGATTGTCTCACCTAAGTCCTTTGTGGAGAAGCACTTTATCAATAATTCTTTAACTTCTTGTAATATCGATATCTCATTTCTAATAAATAATATGTCACAAACATATTATATTGTGAAATAAACTATACTCCAATTGGAATTCTTGTAAACACATGGAACACACTCATTCTTAATGAAACCAAATTATTTTATGACATCATAAAACTAGATATTCCATGACCCATATGCTTTCTTTAGTATATAAATGGATCTCTGTAACTTAAAAAACTTTTTGTAATTTCTTGGAGTCACAAATTATTCTAGTTCTGTCATATATACATCCTCCTAAAGGTTCATATTAAGGAAAGATGTTTTTACATCCATTTTCCAAATATCATAGTTCATGGAAATATGTTATAGCAAGCAAAATTCTAATGGATTTAAACATGGAAAATAGAGAAAATGTTTCATCGTAGTTAATGTATTGATGTTTTATAAGACCTTTATCCACCATATATGCTTTATAAGAATTTATTTTACCTTTCATGCCCTATTTTCTCTTGAATTCCCATTTACACCCAATAAATCTACTAGAGGATTGATTAGAACCCAAATTTTGTTTTGATACATGGAATCCAACTCATAATTCATGGAATTTTACCATGTTACAGATTTTGAGCTCTTTACTACCTTCTTATAGTAGAGAGAATCATTATTTTCAACCAATAATGGGCCATGATCATTGGTGTCTATAAATCCATATCTCTCTAGTCCCCATAGCTTTCTAGTGATCATACATAGTACTTGTGTTTTAGTAACAAATTATTCCATAGAGACCTATAAAAGTCTATTTAAATACCAATTATTGTTTTTATTGAGCATCAAATTCATCAAATTCAATATTTCTCTCACTATAATCCTTTAATATGTGATCTATCTTAAGAAATAAGACACGTATTGAGACAATTATTTTCTTATCTAAAGGGTTGTATAGATTGTATCACCTTATTTTCTTGGGATACACTATTAAGATAAACTTCATGCCTTAGAGTGATAGTTTGTTACTTGAGTCATCCTTTACAAACACCTCACATACTTATGCATAAAATGTGACAAAACATGTTTCTTTACATTCCATAACTCAAAGGGGATATTATTTGTTTCTTTAGTTGGTGCTCATTTTAGTAAATATGACATCGTCTGTAATGCATATCCCCAAAGGGGTAATGGAAGGTTTTCATGAGTCATCATAGACCTTACCATGTCTATTAGTATATGATTCATCTATTCCCTACATTCCACTATAGTGTATAAAGTGGAGTGAGTTGAGATAAAATTTCATAATCCCATAGAATGTTGATAAAGTATTGATTAAGATATTCACCACCTCAATATAATATATGTTTATTTATTTTCTTACCAATTTTATTCTAAAATCCATTATTGAACTCTTTTAACTTCTAAAAGGATTCAAACTTGTACCTCACCAAGTAGATATAACCATACCTAATCAAGTTTTCATTAAAGTTAATAAAGTATGAGAATCCACCTCTATCTAATACTTGAAAAGGTATATGCACATCAGTGTACATCAATTATAGATGTTCTATGGCCCTTTAAAATTTACCACTATATGGTGATTTGGTCATCTTTCCTTTTAAACAAGTGTAAAATCATTCAAGTGGTTTAAGCTAAAAATATTCTAAGTAACCATCTTGATAGAGCATTGTTAAACACTTCTTGTTTATGTGAACAAGACGGTGATGACAAAACTAGGTGTTATATAATTTGTGTGTATTTTCTTCATTACCAATTGAAAATATTTTATTAAATTATGCCATACCATACCATATTTTATCCTTATAAAAGTAGAGACTCTTATTTCCAAAGTTGAAAATAAATTCATCCATATATAAATAAGAAACGGATATGATGTTCTTGGTAAAAGTAGACACATAATAAAAATTCTTTAAAACCAAAATTAATCTTGTTGGACATGTGAGATGGTAGTCTCTAATGGATAGAGAAGTCAATATTTCTCCATTATCATCCCGTAGATCCACCTCTTCTTTGGAAACATTTATAAATACAATTAGTCCCAATATTTGGATACAAATGTGATCACCACAGGTAGTATATAATTCCCAACTTGTAGATATGAAATATTACAGTTAATAATGAACGCACCTGAAACATCCCCTTACTTATTTGGATGGGTGTAATTTCTCTTCCAGTGTCCTTGCTTGCCACATGAAAAACATATTACATCATGTTTATTTCCTTGCCTTTGGATCTTCTTATTCTTGGAAGGATGGTTCTATGAAGCCTTAGATTTGTAATTATTCTTTGACCCCTTTACCCTATTACTCATCTTCTTATTCACCATAAGAACTATAGGTTTGTCACACCCCATGTCTTTATCAACTTGGAAAATAAGAGTAAGAATTTCTCTAAGTTTCTTCTCACTATTTCTCATATTATTATTCATAATAAAACTAGAGAAGTTTTTAGATAGTGAGGAAAGAATGATATCTATGTTCATATCATCAATGTTTTTAAACCCCAAGATGTCTAAGTTTTCAATGTTGTAAATCATCTTGACTACCTGTGGCCTAGCTGGCACTAACTCTCCATGATTTCACATGAATAATTCATTGTAGATCTCATATCTCTATAATCATTTCTTCTCTTGATATATACCTTGAAGGTGATAAATGATGCTATGTGCATCCATATTCTTATATTTCTTTAAAAGATCTTTTTATGTAGAGGATAACATGAAACATTGTACATTAATTACATCATACACATGTTTTATATATAGATATTCTTCTTGATTAATAGAATATTTGGAAAGCGACTCAAGAAGTGGGGTTTCTAGAAAATACAATTTCTATCTGGGGTGTATTATATTGTGAAATAACCCATACCACTACTAGAAGTGCATTTTGGTGAGAAGGATATCCTTCTATAGTATGGATCACAATGAAATTTTCAAGGACATTTGATTTTTCATTTCTAAAAATTAAAATTATAGAATTAGTACATGTTTGATTACAAAAACAGATTAATAAATTTTAAATTAAATTAAATTCCATTAATCTACCATTATTTTGTTGAAACTTAATATCCCTAACCATAAATTTAAGAATATATTATCACCTAGATATTCTAGTGTAAAAGATCCATATTAACCTTTCTCATAACCCAAACTTGAACCTTATAAGTTATTTGAAGGGTTTTAGGTTGGTATAACTTGTCAACCACATTAACTCGTAGTTCATTGATCTGTTGAGTGGACTCCCCAATCATGAAATCTGGAATAAAAATTTCCACAAACTTTTTTCTATTAGTTACACAAATTCCAACTTAGAAAGTAAACCGTTGATGTAAACCAAGTTAAGTCAACTCAAATCTTTAAGAAAAAACTTCCACAATAATTGAAATCACCCCAACTTGGGTCGGTCAAGAACTTTGAACTGTGAGATAGATTCAAACTTAAGCAGTGAAAGGCTATACGAACTTAATATTTTAGTTTAAAGATTTTTATTTTTATTCATAAATCCCATTTTATCACACTCTTTATTAATATTAAGTGAATTTTACTTAAATGATTAACAATGCATATAAAAAATTCACACATAATTAGGTTATATTTTATTCTATCTTGAATTCTTTGTTAATTCATTTATATGGTGATCATGCTACATCAAAAAAAATAAATAATTAACCATGAAGCTGACAGAAATAAAATATAGGTGTCAGGATCATGAGACTCTATAACGGTTATTTTATCTAGCAGATGATAAACTAACCATCGACCAAGGGGGAAACACCTTGAACTGTACCTTGGTTTTAAGGATATCGAGGCATGCGACATAAGATGATGGATTGTGGATTTTAAAATTTACATCATCATAGAAATTTAACTTCATCTTCTACAGCGATCCAAGTCCTGAAAGAGGTATGAGGATCTCGCATGAATATTTCATATCACAAAATTAAATAAATGGTTACCTCATTTGATTGGATGCATGTTCGACTACAGCTCATCATCAGAAATTGGTACATGAAGGATCCAAAGAGGAACCCATCTATATCATCTACACATTGTTCAAGAGTCTGTACATACACCAGTAATCAAATTCCATGTGCTAGCATAGAGATCCAATGATTCATTTGACATAGCGGTGATCACATCGATCCTGTGCCTTCGATCCGTGAAGGTGTTATTGGATCACTCACTCAGATAGAGGATTCCTCTCTCTAGGATGTAGGGGGAGAGAGTATATTTCAATGTGTTGGGATGAATTACACATAGGAAATGAGATATTAATCTTCTTATATAATGGATGTCTAAAATACCTGGTTAGGGTTCCCCGACCCTCATATATTTAACTTACACTAAATAAGTAATAAATAAATAATTATTATGAACTAAAATGTCATAAATATTATTTATATTTTATTAAATAATTGTAATATATATTAAATATATTACGTGATAAACCAGAGTCATTAACTCGACTCATAATTCCCACTAATATTAAATGAACCTTGAATATTAAAACAAATATCGTTCATCTAATATTATTCCAAGTATTTACTTAAACACTCATAATTAATTTTGATAAATAGATACAACTCAATTATTCTATAATTGAAAAATAATTTATTTATTTATTTTTCAATGATTGAAAAATCTTTGACAACTCTCAAACCATCTGGTAAGGCCCGCCATGTCCTATACACCTAATCACTAGAATATGGAAGAATCCTAAATGTGTTATTGTGTGTGACCATTTAAAACCTTATCTCAATAGAAATAAATAGCATTCACAGACTAAGAGAGGAGTTTAACAACCCATCAAGACCCATAAAGAGATAAGGAATAGTCATAGAAATGAAAATCATTCTACGAACATGTACTGTGTAATATAATCTCTTTTTTACGTGATATCTCATAAAGTAGAATGCACAGTTTATGTCTAATCCATTATTTCTTTATTTTTTTGTTGATTTAAATGTATGGATTTACCTTAAACTACCATTTACATTGATTTAATGAAGGCACTACCATTCTGATAAACTAGTACTGAGATATCACTTCCTCAATTCAAAAGTAAGAAATTATATCTTGATCAGTCAACAAATTTTATACAACCAATGACGCACCCAATACAAGCTACCGTGACACAAACTCAATGACATGATTTTTCCTTGCATCAAAGTACACAATAAAATGACACACATTGAAAACAATATAAAGTTAGAATACCAATACACATGTTCATAGATAAAAAAAACCAATGACACAAGAAACATGTGGTGTTCCTATTGGCGGGTCAGTCATCATGATCTCACATACTAGAGATCACCAAGTGTGAACATCATGAGAAGAAGTTTCAATTATTATGATCTCCTAGAACCTGATAGTCTGACATCAACTATGTTCTGTCACTATGATTTATCTACACCATATGAAATGTTTAAGATTAATTTCATAGTATCTCTAGGTTCTCATTATAGCCTAATAACTGATATAGCCTTTTGATATGACAAATAAATTATAGAAATTACCATTTTAAATAGAAGATGAGAAATATCTGCACCATAATGGTAAGATAACATCATGCATAACTCACTTTATACATGATATGGTAATCAAAATGTACTATTTAGGTTGGTTATAGGGCACCCACTATTACAACACTCTCACTTGCACTAGATACAACTTGATAACTAACCTTGTTAGAACTAACATGATAATATCATGTTTCTTATGAGTTATGGATTTAGTCATGGGGTCTTCCAAATTTCTTCTATGTGGATATTATTCTATCCAAAACTTCACCTCCTTGAGTAAGAATTATCAAGAGATGATATCCCTGAGTATTTCACTTTTTTACATTGTCAAAACTTGACATCTTGGCTAGTAATAGTAGTAGAATCATCATAATTTACATTATGATAGTACTTTACTTACTAGGTGGGATTCCAAGAACTGGAAAAAATAATTGTGTAATATATAGTGCTTCTTTAGATGCCTAAGAATCCACAACACACTCAGTATTTGTAGGAATGATTACCACTAGCTTGAATGAGCTTGTCTTTAAAATTATCTTATCCCGACTACAATATTAGAGCATATCGACTCAAGAAAGAATGGTTTCTGTCCCCTTATAACTATTATCCCTTTCTATCCACATTCTCGGTACACACCTTTATACTTCCTTAAGTATAATCGGATATTTCCGTCTATTTCCCTTGTAGTTCTCCTGGATATAACTAACATTTTCCTACCATAAATTATATGTTTGAAATATAATTTATTTTACAAAGCATGAAATATGTGACTGATCCATCACAGAAACTTATGGAATTAAACTAACCACATTAATCACCTCCAACGTCTCACACATGTCTTCTTAGAGAGATTTATGTCATGTGACATTGTAAAAAATTATCTCTCGAATTGTTCCAAGTTGTATTTTTTCAATACCTATTTAGTATATGTACCATTTAATAGGTCTAAGAAATAGTTAGATCTACATTAGTGTATCATGTTCCCTAAAACTTAGGATGCTAATTTAAGTTAATCTTTGGAGAGTTACTTTCATCCTGGTCTTAACTAAATGTAATACCAATAGTTGTTTTCTATATGTTATCAAACATATTTTACTTTGAAAATAGTGATTCTCCCACTAACCCTTTTGTAGAGACATGTAAAAATTTACCCCAAATGAATATTCTACAATCTTGTTACTTCAGTCCAAAAATGGATTTCAATAACTTCTGTCCATTATTGGCATTTTATGGTGTCACCATCCCTTTATGGTTGCATCGTATAGACGCCTTCCAAGATTGTTGGTCTTGACATCCAATGCTCAATAAAAATGATCACCTAAAGTAGCTATGGTAAGTAAAATTCTAATGGATTTAAACATAATGTGTCACAAACTACTCCCACCAAAGATAATGCAATGAAAAAAGAGAGATAATAACCCCCGAGTTTCACCTCTAGTAGGCCCCTCGGGTTGGTGTCTAGCATCGAGGGTATAAAAATATCACAATATGGGAAGCATTACCCTCTAAAATGAACTAAATCAGAAGACTAGATAAACAAACACCAAACAACTAAAAATCATCCCATAATGCATGAATAAAACAAAAATGATATATATAAAAGTCTCAAAAGTAAATATCAAAAAGAAAAGTCTATTATAAAAACTCAAAAGAAAGTCCAACCCACTAGTAATGTCTATCTCAGTCCCCAAATCCCTCATGGAAACCTGAAAAGATTTTATATATATATATGGTGAGCATAACAGGTATAATCAGTAGGAATATAACCAAGGATTCTAGTTCACATGTAAAAACAGCATGATGATGCACCAATGAACAAAAAATAGAACCAAAAAGCACCTATATAGGTCATCTATACAAACCCATCCTCACCATTGATGAATCACTAAATCATGCATCCAATATAGTAATATAATATCAAGATCATAAAAAAATAGGGTGCATCACTGCCTCTTCCCCACTGATTTACTGCTCTCATGACCCAACGTCGAACATCCTATGCTCCCATCCATTCCACACATATCACATCACATCCCTCCTATACACACCTGGGCCAAAAATCACATCACATCCCGCCCAAACACTCCTGGTCCACAGATCACACCACCTCAAATCCTAAAGACACCTCAGACTACACATCACAACTCATCACATCACATCTCATCCTAAAGACACCTGATACCACACATCACATCTCATCCCAAAGAAACTTGGGACCACATGTCACATATCATCTCAAAGAAACATAGGACCACACATCACATCACACCTCGAAGACACCTGGGACCATACACCACATCTCATCCTAATGAAACCTAGGACCACGCATCATGACTGAAGGAAGGGTGGGGGAGAGGGGGTATCCAACCATCTGTAATACTACCATCCTGGATATTGGGGAAAACACCCTAAACCCAGAACCTATGAGAATTGATAAGGTTATCCAAATCAGGTGGGTCCCATATAAAATGACATAAACATTTATGAAATACAAATAACACACAATACCCAACATAAGGGTTCACATCAACAACACTAGAATACACCACATCAACACCATATACCATACATCAAAATTCACAATTGATACCTCCACTATATGTTGGATTGGTGCAGCCAGATCTATTTTTGATGATGTCTGAGTCAAATGCTTATAGACTATACTGCACACCAAGCCGCAACTTCTATGGGTTGAGCTCCACAATGAGCTCATTGGGGGATATAGGAGGAAACACGCCCCTAATCTAGGGGTCGAAGTCCCTCAGCCCAAATTTTGAGGAACTATAGCAACTATGCCCATTGTAGCAGAGATGATAGACCAACACCAATAGGGAATTATATTAGTACATACTTTTTTCATGACTACAATAGCAATGTGGACTTCTAGCCACTAGACACTATAACATCTTGAACATGGGTGGCCACGACACTATAGCGATATTAACTTACTTCCACCTTTCACTATTTCACATTGGACTTCCTATGCAATTGGTGGAATAGTACTTCATCCTCCTTATTATCCTATTTCAGGATAGGGTTTAGTTAGTGCTTTAAACTCTGAAATCTACTTAGCAATTGTGATCCCAAATCATAATGAAATTATTCCTCTCTGTGGACATAGAGATCATTTCCTGAACCAGTTAAATCTCTGTGTCCAAGATATTCTTCTTATTCTTTTATTTTTCCCTTTTACTCTTCTGTGAATTGTTTTAAGCATTTTTTTCTCTTGACGTTTCTACAACATTATATGCAACACACCACACAACCACCACAAAATCCACACAACATTTCCCACCTTCATCTGAAAAGTTCCACTAATTTTATTCATTAGCATTTTTTTCACATTACACCACTCATTAAATTCATTAAATTAAATTTATTCCATTAATCACATGTCAATTTCCACCTCATTATATTCAATTTCCAACTCATTCATTTATTCATTTCATCCAGCATCTTAAGTTATTGCACTGCTACCCAAGTAACTAACACAAACACACCGCAAAACTATCAACACAACACCACACATCCTCCATCATCATCACATCACACCACCCATGCCATATCAAAACACAAACACATATCTCCTCCATCACACAACCACAACCACCACGTACCACAACCACCGCGCCACAACCACTACCCCACAACACACAATTGACCACATCATATCCATGTTAACCAACCATCACATCACTATCCCATGTACCACACAACCTTCCCAGTCAAAAACATCACCGCACAACAACCTGAAGCCACATAAAGAACCACAAAAATCACATCTGGACACAACAATAACATATCCTAGCTACATATTTTTTTGGGAATTAATCACATTACCTCTTTCTATTAGCTGGTTATTATAAAAAAACCAGATACCTATGGGAAAATAATTATTATCCAAATATAATTTATTTAATCTTTTATTCATGGTATAATTACACAACAAGGAAAAAAGGCCATCACATATGTCAACTACAATGAAATAAAGGATCCCAATAATCACTATTTTGAGAATTGAAAACAAGAATTCATAATAACATCAACAACATATATCAAAGCAAGAAAGCATTTGATACACTACTGGAAAGATGACCTATACCCATGGTTTAAAACTATTGGTATCACCCCCAAAACCATGTGTATATGCTATACCCAAGGTTTTGGGAAGCAGGGGAAACTGAGGTGTAAGGTTAGGTCCCCGACCTATACCCATGGTTTTTAAAATTGTGGGTATAACTATTTTCCACCATGTAATAGACATAGACCCACAGTTCTAAACCATGTGTATAAATATATATACGTTCGCATCACCCAATATATATTAAAATACATAGTCCGTCCTAGAAAAAAATCATTCAGTGAGTTTTGATCCTGTGACATTATGCGCAAAACCACGCCATATCACCAACTCAACTGTGTTAATTACATTTCTGGTTATATATATATATATGCCTAATAATATTAATTTTAACTGCCTGTAAAAAAAAATTAAAACTGGGTTTCGAACTCGCATTGCTGGGATGCCGATGAAGTCCAGTACCACTATGATACATAGAGTTATTTTAATATTTAGATATATATTGATATATATATATATATATATATATATATATATTAAAAACCAGATTAAATAAAACTACCTGTGAAAGTTTTAAACCCACATTTCTCCTACGAGGTAGGACCAGCTTACCACTACACTGGGCATAATTACAATTGAAAATACATTTTTTATGTTATATATATTTTTTTCACTTAAAAAATAATGGACCCTATACCCACAGTTCAGTAAAATCATGGATATAGATCCAAGCTATACCAATAGTTTATGAAAACCATGGTGATAGGATTTAATACAAAATGACATACCCATGGTTCAGAGAAACTATGGGTATAGGTGGCATCTATACCCACAGTTTATGAAAACCATGGTTATAATATTATATACTAAAGTCTATACCCACGGTTCATGAAAACTATGGGTATAGATGCCACCTATACCCACAGTTCAATATAAACTGCGGGTATAGGTTTTCCTGGGATATTCTCATGAATGTTTTTGGCTTCCCGTGGTTATGCAGGTACCCTTTACCCATAGTTTATCGAGAATCGTGGGTATAGGTTAGAAAATGTCCCCTATACCCACGGTTCATAAAAACCGTGGGCATAGATCCATTTTACAATAGTGATAACTCCCCATACCCAACAATTTTAGACATGTAAATTAATTATATGTTTATGTTGACACTTACTATCCACAAAAAGGTAATAAAAATCATATAGATCCCATACATATCACATAAAAGAGTGATAATGAGGATCCCCTAACACAAAGAATCTTTCAGATCTTTATACACACTATAGAGTGAAGAAGAAACACCTACAAAACATAACCACACCACAATTAATCATGGATCAACCAACACTACCCCCGAAGATGATCAAAACACAGAAAAAAAAACATAAACCAAACCAAAATGCACACTCTTTGGTTGGTGTATCCCAATCCATTTTCGATGATGATTAGGCCGAATGATTCCATCGCATACTACACACTAGGCCGCAAATTCATGGGTCGAGCTCCACACTGAGTTCATTGAGGGTTGTAGGGGGAAACACGCCCCTGATCTAGGGGTAGAAGTACCCTAGCCCAAATTTTGGAGGAACTGTATCATGATTGACCGACTATAAAAGAGATGGCTGACTGACATCGATATGCCACTACTCTAGTAGGTCAACCTTTGAAGATACCAGTTTTGTATCTCCATGTACTTCCAACCACGCCACTGAATCAATTTAGACTTTAGTGGATACAACACTATAGTGATGCGGAATTCTAGTTGTCATTCCTTGTATCACAGTGGACGTTCTATGTGGTTGGTGGAATAGTGTTTTTTCCTCTTTATTATCCCATTTTGAGGTAGGTTTTCTATGTGTGAGAACTCTGAAAAAATATCTATAATTTGTACTCTCAGCTGTAGTGACATTCATTCTCTTTGTGGATGTAGGGATCATTTCCTTAACCACATAAATCTTTTTGTCTTGTGTTCTTCATCTTATTTTTTCACTTTTACTATTATGTGAACCATTTTCTGACTTTTTTTCTCCCAGTTTTTTCATAACAACCACCATAGAGAACTCTAAAGAAGAACATAAATGAAACGGATGAGAACAAGGAGATAACTCACCCCATATCGATAATAGAAATCCAAGGATCAAAGAAAGTAAGCCACATATCAATACCTATCAAATGAATCCCAAGACACCACAAGAGAGCACCATTGGAATCTTGGAATGAGAGTCAGAGCATAGGGTTTGAGGAAAAAACTAAGGTTCCCCAACCTTTAAAGATTCACTACACAGGGGAATTACTTGGCCTATAAACCATTTACTCACCATGTAAATTTATGGGATAGATCTTCTCTAGAAAAAACATCACCTTTTTATTATTTAACCCTTAAAATTAACTCATCATGAACCTACCCTATACTAGTCTTGAAAATATTTTACATGTTGTTTAAACTTTACACGACATGTATTCCCTATGCTTCTAGCTCTTTAACAGCTAACACCTCCAGGCCCGGTCTATGCCTCCTCCAAGCAACTCCAACACCCAAAACCGGAAAAGTAATGGACCAGGAAGGCACAAAAAAATTAAATTATATAAAAATTAAATTATTATCACCCACGAGAATCCAAAACCAATCCCAAAAGAGAAGGGGTCTGAACAACCACCCTGGGAGATACTTCTCAAGGATATCTTCACACCTCAAATTATACCACCATCCAAACACGCCAAAACAAAAATCCATTGAACACTACACATCCCCACCCCCACCTCTCATCAGGCACAACACAACATCATCTAGTACTAGCCACAACCACCAATTCCCCACACAACCACTGCACAACTATCTAACCTCCACACAACCCAAACCAACAAGCCACACTTCCCCAAACATATGAATTAGAGAATCTCATCCTCCATGTCAAGATATTGTCTTCTCTAGGTAGAACTAACTCACCCACATAGGTTTAATTGAATTATAGTTAACGCATCTCAATTAGGATTTAAGTCACCCCCTTTCCATATGTCAGGGGTCTTATCACACATCACACACCACAAAACATGGAAAACAATTCATCAGATAAAACAACAAGGGTCCAAACATCACATCACAAGAAAAAAGGAAAAGAAAAACTCAAAACAGCTATGAGTACTAAGCACACATCTGCATATCTCACTCCCAAGTACTCTCCTCCAAGACACCAAGCCTCCATAATTCATGAACCAAAGGAATGTTCTTTCCATACAACACCTTCTTTGGATGCTCCTAGATCTCTACTGGCCACTCCACGAATGTCGCATCATCCTTAATATCCATCTCTCCCCAATCAATGAAATGGATTCATTATAAAGATACCAAAAAATATGATCAGAGATGATGGTCCTTAATACCTCGTGAATCCTAACCACATCATCCACATACTGCCTGACCAAAAAATCCATGAAAATCGACTCACCGATCACTAGAAAGTGAGCCGATTTTGTCAGACGATCCACTATCACCCAAATTGTATCACATCCTCTATGAGATCTAAGTAACCCTATGATGAAATACATTGATATTTCCTCCCATTTCCACTTAGTAGCATCTAAGTACTTAAATAGACCTCCTAGAATATGGTGTTATTATTTCTCCAGTTGAAAAACCAATCATCTTTCCACAATCTCTGATACTGATCGTTTCATCCCTGGCCACCAAAGATATCTCCTCAAGGAATGATACATCTTTATCACACCAAGATGTACTACTAAAGGATATCTGTGAAACTCATGAAGAACTCCCCCATGCATCGCCTATAGGACAAACCAAACCTGGAACAAAATCTGGTTCTGATCATCCTCTGACCATCCCTTAAGAGAATCACCATGTTCAAAATGATCATGCATCACCTCTACCTATAAGTCTTTCCATTGAGACTCTTCTACCCACTTCATCAAATATGAATCCACAGTCATTTGATAAAGACAACCTTGACCAATTCTCTCTCCAACATCAAGATTCATTGCTATAAGCTCCCCCATTCCTTTACAAACATCCACAAACTCCCAAGCCACATCCTCTCAGGACTTATGAATCAACACATCAAAAATTACATTACACTTCCCTAGGGTGTAAGTTATCTCAAAATATCAATCCTAAAGAAACTCCATCCACCTATACTAGTGTTGATTCAAAAATCATTGATAGAAAACATATCACATGCTTGTGTGGTCCATGAAAACCACAAAGCACTTTCCAATGAGGTAATTCTGTTACAACTTTAATGAAAACATAGATTCTGTAAAATCCAGATCATGGGAGGAATAGTTACACTCATGTGGATGCAAATTCCAAGAATCATAAAATATTACTTCCTTCTATTTCATTAACATGCATCACAAGCCCAAATAGGATGCATCATAGAAAAACTTAAACAAAACACCCTCCTCATGTAATTGAATAAATGAAGCATTAAATAAATTTTATTTCAGGTAACCAAATACTTCTTGAAAATGGTCTTTCCACAAAAAAACATGGTCTTTTCTAGTCAATGCTGTAATCAAGGTTGCAACTCAATAAAAATCAGGTAAAAGCTTCTGATAATAGCCAACGACTCCAAGGAAACGTTGAACCTCTGCCAGATTCTTGGGTACTTTCCAAGAAACAACTACTTCATCCTTTGTCAAGTTCACTGCCACACTCTATTGAGACACGACTTGTCCAAGGAAATGAACCTTCCATGTCTAGAACACATAATTAGACAACTTCTCATAAAGATAGTGGTGTCCAAAGGCCTACAAAAAAATATGAGATACTCGACATTCTCCTCCCATGACTTCTAATATACTAAGATATCATCGATGAATACAATAAAGAAATGGTCTCGAAACTCATTGAACATGTATTTCATAATTCCCATGAACACAGTTGGTGCATTCGTAACACCGAATGACATAACAACAAATTTTAAGTGATCATACCTACATATGAAGGTAGTCTTCTGAATATACTCATTTTCACCCTTAATTGATGATATTCATACCATATATTGATCTTAGAGAATCGACTAGCTCCTCTCAATTGGTCAAAAAGATCATCAACCCTTGAAAGTGGGTAACGATTCTTGATTGTTACCTAATTCAACCTCTGGTAGTCTATAAAAAACCTCAAACTACCACTCGATTTCTTGGTGAACAACACTGGGGCACCAAACAAAGACATACTAGGTTAGATGAAACCTCTCTAAATTAATTCACCCACCCATAGTTTCAAAATATGAAACTCCATGGGCGCCATCCATTAGTGATCAATCGAAATATGCAATGCACCCAACTGTCTCTCTATCCGAAACTTGGTGTTGTGTCGAGGAGGTAGTTTCATAACCTCATCTGGAAAAACATCCAGGAACTCCTCCATAACCCTAGGAACACTCAAAACCCAAGATTCTATAGATATCTCTACCAACTATGACAAAAGAGGCTCCAATTTCCTACTACCGAATCAATAACCTTGCTCGCCAATGAATGCCACCCACTAGACCACCACATCTAAAAACATGACTCTCCTCCAGAAGAAGTAGATGATTGCACACACAAAATAAAGACAATCCATACTAAGGATAATATCATATGATTTCATCTATAACAAGAAGAAGTCCCCCACCAACTAGTATTTCCCCATCACCAGTCCATATTCCCAGCACACGTCAAACAAGAATGTTAGGCCTCCAAATAGAATAGAGAACATCAGGGGAACTGGAAGCCTCCCCACATATAGTCCCAACATAAAAACTAAATAAGGATAAACAAAGGAGTGTGATACCCCTGAATCAAACAAATAACACACAAGGGTACTAAACAAACATATAATACCTCTAACGACTCTCAGATTTTCTGGTGCTGCAACTTCTAATATGTGCATTTGAGCACACCCAGCTCCTCTAACTATTTTCTATCAGCCTCCATGGCTACACTTTGACCTATTTTTTTTTATGGAAGGGGACCATCATGAGGACACCCTTTTCCAAATTTTCATACTCTCGACTGCTGAACAACAACCTGTAGTCTCTACCACTGGAACTATCTTAGAGGAAACTGCTATTGCTGAAAAGAGGTCTAACCTCCCATCTAAAACTAGCCTCCCTGAGTCATCAAACACTGATCCTAGTAGTTACTATATCTCATGTATATATAGAATAAAAATTTAAAACCCCTAAAAGTTTCTTGAAAACCACATTTTCCTAATGGTTAGGAAAGAAACTGTCATGGTTGGTTCTCCGCTGAATGGAACCCTACCTGCTTGAACACCCGTAACCTACTGTCAGAATCCCTGCTCCTCAAAACACACTTCTAGATGTTCTTCTAGGGCTCAAATACCAAGTAAAGAATCTAATCAATTACTTTAGCATTTTTATATGCCTTTAGATACCTTGGGAGTGTAAACGGTGTGACCAAATATCTAATCACTAGATGAAAAGTCTCCTCTAGATGCCACGCTATGGACTCCTCATATGGAAAAAAATATTGAGCAAAGTGAAGGAGATCCTTTTACCTGATCCCAAGACCCCACACACTAAGACTCCCCTAAAGAAGGGAGATCAACTCCTGCCTCTTGGAATCCCTCATCATTGGTGATAGAAACTCTGCCCGAATCTCCCTCGGAATGTCAGGCCATAACACATCTACCTCCTAGCGGTCACCAAGAAAATTCTTCCATCACTAACATGCATCTCCTCACATATGACAAACTGCCAACATCACCCAAAACTCATCTTGTTCTTGGATCACACAGAAATAAAGCTCGACATACTCTATCTAGCATTGAATATCCTAACCTGAGGTACTCTCCTCATACTTAGCCAAACTCTTCCACTAAATAGAACAAAAAATTTTCTTCCATGTCTCCTCTTCCACTGTCAGTTAAACCCTACAATGATCAACTGGATCATCCTACTGAACCTAAACTACCTGAATATCTTTTGTATGATGAACATGAGTCATTACTGAAAACAAAGAGAACATCTTAAGCTCGATAGAATAGATTTTTTTCAATTATTATTTAATTTAATTCATTTTATTTTCCTAAAAACCAATTAAAACATGAATACAAGTAATCATGATGCATGTACCTCTCCTAGGTCCCTACCCTACAAATAAGTCCACTTCACTTGGTCATTTGGTAGGATTATATTCTTTGCACTGGATCACAAGGGGCATTAAAATCTCATGTCATAGTCGGTCTCCCTAACTTATGTCACACACTAAGGTTGACTGACACTGCTTCCATATCAAACCATGAAACCCTCACTATGCCTAAATCCAAACTTCGTCTTATGTCTCAACCATCTCTTCTGATATCACACTATCATGACCCATCCAACCAAAGATACCACAACGAAGGGAGAGAGTTAATAACCCATAAGTCTCACCTCTATTTGGACCCAGGTTGTAAACTAGCACCAAGTGTATTACAATCTCACAATATGGATGGAATTACCCTGAAAAAATGAATTGGACCAGGAGATAGGATAAACAAACACTAAAGAACTCCAACAAACTATATAAAGGTAAATAAAAAACCATATAACAATGCATAAATAAAATAAAATTGATATATATAAAAGTATCCATAGTGAATACCAAAAAGACAAGTATATGGTAGTGACTCACAAGAAACTCCAACCCAGCTAGTAATGTCCAACTCGGTCCCAAAAGGCCTCTTGGAAACCTGAAAATAGTTTATATACATAGGGTGAGAATAAAAGGTATACTCAGTATGTACCTAACAAAGGCCTCAAGTACACATGTGAAAAAGGCATGATGATATTCCAGTGAACAAATAGTAGAACCAACAAGCACCTGCACATGTCATATATCCAAACTAAACCTCACCGTGGATCACTCACCAAATAACTCATCCAATATAATAATATAATATTGAGATCATAACACAAAAAGGTGTCCTGCTACCTCTTCCCCATTGTTTTTTCTCTCTCATGCCCCAATGTCTAACGTCATATGCTCTCATCCCTTCCATACATATCAAATCACATCCCTACTCTACACACTTGGGCCACACATCACATCATATTCTGATCAAACACACCTAGGCCACACATCACATCTCACGTCACATCACATCACATCACATCACATCACATCGCATCACATCGCA
The DNA here is from genome assembly GCA_963277665.1 of Viscum album. Taxonomy (NCBI): domain Eukaryota; kingdom Viridiplantae; phylum Streptophyta; class Magnoliopsida; order Santalales; family Viscaceae; genus Viscum; species Viscum album. The sequence continues at coordinate 1,502,182,215 of OY728136.1, read as the reverse complement.
TCACATCGCATCACATCACATCACATCACATCACATCACATCACATCACATCACATCACATCACATCACATCACATCACATCACATCACATCACATCACATCACATCACATCACATCACATCACATCACATCACATCCAATAACATCACATCAAATCACATCACAACACATCACATCCCAAAGACACTTGGGACCACACATCATAGCTCATCACATCACATCTCATCTCGAAGACACATGAGACCACACATCACATCTCATCCTGAAGACACCTAAGACCACATGTCATATCTCATCCCGAAGACACCTCGGACCACACATCACATCTTATCCCAAAGACACCTAAGAACACACGTCATATCTCATCTTAAGGAAACCTAGAAAAAAACCACAGCTAAAGGAAGATAAGAGGAGAGGGGGTAGTCATCCATCTATAAAACTAGAATCATAGATGTTGGGTAAAACACATAGAACTAAGAGACTCTGAGCATTGTCAAGGTTATCTAACATGGGTGAGGAGATTATAAAATAATATAAACATATATGATATTGAGATAGAAAAAAATACACAACTAAGGGTTCACATAAACAACACTAGAAGACACCACATCACTACCACATACTATATTTTAAACATAAAAAATTATGCCACCATTATATGCAACCCACCACACAAACGCCACAGAATCCACACAACATTTTACACTTTCATATTACAAGTTCAAACACTTTTATTCATTAGAATTTTCATTTCACATTACACCACTCATTAAATTCATTAAATTAAATCTATTCCATTAATCCCATGTCAATTTCTCCCCATTATATTCAATTAAAAAACATTCATTTATTCATTCCATTCAGCATCATAATTTATTACAATGTTACCTGAACAAATAACACAACCACACCAAACAACTATTTCCACAACACCACACATCCACCACCATCATCACATCACATTTCCCATGTCATATCACAACAAAAAAACCACATATATCATCCATCGCACAACCACAACTGCCACATACCATAACCATTGTTCCACAACCACTGCGCCACAACCATTGTACCACAACACACAACTGCCCACATCACATCCATGCTAACCAACCATCACATCACTATCCCACATACTGCACAACCTAACTGATCAAAAAAATAATTTCAAAACAACCAAAAGGTATCAAAAAAGGAACAACCACACACAATAGCAACACATCCCAACTTTACATTTCTAGAGGATTAATCATATTACCTCTTTATATTAGTATGAATATTATCTCAAAAACCATATATCCAAAGGAAACAAATTATTATCCAAATACAAGTTCTTTAAACTTTTATTCAGAGTGATATCACACAACAACACCACATGTGTCACCACATATATCAACTATAGTGCAAGCATGGCTCCCAACAACCGTTATTTTCAAAATTGGAAAAAGGCATGCATAATTACATAAAAAACATATATCAAAGCAAGAAATCATGAAATAAATCCTCATACCCATCAATTTTATACATTTCAATTAATTATGTGTTTATGTTGAACCTTATTATCAACCCAAACTTAATAAAAAACATACAGATCTCAAACATAGCACGTAAAAGAGCAATAATGAGGATCTCCTAACTCAAATAATATTTTTGATCGTGTTGTGCACTACAAATTGAATAAGAAATGCCAGAAAACCAAAAAATCACCACAATAAACCAAATATCAACCTACAACGCACTCGAAGATCATCAAAATGTAGCCTAAACACGTAACTCAAACCAAACTGCACTACCAAAACAAACTTCTAAGAAGAATAGAAAGGAAACAGTTGAGAATGAGGAGAGAACCCAACATAGATCAATAAAGGTAACCCAATGACCAAATATGGGAGGACATGGATCAATATTCATTGAAGGAATCCTAATACACCTCAAGAGAGAACTATAGGCTACTTAGAACAAGAGAGGGATCATAGGGTTTGAGGAAAAATCCAAGATGCCCCAACCTTTAAAGATGTGTTGTATAGGGGAATTACATGGCGTGTAAACCATTTACATGTCATGTAAATATTAGGGTCAGAACTCATAAAAAATTACATAAAATTTTAATTATTTAACCCTTAAAACATATATGTTGTGAACCATCCATTTAAAATACATGAAACACTTTTACACATAGTTTAAACTTTACACGGTGTGTATTCCCTATGCTTCCAGATTTTTAACAACCAAAACCTCCAGGACCACTTTGGGCCTCCTCTAAGAAACCCCAACCTGAAAAACCAGCAAAGTAACTGACCAAGAAGTCACATACCTTTACATAATGACTTAGTATTACCAATATATCCTTATTGACACCACTCTTTTACCACCCATTTATAGTGTTACTTGAATACCCACTATAGTATTCAATATAATAACCCCATATACATTGATACATGGAAACCATTATTGAATTTTAATTAATATTATCAATATTTTCTAATTATAAAATACTTATTGAAAGATTTATTATTCTAAATGAATAATTTATCATTGAACATGGTTTATATAAAACCATTACCATGGTTTTAACCTTCCCATGAAGTACATGTATCTGGAAAATTATCCTTTCACATGCTCTTGTGTAATTTTTTCCCTATGTCAACTATCTATGAATCTATGGAATTGACTAGATCCAAGTCAAATTTTCACCAACTATCTCAAATATATATTCACACCCTTTCATATAAATATATCCTAACACTTGACTATAAATATTCTATGATATGGATTTAAATAATATCTAATTTTAACATTAGGATATTAACTTAGATGCACATTATGTTTTTCTTGATGCAAGATCATATATATTCTTAATTAACTTTTTACAATCAAACAAAATGTTCTTATGAAATAATGAATTTATATCATACTATCATATGATATCTATTTGTCATTATAGTTGGAATGTTGTTAAGGGACAACGTCGTTATTTTCGAGGCATGTCTTGAAAAATAATGGAAGTGTTTACAATGAATATAATTTATATCATTCATACTTATTTTACTTACATCATGAATTTGATGTATATAATGAAATTTTTATTTAGGAATTACTCCATGCTATATTTTTTTGATAAATGTAAGCATGTAAGACACAACATCGATTCTCCTTAGTAACATGATAACTTTTATGTGGATGAGGAAATGTGTGTTTAAGAATTACTTTACGATACATTATAAGGATATATGAATGCTTGGTCAAAATATTATTTGACATACTAGCCTATAAAAAATCATATCTATAGACCATGCATATATCATTTTTAATTTTCTCATTCTTTAAGGAAAATTAAAGGAATCTAATGGAGTATATTTACCACTAGCATAAACTTTTAATAATTTACACTTGTATCTAAACTAATTATGAAATGTTTGTGACTTAACTTTATTTATAAAGGTTTATTTGTCTACAAATAAGTGAATATTCACATAAATAATACCTAAGGTATTTAACTCCAAAGAATATAAAACAATACTAGGTATATCCTTGAAAACTACTTAGTTTGACAAAGTATTATCTTTCCATAACTAGGTACATAAATATTAAATTTTATATTCATCGGTTATTTCCAATGATTAAAACATCACTGAACAATTGGTTGTGTATTGAACACCACAAATAATATTCATTACAAAACTAGAATAATGTATCCATGTTTCTGAAGGAAACTTGAGAAAAATGTTTTGGTAATACTCAACAAAAGTTTAACTAGAATCAATAAAATTGGAAATTTAGAAATTGTGTACTTCTTATTTCTGACTTAGGAACCACCCTTTATTAGTCACTTAGAGAACACATATTACTTATTATAATGTTTCTATACTAACATGGTAGATGTATTTGAATATAAACACGTGATAGAAATATTTCATTCAATACCCAAAAAGTATAACATAAACATTACTCACAGTTGATGAATATACCTGAGGAAGAATAAGTAAGTTTTTTCCTCAACGAATCTATTCATTGTATTTAAACTTCCATAGATTTGTTTCATGATATTAAAAGAAAATAACCTCATATTTAATACCTCTTCTTTGAAGTGAATTTCAAATATGTATTTAGTGTCAGACTTTACATTTGGTCTTTTCAACTTTTCTTTCAACCATTTTACCATAATAACTAAAAATAAATCTTTCTTTAATGCTATTATTGCTTGAAGAACCTTACCAAGAAAGTAAAGAAGAGTTTTTCTCCATATTTTTCATTTTTAAACAAAACTAGAGTATATGGGTGAAAATGATATAAGAATGGGATGTATTGAAAGATAATAATCCATATTTCAAAAACACATAACCATTATAATCATTACCCATTCATTTCTTGCTTCACTTTGTCATTGTAAGATTCTCAGAGATGATACAACAAGTTTAATTATCCACGTCCAAATGTAGTATCCACAACTCACATCGTACGTTCAAGATAACATTATGAAATATACATCAAGTATGTCATACATGAGTCTCTAGTAATAAATTTTCTCACTCTTGCTTCCTGATGTGGATCAACATGTAGTGGGGACTCCAACACTGTGAATTTTCTATATCGTGGTATTGTGCGCAAGTGCCTATACTAATTTTGGAAACTTATACCAGTTTAGACATGTTATTTGTCCAATAATTATCAAAGTGTACTTGTGGTATTAAAAAAAATATAGCAGATTATTACTTTTATCTTGATTACCAAGTATACATTACATATTAATTAATTAAATCATTAAATGTATCCCACTATTTTATCGAACTCTATAAAACCTCTATACTAGAATTTTAATACTGTAGTATGGGTATTCTGGCAACAAGGATCCTTGAAACCTCTCCTCATAGTCTACAATATTTGGATATTCTACTAATCAAAGAGTTTAAGGTAGTTGTTTGACTGGGCAACCACATTAACTCATGGATCCTTGACCTATTGAGTGAAGTCTCAACTTCTAAAATCATTAAAATGATTTAATCAATTCTTACCTCTAAAGTGGAAACAATCTAGATTATACTACTTATTTGCTGTCAACATCATTTAAGTTGTCCCATGAATCTCATAGGAACTCCTCGGTAGTAGGAGGCAACCTCAACTTTGGCTAATAAGTACCCTATACACTCGGTTTTGTTCAAATTCAAATGATGGATGGCGTTTGAGACTTAATATTTCTTTAAGGGTCTTATTATTTTCAATGAATGTAATCCTTTTCTATTAAATATGTTTATACTATGTTTTCATACTCATAAATTAACATGTATTTATTAGAATACTTCCATCTTGTATTTATGAATTTTATCTATTTATTATTTTATGTATTCTTGCAAACATGAAAATACATAAAATATGAAACAATTCATAAAGGAAATAAATTATCAGACTAGTCTTGAGAATATAATAATGTTTGACCCATTTAAACTCAATGGATCAACTGTGACCTAGGGGCATCATATCTGAGTCAATTATTGACTCCTGAAGCAGCTCATCCTCATCCAGTGTGTCCACTTATTTTCTAGATTATCACCTCATCTTGGTTGGGTTTTCACCTTACAACATCAACATCAAATGTACAGGTATACTCGCATGCAGGCGATGGGATCTTGGGGGTAAAATATACAACTAATAAATTGGATGCTCAGACCCTTATACATATTGAACGTAAAGAAGATTCTACATAGATCATCATATAATCAACTATTTATTACAAACATCACACACAATAAATAATTAAATAAATTATATATACATACACAGGTTCGGTCAGTTGCTCAAGACAAGTCTATATGAAAAGTAAATTCACAATAAAATTAAATTGAAATAAATTTAAATTCTAGGGATTAAATATAAATTAAATAAATTATTCAATTAAAACAATTTATATTCTTTAATCCAAAGATTAATTTAATTTCTATTCTAAAAACTAAATTAATCAATTAATTTAATTTAATACCAAAATTAAATTAATTATTTTAAATAATAAAATTATTATTATTTTTAAAACAATAAATTAATAGATTATTTTTTTGGTTTAATTAATATTATCCCAGACCCAAAAATCCTACCCGGACCCATTGTGGGTTAGGCTGAATGGAATAACTCGCTCAGGGCCTTCACGGGTCAGGAAGGCCCCGTACAAGGCTGTTCTAGGCTAGAAAAACCAACCCTGACCTATTTTGGGCCAGTCAAATTTTCCCAAGCCCATTACTGGGCAAGTCGGCTCCAACAGGACCCATGGAGCCTATGGAAACCAGTTCATAGAGTCACCTCATGGGTGTTGTGGTTGCACGACGGCCATGATGATCCAGAATGATAGTTGTCCAAACATCGCAGGCTCGGTGGTCTCAACCTAGGAATGGGCGATGGTCAAGGGTCAATGAAAAATGATGATCAACCTTGAACAGGTGTTTCCTATGAGGGTGGCAGCGCTGGTGGTCCGTCTTGGTGAGAAGGAAGATAGCTCTGGTTCGGTCGGAGAGCGGTAGAGGTGTGATGGGATTTTTTCACACATTGAGCCATGAAAATGGGAGGTTATAATAGGAGGAACTCTATATAGAGGTGGGACAAGGACCGATGGGAGTTGGACCTGGGTAGTGGTGGGAAATAGAAGACTGAGGTGGTAGCACAGTGGTCGAGACCTCACGGTGGTAAGGAGGTGATGGGGTGGCTGGAATGAAAACATCCAACGGTGGTCATCAAAGTTGGAGGGTGGAATCGTGGCAAAAAGATCATGTTGATTCATGAAGGATCATTGACCATAGGGATGTGTCACAGTGGTGTCTCAATTGGGTGGTGAGGGTGGTTGACCTCATTTAAAGAGGTTAGGAAGAGGAGGCTCATGGTGGGGCTTGCTGGACAAGTCTACCTGGAGGGGCTTCTACGAAGTTCCCTTATTCCCCTCTTTTTTTTGTTTTTTTAAATATAATCTTCCATGGGAATCAATGTAAGGGTGTGAAACTACCATATTTTTTTTTGTCAAAGCCTAAGAGTAGTCTTTTATGAAGAAAACAAAAGGTTTTTTTTTTGTTTTTTTGAATTTTGTTTTTTTATTATTGAATGTTAAGGATTCCATGAGAAGCCAACAAATTACCAAGAAAAATCATTTTTAATAGAAGATATCTGGAACTAGATCACCATAAAATAAAACCATGAATAGATATACATTTATATTATACTTTAATTTTTAACCAAAAATCGTCGCATTTTCAATCCATACAAAAAAAATCGAATGACCATAACTTGCTCATCCATAATCATATTGATGCGCGGTCTATTCCATTGGAACTGATTTAAATCTCTAATTAATTTAATGAAAATAATTTTTTTCTTGGCTCATAAAATTAACATGATCCCTATGATACCGATTGAAGTTACTGTGACACGCAGTGAAAGCTAGTGGACCATGGATTTTAAAATGTTCATCACTGGAGTGATGTAACTTCATCGTCTCTGGTGATCTGATCCTTGGAAGACGTTTGATGATCTCATGTGAATATTTCAAAGCCCAAAATTTAATAAACAGTTTCCTAATTTGATTTGATGCATGTTCGACTGTATCTCATCGTCAGTGACCATTGCATGAAGGATCCAAATCTAAGGCTCTCTAGATCATCCACACATGCTTCAAGAGTCTGTCCGTACACAAATAATCAAATTCTAGGTTCTAGCATGGAGATTTGATGATTCCTTCGACTTAGTGATGATCTCCTCAATCATGTGCCTTAGATCCATGAAGGAGTTCTTGGATCACTCATTCAGATAGAGTTTCTCTCTCTCTAGGATACGAGATGAGAGAGAATATATCAATCCATTAGAATGAATTTCACATAGTAAATGATCTCCTCATCTACTTATATAGTGGATGTCTAAAATACCCAGTTAGGGTTCCCCGTCCCTCATATATTTAATTTCAACTAAATTAGTAATATCTAAATAAATATGATGAATTAATCATTTCATTAAATTTATTTATATTTTATCACCTAATTTTAATATATATTAAATATATTACATGATAAACCTGATCCATTAACTCGACTTGTAATTCCTTTTAATAATAAATGAAACTTTAATATTAAATCAATATTCGTTCATCTAATATTATTCCAACTATTTAATTTAACACTAGTAAACACTTTTAGTAAATAAATTTAACTCAATTATATTATACTCAAATAATGATGAATTTATTTATTTATTGGTGATCGATAAATCTTGGACAACTGTCAGACCCTGTGGTAGGGATCACCAAGTCCTATACATCTATTCACCAAAATATGGAAGAATCTTGAATACACTATTGTGTGTGACCCTCTAAAACCTTATCTTAATAGTAATGAATAGTATTCACAGAACAAAAGCGGTGTCTAACAACTCATCAATGTCCCTAAAGAGATAAGAAATAGTCATAGCAACAAAACCACCCTATAAATATGTACTATGTAATATAGTTTAATTGTCATGTGATATCTCATAATGTAGGATGCACAATTTTTGTCATCATCCATTCTTTATTTATTATTTGTTAATTTAACTAGATTGATTTACCTTCTACTTTCATGGCTATTGATTTAATGAAGGTACTACCATCCCGATCAACTAGGACCGAGATATCACATTCATTATTCTGAAGGAAATTTTTTTGTCTTGATCATTCAACCAATTTCATATCACCAATGACATACCCAACATAAGCGACATTTTTTTTGACTGAAACATATTTTTTATTATAATTTTATAAAAGAGGCCTAGTCCCTTCCAATCATCAGAGCCTCAAGAAGGTCGAAAATAATGTAAACCAAGGGTATCTTTTTGCGCAAATATCTGACACTCCTGCGGAAGAGGCCCAAAACCATCAAAGACAGTTAACCCCTCTTCTGAATATCCCAAACTTGCAAGCGTGTAGGAAAAATAATTAGATTCTCTCCAATTTTTGTGTAAGAATTGAACCAAGGGTGGATCCAAAACACATTTTTTCAGATAATGTAGTTCATGTTCCAAGGAGTTTCATGCCACCCCTGAATCATATTCACCAGGATCTCAGAATCAGATTCCACTTCCAACCTTGGAATCTATTCTCTCTGCACACCTAAAGTCCCGTGTACAGTGCCCAAGCCTCCACCCCCAGGGAAGATCTTGGGCCATAAAACATGCAGAACGCCACAAGGACTGAACCGCTCGGGTCATGAAGGACTCTTCCAGCTATCATGACTTAGTTTCTGAATGAACCATCCACATTGAGCTTAAGCCCACTGGAAGGAGGACTCCAGCCAATCCATCTTCCCCCTTGAACCTTCCTGCAAGACAGGTTAGCTAAGAATGTTACAAACCAAGGCCAATTTCTAACTCCCTTTGATCTGCGAGATCATCTCACAACTGAGGGACCTCGCCCTTATATAAAGAAGTGAAATAGTAATCTGGGAGCCCACCTAAGATTGGTTCCTTGCCTCCCATATGATCCAACAGATGGATGCCAGAATGATGACCCGGACCTTGCATTCCATGCTCTTATTTTCAACACCGTTGATCCATAAAGATATGATCCCTTGGAATAGAGGATAATACATGACAATATGAGGATGTGGGGAGAAAAGAGACCAAATATCGACCACCTAGTCACTATTAGTGAAGAGATGATTGAATGATTCCCTCCTTGGGTTCGCACAACAGAAGCACCGGGAGGCTAAGTGAAAACCCCTCCTTTGAATGTTTTCATCTGTGGGTAAAACATTATTTCGAATGCGCCAAATGAGGAAAGTCATATTCATGGGTATTTATTTACACCAAGATTTTGTGTCCCACTCCTTAAAAACCCTATCCACATGCCTGCTCCTTCTGTACTCCCAGACAGAGAAATTTCCTATAGCTGAACCCATGTAGTAGTATCTGTCTACCTCATTAGTCAAGCTAACATTGTCGAACACCTTCTTCTGCTCTTCATTAAGCACAAACTCAATCATCCTAAGGTAAATGATTTATTCCTTGAATATGATGTCGAGGGAAGTAAAACCTAGAAAAAACAGTGTCGCCCCCCCCCCCATTTATCCTTCCAAAAGCCGATATCCCTTTGATCGCGCCGCGATTCACTATTTAATTTTCACCCTTACACCACCGTGCTAAACTTATTTTATATTGAAAATTATAAAAATAATAACAAATTGAACTTCGTGTTTGAATCATTTATTTTTTGTTTATCACTCCTTAAAATGGCAATGTTACTTTTTTTTGATGATTCCATTGCAGGAGGAGGTGATTTGGAGGGCCCATGATGATATCCAAGAAAAATTGGCCCAACTGTGCAGGATCCATGCACACCAGTGGACTCATCCGCAAACTACTACTTAACGGTGCATCCAAATTGGATAAAATTTTGTGGTTTGGTACAAAATTCATTGTGCTACATTTCATATGGAGAAACCCAAGACTCATTCGGCAATCTTGTAGCCCAACAAACCTGATCTTTTCAGAACACTGAATCTGCACGAAGTCAAAAGTGGTGTGCTATGATCTATCCATATCTCGGAATATACTTGTCCAAATGGTGCGAAAAATTAGGTTGAGATATTAAATAGGGGTTGAAACATGTTTTTAGTTTTTTCTAAAGTGATATTCGACTATCAAGTGGTAGAAAACCATGGGCCAAGTGATTTTACAAAATCTATGTGCCCAAAACCACCCTCCACTTTACCTATAAAATGGAAGCTTGGGATCCTCATTTGTAAGTTCAGACAAGGAGTGAAGTGATGAAAATTTGTAGTTTGATAGGAGTAATAGCCTCATCCTAGAAGTTTTTGAGGCCCCTATTTTCATAGTGGGATCAAGAATGAAGAAGGAGTTATACCCGAGCTTCAGCTTCCTCCCGATGTCGAGCTAAACGGTGGACAGTCATTTCGAGGGAGCTACACACACTTGGGAAAGAGTTAAAAAAATTTTTTATTCCACTGTTTTTGTGTAATTTTTGTGTTAAATATTTCAATTATTTATTATCTTGACATTATTCTCCTCTTATTGCATTTATATTGTTATAATTAAGTGAAACACTTTTTATTTCAACACCGATTGTGTTGAGATTTCAAGTGGGAATATTGGGTTGTTATGATTGGACAATACAAGAGTCATATTTGTCTCAAACATACATAAGATTTTAGTATTCTTTGGTATCCTTTATTCTCTTTTATTTATACCCAAACCTTGAAAACATGATTATTGTATCAAGGGGTGGTTCTTTGAGCATTGTTTAAGAGGCAAGAGGGAAGTTGAGATCTTGACAACCCTCAACCAAAGGATTCCATTAAACCATGTGGATTTTTTAGAATGATGAACTCACCAAGATGTGTAGTGAACTTGAAATGATATCCTTATCTCATAATTCTAAAACAACACTTTTATTTATCAACTATTAAACTCTTTAATTCAATTCATTTTCTTTAAACTGTTTTAAAACCACCCCCTCTTTTAGTACTTCTTATTAAAAATGAACACTCAAAACCCACCAATGCTCCTTGAGAGATGACCTAGGGTCATCCCTATAATATAAATCAACCTTAAAAACATAATAAATTTGACGTGTCATGACAAAGCGGTCAAATTTTGGCGTCATTGCTGGGGAGCGCTTTGTTTTTTAGTGCGTGTTTTTTATAAGATATTTGTAAACTTTGTGAATATTTATTTACCTTTTCAATCCTTTTGTGATATGATTTTTTTGTTGTGTTGGATTGGAGAATGAATAATTCTAATCTAGGATATTTACTTCCTTTAGAAACTAAACTAGAGAGGATCCTACGTCAACAAAACCGAGACACGCAAGACAACACTTTGAAGGAGGACACACCGCACATTGAAACTCTTCTTCACCCTTCATCTTCTTATGAAACTGACATCAAAAATGAAATAAACTTTTATCAAATGGATGAAAACAATAGAACACTAAAATAACTATCCTCACATGATGTCGATACACATCCCACATAAATTCAATTACAAGGTGAGGCACCCAATTTTGAACTAAAATCTAGTTTAATTCATCTATTACCAAGATTCCATGGACTTCTTGGAGAGGATCCACACAAGAACTGAAAGGAATTTCATACTATTTTTTCAATATTAAAACCTGATAATGTGGATGAGGAACAAGTAAAGCTTAGAGTATTCCCATTTTCTTTAGAAGACACTACGAAAGATTTGTTGTACTATGTTAATTCACCAATAAGAGGTTGGGCAGACATGAAACACATTTTTCTTAAAAAATATTTTCCAGCCTCTCGAATTGTAATAATAAGGAAAGAAATTTGTGGGATAAGACAATATCAAGGGGAAAATCTTCATGAATATTGAGAAAGATTTAAAATATTATGTTCATGTTGTCCACACCACCAAATAAGAAACCATCTTTTAATAAAATATTTTTATAAAGGTTTAATCCCTATTGATATAAACATGATTTATACTGCTATAGGTGGTGTGATGGTAGATAATGTAAGAACCCAGATCTTCTTTTCAGGTATGTTTTTCCTTTTCTGGTGGTTTTTGAGGAAAAAAGAAATTCGGAAAATTTTCAAAGTACACGCCGTGTAATTTAGGAGTACATTCCATGTACTTCCTTGCCGTAGGAGGTTGTGTACTGGCCGTGTAGTATCCACACACACAAGGCCGTATGGGAGTGACTTGGAGACCGCTTAAAGCGGAGTACTGAAAAGGAAAGTACATGCCATGTACGTCAAAAGTACACGCCATGAACTTTTTTTTCATTAAATGCACCGGGGTCACGTCTAATCAACAGAAACACCCCTGTCTTCGTTCGTCTCATCCAGGAGTGTCGTATGACTACAGATCTTTGACAAACCTCCGAGCGTGCATTCGTCCTTTGAATCGAACACCTTTGGTTGCGTTGGAATCACATCGGTGAGTTCTCTCTTATCATAGTGCACTGTCTTATGATTTCTCCTCTCTCATGAGATATCATGGGTTGAATTTTTTAGATGTTTTTATTGATATTCAACATTCTAAGGAGATTCAAGCTTTGAGGTTCACATATAGCGATCTCCTAACCCCGAGGTAGGTGGTTTGTGCCTTTCCGTTCAAGTATTTGAGTATTATGTGCAAATTCCACCAATAACCTTGGACGGGGTATTGCGTGTTTTCCTTTTTACCCCTGTTGATTGCCTTCCATGATTGTATGCTTGTGTAGAGATTATTTGGATATGAATAGGGTTGATTTCTATGCCTTGGATGTGTGTTCCCATTCATGTTCTGTTTATGACAATTTGGTCCTGTTTAGCCTTTGGCTGCTTTACCTGTTTTCCATGCCTGTTACTGTAGGAAGGAGAGTTTGTGTTCTCATGTGCTTGATATGTCGTATAATTATTAGCCAAGTAGTTCTGTTGGTTTACTTTGGAAATATTACACTGTTATGCTCAATGACCTACACAGGGCCGTGAGAACCTGGTGTAGTAGACTATAAGGGAAATTTATCGAGTGATCTTCCTCAGAGAGTCTTTGAGAACTTTAGGCTATAAGGGGGATTGACCGAGTGAGCATCTTCATAGAGCCTAGGACCACTTGGGTCTATAAGGGGAATTGACCGAGTGAGCTTCCTCAAAGAGTCTTTGATTTCTTTAGACTATAAGGGGATTGGCCACATGAGCATCCTCAAAGAGTCTTTGTTTTAATTGAACGACCTGGGCTATAAGGGGAATTGACCATGTGAGCTTCCTCAGAGAGTTTTAGACCTTGGGGATATAAGGGTAATTGACCGTGTAAGCTTCCTCACAGAGTCCTTGAATACCTTATACTATACGGGGAATTGACTGTGTGAGCTTCCTCATAGAGTCTTGCTTTACCTTTGACTATAAGGGGAATTGACTGTGAGTTATTCCTTAGAGAGTCTTTATATATTCTTATGACTGAACTAGAGGAGTTAGGCTGAGTTCACTACCCAGAGGGTTACCTATGTGAGGTTTAGCTGTTTTTTCCTTGTTGCTTGATATTGAAACAATGGATTGTTTACTACTGAGCACTTTTTTGTTTATTGTTTTCTGCACTTTTACCTGCCATAAATTCACTGACTATTATTCACAGATCTTCGGGTGGTTGCCTACTGTGATTTAGTCTCACACCCTATTTGGGCCATGCTTTTGGGCCCAAATAGATTATATTACTGCAGGTATAAATACGGGAAAGCACCCTTCTACTTCAGGTACTTGATATGTTGTGGATCTCAAGAGCATGGGACCAAGCTATGGTTTGCGATATTGAGGAATTTATCTACTTTATTTTGCACTTTGGTTTAGCACTGTTGTATTTAAACATTGTGACTTGTTTGGAAGTTTCCCTAGACATATGTATCATGCATCATATTATATATATTATATAGTTTATACTTTCAGTTTTCTATTGTTACTGTTGTATGTCATTATTACTGCTTTTTCTCTTGTATGTATTTATTTACTTCCGCTGTGTACTCTGCCAATGAGGGCATAGTTTTTCCACTATCACACCCAAGTCCCTCGTTGCTAGTTTGAAGCCTCTGGCATTCGGGAAAATGTGCTTGAGACCATGTGACCAATGAGGTATGGGGTGCCTCTGGGTGGCTTCCAGAATCGGGACTTTACAAAGTGGTATCAGAAGAGTTTCTTTTCTCTTGATTTACTGTTTTGAGCCTTTATCCAGGGATAGGAAGGAATAGGTACTTGGTAATAAACTATTCTTGGGAGTAGCTAACCCGTGTATAGGGAAAAGCCAGTCTACCTCATTTATTGCAATTTATTCTAGTTTTTCAAGTTTACGGTTGATCTGATTTTCACCACTGGGTGACTCACATGTTTTGTGTTACTAATGTTGATGTTATTAAGGTTCTATTTCTATCGAAACCCGATGAGATGAGGGTATTCCATCTCATTAATCTTATAGGTACTTTCTATAAATCACATGTCATGAATTCTTGCCGTGTCATCTAGGATGCATTAGAGATTGCATGTTGTTGTGATAGACGTTGTGTAGAATATGCATGCTATTGTGATATATTCCTTGATAAGAATATCTACTATTTTTATAGGGTATTTTTGTGTAAGGTTTTGTTTGAGTGAATGCCAAACTTTGGTTCTTGAGGTGTTATGGGCCCTCATGGACTAGAATTTTGTGGATCATGGCTATGTTTTCCTTTCTATAGCATGTAGATGATTCCCAACATTCATTCGTGGGGAGTATGGGCCCTCAAGGATCAAAATTTGGCACTTTATTTGTCCGTTTCAGTGTTTTATGGGTTCTGGAGTAGTTTTTTGAGGATTAATGTCTGAAAAAACCCAGAATACATGCCGTGTAGTGTTAAGTACACTCCATGTGTTCTTTTGTTTGGGAAGAAACTGTTTTTCTTGAGTACACGCCGTGTAGTCTCTAACCATGTCGTAGGCTGTGTGGGTAGAGACATGAGATGAGGGGAAGACTGGTGGGAACACGCCATGTACCAGTAGAACATGCCATGTAGTGTTGACCCTGTTTCCACCCATGTAACTAACAACACAGACAAATAAAACCTTATGCTATACATGTCGTGTCAGTATTGAACATGCCGTGTAGTCAGACCCAGGTACCCAGCCATGTCACGAACAACACAGTTTGGTGTTACCCCTTCACATACATGTTGTGTCTATCTAGAACATGCTGTGTAGTTTGATCCATGTGTTAGGTCATGTCACTAACAACATGGGACATGTGAAGCTTTTCTAGTACACGTCGTGTCAATCGTGAACACGCCTTGTAGTGTTGTCTTAGGAGATACATGTGGCTTAACCATGTAGAAGGAATCAGAAAGGGGAAGAGGATTCAAGTACACACTGTGTGTTAAGACAACATTCCATGTGTTTGGGGTGTTACACGACTAGTTTAGGCAGGAGTACATGCCCATGTAAATGACTTAAGGGAACACGCTGTGTAGGAAATGTACACGTCGTGTAGTCATGTTTTATAAAACTTGAATGATTTATTTGTTCTGTTCCCTTCTTACACTCCTTGTTTTCAGTCCTTGATAACCTTTATCTAAGGTGTGTGCTTGACCTTGTAGAGTCATTCAATCGAGACGTCCTCCGGTTGTGTGCCAGTTGCCAGACGGCGATCAGACACCGGACATGGCTGGTCAGGGAAAACCAGTAGATCCTCCAGTTGTGCCAGCATTGGCACCATCCATGATACCTGACATAGGTGTGGATGCACAGTTTAGGGAGTGATTTCTAAGGATGATGTAGACATTTCAGGGAGCACCGCCTCTTGCCTCGTCGATGGATAATTTGACACGGGTCTTCCAGCTTCAGCATCCTCCTACTTTCTCAGGGGATGGAGGACCTCAGGCAGCAGAGTCATGACTAAAAGACATGCTTAAAATTTTCGAGCATCTAGAGATACCTCTAGAGAAGAGGGTGAGTCTTGCTACCTACATGCTCTAAGACTATTCCAAGAGGTGGTGGGATGTGATCTCACAGGCGGGCTGCCATAATAATATGGCTTTGGAAGAGTTTTGGTACATCTTCTACAATTACTTCTATCTGGGGACCTTGATGGCCGATCAAGCCCAATAGTTCTTGAGTCTGGAGCAGGGTACTCTTATTGTTATGGAGTATTCCTCTTGCTTCATAGAGTTGCAATGTTTCATGCCTATTCTAGGAGGTGATGAGTTGTTCCTTGTATAGAAGTTTAAGGATGGTCTGAGGCACAACATCCGATCATAGGTGAACATCTTCAAGTTGAACTCGATATATTCTATCGTCAACTAGGCGCTGATCACATATCGCAATCGGAGGGATTCTGAAGTTGTGAGCTAGGGAGGTTCGACACCCAAAGTTAGTGCTCCACCAGCTGATATCAGGAAACACTGCAGGGAGGTTGCATGAGGAGATCAGAGCAGGCAAGATGCATCTTCCGGTAGCCATGTGGTGTGCTACCATTGTGGGAGAAGTGGGCATACGAGGCCACATTTCCTGAGAGACCCATTGGAGTGCCGAGCTTGTGGCAAGATGCGCCATATTCATCTCTTTTGTTAGTTCTTTTCACCAGCAGCTGGTGACAAGGGTTCTTCTATGACTCCGTGTTCAGGATCAGCACTACCAGTTTCTCAGCAGTCAGGGAACTGGAGTTATTCCGGCCATTTAGGCCGAGGTGGAGGTTGTGGCTGTGGTAGCCAGTCGCCCAGTTTTCAACGACATATGGGAGGATCAGCTTACAGTGGTCAGGCAGGGTCACAGAGCTGCGGTACAGGCCAGACTTTCTCAGTGGAGCAGACATAGTAGGAGTGGGATCCCGTACTTTCTACCGTTTGAGGTACGATCTTAGTACCCTCAGTTTTGGCTTCTTCTCTTTTTGATACAAGGGCTTCCCATTGCTTTATATATGTTGCTGTCGTGGAGAGACTTGGTCTCTGCATCTTTTCTTGTGCTGATATCTTGATGCTAGACACTCTGTTGGGGACTAGAAAGGCTAGTGTACGTCAGTTCAAGGAGTGACCTCTAGAGGTTGGTGTGTGTCACTATCTGTGGGACCTATATGTCCAAGAGATGATAGGATATGATGTCATTATCGAAATGGACTGGCTAGTTCCATTCTAGGCAGTCGTTGATTGTTATCATCGTTGGGTGAGTTTCGTATCCCCAGAGGGTGGATCCCTTCTTCATAGGGGTGAATGGAATGTACGGGCAAGCAGAGCAGGTCCAGAGTATCATGGGTTAGGAGGAGTTATAGCCCAGATTTCTAGTCTGTATCTGGATGACCAGGGGACTTCACAAATGGAATTTACTCCAGTGGTGGATCGTTTTATAGATGTATTTCCAGAAGAATTTTTAGGTTTGCCTTTGGAGTGAGAGGTATAATTTTCGATTGACCTTGTTCCAGGAGTGACACCGGTGTCCATTCCTCCTTATAGGAAGGGTTCACCAGAGTTTCAGGAGCTCAAGAAGCAATTGGAGGAGTTTTATGCAAAGGGTTTCATCCAACCCAGTACTTCTCCTTGGGGTTCGCCTATTCTATTTAAAAAGAAGGCAGAAGACACCCTCAGGATTTTTAAGTACTATCAGAAGCTGAACCAGTTGACGGTCAAGAACCGATATCCCTTGTCACGGATTGATGATCTCTTTGATCAGCTTCGAGTATCCCGGTTGTTATCGAAGATTGAATTGAGGTACGGTTATCATCATTTGTGTGTTAGACCATCTGATATACCTCTTACAGCCTTCCGGAGCAGGTATGGTCTATAAGAGTATATGGTTATGCCATCGGTCTCACGAACGCGCCTGCAGTTTTCATAGAAAATATGAACCGAGTCTTCCATCCATATTTGGATTCCTTCATGGTTGTTTTTGTGGACGATATCTTGGTGTACTCTCACACTCTAAAAGACCATGCTACCCATCTTGAGATTTTTTTGAGTACACTGAGGGAGAATTAGTTATATGCTAAGCTCTCAAAGTTCCACTTTTGGATGGATCAGATTCACTTCCAGGGTCATATTATCTCATAGGTAGTAGTATCAATAGACCCAGAGAATGTGAGAGTTGTTGTTTCCTATGAGTAACTGAAGAACATCATTGAGGTGCAGAGTTTTCTAGGGATAGATGGATACTAAATATGTTTCATACATGACTTTTCACGCTTAGAAGCACTGCTGATAGTTCTGACTAAGAAGGGAGAGAAGTTCTCATGGTCATATTATTGTGATTCAGCCTTTTAGGAGCTGAAAGGGAGGTTGACTTCAGCACCGATACTAGTATTTCTGGAGACGAGAAAGAGCTATATTGTTTACTATGATGCATTAGGTATCGGGCTGGGAGCTGTGCTTATACAGGGAGATGGAGTCGTTGCATATGGGTCCCGACAATTGAGGCCACCTGAGAGAAATTACCCGACGCACAATCTATAGTTGGAAACTGTTGTTCATGCCCTACGTTTTTTGAAACATTATCTTCTGGGAGAGAATTTTGTGGTTTTAACCAACTATAAAAGTCTCAAATACATCTTCACTTAGCGTGATCTGAATTTGAGACAGTGCATGTGGTTTGATTAAATACAATCCTTTGACTTTGAGCTTGCCTATACGCCTGGGAAGGGAAACACAATGGCTGATGTGTTGAGTAGGAGGACTCAGATACATGAAGTTCAGGAGGCCATCAGTGAGTGGAAGCTTATGGCTCTATTCTCTGAGATGCATTTGGAGGTGCATGATAGAAAGGGTCAAACTTTTTTATCTTCTATAGATGTTACCTATACTCTTCTTGATCGAGTTCGAATGAGGAAGATATCAGATTCTAAAGGCCTAGTCCTAAGGGAAAGTGTGTCTGGAGAGGACCCTATTTCTAGATGGACCGTAGGAGAGTATGAGATCTTTCATTTCCAAGAGCGCGTATGGCTGCTAGTAGATATATGCAAGGAGCTGATGAGGGAATTTAACTCCTCAGTTTGGGCAATTCATCCTGGCATCACCAAGATGTATCGTGATCTACACCATCAGTATTGGTGGCCAGGTATGAAGAGGGACGTTGATGGTTTCGTCATGAGGTGTTCCACCTATCAACAGGTGAAGGAGGAGCATCAGCGACCATCATGGCTTTTACAGCAGTTACCCATTCCCGAGGGGAAGTGGAACGATGTTGTGATGGACTTTGTGACTGGTTTGTTGAGGTCACCTCGAGGGAATGATGTAGTTTGGGTTTTCATTGACAGAATCATGAAGGTCTCTCACTTCTTGTCAATCAAGGAGACCTTCAATGTTGATGAGCTGGGACGGTTTTACATCCGAGAGATTGTAAATCTGCATAGAGTTCCACACTTTATTATTTTAGACAGGGATGCACGTTTTACTTCTTGGGTCTAGCAGGGGATTTAGAAGGCATTGGGTATACAAGTAATTTTAAGAACAACTTACCACCCCTAGACATATGGGTAGTCTGAGGGTACGATTCAGGTACTTGAGGATATGCTCCAAGCATGAATTATGGATTTTGGAGGTTCTTGGGAGAAGCATATACCTCTTTTAGAGTTTTCCTACACTAATAGTTTTCAAGAAACTATTCAGATGGACCATATGAGACTTTTTATGGTAGGCCATGCTGATCACCCTTATGTTGGCTGGAGGCATGAGAGGCAACTTTGCTAAGACCTCATCTTGTTCAAGAGACCATCGAGCAGATAGAGTTGATTCGGAAGAGGATGGCTACTGCACAATCTCAACAGAAGTTTTATGCTGATCAGAGGAGATGAACTCTGGAGTTCAAGGTCGAGGATCAGGTTTTCCTGTGTGTCACACTGAGGTTGGAACACAAGAGGGTTAGGAGACATGGTAAGCTTTCACCGAGGTATGTCAGGCCATTTGAGGTGTTGGAGAGAGTCGGGCCGGTTGCCTATCAGTTTCACTTACCTCATAGGTATCGAGCTATGCACGACGTCTTCCGCATTTCTCAGCTTCGACGTTACTTCTCAGACCTGTCTCACATCTTCCAACCTGAGGAGGTTGAATTGGAAGTGGATGCATCCTTTAAGAAGCATGCTATCCGGATCGTCGATCACAGTGCGAAGGTTATCCGTGGCTGGTATGTTCCTCTAGTATGGGTGCTTTGTAAGTATGGGTGAGTACAGGATGAGACTTGGGAGAGGGAGGCAGACGTGCGATCACAGTGGCCGGAGCTGTTCGGGGTTTCTTCTTCTATGTCGCGTTAGTGAAATTCAGGGACTGATCTATTTAAGGGGGGAAGTTTGTAAGAACCCAAATCATTTTTTAGGTATGTTTTTCCTTTTCTGGTCATTTTTGAGGAAAATGAAAATTCTGGAAATTTTCTAAGTACACGCTGTGTACTTTATGAGTACACGCTATATACTTCCTTACCATAGGAGGCCGTGTGGTATCCACACACACGGCCGTGTGGGATTGACTTGGAGGCCGCTTAAAGCAGAGTACGAAAAAGGATAGTACACACCATGTACTTCAAAAGTACATGCCGTGTACTTTCTTTTTTTTCATTAGACTCACTAGGGTCATGTCTAATCGACAGAAACACCCCCTTCTTCGTTTGTCTCGTCCAAGAGCGTTGTATGACCGCAAATCTTCAATGAACCTCTGAGCATGCGTCCATACTCAGAATCGAACACCGTTGTTTTCGTTGGAATCTCATTGATGAGTTCTCTCTTCTCCTAGAGCACCGTCTTCTGATTTCTCCTCTCTTGTGAGATATCATGGGTTGAAAATTTTAGGCGTTTTGTAGATCTTTGACATTCTAAGGAGATTAAAGCTTTGAGGTTCACATATAGAGATCTCCTAACCCTAAGGTAGGTGGTTTTTTCCTTTCCGTTCAAGTCTTTGAGTATTATGTAAAAATTCCACCAATACCCTTGGATGGGGTATTGCGTGTTTACCGTTTTACCCCTGTTAATTTCCTTCTATGCTTATATGATTGTGTAGAGATTATTTGGATATGAATAGGGTTGATTGCTATGCCTTGGATGTGTTTTTACCATGCATGTTTTGTTTATGACCGTTTGGTCCTGTTTTTCCTTTGGATGCTTTACCTTTTTTCCATTCCTATTTCTGTAGGATGGAGAGTTTGTGTTCTGACATGCTTGATATACCGTAGTCTGATTATCCAAGCAGTTCTATAGCTTTACTTTTTCCATATTACACTACTATGCTCATTGACCTACACAGGGCTGTGAGAACCTGGTGTATTAGACTATAAGGGGAATTGATCGAGTGAGCTTCCTCAGAGAGTCTTTGAGAACTTTAGGATTTAAGGGGAATTGACCGAGTGAGAATCCTCAGAGAGCCTAGGACCACATGAGGATATAAGGGTAATTGACCGAGTGAGCTTTCTCAGAGAGTCCTTGATTGCTTTAGACTATAAGGGGATTGACCACGCGAGATTCCTCAGTGAGTCTTTGTTTTAATTGAATGACCTAGGATCTATGGGGAATTGACTGCATGAGCTTCCTCAGAGAGTCCTAGAACTTGGGTCTATAAGAGGACTTGACCGTATAATCTTTCTCAGATATTCCTTGACTACCTTAGACTGTACTTGGAATTGACTATGTGAGTTTCCTCAGAGAGTCCTTATTTACCTTTGACTATAAGGCGAATTGACTGTGAGAGCTTCCTCAGAGAGTCTTTATATATTCTTATGACTGAACCAGAGGGGTTAGTCCGAGTTCACTTCCTATAGGGTTACCTTTGTGAGGTTTAGTTGTTTGTTTCGCTGTTTCTTGATATTGAAATTGTGGATTGTTTACTACTGAGCATTTTCCTGTTTACTTTTTTCTGCACTTTTACCTTCCATATATTCACTAACTGTTAGGCACAAATCTTTGGGTGGTTGCCTACTGGGATTTATTCTCACACCCTGTTTGGTCCATGCTTTTGGGCCCAAAAAGATTATATTGTTGCAGGTATAGATAAGGGCAAGCACCCTTCTACTTCAAGTACTTTATATGTTGTGGAGTTGGAGAGCATGGGACCAAGATATGGCTTGCGATGCTGAGAAGTTTATCTGCTTTCTTTTCCACTTTAGTTTAGCACTATTGTATTTCATCATTGTGACTTGTTTGGCAGTTTTTCTAGATATATGTATCATGCATCATTTTAAATATGTTCTCCAGTTTATACTTTCAGTTTTCTTCTGTTACTGTTGTATGTCATTATTACTGCTTCCTCTCTTGTATGTATTTATTTACTTCTGCTGTGTATTCTTCCAATGAAGGCATATTTTCCCCACTATCACACCCAAGGCCCTCACTGCTAGTCGGTAGCCTCTGGAATTTGAAAAAATGTGCTTGAGTCCATGTGACCAACTGGGTACGGGGCGCCTCTCAGTGGCTTTCGGAACCGGGACATTACAGATAAGACCCTAATTGTTGTAAGGAACTTAATTGAGAACATGGATAAAAACACTCAATAATTTGGTTCAAGGTCCAATGTACCCATTTGAGGTGTCCATGAGGTGAAAAGTACTGAATTCGAGAAGAAGGTGGACACAAATTTTGAGGAGGTAAGTACCCTTCTATGACAACTTTATCTCTCCTAAGGGAAATCTCAATCTCCTCCTCCCATACATTGTAAAATTTTCTCTTTTTACACCCATTATTCTGACCAATTCCCACAATTGAGATAAAATTCTAAGAGTTGTGAGGTAATCTTCTCAGAATTCCCCTATAACCAACCCTTTAGGAAAGAACAATACTATCCATATAACTCTGGGTGGAAGGAAAACCAAGATTATAGGCAAGGGGTTATTCAAACCAGCCTCATCAACCATGGAACCAACAAGGTCAGAGTAGTCATCCACCACCACCACCTAAAAATCCTTAACCACCCCAAAGGCCTTTCCAACCACCCCTCTCAAAAACGATCCTATCCTAGAAGATATGATGAAACAAATGGCTGATAACAATCTCCAATTCCAGCAAACCACCCAGGCAGCTATACAAGACCTCAAAACCCAATTAGGCCAACTAGCTAACTCGGTGGGAGAAATTAAAAGTCACGGGTTGGGTAAACTACCCTCTCAACCAGTAGTTAACCCTAGGGATAAAGGAAATGTTAGTGTCATAACCCTTAAGAGTAGAACCCATCTTAAAATCCAAATGAACCCTGAAATAGAGTCATCCCTTCCTGAATAAATCACCATCCCTACCACTGCTAAAAATGGTCCAAGAGAAGAAAATTCTTGTCTTAAGGGAAGTCCTTCCAAAGGAAAGAGGGTGTATTTCAATGAGTCTCCTATACCAACCATTCTTCTTCCATTTATCCAAAGGGACACCAAACCAAGAAAATAAAAGGAAACTAAAATTGATAAGGAAATATTGGAAACTTTCAAAAAAGTGCAGGTTAACATTCCTTTGATTGATGTCATAAAGAAAATTCCAAGATATGAAAAGTTTTTAAAGAAGATGTATAAAAATCGAAGGAGACTTCGTGGTGATGAGAAGGTAAGCTTGGAGAGGAATGTCTCAAAATTGATAGAACCACAACTACCTACCAAATGAAATGATCCTAGAACTTTCTTGATTCCATGCACCATAAGTGAGTATTAATTTTCCAATACTATGCTTGATTTAGGTGCTTCTATAAAGGTGATGCCTCACTCCATTTACTCTACATTGTAGGTCGGGGAATTGAAGCCAACTAGGATAGTTGTTCATCTAGAAAATCAAAGTACAACACACCCTTCTAGTGTTCTAGAGGATGTTCTTGTGAGGGTTCAAAATTTAAATTTTCTTGCTAATTATTATGTGTTTAAAATGGAAGATGATAGGATGAATGGAAATGCCCCAATTATATTGGGGAGACCTTTCTTGAAAACCACCAAATACATAATTAATGTCTATAATGGCACATTATCTATGGAATTTAGTGGTGACATAGTCCATTTCAACATCCTTGATGCTATGAAGCACCCCTCAGAATAACATTCCTCTCTCTCAGTAAATTCAATTGATGCACTCCCTTATTTTGAAATTACTTCTTTTCGTTCCCCTGATCCCCTTTCCGTGTTTTCATCCTTGATTGAATTTCTTGGTAATTAATCATTCTTTGATTGCTGTAGTGGTCTAGAAAAGTTTCATGCATGTTTATTAATTGATGATTTATTGAACACCGAGGATCCAATGACCATCGATGATACTTCTAAGCTTGTAAAAGCTCATTCATCATATAACGATGATACCATTGAGCAGTTAGATGATATCAGTGACCTCTCACTTTCACAAAAACCCCCATAAATCCAAAATCCAGTTGAAATGGAACTAAAAAAACTACCTCAAGATTTAAAATATTCATATCTTGAGAATAGATACAAGTTTCCCATCATCACTGCTAGTTCACTCCCTCCTGAGCATGAATTCCAACTGCTTGAAATTTTTAGAGAGTATAAACAAGGTTTGGCTTGGAAACTTGCTGAAATTATTGGTATTGTCCCATAAATTTGTATACATCATATTTTGTTAAATTATGAGGCTAAACTAGTGAGGCAGGAACAATGTCGACTGAACACAAAACTCTTAGAAGTTGTGAAAAAAGAAGTAACAAAATTATTGGCTACTAGAATAATTTACCCCATCTCTAACAGCCAATGGGTCAGTCCCGTTCAAGTGTTTCCTATGAAAATGGCCTTACAGTAATTAAAAATGAAAAAAATTAACTGGTTCCAACTCGTGTGTAGAATAGTTGGCGTGTCTACATAGACTATTTCCGAATAAACCTACACACTAGGAAGGACCATTTACCTTTTCTATTCATTGACCAAATTCTAGAGAGGCTAGCGGGTAAGTACCACTACTATTTCCTTGATGGGTATTCTGGATACTTTCAGATCCATATTGCCCCTGATAATCAGGAAAAGACAACCTTCACCTTCCCCTTTGGCACATTGGCATATAGAAGGATTCCATTTGGTATGTGCAATGCTCCAAGTACTTTCCATTGATGCACGGTTAGTATTTTTTTGGATTACCTGGAGAATTGAATGGAAGTATTTATGGATTATTTCACTGTTTATGAATCTTCTTTTGATGAATGTTTAATTAGTCTTGGTTCGGTCCTACGTCACTGTATTGAAAAGAACATCATATTAAATTATGAGAAATGTCATTTCAGGGTGCAAAAAGGTATAGTTTTGGGACATGTCATTTCTGGAGATGGTATCCAAGTAGATAAATCAAAAGTGGATTTTATTTCTTCCCTAACATTCCCCAGAAATGTATGGGATGTGTGGTCTTTCCTAGGTTATGCTGGATTTTACCATCATTTCATTCCCAACATTAGTAAGATTGCACTCCCAGTCTCTCAGTTACTACGAAAGGAAAATGTTTTTTTTATAATGAATGTGAGGAAGCTTTTAATATGTTAAAATGGAGTCTCAAATCACCCCTGGTAATCCAACCACCTCGATGGGATTTACCATTTGAGCTCATGTGTTATGCCTCTAACTATGTATTTGGGGAAGTCTTATCACAAAGGGTCGATTGAGCTCCACATGTCATTGCCTATGCCTCACGTACTTTGGACCCTGAGCAAGAAAACTACACCACAACTAAAAAATAAATCCTTTCCATTTTGTTTTCCTTATACAAATTTAGGTCATACCTTTTAGGGTCCAAATTCATTGTGTTCTCAGACCATGTAGCCCTCTGGTATCTCCTTAAGAAATTAGAAGCAAAACCATGTCTTATTTACTGGATTCTCCTCCTTCAAGAATTCAATCTAGAAATTAGAGATAAAAAAAGAGAAGAGAATGTGGTGGATAACCATATCAGTAGGATCCACCCATCCTCATATATTGACTCATCCCCCTATATTCTCATAAATGACATGTTTCTTGATTAGAAATTGTATCAAGTGCAAGATACTATTCTTTGGTATGCCGAAATTGTAAATTATTTGGTAGAATATTGAATTCATACTGATTTAAAAAAACCAAGCCATTCGTCTAAAACATGAGTCTTGTGGGTAAATTTGGGATGACCCCTACCTATGGCGCACATTTAGTTATAAATTCCTTAGGCATTGTCTAACCGATAGCGAGTTTCAGTCCATCCTTAGATTCTTCCTCACTATTACTTGTGGGGGCTAATTTGGACCCCAATAGGATGCTTGAAAAATCCTTGATTATGGTCTCTTTTGGCCCACACTTTTTCAGGATGCCCATGATTTTTGTAAATCTTGTCCTCATTGTCAAATAATATGGAATTTCTCTAAAATAAATGAAATGATACAATGAACATTTCTCTTTCATGACATTTTTGATGTTTCAGGTATTGACTTTATGGGGCCATTTCTCAATTACTTTGGCAACTTGTACATTATTCAAGCAGTTGATTACGTTTCAAAATGGGTAGAGGCACGAGCTACAAGGACTGATGATTCTAAGGTAGTGGTAGAATTTTTGAGAACCCAAATCTTCTGTTGGTTTGGATTACCTAGGTTCATCATCAGTGACCAGTGTTCTCATTTCTATAACTAAACAATGCAATCAATTTTGCATCGGTATGAGGTCGGTCATAGAGTGTCTACTGCATATCACCCACAAAAAATGGTCAAGATGAGGTGTAAAAATAGATAGGTAAAAAATATTCTTGAAAAAATAGTTCAACATAATAGAAAATATTGGAGTCTTCGACTTGATGATTAATTATGGGCATACAATAATTCTTTCAAAACTCCCATTGGAATGTCACCCTATCAGCTTGTATTTGGAAATATTTTTCATCTACCTGTTGAGATTGAGCATCAGGCCTACTAGGCCATCAAACAACGCAACTCTAATATTTTTGGTGTAGGTTCTCAAAGGAAGCTGCACATTTAGGATATGGAGTAAATGAGAAGAGATGCATATGATAACTCCATGATTTATAAAGAGCGTACCAAGTTTGCCCATGATCATATCATCCTTCATCGACAGTTACACATTGGGAAGAAGGTTCTCCTCTATAATACAAGGCTGAAGTTGCATCCATGTAAGCTTTGTTCCCGCTGGTTTGGCCCATACACTATTAATAATGTCTCCACATTTGGTGTTGTCCAGGTTCAAAATGAAGAAACTAAGAAAACCTTCACTGTAAATGGGCATCGGCTGAAGCACTTCCAATAATCCATTCTGGATTCCCCAATGGATGAAATCCATGTTCAAGAAGCAATATATGAATGAAACATACGTGGTTTTATCCTTCCTTACCACATTCTATTTTATTACAGTGAGGACACTACACACTCTAGGTGTGGGGGGATGGGTATATTCTTGATTTAGTTAATAATTTTCATCATCTTTCATCTTTTTCTCTTTTTATCTTGCTGAATAGTATTGTTACTTTCCCCCTTTCCCTCCCACTCACCTTTGAGCCGAAATATTACCTTTTTATTCCCACTTTATCAGGGAAAATGATGCACATTTAATCATGGAAGTTATTGAAAATTCATGTGGAATGTACGCATTTCATGTTGTTTTAACATTCAAAAAAAATCAATGAAATATGCGTTTCAGCAAGAATTAAATACCGTGGTGTGAATTTCTTCATAAATTTAGTTCTTTTTTGATGATATAAATGGTTTTATCATTTTGAAACCTTTGAGAAAAATGGTTCTTTTTTTTGAATAGTTTAAGGGAAAATTTTGTCACTTAATCTTCCCACATATTTTTGAACCCAACCATGAAATGTGAAAATTTCTTACTTAATGGAAGGAAAATATAAGATAGGTTGATTTTTCTATACATTCCAAAATCATTTTTCCATACATTTGTTCCTTATCCAATCTATTTAATTTTTATACCAGATTAGCCTATGTGTGTGTACCTGTTATCCGATTGATGTACACCCTAAAAAAACAAAAAAACAAAAAAATGGGTTGTATATTAGGTAGGTCACAAACCACCCTTCATAGACCTTTGATATTATTATAACTATTACAATTAGTGTCGTGAGGAGATCAAACATGGTTTGAGAGAAGAGTGTGAGATTTGTTCTAAGTGCAATTTTTGAAAAATTAATAAATGAGGGGAGTGAGAAAATGTACAACGTATGGCTATATCTAGGTCGAAAGCTTATGGTTTGAATTTTTGGAATACTTAAGTGAGTGGGTCTTGAAATTTGATTTCAAATTATGTGGGGAACGTTCAGTGGAAGGGATATTGTAAGTAGAAAATTATTAAAATAACTTATATTTACTCGATAAAAAGTGGAAAGAATAGCATGAAATGGTTTTCACACACACACGTGAAGAATTAGTGACATGATTAACTTTTGAATTATTTTATTTGGTTGGTATCATGAATCTCTTGTAATTTTATTTGGATACAATTTTTGAGATGTCTTTTTCCATGATCACTGAGAATAACTCCTCGATGTGATTTTTTCTTTGATCACATTTTTATCAGGAATTAAATTTTCATTTAATGTTAAACATTTATGAAGTTATAAATATCTAAATTCATAATTTTTGGAATTAGTACTTTTCCCAGGAGTGCAAATTTTTAGGTGTGGGGGTGTGATCGCACCACGATTCACTATTTCATTTTCACCCTTACACCACTGTGCTAAACTAGTTTTATATTGAAAATTATAAAAATAACAACAAATTTAATTACATGTTTAAATAATTTATTATGTGTTTATCACTGTTTAAATGGTCAAATTTACTTGTTTTTATGATTCCATTACAGGAGGAGCTGATTTGGAGGGCCCATGATGATATCCAAGAAAAATGGGCCAAACTGCGTAGGATCCATGCACAACAGTGGACTAATCTGCACACTGCTACTTAATTGTTCATCCAAATGGGATGCACTTTTGTGGTTTGGTCCAAAATTTATTGGGATACATTTCATAGGAAGAAATCCAAGATTCATTCGTCCATCTAGTGGCCCAACCGACCTGATTAGTCCAACACACCGAATCTGCATGAAGTGAAAAGTGGTGTGATGTGATCTATCCATATCTCAGTATCTACTTGTAAAAATGGTACCAAACTTTTAGTGGAGATATTCAAGATGTAGGGAAACATGTTTTTAGTTTTTTACAAAGTGATATATTATTTTCAAGTGGTCAAAAACCATAATCTAATTTGTTTTAAAAAATCAGTGTGCCCAAAACCACCTTCCACTTTGCCTATAAAATGGAATCTTGGGATCCTCATTTGTAAGTTTGGAAAAGGAGTGAAGTGATGCCAATTTGGAGTTAAATAGGATTCCTCTCTTAATACTAAAAGTTCTTGATGCCCTTATCCTCATAGGGGGATCAAGAATGAAGAAGGAGTTCCACCCGAGCTTCATCTTCCTCCCGATGTCGAGCTAAACGGTGGACAATCATTTCGAGGGAGCTACACACACTTGGGAGGGAGTTTCAGCACTTGTTCTTCCACTGGTTTTGTATAATTTATGTGCTAAATATTTATATTATTTATTATCTTGAAATTATTCTCCTCTGATTGCATTTACGTTATTATTATTAAGCGAAATTCTTTTTATTACAACACAGATTGGGTTGAGATTTCAACTGGGAATCCTGGGTTGTTCTGATTGGAAAAGACAAGAGTCCTATTTATCTCACACATACATAATATTTCAGTATGCTTTGGAATCCTTTTTTCTCGATTCTTTATAACCAAACCTTGACAACATGATTATTGTGTCAAGGGGTGGTTCTTTGTGCATCGTTTAAGAGGCAAGAGGGAAGTTGAGATCTTGAAAACCCTCAACCAAAGGATTCCATTAAACCATGTATATTTTTTAGAATGATGAACTCATGAAGATGTGTAGTGAACTTGAAATGATCTTCTTATCTCATAATTCTAAAACACAACTTTTATTTATCAACTATTAAACTCTTTAAATCAAGTCATTTTCTTTAAACTGTTTTAAAACCACCCCCTCTTTTAGTACTTCTTATTAAAAATGCACACTCTAAAACCACCAAAGGTCCTTGAGAGACGAACTAGGGTTTTCCATAGACTATAAATCAACCTTAAAAACATAATAAATTTGACGTGTCATGACAGCGCGATCACCCCTCTTCTGATGACCCACTTGGTAGAAGCATTAAGATCGTCAAGATGCTCAAACATTGGTCGAGCCAGGCTGGTACAACCTACTCTTCTTCCATCTCCAAGCTCCCGCTGGGCCCCGTACCTCTCATTGAAGAAAGAGTCCCACAAATATCTTCCCGTAATGATGTCCCAAGAGAGCCTCGCTTGCATGCCCTGTATGTATTCTATGATGTTGCGCAACCCCATGCCTCCCTCCACCACTGGTTGTTCCATACACTCCCATGTCACCCAATGGCGGTGGCCAGATTGATTGGTGTCCCATAGAAAAGCTTTCATGACCTTCTCCATTCTCACAATGCCCCCTTAGGTGTCTTGATAATAGACAAAGCATGCATCGGGATAGAGGAAAGGACATTGTTGATAAGTGTGACGCGCCCATCAAAGGATAAGAATTAGCTCTTCCAATTTAGGATCCTCCCCAAAATCCAATTCACGATGTCTTCAAAATGGATGATTTTAATGTGTCCAGTAGCAAGCGGCACCCCAAGATACAACAATAGAAGTTGCCTCCTTTGGAAAACCAATATTCCTGGAATAACCCTGCAGTGGCATTCCAAGCACTTGTTGTAAATGAAGACATGGCTCTTTCCGAGGTTGATATTCTGGCCGCTTAAAGTACCATACACTGAGATAATGTTCATGAGGATGACCAATGAGCTTCGCCTACCATTCGTGAAGATCAGAATATCGTTTGCGAACATCAATTGAGAAATATCCTCCCATCCTCTCCGACTGAAGAACAGTTCCAGACTTCCCTTTTCCATTCCTTTGTGAAGATTCCAGGAGAGAGTGTCCTATGCCAAAATGAAGAGAATAGGAGGCAAATGATCCCCTTGAAAAATTCCCTGAACCGATTTGAAGAAGACGAATCATTTTCCCTTCGTAGATATTGAAAGCCACAGAGATGAATAACACCTAAAACAGATATCACAAACCCATTCTCGGAAGCCAAACCTACGCATCGCCTGAATAATAAATCTCCATTCAACCTTGTCATAAGCCTCTTCCATGTCAACTTGGAAGATGAAATTGGAGCCAATCACCCTTCTATTAATGTCGCTCACAAATTCGCTAGCGATGTCGACCGCCCCCTATATGCTTTTACCCATGATAAACCTGTGTTGATCATCAGAAACAATCCTCAGAATAATCTCACACAAGTGCCTCGTGAGAAGACTTTCCAGAATCTTATAATACACATTGCAAAGGTAGATGGGCCTATACTACCCAATAGAAGTGGGTTCCATGACCATCAGGATGAGAACTATCATAGAAGCACTCACTGATCTACTGATTTCACCACATCGAAATAAATCTTGTATGTCCTCCACCACCTTCTTTCCAACAATCTCCCATACAGTGATGTAAAATTCTCCAGGAAAGCCATCTGATCCAGGCATGCTGCCATGTAGTAAAGCAGGGACCGAATTCTTTATCTCCTCTTCACTAGGCATAAGCGACAAGTGATCATTATCTTTGTTCCCCACGATCTGCATTACACCTTCCCAGAACTCCTCCGCCTCCTCAGTAGCAAGATTAATCATGTGGTTTCTGTCCATCTCCTAAACCAAGAGGTTTTCAAATTGTTACAATACCAAGAGACCACCGACCTCCACATCTGATGTATAAACCTTTTTACCTAAACAAATATTAATATTAATATTTCTCTTCTCTTTCAGGAATGAATGAGAGTATGCACTTTTGTAGTCTCCCTCCTTCAACCATCTAACTTGAGACCTTGATTTTTAGTCCCTCTCAATGTCCAGAAGTTTCTCTATAAGGAGAACTCGTTTTTCCCATAGTATATAGAACTTGTTCTCTTCCCAGACGTCCTGCAGCTCTTCCTCTAACCTTCCAATTTCCCTCTGAATGATTTCCACTCCCGATCTATCATTGGGCCTGACAACCAGCCATTCAAGAATGGTCTTCCTAAGACGCTTGATCCTATTTGTGAGACCATGCCAGGCCCTCTGTATCTCCTCATAGCCTCACAAATGCCTAACCATATCCATGAAGCCTCTCTCCCAGTTCCAATTTAAAGAATAATGAAAATATTGATGTTTAGACACATCCTTGATCAGTTCCACAAGAATTGGCACATGATCGGATAATGAGAGAGGGAGGTGTATAGCTGAGGATTTTTGAAAGTAGTCAATACCATAGAGGTTAACAAAGCACCTATCTAGTCGACTCCATATTTGACCAGAGCCGCTACAATTATTGCACCAGGTGAAGTGATTTCCTTTGAACACCAAGACAATAACCCGGTCAAGGAGATGATGTCACCAAAATCCAGCAACCCACCATTGAGAACTGGAGAACCCCTTTATTTTATTAAGGGTCGAGGATAGAATTGAAATCACCACCCACAAACCATGGGAGTGATCCTGGCTGTAAAGATCCCCAAAAATGACACAAATCGCATCTTTCATGAACTACATTACTAGCATAGATGAAAGAGAACAAAACATCACCCCAAATAAAGAATATTTTTGTATTAATACACTATGACGTTAGGATGACAAGTTTAACTTTAGTAGTGCGATTCCAACATATCCAAATATATGAGTTTCCAGAACTCCCATGCATGCATGATTGAAAATCCATCCTCTTCACTTGATAAGGAAGTTTAGAAAAGTCATGTTTGGGCTCTAGAATGACCACCATCGATTCCTTGAATTTCCTCGATTTCGATGCCAATAGGTAACTCTTATCTAGAGATCCCATCCCTAACACATTCTAGATTATAAGAGTTTCCATTAATGTTTAACGCTCATGTTCTTAAGACCATAATCTCCTTCCAGGGAAAAAGAAATGTCCATACCTTCCTCCTTCTATTTGGAACACATTATTGGCCTAGGGAGTCTCTCGCTCAAGTCATATCTCTTGGGAAGAAGAACCTTCTTCTTGGCCCCTTCTGAATCCTTGACCATAAAAAGGAAAGCCGACAATGAGGGAGGTGTGGAGAATGACTCGGAGTCCCCATTGAGAATGGAAACCAGAAGCAAGCGATAAGGTGACCCCCAAGAAGACTCCATTTCTTTCAACACTCCTTCCGGAAGAGGATCCATGCGAGTCAACCTGATTGGTACTGGAGACCAGCATTGAAGTAGGGAATGTTGAATGAAATCTGGGGACACCTAGGAGGAGATCCGAAAATCCGATGAAGGCATAGATAAAAGCTTAGGAGGTCGAGGAGGTGAGAAGGCCCATGCATCACACCACCCAAAGTCTTTGTAGCTAAAAGGAAACGAGGAAGCATTGTCAATGACACCGCACGCCATAGGCGACAAGGAAATTAGGTCTTGTTGAGGAAAAGTAGGCAGTAGAGGCTCCAGAGCAGGTTGAACAGACAGATCCGGCAGACCGACACGTGCCTGGGGCCTGCCATCTGAATTTGAAAAATCTTGCGTAATGGTAACCTTCTCAATAGACCCTAACGTCATATCCTGTAACACTTACTCCATCCAACCACCGTGCCGATCACCTTGCTGTCCGGAGCTAGAGCCATCACCAGACCTCCATTTTCTATAGTCCACCATCAAATTCCCCTGGAGACCGCACGCCGAACAAGACCTTAGAGGAGACTTGAAGATAAGACTTTGCCACTAATGAAACCCATCCCTAGACCTTGATAACAACCACCCTGGGATCTCCGATGAGATGTCCATTTCCACAAAAATCCTCACACAAGTCGTCAACTGATAGCAGGCCATGTCAACATCAGATCGAAGGAACAAACATAAAGAATCTCCCACTGATTTTAGAATGGATGGATTATGGAAGGGGAGCATAAGGCTGGGCAAGAGGACCCAGATGGCCGCTAAGGGAAATTACCTACCATGATGATGATCCCAAGACCATCGAAATATGGAAAACCACCATGAACTACACCAGCTATCCTCCATGGACCAAGCCTTTACAATGTATTCAAAGGAAGAACAATGAATACTGAACACAAACTTGGAGAAATCCGAGATGGCCACCGGAAGCCTAAGACCTCAGGAACTGACAAATTCTCTGAACATGATCAGAAGAGGTTTGTTGAAGCCAAAATGGGCCACCAAGGTAAGGTCGTGGACATACGAAGCGTCCTGTAGAACTTCCTCCATTAGCTCCACCATGGAACTTCATCAGAAGAAGTCTCATTGATTACGAGCCTTCATCACCTGATAGTATGAAATCAATGGTGCCCAGTCGGTATGATGTATCTAGAAAATAGGACTTGTTTAAGATTAGTATCATAGTATCTCAAGGTTCTCATTATAGTCTGGGAAATACTATATCATTTTGATATGATAAATAATCTATTGAAATTACCATTTTAAATAGATGATATAGAATATCAACACCACAATGGTAAGAGAACATCATTCATAACTCACTGTATACATGATATGGTAATTGAAAATTACTATTCAAGTTGGGTCTAGGGAACCCACTATTAAAATAGGTTTGTGTTGCAGCATTCCTCCTTGGACACTATGTATTTCCTCGATTGGTTTTGTCACTACTCCTGGACTCAGACTACCTCCTATCACCTTATAAATACATCCATACATAAGTATTTACTTACACATAGGTGAGAGGATTCAAATTATTGGATAAAGAGGTTTTAAATAAAAGACATTACAGACACACAAACCCTTATATATAGTAATAAGGGGGTGACACACAAGCCATCAATTTTAATTTAACCAAAATTAATTAAAAGAAACCAATCATATATACAAGTTTGATCTAATATCATGATCATCCTCATAACATGAAATGAGCACACATTTTCAATAGGATTATCAATTACTTCGATTTGTTTCATTAATTAAGATAATGCACCAAAAATTAATCTAATTAATTAAATTTATCATAATTTGTATCAAAGAATCCTCAACTAACAATCATCTATAATTTTAAACTAAACTAATTTAATTTAAAATTAATTAAGTAAAAAAATATACTTGGAGGCAAAAACATGTTATTATAAAAATTTTAACATGAAAATTGATTTAATATACAATTATCAATCCAATGATATGGTGTGTAGTGTCAAATAAATGACATAAAAAACACATGTGAAAATATTTTATTATATACTTAATTTTTCTCCGTGTAAAACTGGTCACAATCTGTAGCAAACAACATTGCATGTACTATGTTACATAGTGTGTACTACCTTATACCTATGTCTACAACACATGCCTAGGGACTGGGCATGTTTCCTATTGAAGATGGGTTTGAGGTTCATGATGTGAAATCCATATTATAAGGCATATGGCCTCAGAGTTTCATGACATGTCAGTCCCCGTGTCATTTATTTGATACATGACATGTAGGGACACCCAGTGTTATGGTCTATGAGAAGATGAGGACTACATGTTGTGTATAATAGTCATATAATGTGTCATTATTCAAACTATGTTCTAGCATGTCAAGATATACATTTCAAGCAGATTTTATCAAATATTAGATATGATTTTATTGGATCTAACCCAATGTGGTGAGATATAGCTGAGATACACTATACATGGTGTGTATTTAGGAAGTACATGCAGTGTAGTTTGGTGTTGTTCGAGAAGAACCTTTAGCACCCCCAAAAAGTGTTTTTAGATGTTTCTTTATTTTAATATTAATTTTTTACCAGTTATGTTAGCAAGAATGAAGAAATAAAGATAAAAATATGTTCATATATTAAAATTAATCAATATAAAGTAAAAGAGAAAACAAACGAATGAAAACTACCAAAAAATAATAAATATTTATAAATTAAACACTTCACTACTCTCATACCACTTCAAGGTTCTGGGCATAGTAGAAGCCTCTTTGATTTCATGACTAACTCATATTTTTAGTCTTAATTTACAAATAATCATTGGAACACATGAATAAAGAATCGTTTCTAATGAAAACCATCGATTATTTGACTAGAGAAAACACCATAACTAGAAAAGGGGGATCTTCACATGTAATATATAATTAATTTATGAACAAATATGGTATTACATTTACTTGTAATTCTCTCTTAATTAATGATATGATTGACTAAATATCATCATACTGACATTGCATTGTCGGATCAAAGTATATAATATATATGGTAGAGATTCACATGTGCACTAAAATATTAGAACATTGTCATATAATTGTCAGTTTCTAGAACAACTGATCTGGATTGTTTACGTTGTTCATGGATGATTGTAGAAGAATTATTCTTGAAGGAGGAAGAACTCTTGATGTTATCCAGATGGATTGAGATAGGAGTAAGATAGAGAACATTCTAGATTTCTATAACTCTCTCTTTTTCTTTAAAGATTCTCCCTCTATTTGTTGTGTACATAAGTGATTATGAAAAGTGTTATAATTAGATAATTATTATGACATGTTTAGGGTTGAAAAAACATGCACAAAATCCTTTCCAACTTTATAATTGTTAGTTTAACTCATGTAAAATACTAATAATATTATTAATATTAATTTCCTAACATGCACAACACGTTAAGAATATAAATAAATATCATATATAAAATTTCTAATAGAACCATTAATCTCGGTTTTCTTTCCCTCATTGACATTTAATGATCCTTGAATAATGAATTTTATTTAATAAAAACATTTCATGAAATTATTCTTCAATAAATATAATAAATATTTTTATAACCACCTCTCTCCAGAGATACTGCAATGGGGGGATAGAGATAATGACCCCCCGATTCCCACCTCCAGCAGGCCCTGGGTTGGTGAATAGCACTGAGGGAATAAAAATCTTGTGATATGGAAGGAATTTACCTCTATAATAATATTGGATCAGGAGATAAGATGGATCTTCCAAAAACAACTCCAAGGCAACATAAAATAAATCAAGAATCATCCCACATGCATGTGTAAATAGAACTGATATAGATAAAAGTCACCAAAGTAAATATCAAAAAGTAAAACTAAATCAATGAAATAGAAAATTTCAAGGATCCAAGCTAGTAATGTCAAACACAATTCAAATGGTCCTCCTGGTAACATGAAAATAACATTATATATGTAGGGTGAGCATAAAATTATACTCAGTAGGAAAACCAATGTCTCTCATGCACATGTGAAAGAATCATACTAACAAAGTTCTGAGAAAAAAACATAACCAAACAACACATATCAAGGTATAATAACCATCCCAACTTCATTAAGGCATGCTCACCAAATAACACAAACCAAATAATATAATATAATAGGAATCACATCAATAAAGGTACCCTGCACCACTTTCCCACTGGTATGACACTCTCACACCCAACATTGTATGTCTTGGCACTCCCATATCTTCTATATACCACACTTCCTCACATGCATGGTCATGACACACCACACTCTAAGACATCTGGGCTCACCACCCCACAAGCATGCCCACAACAAATCTTGCCTAAAAACACCTGGGCTAAAAAACAACCACTGCCAAAACTAGAGAAGTGGGTATCATGAACATGTAGGACCTAAACCTCATTCCATTCTACCATGAACTACCCCACCAAAAGCCACCCCACAAGCACAATCATATAACATCCTGCCCGAAAACACCTAGGTCACTACCCAAACAATACAGTCACATCTTGTTTGAAAACACCAGGTCCATCACTCCTCCCCCAAAACACCTGGGCTATCACAACCATAATCTAATAAACTAAAAGACCTTCGGCTATCACAACCTATGTAATACCTACCTCTCATAGAAGATATAGTTGGAAAGAGTGGGTACCCAGTCATCTATACTCCTCACCAGATGTTGGAAAAAATACCCTCCCGCATGACAATGCGGGTGTAGGCACATAGTGATCAAAGTGGATGGGTGAGTATAGAAATCATTAGAATATACAGGTATATATATATATATATATATATATATATTTAATATCAAACACTCAATCCCAACCTATGGGTTTACAAAAAAAACCAACAAACTCATAATACTGTCACTATTGCTTCTATCTCCAAATGCATAACACCACATAACATGCCACAATCCACATTCACATTTCCAACCAATTTAATTTAACCATATAATTATTTTCATTATTTATCATCAAACACATTTAAAAATAGAACCCATCATTTAGTTATTCCTGAATCATTTTCATCTCATTAACCAAACCAACCCATGCCATTTCAATCATTTTAAATCATTTATTCCAACACTACTCGGTTATCTAGCACAAATAAACCACAAAATTGCCACCCAAAATTCACGGTCAAACATCAAAGCACATAATGATAATTTTATAGGTTAATAAAGGGGATTTTATCACATTCCACTTTATTTTTATGGGTGTTATCACACGAGTCATAATCATGGGGAAACCATTTCATTATCCAAATATAAGTGGTCAATCAATTTACATTTTAGGGTGATATCAAAACAATTGCAACAAAAGAAACAATCACAACACATATATATATCACAAAAAAAATCTCCCAAGGGATAAAATTTTCCGCGGGACATAAACCCTGTACAAATCACTATATTGAAATAACAATAAAGCTGTAAAATCATGGGAGTCAAACCCCATTTTACCCTTCAATTTAAATTTAACCAATTATTTATTTTTAATTAATCTAGCACAACCATATCCCATAGGTAAACCAAACAAAACACCTCCCACATGATACACAATAAAGATAAAGGAGAGAATCTCTACCTCAATGAAGCTTTTTCGACTCTCTATACACCACATAGAGAAGAAGAACGCCCACAAACCACAACTGTGCCACAAGAAAACATGAATCAACCTACAACTCAACCAAATAACAAAAAAAAACAACCAAACATACACCCCAAACCATAAAAACATATCTGCAATGAATCCTTGGGAGAATAAGGGTAGAAAATCAACCAAGAAGAAGGAAGGGCTTACCATGGACTACAAACAAATAACCACCAGGTCTAACAGATCAAAGAGGGAGGAAGAGGGCTTAAATAAATCATTAGGGGAACCTAGGGTTCAACCAAAATGAGAGGAAGAAGAATAAATGGCTTAATGAATGAAATTTATGAAAATAATTTTTAAAACTACACTACATCGAGGATTTACACGATGTGTAATCCCCTTTCAAGTCATGTAATCATCAGGATTTGGTTTCACTAAAAAAAATCACATTTTTATTATTTAACCCCACAAATAAACACATAATGAACCAAACAAACACAATCTATGAACCACCATTACAAATCATGTAATAAAATTACACAATGTGTATTTCCTACAACAGTTCTGGTGCACCTCCAGCTTCCACCAAACCTCTCCCGAACACCTCCAACAACCAAAACTGGAAATGTAACAGGCCAGGAAAGAAAAAACCATTGCATAAGATATATCTCTAAATAATTATCACCCTTGAGAATCCAAAACCTAGAACAGAAGAAAAGGGTTCCGAAAAACCAACCTACAAGATAACTCTCAAGGGTATCTTCATACCTCAAACGCTACCACTACCCAAACACACCAACCCAAATGACCACAAAAAACACCCCACAACCACATCTCCACAACCACAAGTCGCCTCCTCTCACACAAACATACTACCACACAACCACTGAACAACCATCTCAACCTCCACATAGACCAAACCAACAACCACTAATACCAACAAACTGCACTTTTCCGAACATAAAAATCATAAAATTCCATCTTCTATGACAAGATACTATCCTATTTGGGTGTCACCGACTCACCCAGATGGGTTAAATCACATCACAGCTAATGCATCTCGATTAGAAATATGGTTCTCCCCGTTTAATATGTTATGAATTTATCACACATCGCACCATACACATCCCAAACCAAGGAAAATAGATTATCTCAAAAAAAAAGATCCAAAAATCACACCACAAAGTAATACAGAGAAAAGAAAAACTCAAAACAGTTTCGGGTACTAGGAACGAATCGATGTCTCTTGGTCCGAATTTATCTCCTCCAGGACACCATGCCTCAACAACACACTATCCAAAGAAATATTATGTCTGCATAGTGCGTTATCTTGGTGATCATAGATCTCTATTGGTCATTCTATAAATGCCGCATCATCCTCAATATCCACCTCTCCCCAGTCAATGACATGAGAGTCATCATGAAGATACCAACAAAGATAAGAGACATAGAAGATTTTGTGGATAATCTCCAACTATGGTGGCAATGCCAACCAATACAACACCTCACCAACTCACTCTAACACCTCAAAGGGCCGCACAAACCTGGGGAAAATACTACCCCCTCTACCAAACCTCTTCTTCCTATGCTGAGGGGAAACCTTCAAGAACACGTGGTCCCCAAACTCAAACTCCAAGGGACTTCTTCTATGATTGGAATAAGACTCTGGTCATTCCTGCACTAATTTTATCCTCTAAAAAAGAAGATAAACTTTATCTATCATGTTCTTCATCACATCAAGACCAAGAACGACTATCTCCCTAACCTCCATCCAACATAACAGAGAATGACTCAGTATCCTATACAAATCCCCAAATAGAGTCATTCCAATGGAAGAGTGATAGTTATTATTATAAGAAAACATCACTTATGGATGGTTCCATGCTAAAGATACACC
This sequence comes from Viscum album, assembly GCA_963277665.1. Taxonomy (NCBI): domain Eukaryota; kingdom Viridiplantae; phylum Streptophyta; class Magnoliopsida; order Santalales; family Viscaceae; genus Viscum; species Viscum album. The sequence continues at coordinate 1,502,141,060 of OY728136.1, read as the reverse complement.
AAAGTCTAATATTAATGGCCTCAAAATATCCTCCAATGTCTGGATAGTCCACTCTATCTTCCCACCCGTCCGAGGGTGGAAAGCAGTGATGAGGTGTAAAAGAGTGTCAAAATCATGTTGCAATACCCTCCAAAACAATGAGGTAAATATGAATCCTAATCCAAGATAATAGAACTTGGAACTCCATGAAACCACACCACCTCATCCACATACCTCTTAGCTAAAAGATCCATTGTGCTCGACTTCTTGATCACTAATAATTGAGAATATTTTTTCAATCGATCCACGACCACCTAGATAGCATCACAACCTCCCTGAGTTCTGGGTAAAACTATGACAAAATCCCTTAATATGTCATACCATTTCAACTCAAGAAACATCCAAGGTCTTATTAACATCCAAGGGCTACAAAAAATCCATAGGAACATGATGTTCAGACATTACTTACTAGAAAACCAAGAACTTTTCTACAAACTCTAACACTTCATGTTTCATACTGGGCTACATTAACTACATCTTATAACCATGGTGCATCTTGTAAACTCATGGGTGTACCACCAAAGGTGATTTATGAAACTCATGAATGAATCCATCACACATTAATACCAGAAAAAACAACCTCCCATTAAATAACATCTGGTTCTAACCATCATCCGACCATCCCTCCAGAGCTTCACTATGGCCAAAATGATCATGCATCACTTGTACCTCTGAGTCTCCCCACTAAGACACCTCCACCTGCTGCATTAGGGAAACTATACCATCATCTGAAACAAACAATATATAAAACCACACACTCTTGCATCCAATTTAAAGGTTTTAAGTCCTCCATTGCTCTCCAAGCATCCCATACTCTCGAAAAACACCTTTCTACGACTTCCTACTAAAAAATTTAGCCACAAAATCCCCCTTTCCTAAGTTGCAGTAAATATCAAAATCATAATCCTTGAGAAAATTCATCCACCTCCACTAAAGAAAATTCAAATCATCCTAGGAAAATATATACCTCAAAATATTGTGATCTATGTAGACCATAAAGTTCTCTCTAATGAGGAAATGTATCTAAAACTTTAGAAAAAACACAAATTATGCTAGCTTTAGTCATGGGTGTTGTAGTTACACTTATGGGGACATAACTTCCTAGACCCATAAGAGATCATCACTCACTGCTGCATCAGCACACATCCCAAGCCCAGGTGAGAAGCATCAAAAAACACCTCACCCCTTTCTGAAGAAAATGGAGCACTGAAACACTATCCAAATTACCCTTCATGTAAACAAATGTTGTTTGAAACTAATCACTCCACAAAAAATCTTGGTCTTTTCTGTTCAAATCATTCAAAGGGGCTACAAATCCAGATAAATCGGGTAAAAACCTCTGATAATATCATGTAAGAACAAGGAAACTCTGAACCTTTGAAAATTATTGGGTCCTGGCCAAGAAAAATTTACTTCATCCTTCGATGGGTCTACTGAAAAACTCTAACGAGACAACACATGATCGAGGAAATAAACCTATTGTGTCCAGATGTTACACTTGGAAAACTTTCCATTGAGTTGGTGGTTTTGAATAACATGAAATATAATTCTAAGATGCTCGACATGCTCCTCCTATGACTTTGAGTAGATTAAAATATTATCAATGAATACAATGATGAAATGATCTAGGAACTCATAGAACATGGAGTTTATAATCCCCATGAACACGATTGGTGTGTTCATAACACTGAATGATATGACTACAAACTCGAAGTTCCCTTACCTGCATCTGAAGGCAATCTTCATGATATCATACTTCTTCACCCTAAAGAGGTGATATCCAGAAAGAAAATCAATCTTTTAAAAACAAATCTCCCCTCTCATTTGGTTGAAAGATCATCTATCCTTGGAAAAGGGTAATTTTTTTTAACATTCATCTGATTCAACCTATGGCAGTCTATATAAAAACTTATAATATCATCCTCTTTCTTGGTGAAAAACACTGGAGAACCCCATGATGATGCACTGGGCTGGATAAAACCCTTATGTATCAGATAATATATCTGAATCCTCAACTACCAAAACTCATAAGGTAAAATTTTACAATTATCCATTGAAATTATATAAGAATTGGTTTGAAATTCTATCCTGAACCCAATATCACATCAAGGGGGTAGCATCACAAACATGTCAGGAAAAACATTCAAGAACTCCCCAATGACCCTGGGAACCTCTACCATCCTAAAATTCATTGATTCCACCAACAATTAATCCAAAAATAAAATAAGGGTATCCACTTGTTGAATTCCGACCTGATATCCCCACTCGCTAATGAAAATCAAACATTGGCTATCCATATCCAAATATATGAATCTACTTTAGAAGAATTCGATAATAACATGTATAGAATACAACCAGTAAATGTTGAGGATAAAATTGTATGGCTACATATGAAACAAGAAAATATCCCCATATGACTGATGTGGACTCATGATCAGTCTACATCCCTAGAAAACATCAAACAAGTTGGTCTGGGTCTGACTGGTGGTGTAGTTAACACCAGGGGAATGAGAATCCTCTCTACATCAAGTCACAGAGTATGGGCTAGAGTGGGTGAAATAAATGAGTGTGAAGCTCCTAAATAAAATAAGGAACAAACAAGGGTACTAAAAAAACTAATCGTACCTATGAAGATCTATGGAACCTCTGGAATTGCAACCTCCACTACGTGCAACCGATAACACCCATCTCCTCTACCTCTTTGCTGATGACCACATTTATGGATCAATTTGGTTCACAGTCCTTGAACGTAAGGAATATCCTAAGTCCAGTCTCTACCTACTCTATATCCCCTCAGAAGAGAAAAAACCTACTACCCCTGCTGCTAAAACAGTCTCATTAGAAACTACTGTTGAGGATAACATTGAGACTACCCACCTCCAACAAAATAATCTCAAGGAACCATTGGGCACTAGTTTTGGATATGAAAAAAACCCCATAACCAAAATACACTGGCACAAAACTCACAGAAAAAGCACAGAAACCACTTTCCCTGAAGGCTATAAATGAATCTGTTGAGGTCAACTCCTTACTAGTTGAAACCTCAAAGGTCCTAGTTTCTAAGACCTACCACTGACAACTATTCTTCTTGAGGAACCTTTCTAGTTCCACTCCCATGGAAACCCTCCCTATGAGTACATTTGTTCGATCAACTTCACCTTCTTCTAATCCTCTATATATGTTGGAAACGTAAAAGGAGTAACTGCATACTAGATAGAAGGATGGAGTGTCTCCTCCAGACGTCTCACACGAGACTCCTCATCTGGAAAAGGATATAGGAAAAAACATAGAAGGTATTTGAGATTAATTCATAGAGCATGCACTTACATGCTCCCATGCTGAAGAGAAAGAGGATCCTACCTATTTACTACCTTCATGGTCGACAAAAGGAACTCTTATGGTAACTCCTTATCAAAGGAGAACCACAAAACATCTAACTCCTTCTGCTCTTTTAGTTACAACATCCACCACTGATGCACAACTCCCCACATATGACTGACTTCCAAAGGGACCCAATACTTCATTGAGGCCCAGATCAAACTGAAAGAGATCTTTAGATCATATATCTATCTCTTATCTCCAAATCTGAGACACCGCCCTCATACTTATCTAAATACTACCATAGAAAAGTACACAATGTCCAATTCCACTAACCATCATTCTTAACTGGATCAACCTTATAGTGATCAACCGGATCAGCCCACTAAACCTCAAATATCTGAGCTAAAAAAATATAAAGAACATGATCCATAGTTGAAAGGAAAAACAAATAAATTCCTAATCCCAATAGTGTACAATTTTATTAAGTTTCATTTTATCTCCTTTAATCCATTCTGTTATCCATTTCAATCTTCCCAAAACAAACCAATTCAAATAAGAACACAAGTCATTATGATGCATGTACCGCTCCTAGGTCTCTACCCTAGAAGTAGTTCCATCTCACTTAGTCATTCAATAAGATTAGAGTCCGTCCATTGGATCATGAGGGCCCTAAAATCCTGTGTCCCAGCTAGTCTCTCTAACCTATGTCACACACCAAGGTAAAATGACACTATTGTCATATCAAACCATGAAATATTCATTATTTCTAACTCAAAACCCCATATTATCTCTCAACCACTCCTTTGATATCACTCAATCACGACTCCCTCCATTTAAAAATAACGTAATGAGGGGAGATAGATAATGACCCATAAGTCCCACCTCTAGTATGTCCTGGGTTGGCAAATAACATTGAGGGTATAAAAATATCATGATATGGAAGAATTCCCCCTCTATAATAATATGGGATTGGGAGATAATATGGATCACCCATAAACAACTTAAAGACATAATATAAAATAAATCCAATATAAAACCCTCAATTTTAAGTAATTAATCCTTTATTTGTGATTTTTAATTATGTAATGTATATGGGTGAAGTTTGGGGAGCTTTTGGAGTGTTTTATGGATTTTTATATAGGTTCCCAGTTGGCACATGGTTTGGGAAAATCATAAAACACCTATAGAAAACTGTGCATAGTGAGATAGAGGGTAAAGGGAAGGCGCACTGGTGGTGCATGGGTAGCACACGGTTTGACCAAACCGTTCTAAGTGGGGAAATGGTGAGACAATGATATTTGGAATTGTTGGATTATGGTTTGGTAATGGTGTGAGCGATCCATGTGATTTTAAACCCTTAAGGTTGTATCTTTCACATGGTTAGTGCACGACTTTCCTAACTGTGTGACTAACCATACATGGGTGAAAGATGAGATCCTAAAATTATGGATCTCACATGTTTTTTACTCTAACTCCATCATTTTCCTTTCTATGTGGCTCTAACTCAATATTATCTCTTCCCAAAGGTCAAGGAAGCTTCTCCCATTGATCCGAAGGCTATCTAAAGGATTATTTTAGTGATTTGAAGTTGTATTCTTGTGGTAAGCCTTCATTCTTGGTTGTTATCGGTGATTTTTATTAGATCCTCTTCTATAACTCTTTCATTTTCTTAGATCTATGTCTTATGTGGATATATATAAGATATTTGATGCCTAATATATTGATATTTGCTCTTTTTTATGATAGGGTAAGATATTTATGGTGGGTTTGTGGAAATTTAACTTCGGTTTGTTGGCATTCTTTGTAATATTATTCGTTTTTGTCATAAAACCAGAGGTAGGTGGATTCACTCTCTACTCCTCTATTTAGAATATGAAGGATTGATTTAAAATTGATTATTTTTTGTGGAATTTATTTTAAATTTTTTATGTAATTATTTTTTAAATCTTTCTTGAGTGAAATTTTGCAGAAACATGGAAATTGGGTATTTTTATAGAATATGATTTGGTTATTGGTTTTAAAATGTCGATTTTAAAATGGAAATTTGCTGAAATTTTAGTAAATGGATTAATAAAAATGTTTTCAATAAAAGGTATGGTTTTTTTAAATTAATTGTAATGGTTGATTTGAATTGGTTTGTTGGAAGGTTTTAAATATAAGAACAATTTTATTTAAATGAATGAAATGGTTGTTTTGGAATTGGTTTTGAATAATAGTTGTGTGTGTTCATGTGAATTCAGGATAGATAAGGGTAAGGAGTCTCTCCCATCATTAGTGGTATGGATAATGGTTAAGGATCTCCCCCATAAAAATGGTTCACTAAGTGAGGAATTAGTGAAAGGATGACTCACCAGCTGTGAGTATGGGGATGTCAAAGTATTCATGCATGGTTGAATTTGTGGATAAGTGATATAGAATGGTTATGAAAAAATAGAATTTGTGAAATTATTTTAGAACATTATTGGTTGATTTACTTGGAACTTGATTTTGTTTGAGAAAATGGTTTCATTGGAACTTGTTTATATTTTGATATAAACTATTTTAGAAATAACTCTATATAAACTATTTTTATATAAATGTTTCTAACATGTTTTATCTCAATGGTGTGAGTAGAGAATACATTATGGAAAATCTACAGATTTTCATTACTCACCCATGCTTTGGAACTTTGTTACTTTTAAATATGTTGTTTATCAAGACATGGGAAATGGTAAAGTATCACACATATTTACCAGGACTTTGTGATACTTGGGTTGTTTGGTGGATTTGGATCATAGAGCATGATGAATCCTTGGAGTCGTAGTTTTCTTTGAGTCTTGTTGGTTTTGTAGTCTTCCGCTGTGTACCTTAATATTGTAGACTTTCATTATGTCACTTGGTTTTATTTTTATTTTAATAAATGAAATGTTGATTTTTATTTCATTGTTATAATGCATCATATAGTGGTTTTTTTGTTATGGATCATTTGGTTAGTTGTTTTATTCTTAAAGGTAAATTCATGCCCCACATGTAATGAATCCCTTAAAAATTTATTATCAGCCTTTGGAATCTTGGCGATGTCACTTAACACAAAGTAATTTTCCTCTATCTTATCAAGATAATGAGAAGAAGAGGAATTTTGTAAGTGGTATCAGTTTGTTCACTTAAAAAAAATCTATTGAGAAAACTGGTATTAGCTTGGTCCTTCCTTTGTGGAACAAGTTATCTAAGTCTTGGTTAGTCTTTGACTTGGTATTGGTTGCTAGTCTTGGAGTTGAATTAATTCTGGTCTATTCTTTGAGTTGGAATCATAAAAAGGAGTAGGATTGTTGGAACATGAAATGTAGAGCATAAAAAGGCATAGTTAACCTTTTTATGTTGAACTTCAAGTTACCAAAGAGTTTGGTACATAAGTGTTTTTGAGAAACTTATAGGATTTTGAATCTCATTTTCATGTGTTTAGACAATAAGATGAGCATGACATGCATTAAAAAAATGAATTCCCACTATAAGTACATATTTTATTTTGAGTAATGATATATTATTTTGTGCAATGTTTTGTTTTTTGAAAAATGTTAAGTTGTTTTCAAAGGTGAGATTTTGAAAAAGGGAATGGTTGTAGTATTTTTAAAATGGTTTGATTTTCAAAATCTAGATAGAATTTTCAAAAATGGTTGAATGTGTAAAAGTTTGATTTTGGAAAGTAATATTGTGATAGTGGATATAATAGAATTTAAAATGTTAAGACTTAAATTAATAAAGAGTGAGACTTATGGCATACTGTTTTTCTATTGAAAATGTTACCAAGTAGGCATTGTAGAAACCAACTAGAAGAAGATGCAGAGAATGTGGTTTCACCTGAGTCAAAATTAAACCAAAAAATAGTTCATAGTATTGTACAATCCTTTCATGTGGTGGAAAATGGGAGCATGTGGTATGATCCAAGACAAGTGGTTAATTCTTTCTAATTACAGAAATAGAATCCACCCATATTTCAAGGTGATTTTGAAACAGAGAAGGTAGAGTTGTGAATGAACATGATGAATCATATTTTTGATTTCATTGGCACACCAGAAAATCTTAAAATCAAACTTGAAACATATATACTGGAGGATATTTTACACCAATGGTGTGATATAGATGTGCATACTAAATTAGATCAAGGCCTTGGTTGGGAGGATTTTTAAGAATTGTTCAACAAACAATTCTATCCTTACACATTCAATATTCAAAGAATAATGGAATTATCTATCCTGAAGTTGGAAAATCTATCTATCATAAAATATGTAGCTAAATTCATGAATTTCATGATCTTTGAACCCAAAGTTGCTGCTAGTGTGTCCTTGAAGGCACACATATTTGAATCAAGGTTGATACAGGATATTCACTTAACGATTTCTGTTCTTCATATTACTGACTATACAGAGATGATCAATAGAGTGAAGGTTGATGAAAGGGGCATCTTAGAATCTATGGGATGAGGAAGCATTTAGATACCCATGTGAAACAATGGGAACTCTAATATTTGGGTTAAGTGGAAGAGGGGAACCTATTTGTATGGTGGGATCATGAATCAGAATCAAATGGCTGGATCGATGAATATTCCTCCAAAACCAAAGATCCATCCTAGATGTTTTCAATGAGTTTTATTCAACCAATGAAGTGATAGTGTATGACACCACCAAGAGCATTCCATAATTGAAACAAGATGGGCCATCTTCATCTCTATTGCCGTAGTGCTCTGAGATCAGGTGCTCAAGACACTTATCAGGTATCGCAAGCATTGTATGCTTCTATGGGGTGAGGGAAGAAGAATCAATATCATCATAAGAACAAAGATAGCCATTGTAATTATAGGAATACCATGAATCCTAAAGAAGTGAAATCTCAAGAGGGAAATAAAGAACAAAGTGCAGCAACAAAGAAATTATATGGGGCTGAGCAGTTGATTGTGGATGATCAGGCTGGACCATCAATGGTGATAGGTATGATTATTTTGAATTCTACCCTTATACAATCATTTTTTGACATGGGTGAATCTCATTTATTAATTTCTTCTTGTGTTGTTGATTTTATGGGTTTAAAATTTGAGATGATGTCTTCTATGATAAAACTCCAAACTTCTCTTAGGAAAAGATAATTTTGATCCTTTGTGTGTAGTGCATGTTATATAACCATTGATGGAGCCAAGATAAAATGGAAAATATATGTACTGGAGATGGATGTCTTTGATATAATCCTTGGTGTGGATTTGTTGACAACATTCAAGGCTCACATTGACTATTATACCAGAAGGGTCAGTTTTAAAACTAAGGATGGTTTTAAGAATCTATTTCGAGGAGACAAGAGTGTAAAGATGGGTAAAAATGGTTTGTTGGCACAAAAAGTTGAAAAAATATCATAATATTTGGCAGTTTTGTCTTTAGTATCAATGAATACGATCGAGAAGAACAATTTTCTAGAAGTGGTATATCAGTTTCTAGATGTTTTTCCCGAGAACTTCTCGGGGTTACCAACTATATGGGAAGTGGAATTTATGATTGATCTCCTTTCTAGGACTAGTCATATTTACCTTATGTTTTATATGATGGTACCAACTTAATTAAGGGAATTTAAAGTTTAGTTTTAAGAGCTATAATGAAAAGGGTTCATTTGGATAAGTATGTCTCCACGGGCAGCATCAGTTTCATTTTTCAAGAAGGCAGATGGAATTATTTAGTTTTGTGTCAATTATTGTATGTTTAAACAAGTTATGATAAAGAAAAGGTATCCAATTCCCTGGATTGATTATATATTTGATAAATTTAGGGGAGATCGGTGCTTTTCCATAATTTTCTTGTGACCAGGATATCACCAATTGAGAGTTTGGAAGGATTATATTCAAAAGACAACATTCAAAAGAAGATATGACCATTATTAATATGTGGTAATGTATTTCGGTCTTACAAATTCACTAGTGGTCTTTATGGAATTGATGAATCAGATATTTTAGAGGTATCTCGATTCTTTTGTGGTGGTTTTTGTGGATGAAATATTGGTGTATTCAACTACACGAGTTGAGTATGAACAACACTTGGTAACAGTGTTGGGAATATTAAGGGATCATCAGTTGTATTCCAAATTATCTAGGTGTGATTTCAGATACAAGAACTGAATTTTATTGGCCATTTATTTTCTAAAAGTGGTGTTTTTGTGTGATCCCGAAAAGATTGAGGCTATGATCTCTTGATAACCACCAAATAACATCTTTGAGATACACAATTTTCTTAGATTGGATGGTCATTATCGATTCTTTGTGTGTGAATTCTCACGACTATCTTCACCTATGACATATTTGATAAAGAATAATTTTCCATTCCAATGGGATGAATAATTATAGAAGTCTTTTGAAGATCTAAAGGTTCACCTTACATCCGCACTGATCTTGATTTTACTAGAATTAGAGAAAGGGTTTATGGTTTATTATGATGCTTCAGGATTAGGGTTGGGATGTGTTCTCGTGAAAGGATATAATGTTGTTTCTTATAGATCAAGGAAGTTATGAGTGCATGAGAAGAACTAACCAACACACAATTTGGAGTTATTTACCATAGCCCATGATTTGAATACTTGGTGTCATTATCACTTTGGTGAGAAATTTATTGTTTCCACAGATCATAAGAGCCTGAAACATATTTTATCGAAACATGATTTGAATTTGAGATAAAGAAGACAGATGGAGTATCCCCAAATACTTGAATTTGAATTTATGTATACACCAGATAAAGGAAATAAAGTTTTATATTCATTAATCAGAAAGTCATATGATCAGTTAAAAAAAGAGGCTTTAGATGAGTGGTAGTTGATGTCGCTCCTAGCTGACATGAACTTTAAAGGTGAATAATGAGGTGATGTTTTAGTTTTATTCCTATTTTATTGGTTATTTATTCATTAAATATGGTTAAAGCAGAAAAAATATATGATTTAGAATTAGTGGTGATGAGTTTAAAAATCAACGGTGGGGAGACCATTGAAGGATGGTAACTGGATGACAGTTAAGTTTTGTGGTTCATAAATTGGATGGTCATACCTATGGCTTGTCAGGACCATATTATTCATGGTTACCATCACTCAATATGGTTTGTTAATCCATGAATACAATAGATGCATAATTCATTGAAATAAAAACTCTTGTGAATCAACATGAAAAGAAAAGTGGCTGAGTTTTTTTTCAAGATACTTAACTTATTAGCAGGTTAAAATAAAGAATTAGTAACCAAAAGGTATGTTTCAGTCTTTACCTATCCCTATTTGGAAGTGGAAATAGATAGATATGGATTTTGTAATAGGTCTACCAAGAATGATTCAAAAACATGATGTCAACTGGGTGATAGTGGATTAAATCACAAATTCAGTTCATTTTATCCTTATTCATGAATATCATATAGTGGAGTATCTATCCAAAATCTATATTTGAGAAGTGGTAAAGAGGAATGATATACCTATTTTTATTTCATCAGATAGATATGTGAGGTTTACATATCATTTATAGAGATCCTTATAGAAATACATTGGGACTCAGTTGACAATGAGTATGAAATATCATCCTAAGACCAATAACCAATCCAAAAGGAAGATAAAAATTTTGGAAAAAATGCTAAAACCTTGTGTAATTGAGTTAAGTGGATCATGGGATGAGCATGTAACATTGGTGGAGTTCTTATATAAAAAAATCTATCAGGACTCGATACATATGGAGCCTTTTGTAGCTGTGTATGGGTTTCCTTATCGTTCTCTACTTTTTTAGGTGGAAACATGTGAGACTTCACTTGGTGGGTAAAACCTTGTCTAATAAAAAATAGATAAGATTTATTTTATCTGGAAGCAGATGGAGATGACTCAGAGTAATTAGAAATCATATGCATATCACCGTTGATGGTCTTTTTCATTCGCAGTGAGCGATCATGTGTTCTTGAGGATATCTCCAAAGCTTAGACATCATCATTTTGGGAATAAATTAAAGTTATCTCTTCGATACATAGGCCCTTTTTAGATACAAGAATAGGTTAGTGAGGTGGAATATCAGTTTGAAATACCACCATAGTTCAATGTGGTTCATAATATGTTTCATGTATCTTAGTTGAAAAAGTATCAGCCTGATCCTACCCATGTGATTCAATGGGATCATGTTGAACTAGAGATGGATGCTTCAATGGTATATATCCTGGTATAGATTGTGGATAGGAAATAAAAAGTATTCTGTGGAAAAATAATCAGTATAGTGTGGGTTGTTTTAGAAACACAGTCAGATTTAGAAAGATATTTGGGAAAGGGAGAAGGAAATGAAAGGGTAATGGCCAAAAATATTTCAGCAAGATTATGGTTTCCTACTTTACGAGGATGAAAATACCAATGGTGGGGAAAATGTAGGACCACTAGTTTCAAATCAACCATTTCTTTATGATTTTAAAGTATGTAAAGTGTATGGGTGAAGTTTGAAAGTGTTTAGAGAAATTTTGGAGTGTTTTTGGGATTTTTTGTAGGTACACAGTTGGCACACGGTTTGGGAAAACCATGAAACACCTATAGGAAACTGTGAATAGTGAGACAGAGGACAAAGGGAAGGCACAAAGGAGGCACACAGGTGGCGCCCGATTTGACTAAACCATGCTAAGTGGGAAAATCTAGAGACGATGAGCTTTTTCATGGTTGGCACATGGTCTAGTAACCGCGCGAGGTTCAAACCTTGAGGTAGTTACTTGCACACATTTAGTGCACGATTTTCATTACCGTGCGACTAATCATGCACGAGTCAAATATGTGATCCTAAAATTGTGGATATCACATGTTTTGGTGTTTAAATCACTTTTTTCCTCATATGCATCCCTAAATCAATATTATATCTTCCCAAAGGTCAATGAAGCTTCTCCCATTGATCTAAAGGCAATCCAAAGGCTTATCTTGGCGATTTGAAGCCATATTCTTGTGGTAAGCCTTCATTATTGTCCATTATTGGTGATTTTTCATAGTTCCTCTTTTATAAATCTCTTGTTTTCTAAGATCCACCTCTGTTTCGGATGGATCTATGATCTTTGATTATAAATATGTTGATATTTGGTTTTTTGGATTATAGGGGAAGATATCTAAGGTGGGTTGGTAGAGATTTATCTCAGTTTCATTGGTTTTATTCATTCTATTATTTGTTTTCATAAGAAAAACTGGGGTAGGTGGATTCAATCTCAAATCCTTTATTTATAATATAAATGATTGATTTCAAATTGATTATTTTTTGTGTAATTAATTGTGAATTTTCTGTGTAATGATTTTTGAAAACCCTCTTGAGTGACAGTTTTTGGAAACATGGTAATTGGGTGTTTTTGTAAAAATTTATTAGGTTATTGGTTTTAAATGGATGATTTTAAAATGGGGATTTTTTGAAAAAGTGGAAAATAGATTAATCAAAATGTTTTCATTAAAATAAAAGGTTTTATTGAAAATAATTAGAATGCTAGAGTTGAATTGGTTTTGTTAGACGTGTTTCAATAAAAGAAAGGTTTTATTGAAATGAATGAAAAGGTTGTTTTGTCATTGGGTTGGAATAATGGTTGTCTATATTCATGTGAATTTAGGATAGATAAGGGTAATAAGTCTCCCCCATAATTAGTGGGATGTATAAGTTTTAGGGATCTCCTTTATCAAAATGGTTTACTAAGTGATAGCTTAGTGAAATAATGACTCATCACTTGTGAGTATAGGGATGTCCAAGTTGGATGTGTGGATAAGTGGTGTGGAATGGTTATGCTAAAATAGAATTTGTGAAATTATTTTAGAATATTGTTTTGGTTATTTCCTTAGAACTTGATTATGTTTGAGAAAATGGTTTAACTGGAACTTTTTTAGATTTTGATATAAACTCTTTTTGAAATTGTTCCACATAAAATGTTTTTATATAAATATTGATAACATGTTTTATCCTAGAGGAATGAGTAGGGAATTCATTGGGGTAAAATCTACTGAGTTTAATTACTCACCTCTCCTTTGACACTTTGTTGCTTTTTTATATGTTTTTTATCATGACATGGGAAAAGGTAAAGTATCACACATATTTAGTAGTATTTCATGATACTTGGGATGTTTGGTGTATTTGAAGCATGTAGATGAATAGAGACTTGGATTCATAGTAGTATCTAAGTCTTTTTGGTTGTGTTTTATTTCACTATGCACTTTGATATTGTAGACTTCTGCTGTGGCACTTGGTTTTAATTTGACTTTGATAAATGAAATGTTGAGTTGTCTTTTATTGTTATCATGCATCATATTTTCGTTTTTAGTTTTGGATAATTTGGTTAGTTGTTTTATTTTTAAATGGAAAATATTCCCCCACATGTATTGAATCCCTTAGAAATTTATTTCCAGCCTTTGGTATATTGGGGATGTCACTTAAGTCCAAGTAACGTTCCTCTATCTTCTCAAGATAATGAGAAAGAGTGGGATGTTACAAAAACCATCTCACATGAATGTGAAAATAGAAATTATACATATAAAATTCTTCAATGTAAATACCCAAAAGTAAAGATAAAGCAAAAACATTGAAACTATCAAGGATCCGAGCTAGTAATGTCCAGCACGATTCACATGGTCCTCTTAGAAACCTAAATACAGTTTTATATTGGTTGGGTGAGTATATAATTATACTTAGTAGGAAAAACAAAGTCACTGATTCACATGCCAAAGAAGAATGATAATGCACCTATGAGAAAACAACAGAACCAAAAAATTCCTATCAAGGTATACTAACTATCCTAACCTCACCAAGTCACACTCACCAAATAATGCAAACATAGTAATATAATATAATAGGAATCATATCGATAAGGGAATCCCACACCACTTTCCCACTAGTATGCTAATCTCATACACAACGTCGTACATCCTGGAACTCCCATCTCTTCTGTATACCACACCACACCACAAGCATGGTCACAACACAACACACATGAAGACACCTGGGCTCACCACCCCACAAGCACAGTCACAACACATCTCGCCCAAAAACACCTAGGCCACCAGAAAACCACCACCAAAACCAGAGTAGTAGGGTATCATGAACATGCAAGGCATTAACCTTTTGAACTCCTCTTACCATGAACACCCCCACTAAAAGATGCCTCACAAGCATGGTCATATCACATCCCTCTCGAAAACACCTGGGCCAATGCCCCATAAACATGATCACATATTTCCTGAAAATACCTAGGTTGCCACACCTCACCCGCAAACACCTGTGCTATCAAAAACACCATATAATGCACTAATAGACCTTTGAACATCACAACTTATGCAATAATTACATTTCTTGGAAGAAAAAATGGGAAAGATCGGGTGCCCAACCATCTGTACTCCTCATCAGATATCAGGAAAACACCCCCTCGTGTGACTATATGAGTGTCGACACATAATGCTTGATGTGGGTGGGGTGCATAGAGAAATAAATATAATATAAAAGTATATATATGTATATAACACCAAATACTCAAGCTCAACCTATGGGTTCAAAAACTAACTAACCAAATCACAACACCTTCACTATTGCTGCCACCTCTAAATTCATAACACCACACAACAAGCCATGAGTCACATTCACATTTTCATCCAATTTCATTAGACCATACCATTCTTTTCATTATTTAGAATTAAACATGTTTGACCATACAACCCATAATTTAATTATTCATTAACCATTTTCATCCCATTAACCAAACTAACCCATGTCATTTCAATCAGTATAAATCATTTATTTCAGCACTACTCGGACATCTAACATAAAGAAACCACCACCTCACCGCCCCAAAATCACGATCAAACATCAAAACACATCCATATAATTTTATATATTTATAAAGAGGATTTTATCACATTAAACTTTATTTTAGGGGTGTCATCACAAAAGTCATAATCCTGAGGCAACCACTTCATTAGCCAAATATAATTGGTTAATAAATTTCCATTTTAGGGTGATATCACAATAATTACAACCAATTTTAGCAATCTCAACACATATATCCAGCACAAAAAAATATTCCAATGGTCACAATTTTTAGTGGGGCATCAAGCTCTTACAATTTATAATATCACAATAATAATAAAGATGTAAAAACATGTGAGTCAAACCCCGTTTTACCCTTCAATTTCAATTTAACAAATTCTTTTTCTTTAATTAAGCAAAAAAATAGAAATCACCATATATTTATAGAGTTTGGGTTTAGGTTGAAATATTATCTAATTGAAAAACATAACTTAAATAATATAATAAACATAATCTTACCCCATTCCATATAAAATAATAATATTATTGTTTTTATGGCATGTGATAACTTGCACAATGCTAAATATTATTTTACCTTATTACAAATTAATATTTATCACTATACACAATTTTGGTCCACTCGTTTTCCCCATCATTTATTGAATACTTAAAAAAATATTTGATTAGATATTTTATTCATAAATAAATATTTTATTGACAATCTGGAAAACAAATATTTATTAAATATTCAATAAATAAAATAAATATTTTATTCACAATCCGACGAATAAATATTTATTTAATATATATTATTGATAAAACATGAATAAAATTATTCACCAATCTTATGAATAATATTTATTCCATTAATTATGTTCAAATCAAATTTAATCAATATTAATGGAAACAATTAGTGTGTTCCCCTCTAGGATTCTTTCTCATTGACATTAGGGGGATTTCTTAAAGTCTAATATTAATGTTTAGCAAGGAGTCAAGACACCCAAGAGAAGGAACTTAATATCAATACATCAATAAAAACATATGAAAAATTATTGTGTAATATAATTTATAGTGATAAAATTTTTTATCTTGTAATACATTTAAATATTTGAAGAAATTTTTTTAGAGTTTGGTGCAGAGACAACGTGAGATTCTGAGGCCCGATGAGCCCAAAATTGATATTAAAAAATATTAAATATATTAATATCATACGCATGTATTTTTATATTAATAATAGAATTAATTATGAATGGATCCTCATATCAAAAATTTGAGACCATAGTTGATTCTGGGATTTAGAGTTTACCCTTGGAGTGACCTAAGGTTGATCGACATTGGAAACCCAGTTGAGGAAGCCATTGGAGGGCGTATTTAATTAAAATAAATAAATAATTTATTGATTTTTTAAATGAACTAATTAAATATTCTATAAATACCCTCTTATAAATAATTTCCATGGGTTAACCGCACAACTCTTGAGAGATTTGAGAGGTGGTTCAGAGTGGTTCTCATTGGAAAATTGGAATAGGACGATGAATGATGATCAAATCAAGGTGGATCGAGAGGCTGTTGATGCAACAAGTCATCTCCTTTTTTGGAGAATACATTCTTTACCAAATATTGATCCTTTTTCGAGGTAGGTATTAGTAATTGTATATTTCCACCCTGTTGAGTAAAATATTGAGCATTGATTTATTATCTTCTTTTGATTTTTCAACCACACATTTTTCACATAATCCCTGTAGATGAGTTATATTATTTAATTATTTTATTTATTTAATTGTTCCATGTTCACACCCCAATTTCACTAATCTATTATCTTTTTCCAAGGATTCTTGACCAATTAATTTTTCACATTTTTTTCTTGTGCGTTTCCTTCACCTTTTTGTGTTCTTCGTCGTTGGCCCATGGGGTCACAGTTTGACATTTCTGGGGCAGGTTTAAGTATGATTGAACCCCAAAATTCATGGTGGTTTGGAGAATTATGAATGGATAAGTGTTTTTTGGGATGATCAGAATATATTTTTGGGTGATTATTCATGGATCTTGGATCTGAAGTGCTGATATATGGCGACACATGGGGCTACGGGCGACGGAAGTGATGTAGACTTCGTGTGGATCGCCAGATTCTGTTTTCCAGCTATCAGAGTCCTGGAAAGGATGGATGGAAGATTTCCCCACTTAATTCAGGTAGTATATGGGTGTAATTCATGAAAATTAGTGTAGATCTCCAAATTATGTGTATGATCTGTGAAAATCATAACTACACACTGTGTATCTCGGAGAAACACACATCGTGTATCCCCTGGATGTGGTGTTAGGGTTCCGGGTGAAGTTAAATATCACATACCATGTATGTGGGATTACACACCATGTGATCCTTACCATGCGTCCAAGATGTGTGACAAAAATACACACCTAGGGACATGTGCAGACATACACATAGGGTATCAAAGTACACACACATATGCAAGAATATACATGCATAAGTAGAGATGCATAGCTAGGATCCTGAGTGGTCATACATTCCATATATTCAAGTGGGAATGCCTTATATAATGAAATGGATTTATAATCCATGTCCAAGGATAAAATGACTAAAAAATTGGTCGAGGCCACACACACCGTGTGAACCCTATACACACAGTGTTCTCATATATGAATCTTCTACCTCTCATATCTCCTTCATTTGGACTTGGGTTTTGGACTCTAGTTATCCTATCCTAGATGTTTTCCATGTAGAACATTATAGTGGACTTAATAGTGGATTTTGAGACTTGATGTGATATGTCCAAGTGTGATGTTTATTTAGGAGAATATTGACAATGATAGTGGTTAGGAAGGATCATCAGCTAAATTTTGGGGTCAATATTAACCTATTACACCATGATGTAGGTTATCCATTCTATCATAGAGATGTAAGGGTCAGTACTCCCGTACAACACTAGGGCTTGGGTTCCCCATGCTATTAGAGAAATTTCAGGGTCAATACTCCCATATCACACTAGGGCATGGGTTCCTCAAGCTATCAGAGAGATATCATGGTCAATACTCTCCTATCATACCAGGGTATGGGTTCCCCATTTCTTTATATATGTAGGTTCAACAGTCCCCTTACTACTACAGAGCATGAGTTTTCTACCTATGGATTATTACTCCCACATCTTTAATCTCCGATGAGGTGTGGTTCATCCATGGGATATGTGTGTTCCCTTGGTAGTAGAGCATAGTTGTGAGGTGTGGGCCCCTCTACACATATTTTGGTGAGCTTTCATTTGATACTAAGAATTGATGATATACTTTTGGAGCTGCATGCTTACTCATCAACTTTGACTAGGATAGGAGATGGAGACTCCATTTCTCCCTCATTTGAGTTTTATTATGAGCATGTATATGTGTATCTAATAGGTTTTTTCCCTATTGATTTGGGTTGAACTAGAGATTTTTGTATCTCTCTATCACCCTTTTCGATTTTAGGGTGTCCTACTGGGTATGTATATACTCACCCTTATATGTAATTTTCACACATGTGTTGTGTCTTATGTAGATAAAGGTCACATCAATAGTGATTATGGGGGAGCATATTGATTCCTAAGTACATTGACTTCATACAGTGGTCAGGCTTAGAGATTAGGAGTAGGGATCTATCAACTTTCTTTATTTCTAGTTGTTGTTAGTTTGGGACTTCATTTCTGGTTAGGCTTCTATTTCCTCCTTTACACTTTGGTTGTATTCTTTTGTACTCTATTTTATTCTCTAGAGTTTATTTCATGCATGGTTTATATCTAGATGTTATAATATTTAATTTATATTCCTCTTTACAATTTTATGGATATGATTAGGTGTGTTCCTTCTCAGTGCTTGTTTCTATCCCATGGCCTATTGGAGGTGGGCTTGGGGTTGTGGTGGCCTGACTTTCCTCTGGCTAGGTAGGCCCGAAAGGTTCGGTTCGTTACAAAGTGGTATTAAAGGAGATTTAAACTTAGGATAGTGTTGGTATATTTCTCCTTATGATTTTTTTGGAAATTTAGGGAACCATGTTAGAGTGTCACAAGTTCAGTTTTTAGATTAGGGAACCCAGTATTGGTGTGGAAGGAAACATATCCATATATCAGGACTCTGACTGCCTACTTATTGACTCAGAATACCAAGACATTGATTTCATGGAACAATGGTATATGAATAATATAGTATTGTGTCGGTGGAATGATTCTTTAGGCTAGTTAACACCCCAATAGATCAAATGGTTTCACTGGCATCTAGTCTTTTCCAATTAACAATGGCAGTGGTGGAGTATGGTTACACATAACCATGACGAGACAACGCTCTCATGGTCAAACTTCAAGAATCTATTTCATGAGGATTATTACCCATTGTGATTATACTCAGTTTGTATCTTGGAGCCTATTTAATAGAATTAGGGTAGCATGAAAGTATCTAATTATGCTTCAATTCACTGGCCTTATGCTGTAATCCATAGACATGGTATGGGAAGACTTCTTCCGGGTGAGCAAGTTTGAGAAAAGTCTCCATAGAGACATACATGACACCATGGTCTATTTATGTCTCTGAAGTTATGATGGGTTTCTAGAGAGTGATTTTTTAACTGAGATCTTCCTAACAGAGGGGTTCCAGGAGGTTGGATCTAGAGGTGGGTAGTATGTGGTTGAGTCATTTACAGGAAGTAGTAGGCATCTAGCGTCAAGATCTTAGTATAGGATGCATTATTAGACTCAAGAATGTGGTTCTGAGACTCAAGGATCACACAAAGGATCAATTCAACCCATATAAGAGAAATTTTATGCTTGTGATGGGAATGGTCACATTGTTCTTGATTGCTCGACCTATTATAATGAGAAAAAACTGAAAGATAGTGGATCGACCTCCATGGAAGATGAATTACCACAATTATGGATCTCCCATACATGGACAGGGTGGTCCTCAGGGAGGCATTGTTGGTAGTATTGTTGGATAATCTATGGAGGGAGGATAATTTGGTGGAGGGTGATATTATTAGATCTTACCAAAACCACCAGTAGGTGTACCATGTTAGGTTTAGAGAGCTGGAAGTCAGAGTCGTGGGCAGTTTTAGGGCATAAAGGGCTATGAATAAGCAACACATGATATGATACAAGGTATGATCTATGTTTATTATACTCTTTCCTTAGTAATAATAAACACATTTATGATTCATTTCTTCATCTCCTTATTCCTAGTGCGAGAGATGAAGCTTCTAGTTGAGACCTTATCCCAACAACTACAACAAGAGGTTCATCCAGGGAGTGATTATTTGATATGATTCATCTACTAATGGTGTGAGTTAATAATTGGTGGATATATTTTGATATGGGACTTCTTGGTACTCACAATAAAACCTTATGAAATCATCTTAGGTATGGATCAATAGTCCATGGTTCGAGACCAGATTTATTGTCATCACAGATGGGTCAGATGCATTCAAAAAGATGGGATGAGATTCTCCTTTGTGGGTGATAGAGATCTCATGGAGGAATGAGTGGACCTTTCATGTAGGAGGCTACAACCCATCACCCATCATATGGAAATTTTAGTCCTTGACATAGTAGAATCTTTAGGAATATGGATTCCTTCAGTAGTGGGGGACATTAGGGATGTCTTCCCTAAGGATGTTCTAGGAATATCTTCAAGGAAATAGATGTATTCTGTACTTAATTTCATCCCAGGACCATGCTTATATATTCTATAGCATATTGGATGCCCTTTACTGAGCTTTGATTGCTGAGGGTGTGGTTGGAGGACCTTCAAAAGAAAGGTTTTATCAGACCTAGTGTGTCCCTTGGGTAGCTCCGGTTTTTTTTGTTAAAAATATAGACGATATCTTGTGGATTTGTGTTGATTTTCATTGCATGAACCATGCCATGATAATGAAAAAGTGAACCTTGTTGAGTAATGATGACCTATTTGATCAATTTAAAGGCACAATTTGGTTCTTAAAGATCAATATCAGTTCCATCTAGCGCCATTTGAGGGTTCACAAGGATGATATTCCAAAATTTTAATTCCAATGAAACTATGAACACTATGATTTTCTAGTGTTTCCTTTCAATGTGAAGAATTCCCTTTCTATGTTTATGTATTTGAAAAACCATATCTTCCTACTATATATGGATCAATTTGTGGTTGTCTTTAATAATTAAATATTCATATACTCCATGTTAGAGGAGGAGCATATAGTGAAATTGAGGATTGTCCTAGATTTACTCCGAGAGAAGCAGATTTATGGTAATATCTTAAAGTGACAGTTCTAGATATGTGAGGTTCACTTCTTGGGTTATTTAATTTCTGAAAATAGATTAGATGTGGACCCAATGAATATTGATGCAATGTTTTCTTGGGATCCACCTAATAGTGTTTCATAGGTGATATGTTTTCTTGTCTTGGTAGGGTACTAAAATAGGTTCATAGCATACTTCTTCAATATTACATACCCTTTGACCACCCCAATGTGGAAAGGGAATCCATTTACATAGAATTAGTAGTGTCAGATAACCTTTGAGTAGTTGAGGTTGAGGATAACTGGTGATTCTATTTTGAGAATACTAGATAAGGGAGTGGAGTACATAGTGTAATGCGATACCTTTGGAGCTAGGATCAACATCATGTTGATGAAAAAGTAGGCAGTAATTACACATGGGTTGAAGTAGTTGAGACCCCATGAGAAGAACTATGTGTCTCACGACCTGAATTTGGCAGTGATAGTATTTTCACTAAATATTTGGAGACAATGTATTTTGGGAGAGTGATTTTTTGTTTACTCAAACCATCAAATTCTTAGGAATATCTTCAAACAAAGATATATGAACCTAAAATAGAGACACTAGTTGAAGTTCTTATTGGATAATGATTTTGAGATAGTATATACTTCTAGGAAGGGAAATGTGGTGGAAAATACCATTAGTTGGAAGTCCTATTCTCATTTGGTGGAGGAGGAATCTGAGTAGTTGGATTCTTTATAGTTGACCCTAGTGGAGAAGAGGGGTGCAACATATCTTCAGTCAATGGTGTTTAATCCTTTTCTTCTACAGAATGCGAGGGAGGCTTAGTTGGGAGACATTTATTGTGAGTTAATTTGTGACAAAATATCTTTAGTAGATTCGCTGGATGGATTTTATGAAGTAGGGGAACACGTCATCCTTTTCCAGGGAAGGACAACGGTTTGGGGCCTGATGTGAGAGGAGGTGATGGGGGAGTTTCACACTTATCCATTGGTTGTACATCCTAGTCTAGGGAAGATGTACATAGAACTTCAATGGACGTTTTGGTGGGATGGAATAAGGTAGAGTCCCACCGAGTTCATCTCTTAGTGTCTCACATGTCTGCATGTGAAGGTTGAACACTAGGTTATGATAGGTTTGACACGATATCTAGAGATCTTGGAGTGGTAATGGGATAAAATACCCATGGACATTGTGATATGGACTCTGTAGATAGTTATAGGCCATGATTCTGTTTGGGTGATAATTTATCGACTTATTAATTGACCATACTTCTTTTACATATGGGAACAAAGTTTTGTGGAGAGTCTGAGACAATTTTACATAAGGGAGATCAACCATCTATATGGGGTACCCTCGATGATTGTCTCTGACTAAGATGAATGGTTTACATCATGGATGTGTATAGGTCTACATGGGGTATTTGGGACCTAGTTACAGATGAGTAAAACCTTTCACCCCTAGACATATGGGAAAATCAAGCACACTATCCAAGTGTTGGAGGATATATTGAGAGATTATGTTTTGGACTTTGTCCAAAGATGGGAGGATCACTTTCCATTGGTAGAGTTTTCTGGTAACAATATCTTTCACTCTATAAATGTAATGATAATTTTTTAGGCCTTGTATGAGAGACCCTATAGGTCGACATTGTGCTAGACTAAGATTGGTGATATTTCTCAAGTTGGGCCAGCTATGATTCAGGACACAATAGAGAAAGTTCATGTGATTCGAGATCATATGAAGACAGACCAGATCAAGTAGAAATCTTACATAGATCAATGTTATAAGCCCATATATTTTTATAAGGGATACCATTTTGTATTTAGATTCTCCCCATGAAAATGATTTCATAGTTTCATTCGGGGATGAAAACTATCTCCGAGGTTCATCAAGCCATTCAAGATCTTATGGAGGGTTGGTAAGGTTTATTACCACATAGACTTACCCCCATAGTTGAAGAAGGTGCATGGAGTCTTCCATGTGTCACAACTGATGAGATAAGTGCATGATCTTACGCATGTAATTAACTGGGGTGAACTATACATTGAGGATGGATACAACTTCATAGAGTACCCAATGGAGATCGAAGATGGGAACGAGATGATCCTGTAAGGATAGACCATTTCATTAGTTCATGTGTTGTGGAAATATGGGAGCATGAAGGATAGCTCCTGGGAGAGGGAGATACAGATATGGGATCAGTATCACCAAATTTTTTAGATGGTTCTTTTATGGGATAAAAATAATTGAAGGGGGAATAATTTAGTGACCTTGTTTTTTCTTTATGAGGCTGTGAAATATTTTAAGTAATATTTTCAGAGTTAGGTGCTAAGACTGTGTGATATTACAGGACACAGTGATCTCAGAACTGATATTATAATGATATTAAATATATAAATATCACATAAATTATATTTTTAAGAATAAGTTAATAGATTCAGACTAGATCCTCAAATAAAAAATCTACGACCACTTTTGATTTCGGGATGCTGGGTTTACCCTAGGAATGACCTAAGGTTTGTCAGCACTAGATGTCTGATTGAGACAACCTTTGGATGGTGTGTTTAATTAAAATAAATAAATAAATAATTTATTTATTTTATTAAATTACCTAAATAAATCTTCGATAAATACCATATTATGATAAATTTACATGGGTTAGCCACATAACCCTTATGAGATCTGAGATGTGGTTCAGAGAATTCATTTTTGAAAAATCATAATTGGATGATGAATGAAGATCAGATTGTGGTGGATCAATAGGAGTCAAACACAACAGCTCTTCTACTTCATTGGATAATGTGTTATTAACTAATAATCAATCCATTTTTTAGGTAGGTTTCTTCAATTTTATATTTAATCCATTTTTCTTTAACGATTTAACATTTATTTTTTTATTTATTTTTTGATTTTGTGACCACACACTCTTCACATGAGCCTCATAGATGAGTTAAATTATTTAATTAATTCATTTATTTAATTATTCCATGTTCACACCCTATTTTCCCTAATATATTATCATTTTACAAGAACACTTATCCAATGATGTTTTCACCTTTGTTCTTATGTCTTTCCGCCACTCGTTCTTCACATTCTTCACCGTTGTCCCATGGGGTCGCGGTTCGACATTTTCAGGGAAGTTTCATGTGCGATTAAACCCCTAGATTCATGTTTATTTGTAGAATGATTCATGGATTAGTGTTTTTATGGAATATCAAAATGCATTTCAGTTTATTCTTCATGGATCATGGATTTGGAGTGGCGACAGATGATGATGTGAGGTACTACTGGAAATAGAACCGATGCAAACTTTGAGCAGATCACCCAATTCTGTTTTCCATCCATCAAAGGTTGGGAAAGTATGGAAAGAAGATTTTCCACCAATTTCAAGTTTTCTATAGGAATTATTCATGGAGACAAGAATAGATCAAGAAACTACATGAAAGATCTATGAAAATCCAAACTACACTCCATGTATCCCAGAAGAACACATGATGTGTATCCCTCTGGTTATGACACTTGGGTTCTAGGAGAATTTAAATATAGCATGTTGTACTGGTGGGATTACACACTGTGTGACCTTACCCAGGTGGCTAATCCATGGGCTAGCTGTACACACCCAAGGCCCTGTGTGGATGGACACGTCATGTACCAATGTACATGGACACATGTAGGAGTACAAGGGAATGAGTTAAGATACACATCCGGGACCCTAGATAGTCATACATGAAATGTATTCAGAAGGAACATAGTGTAAAAATACATGGATTCTTGATAAATGTCTAGGGAGAACACATCCAAGAAGTGGAGTAGGGACACATGCTATGTGGACCCCAAACAAATCGTTTTATCCTATATAAATCTTCTACCTCTAATATATCTTTTATTTGGACTCAGATGTTGGTTTGAGAGTAACATATCCTGAGTGTCTCTCTATATAGAATGTGATGGTGTACTTTAATTGTGTTTTTGATATATTATATGAGATGTTCTAAGCATTATTCTTATTCAGGAAATGATTTATGATGATAATGATCAAGTCAGGACATCAGGTAGACACTGGGGTCAATACTCCCTTATTACACTAGGGCACAAGTTATCTATTCAATCATATATATTTTGGGTTTAGTACTCCCTTTTCATGCCAAGGAATGGGTTCTCCATGCTATTAGATAAATAATGGGGTTAATAATCACTTATCTTTCCAGGGTGTGGGTTCCTTAGACAATCAAAGATATATTGGGGTCAATACCCTCTTATCATTCTTGGGTATGGGTTCTCCATTTAAATATATAGGTAGGGTCAATACTACCCTTACTACTACATGGTGTGAGTTATCTACCTATAGACTGTTACTACCCCATATTTGAGCTCTATTGGGGTGGAGGTCCTATATGGGGGATGTGTGATCCCAAAGTCTTAGAGTATAGATGTGAGGTTCAAGCCCCTCTAGACAGATTCTTGCGAGATTGCATTTGATGTTCGGAATCAGTGCTAGAATTATAGAGCTGTAGGATTACCCAAAAACTTTGGTTGGGTTTTGAGATAGAGATCCACTTTCTCTCTCATTTTGGATTCTTTATGAGCATATATATATATATATGTGTGTATCTGATGGGTTTCATTTCCCTCTTACTTTGGGTTAAGATAAATATTATTGTATTTATCTATCATCCCCTTATTATTTCTAGGAATCCTACTGGGTATGTATATACTCACCCTTGTATGGGATTTTCCTACACATGTCGTGTCTTATGAAAAAAATGAAAATATCAGATATGATTATGGTGGATCATATTGATACATGGTTTCATTGATCATGTATGGTTGTTGGGATTAGAGATCTGAAGTAGGGATCTCTCATATTTCTTTATTTCTAGTTTTTGTTAGGTTGGGAATTTTTTTCTAGTTGGTCATGTATTTTTATCCTTTACACTTTGGTTTTATTAAGCTATATTCTATTATAGTATGTTTTATTCCTTAGAGATTATTGTATGCATGGTTTATCTCTAGATTTTACAATCTTTAATTTATATTCATCTATATTATTTCATAGATATGATTGAGTGAATGGATATAGGTACATTTTTAAAGGGCCTCCCATTTTAGTTATTCCTTCTCGGAACTTGTAATCATCCCTTAGCCTTTTGGAGGTGGGCTTGGGGTTGTAGTGGCCTCACCTTCTACCAAGTAGCTGGGACCCAGTGGGTCAGGTCGTTACATAATCCCTTTGAATTAATATCTCATCAAGAAGGTTTCACATATGTATCATCAACCAATATGCTTGATACGTCTTTCATTAACTATCTAAAATAAACACATTGTTACACCATGACCATGGAATTTACGGTGATAGTTCTATTCCAATCAAAGAGTCAAGATATCAACTTCTATAAATTTGGAAGGTAAGAATCCTTCCTTGAATTATCCATTAATATTATTTCATTTATGAGGCACCCAACATACCCTACTTTCCATGAACATATGACATCAGAGTTTCAGTTAGTAAATCTAAGTGTGAAAGTCATTACAGATATTAATGATAATATTAAAGTATAAGGACCATTACACATGCTTGTAGATAGGAATATTAGATAACATTTAAACAAGTGAAATTACTACAAGTAGGTCTCTTCTCATAGTCTCCATCATAGACATTACCAAGTGAAAACTTCCTGAGAATAAGTTCCATCCACTTATGAGTACTCATGTAACATATCAGTTCCGGGTGCCGCCCAAAGGTGCCCCGTACCCGATTGGTCACATGGACTCAAGCTCATTTCCTCAAACACTAGAGTCTTACAACCAACAACGAGGTAATTGGGTGTGATAGTGGGGAAATTATTACCTAATTGACAGAGTAATGTAGTGGAATAATAATAATAATAACAATATCAAAATCAGTAATACCATACAACAAAGTAAACAATAGAAGACTGATAATATAAAAAACTGTAGAATATATATAAATAATGATTCATGTCACAAGTATCTAAGAAAGTATCCAAACAAGTCAAAATTCTGGAAATATAATACTAAACCAAAGTATAAATAAAAACAAGTAAACTCCTGCAACATCTCAAGCCATATCTTGGTCCCATGCTCTCTATCTCTACAATAATCAAGTACCTGATGTAGAAGGATGCTTGCCCTTATCTATACCTGCAACCATATAATCTATTTGGGTTGAAAATAATGACTCAAATAGGGTGTGAGATGAATCCCAGTAGGCAACCACCAAAATATCTGTGCCTAACTATCAGTGAGTATATGTAGCAGGAAATATGAAAAATGAAGCAATAAAAATGAAGTACTCAAAAGTAAAAAATCCTACAATTTACAATTACATTCATTTACATTCATTAGTTATTAAAAATAATGAATAATTAAATCCTAGGATCTATCCTAAGCTTTGTATCCCCTGTGTAATAGAAAAATAGTGGTCTCAGGAGACCATCCAACAATCAAGTAAGACCGAGTCCAAGCTTGTGCTTTAACTTGACAGACTCGTCACAATCAACCAATCCTTCACAAGAAACCCTCTAGGAAAGTTCTCATAGTATAACCTATCTAGTTCACCATATCATCAATTCAATAAGGATATAACGACTATCTGGGAAAACTCACACAGTCTAACCCCTTTGGTCCCACAAAAACAAAGACTCTCTGAGGAAGAAATCACCATCAATTCTCCCTATGGTCTTTTAATGATAAACTATAGACTCTCTAAGGAAGTAATCAACGTCCATTCCCACTGTAGTCTCATATTTGTATGCTATAGACACTATGAATAAGAACTCACCGTCAATCCCCCCTATGGACTCACACTGTAAATATAACAGATACTCTGGGGAAGCCCTCAATGTCAATCCCCCCTATGGTATAACTACACCAAGTTATCACAACCCTGTGTAATACAATTCTACACAAATGATATCCATCAGCCCAAGTAATCTCAACTACTACAAGGCTAAACAGATACAATGAATAACAAATGTATTTAAAAAGTATCAATTAAGCAATAAATTCCAACCTAATAACTAAAACAATGAAACAAGGGCTTCCTCATAGGAAACCTATACCAAATGGCCATAAATATTCAAACAAGGAAATGCACCCATAGGGTGTCACCTAAACATAAAATTTATTATAAATATATCAACAAAAACCCTTAATCTATCAATCAATATAAGTTAGATGATAACATGGTTCAAATTCTTTATCCTGAAATACCTAAATCATGGGTAATCAGCACATAGGCATATATAACTCAAAGAAAAACTCTGAAACAAAACAAACCAACTACCATGACGTTGTATGATGAACACTCTCAAATTTCATCCCTTGAATCAGCCTAGAACTTTGTATATCTATAAAAAGGTCAAAAATTTTCAACCTTGTATAACTCAAGAGAGAGGAGAAAATAGAAATAGTGGTTCAAGAAGAAGGAAGAACTCACCAAGGAGATTTTAATGCACCCACCAGAGTTCGGATCATAAATCAGATGAAGAAGAGGTGGTTAGAACTTTTATCATCGCTCCTAGTCACTCCTGGATGAACCATGGCTAGAAGAAGATGAATCTGGAGATTAGACTTGGCCACAATCTGATTAATCAAATAAAAAGAAAAGTACACGGCTTGTTCATTTAATGTACACTCAGTGTACTAGCCTCAACCAGCCCTTACATTAGGTGGTCCACATGTCCATGTACTCAGTCATTACAAGACTAGTACATGGATACCCATGACAACCGTGTACACATCGTGTACTCATAAAATTTCTAAAATATTATATTTTCCTAAAAACACATGAAAACAAGATCCATACATAAAAAAAGATCCATGTTCTTAAAATATTCCCTCCTTAAAGAAATTTGTCCTTGAATTTCCCTTAAAAGGGTTGAGAAGAAGAGACTTCAAACAACTCTGACCATTGGGATTGAACATCTGACCATTGGGATTGAACGTAGGCCTCCCTCTCCCAAGGCTCGTCTTGTACTTGCCCGTGCTGCCATAGCACCCATACTAGAGTAACATACTGGCCATGAAGATCCTTATTACTACGATCCACAATCCATATAGGGTGATCCTAAAAGGATGCATCCACCTCCAAATCAATCTCCTCAGGTTGAAAAACATGAGATAAGTCTGAAAAGTAACATTGTAGTTGAGAAACATGGAAGAAGTTGTGAATATCCCAATACCTCTGAGGTAACTGAAAACGATAGAAAACCGGCCTGACTCTCTTCAAAATCTCAAATGACACGACATATCTCGGAGAAATATTTCCCTGTCTCCTAATTCTCTTGTTCCCCAACCATAGCATGACACGTAAGAAATCCTGATATCTGACCATGAACTCCAGAGGTTGTCTCTGTTGATAAACATAATATTTCTGGTGATACTGTGTAGTATCCATCCTCTTCCGAATCAAGTCCACCTGCTCAATGGAGTCCTAAACAAGACATGGTCCCCGCATAGCTACCTCTCCTACCTCCAACCAAAATAGGGGTGATCGACATGGCCTACCGTACAAGCCTCTTACGGTTCCATCTGAATCGTCACCTAAAAACTATTATTGTCGGAAAACTCCACTAGGGGTATATGTCTCTCCCAAGAACCCAACAAATCTAGGACACATGCTTGAAGAATGTACTCCAACACCTGAATTGTGTGCTCAGACTGACCATCTTTCTGGGGATGGTCAGTTGTACTTAGAAGTACCTATGTACCCAAATCCCTCTATAGTCCCTTCCATACATGAGAAGTAAAAATGGAATCACTGTCTAAAATGATGGAGTGCAAAACCCCATGTAAATGTACAATCTCTCATATGTACAACCTTCCCATATCATAAACACTAAAGGTATCCTTGATTGGTAATAATTATAAAACATTCGTGATTCTGTCAATGACAACCCAAACTACATCATTCCCTCAAGACGACCTCGGTAAAACTGTCTCAAAAACCATCACGACAACATTCCACTTCCACTTGGGAATGGGTAACTATTGTAAATGCCCTATGGGTCATTGATGCTCTGCCTTCACCCGCTGACAGGTGGAACATATCATAAAAAAGTTAGAAACATCTCTTTTTCATACTTGGCCACCAAGATTGATGGTGTAGATCTCAATACATCTTGGTGACACCAGGATGAACTGCCCATACCGAGGAATGAAAATCCCGCAAAATCTCCTCGCGTATGTCTGTTGACACCCACATGCATCCATGAAAATGCAGGATCTCATCCTCTCCTAAGGTCTATCCAGGAGTAGGGTCCTCTCCAAAAACACTCTCCCATAGAAATAGGGCTTCATAATCTGATAGCTACCTCATTCTCACTCAATCCATAAGATTAAAGGTAACAACTAAAGAAGAAGGAAACGTCTTCCCCTGTATGTCATGAACCTCCAAATGCATATCAGAGAATAGATCCATAAGCTTCCACTCACTGCTGGCCTCCTGAACTGCCTATATCTGAGTCCTCCTGCTCAACACAGTAGCCACTACATTGCCTTTCCCCGGTGTATAGGCAATCTTAAAGTAAAAATATTGAAGGTACTAAACCCAACTTCACTATCTCTAATTCAGATCATGCTGAGTAAAGATATTCTTTAGACATTTTTGGTCAGTGAAAACAACAAAATGATCTCACAACATATAATGTCTCCAACAACATAAAGCACGTACAACTGCAACGAACTCGAGATTATGCGTTGGGTAATTCCTATCATGTGGCATCAACTACTGAAACCCATACACAATGACTCCTTCCCCTTTTATAAGCACTGCTTCCATCCTGATACCAGATGCATTACATTAAATGGTGTAACTCTTACCCAACTCTAAAAAAATCAGTATCAGTGATGAATTCAACCTCCCCTTCATCTCTTGAAAGGTTAAATCGTAGGATTATATCCAAAAGTACTTTTCACCCATCTTAGTCAGGACCTTCAGTGGCGCTTCTAAGTGTGAAAAGTCATGTATAAAGTGCTTGTAGTAATTAGCTATCCCCAGAAAACTCTGTACCTCAAATATATTCTTTGGATGATCCCAAGAAACTAATGCTCTCACTTTATCTGGGTCTACTGAAACTACTACGTCTGAGATAACATGACCCAAGAAGTGAATCTGGTCCATCCAAAAGTGGCATTTTGAGAGCTTTTCATACAACTGATGCTCTCTCAATGTACTCAAAATGATCTCAATATGGGTGGCATGTTCATGTAGAGTGTGAGAGTACACCAAGATATCATCCAGGAAGAGTACCAAAAAAGAATCCAAGTAAGGATGGAACACTCGGTTCATCAGGGAAATGAAAACTGCCAACATGCTCGTGAGACCAAATGACATAACCACATACTCATATAGACCATACCTAATCTGAATGTCTGTAAGAGGTATATCTGAGGGTCTAATGCACAAATGATGATAACCGGATCTCAAGTCAATCTTCGAGAACACCCGGGATCCTTGAAGCTAATCAAATAGATCATCAATTCTCAGAAAGGGATATCAGTTCTTGACCATTAACTGGTTAATCTTTAGATAATCCACACAAATTCTATAGGTACTGTCCACCTTATTCGAAAAAAGAATAGGCAAACCCAAAGGAGAAGTACTGGGTTGGATGAAACCCTTTTCCTGAAACTCCTCTAACTGCCTCTTGAGCTAATGTAACTCTGGTGTAGTCATCCTATAAGGAGGAATGGACACTGATGCCACTCCTGGATTAACCTCAATAGAGAAATATACCTCTCTATCTAGAGGTAAACATGAAAATTAATCTAGAAAGACATCCCTGAAATGATCCACCACTGGAAGAAATTCTATCTGTATATTCCCCGGGTCATCCAAATATAGACAAGAAATATGGGATGTAATTCCTCCTAACCCAAGATGATCGAGTCCCACTTTGATCACCTAAACATCCCATTCACCCTTGTGTAGAAAAGACCTACCCTCTGGTGATTTGAAACCCACCCTACGATGATAGCAATCAACAAAGGCCTGGAAGGAGACCAAACAGTCCATTTTGAGAATGACATCAAATCATGTAATCTCTAAGACATAGAGGTCCCATAATAAGTGACACCCACCAACCTCAATAGGGAAGTCCTTGGACTAACTTACACTAGACTTCCTAACCCCCAATAGAGTGTCTAACGTCATAACATCCTCAGAAGTAAATATATAGATCCCAAGGCTCTCCACAACAGAGATAGATATAAAACTATGAAAATCCCCTGTATCAAAAAAAGAATAAACTAAAACTGAGGCAACTGGAATCGTACCTCTAACCATAGAGGGTATGGGATCATACTCCTGCTAGGTCTGCTCTACTGAAAAAGTATGACCTATTCCATGGCCCTACGACCCTGCCTAACTACCTTGAGTTGATCCACCCTACTGTCACTAAAAGCCTGTCATCTGGCTACCATATCCATAACCTTCTCCTTGGCCAGAATGATGAGAAATTGGTGGTCCTGATCCTAAACATAGAGTCATTATAGAACCCCTATCACCAGATGCTGGTGAGAAAAACCGACAAAAACGCTGAAGATGGCCCATCTTGCCACAATATCTGAACTCAACTGGGTCTCTCAGGAACTGAGGTCTTGTATACCCACTCTTACCACAATGGTATAATACCACCTGGATACCAAAATAAGTATCCCATATACTCGTATCTCCGTGTGTAGACTCCCTTTGGTGCTTCCTACTATCAGTCGAAGGACTACCAACTCTGGATGCCAAACCACCCTGGCTCATAGCTCTAGACTCCCTCAGATTACACTTGATGATCAGAACTTGGCTGACTATAGAATATATGGAAGTCAAACTGAATATGTTCACTAGGATCAAATGTAATTTATGAGACCATCCTCAAACTTCCTATCCAGAAATAACTCATCACCCCTGGAATGGGTGTGAAGTGTTGTAGCTCTGTGAAGTGAGAAGAATACTCCATGAATGAATTATTACCCTATTCTAGACCCATGAACTCTCAAGATTGGTTGGACCTCAAGGTATCTGGGTAGAAAGAGTCATAGAAGGTCTGTTGGAACTCATCCCAAGCCATAAACTATTGGCATCCCACCAGTGATATCACATCCCACGATCTCTTCGTGGAATCTTGAAGCATGTAGGTTATGAGCTTCATCCTCCTCTCAAGAGGTGTCTCAAGATACTCGAAGACATAAAACATAGATTCTAACCATGACTCTTTAGCCTGAGGTCCCCCATCCCATGAGAAATTGGGAGGATGCTACTTCTGAAAAACCCGCGTGAAATCTTCCATAGACGGGGCATGATGAGGTGCTCCCTAGTAGGTCTGCATAAACCTCATGAAGCCTTCTCATAACTGTGAATTAGAACATGTGTTTGGTATAATAGATGGTGCCATGACATGCATGATGGGAGGATCTTCTGGTAGTCCCTGATCTACCATCCCTGATGTCTGATCATTGCCCCGTATCTGGAATACAACTAGAGGATGTCTTGGTGGCATGATTCTGTAAGTTCAAGCACACACCTCAGTTCAAGATTATCAAGGACTGAAACTTAGAGGTGCAAGAAAGTAATAGGTGAATAAAAACAACAAGTTTTACAAAACAGGGGTACATGGTGTGTATAACCCCAACACAGTGTCTTCCCTTAAGATTTTAACATGGGAATGTACCTTTTTAAAACATGGTTGTGTAACACCCCAACACACAGTGTGTTCCTCCTATGACACAGTGTGTACTTGAATCTTTTCCGCATGCCCGAGTTCTTCTACATATCTAAACAACACAGTTCTCTCCTGGGTAACACTACATGGTGTGTTCACCCTAGACACAGTATGTACCACTTAAGTTCTAACCACTAGTATCATTATTCACACAGTAAGAGACACAATTTACTCTACATGGAATGAAATAATGGAACACAGTGTGTACAACTTGATTTTTATCCACTCGTGTTGTTAGTCACATGACCGGATACATGGCCTATTAAACATGGTGTGTACTCCCAGAACACAGTGTGTTCTACCAAATATTTAACAACCCATGTATCTGATCACATAGTCAGTCACACGGTTAAATACTACATGGAATGTACATAAGGTACACGACATGTACTTAAGAAAATTTGTTTCTTACATAAAAAAGGAACACATGACATGCATTCATAACACCAAACACCATGTATTCTGGGTTTCCAGATGGTAGACCTCAAAAACTCCTCTGAATCCCCGAAAACACAAAAATTTTGTCCAAGTAATGAAAAATTCCGACCCATGGGAGTCCATACTTCTACAAATCAAAGTTTGGTATCCTTTTTTACATTACAACTAGACAAAATTCAATTAAATTTAAAACATGATCCACCAAATTTTGATCCAAGAGGGCCCATAACACCACAAGAATCAATTTTTGGCATCCATGCAAACAAAACTTTTCATATCCCAATACCCTATCATAAAATCAGTTATTCTATCACAACATCTATCACAAGAGCATGAATATTTAGCATAATGTCTATCACAACAACAAGAAATCAGTAATGCACCCTAAATGGAATGAAAAGAATGCATGACATGTTATCCCTATTAAGTTCCTATATGATGCATGAGATGGAATACCCTCATATCATCAGGTTTCAATAGAAATAGAACCTCAATAATATCAATGATAACATCACAATACAAGTGAATCACCCAACGATGAAATCAAATCAACAGTAACAATTGAAAAACCATAAAAATTTGCAATATTTGACGTAACTTGGATTTTCCCTATACAATAGTTAGATACTCTTGGGAACAACTTATTACCAACTACCTATTCCATTATATCCCTATCCATAGGCACCAAATAGAAAGTCAAAGAAGAAAATAATCCTCTGATACCACTTTGTAATGTCTCGGTTTTGGGTACCGCCCAAAGGTACCCCGTACCTAGTTGGTCACATGGCCTCAAGTGAATTTCCCCGAATGCCAGAGGCTTGAAACTAGTAGTTAAGGCCTTAGGTGTGATAGTGGGGAAACTATGCCCTCATTGGAAGAGAAACATAGTGTAATAACAATAATAATAACAATAAGAGAAGCAGTAATACCATACAAAAAATTAAACAGTAGAAGACTGATAATATAAACAACTGCAACATATATATAAATAATGATGCATATCACACGTATCTAGGAAAGAATCCAAAAAAGTCACAATTCTGGAAATACAATACTAAATCAAAGTAAAAAATAAAACAAGTAAAATCCTATAGCATCACAAGCCTCGGCTTGGTCTCATGCTCTCCAGCTCCACAACAATCAAGTACCTGATATAGAAGGGTGCTTGCACTTATCTACACCCACAACCATATAATCTATTTGGGTAAAAAAGCATGACCCAAATAGGGTGTGAGACATATCTCAGTAGGCAACCACCAAAAGATCCATGCCTAACTGTCAGTGAATATATATAGCATGCAATACGAAAAATGAAGTAGTAAACAAAGAAGAACTCAGAAGTAAACAATCTTATAGTTTACAATTACATTCATTTACATTTTTTAATTATTAAAAATGATGAATAATGAAATTTATGGATCTAGACTAAGCTCTGTATTCCCTGTGTAATAGAAAAACAGATGTCTCAGGAGACCATCCAACAATCAAGTAATACCGAGTCCAAGCTTGTGCTTTAGCTTAGCAGACTCGTCACAATCAATCAATCCTTCACAAGCAACCCTTTTGAAAAGTTCTCATAGTATATCCCCTATGGTTTAACATATCATCAATTTAATAAGATTATAATGACCCTCTGGGAAATATCACATTGTCTAACCCCTTTGGTCCCACAAAAACAAATTCTCTCTGAGGAACCACTCACCATCAATTCCCCATGTGGTCCCTTAATGATAAACTAGAGACTCTTTGAGGAAGAACAAAATGTTCATTCCCCATGTGGTCTTGTAATGGCATACTATAGACAATACAAGGGATCACTCACCTTTAATCCCCCCTATGGTCTTGCTATGTAAATATAAGAGAGACTCCGAGGAATCCCTCAATGTCAATTCCCCCAACGGTCTAACTACACTAGGTTCTCATAGCCCTGTGTAATACAATCCTGAAAAAACGATACTCAGAAGCCCAAGTAATCTCTACTACTACAAGTATAAGCATCTATGATGCATAACACATGAATTTAACAAGAATAAATTAAGAATTCAATTCCATCCTAACATGAAAGGAAACGAAACAAGGTTTTCCTCATAGGAAACCTAGACAAAACAACCATAAACATTAAAACAAGGAAACACACCCACAAGGTGTCCCATAAACATTCAATTTAGCTTAAATATATCAACAAAAACCCTTAATCTATCAATCAATCCAAGTCATATGATAACAGGGTTCAAATTTCTTAACCTGAAATACCCGAATCAGGGGTAATCAACACTTAGGCATATATAACTCAAACAAAAACTAAGAGAGGCAACAATCCACCTACCTAGTTGTTTTATGATGAAAAATATCTAATTTTAGCCCTTGAATCGGCCTAGAATTTCGTAGATATACAAAAAAGGTAAAAAATGTTCAAACATGGATAACTCGATAGAGAGGAGAAAATAGGAAGAGAGGTTCAAGAAGAAGGAAGAACTCACCGAGGCAATTCCAACTCACCTTCTAGAGTTTAGATCAGACCTTGGATAGAGAAGTGGTGGATCATACTTTATCATCTCCCCCGGTCACTCCTGGACGAACTAAGGATAGAAGAAGATGAATCTGGAGATTAGACACGACCCTGGTCCGATTAATCAAATAAAAATAAATGTACATGGTGTGTTCATTTAATGTACACACTGTGTACTAGCCTCAACCATTCCCCATATTAGGTGGTCCACACAGACATGTAATAAATCATTACACGGCCAGTACACATCTACCTACGATAATAGAGTATACGATGTGTACTCAGGAGTACACGATGTGCACTCAGAAAATTTCAAAAATATTTCTTTTTCCTCAAAAACACCCAAAAACCAGATCTATACCTGAAAAGAAGATATGAGTTCTTACAAATCACACCTGAAAGTCAACATACTATTTTACCTATAATATAATGTTATCCGACTGTAGAGCTAAGTTTAAGAATACCATCATGGCATTTAAAGGTTCTCATCATAGAGGGGAACTATTGTTCCATTTTCAATAAAACAAAATATCTAAGACATTATTAAACTAAAGTCATGTAGAACAATGAAAAATATGTTATAAGATAGTTTATTAATATTAAAATATTAAAATATACATGTAATCCAAAGTACAAAAAGTTGGTTCTAGAAAACCAACTTCAACAAACTCCCACTTGGACTAGTGGTAACTACCTATGACTTTCAGTCCTCTAGGCCTCACATGATGATCCAGTTTCTGATGATTTAAGGTTTTAGTCAAGGTGTATTCCACATTTTCTTCCATGGATATTCTACTCACTATAATTTCACATATTTTAGAAAGATACGTTAAGATATAATACTTCTGAAGTATGTTATTCATCCAATAATGTGAACTTAACTCCTTAGAAAGGGCCAACACCGCATTACTATCAAAATATAGTGTGATACGATCTTTATTATGAGGTATAAAATCAAGATCTTGTATGAAGTTTCACACCAAAATAGTGTCATTAGCTTCCTTATAATCCATAACATACTTATAATCTACTATAGAATCCACGACCACAACTTGCTTTGAACTCTTTCATCTCTTAATTCATTTATTAAGAGTTAATATATATCTTGTATTTGATTTTAGATCATCTTGATCTATTTGGAAACTAGAATATACATATCCTCTGATGACTAGTTCATCATCTCTTCCATAGACCCAAAACATTTCCTAAGTACACCTCATATACTTAAGGATAGTCTTGAATGGTATCCAATGGTGGTCACCTGGGTCAAATTGATATCTTCCTACTATACTCAAGGAATACGTGACATATACCATAGTACATATCATAACATACATGAAAAGCCTAATTGAAAATGCATATATAATCCTTTCCATCCTCTATCCTTACTCATGTGTTTGAGGACACATTTTCCTATGAAGATGAATTCTATGTGACATTTGAAACAATATCATCTTGAATATTTTCATTCTAAATCTCTTCAGTATCTTGTTAATGTATGTACCTTGATATAGATCGATAAGACTCTTAGATATTTCATGATGGATCTCGATCCACATAATACATGTTATTTCACCCAAATACTTCATGGAGAAGTATTTATTCAACCCTGATTTAATATACTATAATACTAGTTTTTGGTATCTAATATGTAATATTTCAACAACATATATTATTAATAAAATGACTGAACTCCCTCTAAAACTCTTATAGACACAAGGAACATATTCATTCTTTATGAAACCAAATTCTATTATGGATTCATCAAATTTAATGTTCCATTACATGGATGATTTCTTTAATCCATAAATAGATATTTACAATTTTTAAACCTTGTTGGCATCCTTTGGAATCACAAACCCTTCTGTTTATGTCATATAGACATAAAAATGAAGGTTCTGATTAAGGAAGGCTACTTTGACATCCATTTTCCAAGTATCATAGTCATGGTAATATGTAATGGAAAGTAGAATTATGATGTATTTTAGGGTAAAAACTAGTGAAAAAGATTCATCATAGTCACTACCTTGGAGATATTTAAAGCATTTTAAAATCAAACTTTCCATAAAGTACTAAATTTTCCATCCATGTATAGTTATTTATTCAATTCCCATTTAAAAAAATGGGATTTACATCCAATAAAGGATCTAAAAAAATCTATATTTTGTTTTGGTACATGGAATCCGTTTCATAATTCATATCTTCTTTCCACTTAGAAACATATCTACCACTCACTAATTCCTTGTAGGTTATAGGATCATTATTATCAACTAATAATGATTCACTATCCTCAGTTATTAGAACACCATATCATTCTGATTCTCAAACCTCTCATGTACTCTTAAATAGTAATTTTGTATTTATAACAATTTCTTCCATGGGGCTTTGTAGAATTTGTTCACACGCCCACTCTTATGTACCTTGATGTTGGACTTAATCAAAGTCTATATCACTCCCACTGTCTCTTTTATAGTTTTTTCCCTCTCAAGTAATAAAAAAATTCTTATAACTATAACATTTTTTATGAGGGTTTTTATAGGTAATATCCCCTTATTCTCTTGGGGGATCTTATAAAGGTACACTTTGTGCATCGAGATGAAATCTTGTTTCCTAAAGAGGACTTAAAAAACACTTTGTAAACCCACAAATGTATGTACAACAACAAATGTTTCTTTCCACTCCATAATAGGTATGGAATACCATCCACCACTTTAGTTGGAACTCAGTTTAGTATGTATGTTACTATGTGTAATGCATATCCATAAAAGGATAATGGAAGACTCAGATGACTCATCATTGATATCACCATGTACAACAATTTTTAGTTCCTCCTTTCACTTACACCATTCCTTTGGGGTGTATAAGGAGTGAGTTGAGATTAAATCCCAAACTATAATAAATAATCAATGAAGTCTTGATTAAGATAGTCTCTACCATGGTTTGAGTGGAGGTTTTAAATCTTCTTACCAAGCTAGTTCTAAACTTAATTATTGTATTCCTTGAATCTATCAAAGTAATATAACTTTTAACTCATCATATAGAGATATCCATGCCTATTAAATTCTTTAGTAAAAGTTATAAAGTATGAGTACCCACCCCTTTCTTCAACTATACATAGTCTACACACATTAGTATGAACTAATTCAAGAAGCACTTTAGCCCTTTATCCTTTTCCACTAAATGGGGTTCTGTTCATTTTTCCTTTTAAAAATTCATGACATATACCAAGTGATTTTAGGTCAAAATAATATAAATATCTATATTGGGGTAATTTTTCAAATTATTTTCATTTACATGATGTAGTCGATGATGCCATATTTGGATGCAGTATGAGTCATGTGAAGTAGTTTCGTTATCTATTTCCACTACTTGGTTTGTGTAATCCAATACATAAATACCATTATTTAAATATGTCTTACCATAAAATATTTTATCTTTATAAAATAAGTAACATTTATTCTTGAATTTTAAAATAAATTAATCTGTATCAAGTATGGATACAAAGATAATGTTTTGGGTAATAAATAGATCATAATAAGAATCTTTTAAAACCAAGATAATTCTTGTCAGCAATGCGAGGTGTTACTCCTAAATAGTTACAAAAAATTTTTTAGATCAATTGGATGCTCATATACCTACCTCCCCTTGTTCAATATTCTTGAATCTAATTGTTTCTTGTATTTGAATAAATATGTGAGAAACACAATCTACCCAATTTTTAGAAATAGATAGATTACACTTGATAAAAAACATACCTGAATCTTCCCCTTGCTTCTTTGACTGTGCATGGTTTTTCTTAAGTGACCCTTATTTCCACATATGAAATAGATATCATCATATTTCATTGATTTACACTTGATTTTTCTCTTCTTAGAAGTTAATTGTGAAGAAGATTTGAACTTAGAGATATTCTCTCAACCTTTCCATTTATTCAAAATAAGGATAGAAGGATTTTGACACTTCGTATCCTTATCAACTTGGTTAAAATAGTGAATAGATCTACGAAATACTTCTCAATGTTGTTTATATTGAAATTAACAAAAAAACTAAAGAATCTATGAGAGAGTGATGAAGAAATGAGATCGATGCATAGTTTTTTAGAAAATTTAACCCCTAGAACCTCTAGGTTCTCAATACAAGAAAACAAGTTTGACTACATGAGGTCCAGATGACACACCCTCTCTAAGTTTACTAGGAAAGAGTTCTTTGGATATCTCAAACTATTCTTTTCTCGATCTCTCCTGATATAAAACACAAAAATGGTCGAGCGTACTATAATCATTCATGTCTTCATGAGACTTCATGAGTTCACATGACATGGATAAAAGCATTAAACACTAAACAAAGACCACATAACTCTAGAGTTTATCATTGACAGTAAACTATTCATCACTCATGATTTTAGGGTTGATAATGTAATGGGGATTCTATCACATGAGATTTCTATTCACGGAGTAATATAATCTGAAGACATCTGAATTATTCCTGAATGTTACTACCAGTAATGAGATGATATTTCTCTAGTTTTGATAATAGGGATAATGTGAATGATGAATGTTCCATTATTTTAATGTTATAAAATAATATATTATTATTACTTCAATTGATTACAATATACATGATACATAGTGAAATTAATTTTATTAAGCTTCCCACTATATTATCTAGTCCCAATTTCCCTCATCGTTGAACTCAAAATGTCTAATTGGCCATAAATTATAGTGGAAAGGATCCATATTACCCTTATCATAACACAATCATGGTATCAGTCAATTAATTGAAGGTATTTAGGTATATAGATCTTTACCAACTACAGGCTTGTAACTCCTTGATCATTTGATTGGACTCCCTGATCCAAAAATTAATGAATCATATTTTTCTCAACACTTTCCTAAAATTATATAAAGTCTATAATGGGATACTCTTCTTGATGTAAGTCGGTTAACCCAACCCAAAAAATTCATAAGGAATCCATGATAAAAGTAAGTGTCCTAACATGGGTTAGTTAAAAATATAGTTCTATGGATTTCATCCCTAATCAAGAAATAAAAGGAAAAGTATGACTTCCTATTAGTTTGAGAGATGTTCTTCTATTATGAATAAAATATTTCTTGTTTTATTTTGTACATGTATTTTTAATATTTAATAAATTTTACTAAAGAGATTAGCCATATTTTGATAAAACATTTATGAATAATACATTTATTTAAATTATATCTTTTCTTATTAATCATTTTATTTACGTTATTAGGTAATTGTATCCATAAAATAAATAATTAATTAATTATAAATAAATAAATAAACAAATAAATTACCCGATCTGGAGCTTTTCTAACTGTTGATTTATTGATCTAATATTAAATCAACCTAATACCTAGGGAAAAACTCAATGTCTCGGTCTTGTCATGAGTTAAAACATTCTACCTTACCACCTGTGCATCACCTGAATTGGTATTATCTCAGTTCCATCTTGAACCAGCTCCATGCACCTTGAGATAATGATTTTATTAAAAATATTTTTAACTCACACATAGGTGAAGAGAACCAAAGGATTAGTTAAGGGGAATTATATAAATAACATGAACATGTAGGCCCTATATAATAAAAGAGGGAGGCATGACTCAAAACCCACCATATTTATTTTAATAATTAATAATTGAAAAACCATATAATAAATTGAATTAAATAAAACCACCACATACATATGTCTAGGTCAATCTTATGAAAGATCAAACACATGCAACAAATACAAAAAAGTACACTGATTAATATTAATTTATATTCATTCTTTATTATTAAGATAAATTCACTTGCATTAATTAATTAATTTATTCCATTTTATCTTAATGACCATATGAATTATCATAGAGATACCCATCATTATTGCATTCATGGAAAATAAATGGCATGAAATAAATTAAAATTAATTATAATAAATTTATGAAGAATTTTTGAATTCTTCAAAACCATTATTACATTTTCAAACACATCATGCACCAATTAGAGTAATAAGGTTTTAATGATGAAAATTAATTATTTTTATGTAATTTA
The DNA here is from genome assembly GCA_963277665.1 of Viscum album. Taxonomy (NCBI): domain Eukaryota; kingdom Viridiplantae; phylum Streptophyta; class Magnoliopsida; order Santalales; family Viscaceae; genus Viscum; species Viscum album. The sequence continues at coordinate 1,502,097,944 of OY728136.1, read as the reverse complement.
ATTCTTTAATTTATTGGGAGACTACATAACATGTATTATAAAACTACATTCTATGTTCCTAATTTTCTTTGTATCGAGAATAAACACTTGGGGGTTCAGTGAGTATCTCGACTGGACTACAAAACATGCACTAACTAGCTACAATCCATGTATCATGTTTTTATTTGTTCACATAACCCATAATATTAATCTGTGTGTTCTTCTAATGCAAAACTACATGACATGTACTAACCAGCTACTTGTCATGTACTCGCTTTCCGCATGTCCACATAACCTGAAAAATACTCGACATGTATTTCATATATGGGAATTAATGAACTATATACCATATAAACTGAATACATGCTATGTGTTTCATTAATTACACTTGTTTTCCATTTCATGTAGTTAGTAAATGTGTATTTTACTACATGGTTAGCAAAAATTTCACTACAAAACTGTGTAGACTACACGATGTGTATGCCAGTTACACATCATGGAATCTGAAAATTCATGTTCCAAGTTGGCCAGGTCTACACACGATGTGCAATAGAGGCACCATGTGTAATAACTTCTCAATGTGTTGTGTATCCGATGACACACCCAGGTGCAGTGCACTTGGGCACATGACGTGTACTCAGAATACATGCCATGTAACCCAATATCACCGGCTAAATTCATTGGAATTTCCAAATGACATCTCTAGTCATTCTTCATTTTTTTCTTAGGCCTTTAAGGAAATATGATTCTTGAACAAAAAAATTAAAATGTAAAAAACATGTTAATTAAACATCACATTAAATAAAAATAATATAAAAATAAAATATCTAATCACTATTGGACATAATCGATCAATAATCAATAAAATAATTAAAAATTTAAAAATTGTTCGTTCTTATACAACTTGAAGGTTTTGGACACAACAAAAGCACCTGGTGAGAAAATAAAAATAAATATTTTTTCAGATTTGATGAATCATTTTACAACTATGCAAGGCATAAATGTCATGAACAATGAAAAGTTTCCATAAAATATTGATAGATAAAATCCCAAAACCCAGATAGGATCATTAGCACATTTAATTTATAATTAATTTAATTTAGATTTGAAGAAAGTTACCTCATATTATGATCTTTATTCGAAGGAATTTTTGACCATATGAAAACCCCTTTTGGATTACCATTAGTGAACTGGTAGGATCTAAGTGTAGAATCCATCTAGTGGTGATCCACACATGCTCATTTGATCTCTAAAAAACACTAATAGAACTTCAAGTGATAGTGTTGTTGATCTATCACCACGTGTTATTTGTCTTAATTGATTCTAGACACTTCAAGCTTAAAGTATAATCTCATGTTATTCTCATTCCTAAGAGGAGGATAGAAGAAATAATTTGAGAGAGAACTTCATTGTGTGCAATTATTCTTAATTCTCGATTAACTCAGCATGATAGATACAAAAATCTATTTATAGAGTTAGGGTTTAGGTTGAAATATTATTTAATTACAAAACAACCCTTAAATAATATAATAAACCTAATATTACTCTATGAAATATAAAATAATAATATTATTATTGTTATGACATAAGATAACTAGATACACAATAAATATTATTTTACCAACTTTCAAATTATTATTTATCACCAGACATGATATTGGTATGCTCATATTCCTCAACATTTATTGAATACAAAAATAAATATCTAATTAAATATTATATTCATAAATTAATATTGTATTAATAATATGGAGAATATATATTTATTAAATATTTATTAAATCAAAATATATATTATATTCACATTTTAGAGAATAAATATTTATTCAATATTTACGATCGATAAAACATGAATAAAATTATTCATTGGTCATGAGAAAAATATTTATTACATTAATTAAATCAAAATATAATTTAATTGATATCAATCAAAAAACTTAGTGTGTGCCCTCTAGGATTATTTCTAATTGGAAATAAGAGGGCTTGACTAAAGTCCAAGATTAATGTTTAACAACGGGTCAAGGCACCCAAGAGAAATAACTTAATATCCCAACATCAACAACTAAATTAGAATGTTTACTCTATAATTTAACCCCCTTGACTCAATATCTCATCGATAAGGTTTCAAATCCATGTCACCAACCTATATTCTTGATACATATTTCTTTTACTATCTAAAATAAACACATCATTTCCCCATGACCAAGTAATTTAAGGTGACAATTCCATTATAATCAAAGGGTTGAGATATCAAATTCCATAAATATAGAAGGGATAAATCCTAGCCTGAATTAAACATTAATAACATGTCATTCATGAAACTCCCAACATTTAACAACCCATTCCAATGGGGCTCATTTCACGACTCCCCATGAATGCCTCAAATAGGCCAAGGGATGACGACTAGCACTAAGTAAGCATATCACAAACATGGGAGTCCTTATCCTAAAGTATATGCACAAACACACACACATCTATAAGCCCATAAAATATTGAAATGTAAAACAACAGATAAACTGTAACACCCCAAGCTTCTACAGTACACTTTTCTTTGAATAATACAATAGCTTGCGCTGTATGCAACTTCGAGTTCTAACACACCGCGACCAATAAAACTAGACATTATGAATATTAATACCCAATTTTTGAGATTTTATAAATTTTATTTTTCAAAATGGACTTCATTTTTTGATTCATAATATCAAATTTAGCTTAGGGTGGTTTTTTTTATTTTTCTGAAAACTTTCAATTTTTGATGAATAGTAAAAAACACTATGTTATTGTTTAAAACCGACTTTTTATTTAAATAATTAGTTATTTTATTTAAATTTATAGTAGGTAAAAATAGATACATAATACCTATATGTGTTCAATGTAAATAATTGGAGTCATTTTATAATGATATTAGATATATAAAATTTTATTGAACTTTTTACCGTCTTTTACCCTCTTTTTAGGTGCATTTTCAAATTTGCATAAAACGTAATTTTACCGCTTATGTGAATTGAATTTAAAAAATCCAAAAGAAACGGTTAACATCAGTAATTAAAATGTGATTCAATAAGATAAAAATAATTTTTGTTGAATAGTAACTTTTGACTTTTATTTACAATAGTTAAAAGTAAATATGTTAATTAAAGGTAAAAAAAGATATTATAATTACCATAACACATGTCCTATTTCTATTGGATGAGTTTATTTCGATCGAAATAAACCTTAGGAATAAAATATGATCCTTTTGGTCCACTTGGATTAGATGAGGACATTTATTATTATTTTATTTAAAGAAGAGTTAAAAGTGTTAAATTCAAAGTTTAATAACTAAAATATTTTTAATATAGGCTTATAGATAAGATAAATTCGACTATAATTATTAATTATAAAGATAAAAATATTTCCTATATAATTTTATTTATAATTTATAGACACTAAATAATTAAATGTATTTATGATATAATGATGATGCAGAAATTACCTTATTAATGAAAGATTAAAATAATTGATATTATAAATATCAAAATAAATGTAAATTGAGACTTCAGATAAATTCCAATAATTTTATAGTTTAATATGAAATTTTAGGGTTGATTAACTAATTTTTTTTCTAAGTGATAAATTTGTTATGAATTTTACAAAAACAAAATACCAAATAGTGTAAAAATTGACATAAATGAGTTTTAAAAAAAATACTATATTCTTAAGTGATATAAGATTTCTAAAAATATAAGGTTTGACCAAATGACTAAGATAAGGTTAGATATATCAATAATGAACTAATTGTGGTTCTCTTGTCTTTTTATAGTATGTTTATTAACTATTTATTATAATAATACAAGAATACATGGTAAAAGTTAAACTATTTAACTAAGAGTTAAATCTAAAAGATAAGGTTAATATAGTAAACTAAACCTGTCTAAATCCTATTGGTTGAGATTTTTTGGACCCATATCCACATTATCTTTGAAATAAATAATTTTTGAGCCATTATAAACCGAATATGTTTGTATAATAAAATAATATTTCAAGCTTTTCCTAAAGTGATCCTCACCTCTCTTATAAAAGGGAACTTCCCCTTCACTCAAAATCACACCTCCCAAGCCATTTGGCTCGGCCAAACCCTTCTCAAATATCCTACAACTACCCTAAATTAGACCTAGAGGCCTTACTATTATTAGAAAGCCTACCTAATGATCCCTTTTGATCAACTCAAAAGGAAATACCCGAAGAAAAGGTAATAATTTCACCACCTCTATCATGGTTCTTTTCTTCTTCCACTTTCTATTTGTTTGTTGTTTCCATACCAGAAAAATAACTCCAATATCTTATAAATAATATGATGTTATTATAAATATTTTACAACCATATTCATTATTCTATCCTTCCTATGAATGACAAGTCACCATACATGTATACGTAAGAATTACCGTCTCCACGTCGTGGTGTAGTTTGTTATTAAAACACTTCATTATTTAGATGAGTATAATAATGAGTATATATAATGTAAATAATAAATATAACATGTTAATTATTATTTATATATTATATACCATCCAATTAAATATTATTTCACCATCAATAGAATGATATTTTTGCTCGTGTGTACGTACGGATTTCCGTCTCCACGAACGCAATGAAATTCATTCCCCATCATAACCATTCAAGAATAATTTTAATTGTATGATTAAAAAATTATGTTTAATAATTTAATATCATTCTGTATATGAATAAAATTCATCCTATCCATAACAAACATGGATGACGTAACTAAGCATATAAAGGAAAATGAATCAGTTAACACCCAAAACGATGATACTACGAAAATATTATTAACAAAACAATATTAGAGGATGATATATGATATCATATTTATGTATGTGGTTATTTTATAATTTAATAACAATGATTTACTATTATAAAGGAGGTTAACATACCCTAGATCAAGGAAAAGTACAAGGTAAGGGTTAATTCTACAATCTCTTTATTATCTGATGTTTTTTATATGTGAGTATCTACTTGGACCTCTTTATCATCCACATATGTGTTTCTTAAAAATGTATTTCAAAACATTTTTACTATTTTTTAGAGTATGGGTTAAAGTAATTTATAACCATGTTTAACTTTTTATAAGATGTTTATAAATTAATCTTTCCATTATTTTTCAAACAAGGTCCTTTATGAACTTTTCGAAAAAATTAAGGAACGAATGTTTTTAACTTATATGGTGAATGCGAATATTTTATGTCGTTATAACACCTTTGAAGCTTACCTTAAAAGCTTATAAGAATATTTGAAAAAAAATTCTTTTCTTTTATAATGATTTCAAAATAAAAAGATATATTTTTCTCAAATGGTTTTGATTTCATCTATGTCAACATCCTTTGATGGCTTTTACACTTATTCAAAGTTTATTTATTATGATACAATCTTCCATATTGTATTGAAGGTTTTGTGATATGTTTAACTATGGATGTGTTTTTTTATACCATTCATGGTTTATGGTTAATGTATTGACATTCCATATGCTAGTTTTAATACAAATGTTTATGTTATGTTTCAACCTTTTCATATGAAGAATGTATTGGAATTAGTAAGTGACGGGTGGATCCCGCTATAGCTCCTCGATGCATCGGTATGTCTCATGAGACAAACTAGTATCTTGGCCCATAGCCTTGAAAAAATATTTTTTGTAGTCTTGGCACGAGGCCTTGACTATGTGGTTATGATGTCCAATATTTTGCATTACATCATTATGAAATTGGCTACTGATATTACATGTTATTATCTGACTAGTAGAATATCCATGTAAATAAGTAAATGGAATTATTTGATTTATCTTTGCCATATTATGCCGAAGTTTATGTTTAAAAGGCTTTTGTTTTATTCTTATACATTTCCTTAAATTTTTATGCTTATTTATGAAAGTTTGCGCTATATTTTTATCCTTATTGAGCACCCGAGATCACCCTTTTCTATGGTTTATTTTTCACAGGATGTGAATAATTATATTCTGACTGACCTGTAGGGATGGTCCAAGGGATATGAATGTGTTCAAACGAGATAATTTTTTTTGTTTTTCATTTTATAATGTAATGAAAAACTTATGTATGTATCTAGTACTTCCAAGGCTACTAAACTAACTAGTATTTCGAGATTTGATCCCTTGTGATCATACCAATGTTATGTAAAAATGCATCGACTCTGGGTAAATGGGGTCAATACATTATAGTTGGTATCAGAGGAAGTTTAGTACATACCTTGGAAACCATATTTAGAAAAACTCTGATTAGAAAACATTACCCTAAGATAGACTTTGAGGATTAGTATAGAATAATTTCCTAGATTTTTGGTAATGTAGAGATTTTGTGAGTTTTCCAAGAAATAAATCCCTATATGGATACGATCAAGTAGATGCGGTTTTGAAATAGATGTACCTAGGAGTGAAAACTCCGACAAGGAGTTTTAGGCTTGACCCGGGGTATCTTGGTACACAAAAATGGACCTTGCTACACTCTTGGTTACGAAACTCCCTGGGGATATGCTTAGGATAATTCACATTTTCATTACAAACCATTATGAAAGATTTATGATTATATAAATCTTCAAAGAAAACATTTTTATGATTATGGATTATATCCATAGACTGTTAAATTTATGTTAAGTGTTTTACATGTTTGGAATTATGTATTGTGATTAATAAACTAATATAGTGTATTCCATTGTTTATAAATGTCACCTATTAGAAATAATGAAAAAAATATCAACGCACATAATCCATGTAGAGATTTCCCTCCTAATCAAGATTTATAGTGCAGATGGTGATGCAACTGGTGTCAATTAGATTATCACTATACTGGGACAACTCACTCATGTTATGAATAATAACCTCACCCATATGGGGCACCCTGATCCACAATACGGAGGATCAATGTTGGACAACTTCATGAGAAAACAACCACCAACATTCAATGGTACTACAAATCCATTTGTAGATGAGAAATTGATAAGTTCATTAGAGAAAATATTTAATGCTTTGGGGAGTAGCAAAAGGGAAGAAGTTGTCATGGAAGTTTATCGCCTCACAGAAGATGCAGATCAATAGTGGTCATTAATTCAAAACACAAAGGAAGATGAAGAAGTATTTTATATGGAATACAGGAAGTTTAAAGAGATTTTCTTATAAAAATACTTTCCTTGTGACCATCGAGTGGATATGGAAAGACAATTTCTAAGTTTGAGGCAAAAGGAGGATGATAATGTCACAAAGTATGTGGCTAACATTACAACGTTAATAAGGCATGGAGAAAATTATATATGTAACCCAAGGAGTAATATTGATCAATTCTTCGATGGGTTAAAACCATTTCTTTGTCGAGCATTAGTCTCACAATCCTTATCATCATACGAAGATATTGTCTCCTGTGCTTTCAAGATAAAAAAAGAATTCTCTAAGTCTTACAATTTTAAAGAAAAGAAAGAAAAGAAGATATCCACTGAACACTCTGGAAATAAAAATAAGGGGAATAAGGGAAAAGTTTAATTTCCATCCTGTGGTAAATGTGGGAAGAAACCCCCCAGTACTTTCTTGATGGGAATAGGAGTCTGTTACAAGTGTGGTGAAAAAGGCCACCATGCTCTTGATTGTAAGGGAAAGAAAGAGGTTGTCAACATTTAATGCTAAAATTATAGAGAAATGGGGAATTTTACAAATGAATGTCCTAAACGAAAAGGAGACTGACCTTAGAAAAGTTCATTGGAGAAAGACCAAGATTATGCAATCACTAATACCGAGTTTGAAGCTCTGAAAGCTGTAGTGGTAGGTAATTTAATGGTTTCCTCATGTTTATCCAATGCTTTATTTGAATATGGACCATCACATTTTTTCATATCTTCCCAATTTGATAAGAAAATTAGATATTTTCAATTTTATTTAACAAGGGAGTTGTCAGTCAAAACTTCTAAGGGATGTATCATTATAACAAAGTTTTATGAATCATTTCCCATTAGGGAATATAAATGTTCTTTATCTGCTAATATAATCATCATACCCCTGATTTAATTTGATATAATCCTCAGTATGAATTGGATTTTGGACCATGATGCAAAAAAATTTTGTAAGAAGGAGGTTACAATTTTTGATAATGATAAAGAATACGTTATCTTTAGAGAAGAAACATCACCATCTGATTCTTATCTAGATACACACCTAGTAGCTCTACTAAATTCAATTATTGGGAGGAATAGAATGAAATTACTATGGGTGATGAAAATAATGTTCAAATAGAGTACGTACCTATTGTTCAAGAATATGTTGATGTGTTTATATAGAATTTACCTGGAAATCCTTTGGAATGAGAAATTGAGTTTTCCATTGATTTAATTCTTGGTTCAAGGTCCATATCAAAGACCCCTTATAAAATGGTCACTTTTGAATTAGTGTAAATAAAGAAAAAAATAGAGGAATTGAGTAATAAAGGATTTACTCTCCCTAGTGTTTCTCCATGGGGAGCCCTTGTTATTTTTTAAGAAGAAAGATAGATCTATGAGGTTGTGCATTGACTGCCAGGAGATCAATTCTATAACAATAAAAAACAAGTATCCCCTACCTCACATTGATGATTTATTCGATCAACTTCATGGAGATCAATATTTTTCAAATATTGACCTTCGATCTGGATATCATTAGTTGTACGTGAAGAAGGAAGAAATTCCAAAGACAACATTTCGTACCAGGTATGGGTGTTATGAGTTTACAGTAATGCCTTTTGGACTGACTAATGTACTCTCTATTTTCATGGATCTAATGAATAGAGTTTTCAAGGAACATCTTGATGAATTTTTAGTGGTATTTATTAATGATATCCTGGTATACTCAAAAAGCTATGAAGATCATGAAAATCACATGCACACTATTCTGAAAACCCTCAGAAGAAATGAATTATATGGGAAGTTTAGCAAGTGTGAATTCTCGCTTTAGAAAATTTATTTTCTTTGCCATATATTCTCTAAGGATGGAATCTCTGTCGATCCTTCAAAGACCAAGAAAATCCAGGAATGGCCAACACCGACAAGTATAACTGAGGTATGTAGTTTTATTTGTTTATCAGGTTATTATCAGTGTTTTGTACAGAATTTTTCCCGATTGGATAACCCATTAACCAAGCTCACATGTAAATGGGTTAATTTTTTTTGGACAAAATAGTGTAAATAATGTTTTGAACAACTAAATAGAAGATTAGTCAATGCTCTTATCTTGACTCTACCATCAGGGAATGATGAGTTTGTTATTTATAGTGATTCTTTAAATAAAGGACTTGGTTGTTTCCTTATGTAGAATGATAAAAAAAATTCTATGCATCACGACAACTAAAAATTAATGAACAAAACTATCCAACTCATGATCTTGAGTTAGCAGCTATAATCTTTGCTTTGAAGATATGAATACACTATATCTATGGTAAAAAATGTGAGATATATACCGATCACAAGAGTTTGAATTATATTTCATCACATAAAGAACTCAGCATGAGGAAAATACAATGGATTGAACTACTAAAGGATTATGATTTCACTATACACTACCACCCGAGGAAGGAAAATAAGGTGGAAGATGCTTTGAGCAGAAAGGATCATGGAGTTTTGAACAAGATGAGAGTTGAAAGGGATCCTATGTTTATAGATATAGTAAAGATGGATATGGGAATAATCATGGAAGGTAAAACCTCAATACTTTTTCAAATGGTTTCTAAAACATCTTTACTAGAAAGTATAAAAAGTTCTCAGACTGATGATGAGGAGTTTCAAAAGAAAATTAAAGCTATGAATGATGGGAGATTGATCGATTTCATATATGAAGATGGGATTTTGAAATTTGGGAAGATAATTTTTGTTCCTGACATACCTGATCTAAAAAGGGAATTGTTGGATGATGCTCAAAGCTCCAATTTCTATATACACCCTGGTAGCACTAAGATGTATAGAGATTTGAAGGAACATTTTTGGTGGGACAACATGAATAGAGATATTGCTTATTATTTGTTAAGATGTATGGTTTGTCAACAAGTAAAAGCTAGAAGACAACATCCTAGTGGAGTTATGCAACATCTTCCCTTACTGAGTGGAAATGGGATGATATTACGATGCACTTTGTTATCAGGATACCAAAGACTCCAAGAAGGAATGATGCAATATGAGTCATTGTTGATCGTCTTACCAAGTCAGTACATTTTTTTTCTATAAGATAAGATTTACCACTTGAACTTTTAACAAGACTATATATTAATGAAGTTGTAAGACTTCATAGAGTACCCATATTGATTGTTTTGGATCTTGATCCCCATTTTACATTAAGATTCTAGAGAAGTCATCAGAAGGCCTTGGGTACTGAACTTCATTTAAGCACTACCTACCACCCTCAAACTAATGGAAAATCAGAACTGACTATTCAAAACGCAGAAGACATGTTGAGATATTGATCACTTTACTTTCAAGGTATGTGGGATCAATATTTACCTTTTTTAGAATTTTTCTATAACAATAGATTCTATTCAAGTATTCAGATGGCACCATATGAAGCATTATATAGAAAGATATGTCATACACTAACTTTTTGGGATGATGTTGGTGAAAGAAAACTCGTAGGCCTAGAAATTGTTGAGGAAACAATGGAAAAGGAGAATATTATCCAAACTCACATCAAAGAAGCTCAAAGTAGGCAAAAGATATATATCGATAACTGATAAAAGGATTTGGAATTTAAAGTAGGAGATAATGTTTTCTTAATGGTATCTCTATGGAAGGGTGTTTTATGATTCAATAAGAAGGGTAAATTGAGTCCCAGGTACATGAGACCTTTCAAAATTCTAGAACAAATTGGAGTTATATCTTATCATTTGGAAATGCCTCCAAGTCTCTCTAATGTTCATGATGTGTTCCACGTATCACTGTTAGGAAAATACATGCCTGACCTAACGCATGTACTAAACTAGGAAGAAATAGAACTAGAACCCGATCTATCTTATTGTAAAGATCCTTTCAAGATTCTTGGTACCAGATAACAAGTGTTTAGAAACCAGAAGACTTGTCTGGTGAAATTTCTATGGAGAAACCATAAGATGGAAGAGGCTACGTGGTATCCTGAGGAAAATATAATTAAGAACCACCCAAATCTTTTTATGCTGTAATATTATAGAAATTTTGAGGATGAAATTATTTGAAGGAGGGAAGAATGTAACACCCCAAGCATCCACGATATGCTTCTCTTTGAATAATACAATAGCCTGTGCTGTACGCAACTTTGAGTTCTAACACACCACAACCAATCAAACGAGCCATTATGAATAGTAATACCCACTTTTTGAAATTTTATAAATTTAATTTTTGAAAATGAACTTAATTTTTGGATTTAAAATATCAAAATTATCTTACGGCGAATTTTTGGTATTTTTCTGAATACTTTCAATTTTTGATAAATAGTGAAAAACACTGTGTTATTATTTAAAACCGACTTTTTATTTAAATAATTAGTTATTTTATTTAAATTTATATTAGGTAAAGATAGATACATAATACCTATATATTTTAAATGTAATTCATTGGAGTCATTTTATAATAATATTAGATATATAAAATTTTATTGAACTTTTTACCGTCTTTTACCCACCTTCTAGGAGCATTTGCAAATTTGAATAAAACATAATTTTACTGCTTATGTGAATTTAATTTAAAAAATATTAAAGACATGGTTGAAATCAGTATATAAAATGTGGTTCAATAAGATGAAAATAATTTTTGGTGAATAATAAGTTTTGATTTTTATTTACCATAGTTAAAAGTAAATAAGGTAATTAAAGGTAAAAAATGATATTATAATTACCCTAACACATGTCCTATTTCTATTGGATGATTTTATTTCAACAAAAATCAAACTTAGGAATAAAATATGATCCTTTTGGTCCACTTGGATTAGATTAGGACATTTATTATTATTTTATTTAAAGAAGAGTTAAAAGTGTTAAATTTAAAGTTTAATAACTAAACCATTTTTAATATAGTGTTATACATAAGATATATTCGACTATAAATATTAATTAGAAATATAAAAATATTTTATACATAATGGTATTTTATATATAATTTATATACATTAAATAATTAATTTTATTTACGATACAATGATGATTCAGTAATTACCTTATTAATGAAAGATTAAAATAATTGATATTATAAATATCCAAATAAATGTAAATTGAGACTTCAGATGAATTACACTAATTTAATAGTTTAATATGACATTTTAGAGTGATTAAATAATTTTTCTTCGAAGTGATAAAGTTTTTATGACTTTCACAAAAACAAAATACCAAATAGTTTCAAAATTGACATATATTGAGTTTTTAAAACAAATACTATATTATTAACTCATATAATATTACTAAAAATCTGAGGTTCAGAAAAAATACTCAAGTAAGGTTATATATATCAATAATGAACCACTTGGGGTTATCTTGGATTTTTATAGTAAGTTTATTAACCATTTATTATAATAATACAAGAATACATGGTAAAAGTTAAACTATTTAACTAAGAGTTAAATAAAAAAAGATAAGGTTACTATGGTGACCTAAACCTATCTAAAACCAATTTTTAAGAGTTCTTAGAACCATAACCACCTTATTCTCTAAATAAATAATTTTAGAACCATTATAAACCGAATATGATTGTATAATAAAATAATAGTTCAAATTTTTCCTAAAGTGACTCTCACATCTCTTATAAAAGGGTATTTCCCCTTCACTCCAAATCACACCACCAAAGCCATTTGTCTTGGATAAAAACTACTCAAATATCCTCAAAAATACCTTCAATTTGACCTATGGGCATTAATTTTATCATAAATTCAACATAAGGATCCTTTTTGATCAACTCAAAAGGAAACACCCAAAGAAAAGGTAATAATTTCACCACCTCTTTTAAAGTTCTGTTCTTCTTCCAATTCCCATTTCTTTGTTGTTTGGATACCAAAATAATAACTCTGGTACCTTATACATTCTATGATGTTGTTATAAATATTTTACAACCATATTCATTATTTTATCCATCCTATGAATGACAAGTCACCATAGGTGTGCACGTACGACTTACCGTCTCCACGTCGTGGTGTAATTGGTTATTCAAACACTTCATTATTTGTATGAGTATAATAATGAGCATTAATGATGTAAATAATAAATATAACATGTTAATTATTCTCTATATATAATATTCCACCCAATTACATATTATTTCAACATCAATATAATGATATTGTCGCTCGTGCATACGTACAGATTACCGTCTCCACAAATGTGATGAAATTCATTCCCCATCTTAACCATTCAAGAATAATTTTCATTTTATAATTAAAAATAATGATTAAGAACTTAATATAATTTTATATATTAATCAAATACATCCTATCCATAACAAACATGGATTACGTACCCAATCATATAAAGGAAACGAATTAGTTAACATCCAGAACGATGATACTACTGAAATATTATTAACAAAGAAATATTAGAGGATCATATATGATATTATATTTATGAATTTGGTTCATGTATAATTTAATAATAATTATTTAACTATTATACAATAGGTTAACTTACCCTCTATCAAGGAAAATTACAATTTAAGGGTTAATTCTACAATCTCTTTATTATCTGAAGTTGTTTATACGTGAGTATCTACTGGGACATCTTTATCTTCCACATCCGCATTTCTTAAAAATGTATTTAAAAACATTTTTATTATTTACTAAACTATGAGTTAAATTCATTTATACCCTTGTTTTAATTTTTATAAGATGTTTATAAGGGAATCATTCTGTTGTTTTCCAAAAAAGGTCCTTTATGACCATTTCGACAAAATTAAGGAAATAATGTTTTTTAACTTATACGGTGAGTGCAGATATTTTACACCATTATAATACCTTCGAAGATTCACTTAGAAGATTATAAAAATATTTTAAAAATAAATGTTTTATTTTATAATTATTCAAAAATAGAAAGATATATTTCTCTCAAATGCTTTTCATTTCATCTATGTCGACAACCTTTGATGGATTTTACACTTGTTCAAAGTTGATTTATTATGATACAATCTTCTATGTTGTATTGAAGGTTTTGTGATATGTTTGATTATGAATGTTTTATTTTTATACCATTCATGGTTTATGGTTAAAGTATTAATATTCCGTATTCTAGTTGTAATAAAAATGTTTATGTTATGTTTCAACCTTTTTATATGAGGAATGCATTGGAATTAGTAAGTGACGGGTGGAGCCCGTTATAGCTCCTTGATGCTTCAGTAGGTATCATGAGACAAACTAGTGTCTTGGCACAAGGTCATGAAAAAATCTTCTTTGTAGTCTTGGAACGAGGACTTGACTATGTGGTTATGATGTCCAACATTATGCATTCCATCATTATGAAATTCGCTATTGATATTACATGTGATTATTCGACTAGTAGAATATCCATGTGAACATGTAAATGAAATTATTTGATTTATCTTTTCCATATCATTCTAAAGTTCATGTTTAAAAGGATTTTTTTAGTCTCATACATTTCCTTAAATTTTTTTGCTTAATTATGAGAGTTTCCTCTTTATTGTTATCCTTACTGAGCACCTGAGCTCACCATTTTCTATGTTTTATTTTTCCTAGGATGCGAAGAAGTATATTATAAATGACCTGCAGAGATAGTATAAAGGATATGAATTCATTAAAAGGAGACAATGTTGTTTTTGTTTTTCATTTTATAATGTAATGTAAAACTTATGTATGTATCTATTACTTCCATGGATACTAAACTGATCAGTATTTCCGGATTTGATCCATTGTGATCATGCCAATGTTATGTAATAATACACCGAATCTGAGTAACTGGGGTCAGGGAGTTACATAAATTATGCATGGATATATCAAAATCCCATGTCCAGAGTATGAAAACAAGTTCTTGAAAGTAAATAGGGATAAATACAATCCCACCACAAAGTGTCTGAAAAAAATATTGACCTGAAAGTAAAGACATGGATTGCTGTCAAGAAAAGCACATTAACACACCTATGTATTTCCATCTCACTAAGAACTGCCTGGTCCCTCTAAGACTCTATAAAAAATTTGATCATCTATACAAGACATAACATGTGAAGGAAAAGACGGTGGAGGGGTGAGTATAAAAATACCCAGTAGGACACCTTGATTTCACTAAGCATGTAACAAAAAGAATAAATGTCATCTCAACATATGCATATGTCTACATTCCATATTAAATGAATATATAGATATAATCAATAAATATACATAGTCTAAAGTTAAATTTAGAACCATAATTAGAGTCTAAGAATCATGCTGGAAGGTTCTACATAACACTCATCCAAGAGAACACACTACATGAGTTAGATACCACTAATGAAATCCTTATGAGATGTACTGCTCATCGAGTCCCACCATAAGAATGAAATGATGGAAGTCTGAAAAGAATAATACAAAAATGAGGATCACAACCAAGGCCATGAGGTATACCAAAAACTGAAATATAATAACCTGCTATGTAGAGGATCGGTTCCCACAAAGTATTGTTCATGATGATACTAAGAACTCCACCATGGGAACAGCGATGATAAAGTATCTCACTCCAGGACTCATGGAAGGATTCCAAAAACTATATCCAGAAATTATTTGTGAAGAGAGAACTATCCTATTTGTAGGGATAGATTCCATACTAACCCTCAAGAAATAGATACAGGGAACTCAATCCAATGAAACTTTTCTGATCTAAAGAGGACAAGGGCTTGAATACTTCTTGAAGAGAGTACACGACATATACTAGGAGTACATGGAATGTCCCTTTGGCATCAGGTCCTGCTCGTGTATCATGAACCATACCTGTGTCCAAGTAAAAGTAAAAAATTTATCCATTTCTGTGTACTTCATACCATGTCCATGTAAAGTAATATACATGTGTACACCTATCTTGGCCATGTCCATGTTCGAGTACACAACGTGTGCATGATCGTGTACTTCCGGTTGTGTTTGTGTACCCTATGAGTTACATGCTGAGATACCAGTTCGAGTCACACACCATGTGCTGGGTTCACACATTGTATGATATTAAACATAACCATGGAAACCCTAGCACCGCACCTGGGGTCCCACAATCCATGTAATCCTGGATTACACCTTGTGTGTTATGAAAATTTCTAGAAACTCAGATCAGGTTCATGAATCATCAGTTACTCCTTCGACTGTCGATCCCGCCACACCCCATTATGGAATCCAATAAACAACAACAACCAAATTTTTTTGTTTTTGAACACTAGGATCTAGAATTTGAATATATTTAGAAAACAAACTCACACGTCTTCCCTTATTGCGTGCTGAAGAACACAAAATCAACTATCACAAATCAGTTTGATTCATTGGCACTTCCATCATCACACAAAATTCATTTCGTATTGAGATCATATCTACGATATCAAATAATTTCACCATGAAATAGGTACACACCACTTTATTTATATTATTTGGGTCAAACCATCGGTCAAATGAAGGATCGATGACGACTGTACAAGAACGGTGGAAAAAATTTGTAAAACATGAAAAGAAGAGTGAACGTCATCCATGTTCGGTTGGAAATGATTTGTTTCTCTTATAAATGATAATGAATAACCAATAAAAAATAATCAAATATCCCAATAAATCCCTATAGATAAATCCATCATTCAATATGACCAATTTTTGAATCAATCTGTTCTTCGATTGATTCACGTTCTTCATAGAAATAAATAAGAGATAAATAATACAAAAATAAATTTAATACCTCAATTTGGATCAATCACTGATGAAGAATAAATTTTAGGTGTTTTCATTGGAAATATCCTCTGATTACATTACACATCGGTAGTCAATTTTCAATTTGGTTATCATTCATCAACAAAACCTCCACCAATGGTTCTCCAAAGCACTCTCAAAATTGTATATCTATGTTTCCAAACCTTAATTTTGGATATAAAATCATATTTAAATGAGAATATAGTTTATTTCATCAATTAAAAGAATAAAATAATTTATTTAATTATTTTATTAATTTTATACATGTGGTGAATTTTTCACAAACACCCCGTGATGAAAAATGTTATGTCATGCCTAAGGTAAAAACCACATTCTAAACCCAACGGTTCTCTTAGATTTATAATTTGGTACTGCATTTAGAATATGTTACACATTTTTAGGAAAATTGTGTGCATTCTCTATTTAATATATTTAATATATTTCAAACATTTATTTCGGGCACACTTAGTCTTGGAACCACACGACATATCTATGACTAGTCTTGAAAATAATCCATAAAATATATAAAAAATAATATATAGAAAATATGAGTTGCTAAATTCTCCCCAACTTGGGGATTAAATATTAAAAATCCAAAATAAGTGGATATACAAAAATATGTGGGTACAAATCATGTATATGGGTCTCCCACTCCTAGGTGTTATCCTAAATATTCTCATGATACCACTGAAAAAACACTAAAGGAATCACTCTCCCAATAAGGATCCTCTACTGTTGATCCTAGATCTCTATTAGGTACTCAACAAAGGTAGCTCTATCCTTGATGTCTAGCTCTCCCTAGTTGATAACATTATATAGATCGTGCACATACCTCCTCAACTGCGACACAAGAATGAAGTCGTGTACCTAATCTAACTATAGAGGTAGTGATAAGAGGCACACCACCTCAATAACTCTATGCAGTATTCGGAAAGGGACAAAAAATATTAGATATATCTTGTCACCCTAGAAAAATATCTATAATCCATGTCGAGGTGAAACATGTAGGAATACATGGTATCCCTCCTTGAAATCCAAAGGCCTCCACCATCTGTTCTCATAGGACTTATAGTGGATATGTGCAGTCCTCATACTCTACGAGATTATTTTTACCTTCTCAATAATGGATTTTACCAACTATGGTCCCATGATTGTTTACCCTCCTGGGAAAGTCCAACAAAGTGGTGACCTACAAGGTCTCTCGTATAAGTACTCAAATGGTTCCATACCAATGGTGGAATGGTTGATGTTTTTGTATGAAAAATCCACCAATGGTAGGTGATCCTCCCAAAAATGGGAAAATTCAAAATTTCAAGCTCATAACATATCCTCTAAAACTTGAATGGTTTTCTCAGTCTAGCCATTAGTCTGGGGGTGAAAAGTCATGCTCAAACATAGCTGAGTCCTAAACAACTTCTGCAATACCTTCCATAACTGAGACATGAAGAGATAATCATGTTTAGAAATGATCGTTGAGGAAAATTCATGGATATAGGATATCTTTTACACATAGAGGTATCACAATATCTCTATTGAAACTTGCTCTTAGATAGATAGGAAGTGGTATGACTTGGTGAGTTAGTCTACAATCACCCAAATGGAACCATGTACCTTGTAAATACATGTAATACTATCAATAAGTCCATGTATATCCCATACCACTTCAACTTAGACCACCCAAGGGGTTGATCTAAATCCACTAGAACTTGGTGCTCGACCTCCACTTGTTGAAAAATACGGCATCGAGAAGAAACCCGAAAACTCCATTATTCATCCCTGGACACAAAAACTGACACTGAAGGTCCAGGTACATCTTTTACACACCAAGATATATGACTAAATGAGATCTATGAAACTCTCTTAAAAACTCCTCCATCAACATAACTGGTACCATCATGCATCATCTAAAAAGAAATACATGCTACCCACCTTCAAAATATCCATCAAGAGCATATCTAATGGATATCTGAGTATGCAGGGTCTTGCAGTCAGCATATCCAAGTTATTCCTCCATGAATCGTTATAAAATTTGAGGGGTAACAACCCTCGACTAAAGGTAAGCTTCTCTATCTCTATTCACAAATGATAATTGCAATGAGGCCAACTACAAACAGGATCTCCAATTGAGAGCATCTACTACCACATTCCTCTTACCAGAAGTATAGACAACCTTGAAGTAATAATATTGGAGGAAATATAACCATAACATCTATATCAAGTTAATATACTTCTAATAGAAGATATAATTTAAACTCTTGTGGTCATAATAGATTATAAACTACTCATCATTCATCTATTGTTGGCACATCTTCAGTGGGAATAATATCACTACTAACTCAATATCATGGGTTGCGTAGTTCTGCTCATGTAGTATCAAATGATGTGAAACATAGGTAATAATCACCTACCTCTATATCAAAACAAAACCAAGTACAATTATTGATGAATCACTAAACACTATGTACTCGACACCCTACTATGGAAATATCAATATGGGAGCGCTCGTTAATCTCTACCTCAACCCCTGGAAAGGCTGTTGGAACCTCTCTATCCACATGAAATGTTTACCCTTTTAGGTCAAAGATATCGTGGGAGATGATTTACTAGAGAATTTGTGTATGAATATCTAGTAATCTTCTTCCATCCCAAGGAATTTTTGCACCTCTGTCATGTTCTTGGGTGGATCCCAAGCTAACATTGCCTCAACATTCACTAGGTCCACTACCACACCATATACTGAGATAACATGTCTCAGAAAGTGGACATCATGAATCTAGAAATGGAAATTAGAGAACTTTTTATAAATTTGGTTCTCTTAGTTCACATTTATGACCACCATCAAGTGTCTTTCATGCTCCTCCTAAGATGTTGAGTACACTAGGATATTGACGATGAAGACTACCATGATCCTTTCTAAGAAAGGACGAAAGATCCGGTTCATGATTCCCATGAAAACTGGTAGGGAATTTTTTATTCCAAATGGCATCACCAAGTACTTATAGTGATCATAATGACATGTAAATTCAATATTAGGTATATAATCATCCCATAACCACAATTGGTGATAGCCTGATATGAGGTCAATCTTCAAGAACCATCGTGCCCCTCTAAATTGGTCAAAGAGTTCATCAATCCTTGGTAGTGGATACATGATCTTTATGGTCACCTATTTTAGGTGATGGTATCCCACACATAACCATAATATCCAATTACCTTCTTGGAGAACATGTTTGGGGATTCTTAGGGCGAAATACTGGGTCTAACAAATCCCTTCCTCTGCAAGTTCTCCAACTACACCCTCAACTCGTGAAGCTTTGCAGGAGCCATCTGATATGCTTGTGAAGGTATTTGGGTTTTCCTGGGGTGTAGATTAATGTATAAATATATCCAATACTACAAAATAGGGATTTAACAGTGATAAAAATTTCCTTTATCACTAATAGAGAAGAATTTACTGTGAGAGTGATATTAAAATCCCTAGGCTTTTACCGGTGCTTTTATTTAGCATTGATAAAGGGGCATACTACACTGTACTATTATAGTACACTACAACACTAAAAACACCACTAGAAATTAGAAAAATAAAGTACCAATATATAATTTAAATAAAATAAAATTTAAAAAACAAATATAATAAGGAAAAACTATATTATAGACATTTAAAACATTGGTTTATACAATTACATAAGTACAAATTATTACATACATTCAAAAACATAAATGTTCTTTTGTATTTTGATCCGGACCAGAACTCATGCAATTGATGAACAATCCACCCCTGATCAAGAATAAAAACACACATGTATAAGAAAAAAATTATTATGTTAGCAATAATATAAAGAAATAAATTATAAAAAAGTGTTAATTTTAAACTAAACTTTGAGACATACTAGGAACATTGTGTATCCAATTGAGTTGCGATTGATTCTTTCATGTCACACCATTTCTTTTTCTTCATCAAGAATTATCTCTGTGAATATTTAATAAATAAGTATAAGATAAAAATGATAAGGAAATTAATTAAGTAATATCAGATATAATTATGATAAAATAATCTTGGCTTGTTTTCTCGGTTTTGGTGATGAGATGCGTATTTTAAACTAAAATGAAAATTATATATTAAAAATATACACTTAGAGTCATACTGGTCACACCATATGTCATATTGAGGTGAGAATTATTCCTAGATGTACCAAATGACTTATGTATCATTTTCCAAAAGTATCAAAGAAATCAGAATATTTTTTCTTAGTTTTGAGTATGTCACTTGTCTTTTTTACTAAAATGTCATTTTAAATTGGAAACACACACTTTGAGTAATATTGGTCACATAATGTCTCATTTTTACATGATATTTATTCCTACTTGTCAAAAAATAACTTATGAATTTTTTTCCTAAATTATAAATACAATTCGATCACATTTTATTGGTTTTTAGTGAGTGACACTTTTTGAACTAAAATATCAATTTTAAACTGATAACTGACACTTTGATTCATATCGATCACATCTATATCATATTTAGGTGAAGATGATTCCTACATGTTAAAAATGAATTATGGATAATTTTAATAAAGTATCAAAACAGTCTAAATGTGTTTTTTTAGTTTTGAGTATATTAGTAGTCTTTTTAACTAAAATTAATGTTAATTTTAAATAAAAAGATATATAAAGATCCATACCGATCACACCATGCATCATATTGATGTGTGGATGATTTATACACATAAAAAATGATATATGGATCATTTTTCTAATGTATAAAAATAATCTAAATGTGTTTTCTCAGTTTTGAGTATGTCTCTTATCCTTTTTACTAAAACATCATTTTAAACTAGAAACATGCACTTTGAGTCATATAGGTTACATAGTGTGTTTTTTTACATAAGACTAATTACTAAAAGTCAAAATGACTTATGAATCACTATAATAAATTATCTATACAATTTGAGAATGTTTTATTATTTTTCAGTGAGTGTCATTTTTTAATTAAAATGTCAATTTTAAACTGATAACGAAAACTTTGAGTCACACTGAGAATGTCATGTATCATATTGATGTGTGGATGATTCATAAATATTAAAGATGTCTTATAGATTATTTTAAACAATTATGAAAATAATATTAATGTGTTTTCTTGGTTTCGAGTACATTCGTTGTCTTTTTTACTAAAATTAATGTCAATTTTAAATAAAAAGACACACTTAGAGTCATACTGGTCACACCATGAATAGGTTTGACATTATACTAATTCTTACACATCTTAAATGACTTATGGATCATTTTACTAAATTATAAAAACAATATTAATGTGTTTTATTGGTTTTGAGTACATAACTTGTCTTTTTTGCTAAAATGTCATTTTAAACTAGAAACATGCACTTTGAGTCATACTGGTCACATCATGTGACAATTTGATGTGAGAAATAATCCTATAAATAAAAAATGACTTATGAATCATTCTCATAAATTATTATGACAATTTGATTGAATTTTCTCATATTTCAATGAGTGACACTTTTTAAACTAAAATAATGATTTTAAAATGATAATGGACACTTCTAGTCATATTTGGCACATCGTGTGTCAAATTGAGGTGAAGCTAATTACTACACATCAAAAAATAACTTATGGATAATTTTACTAAAGTATAAAAAAATAGAAATTATTTTTCTTAGTTTTGAGTATGTCATTTGTCTTTTTCAACAAAATTAATGTCAATTTTGAATAGAAACGCACACTTAGAGTCATACCAATCACACAGTGCATCAGTTTGATGCATGAATGATTCCTACACATCAAAAATGACTTATGGATTGTAGTTATAAATTATTACTACAATCACAATGGCCATATTAAATTTCAATTATCATTTCATCTATGCGATCTCCATCATAATTTACACTAGTATTCATGTAAAATGATCCATAAACCATAGTATCATCACAATCAGTGTGCATGTTCAGTTTTTTTCCATATTTAGTCCAAAATTTATAGCGTTGATCAATTCCTTGACAAATAAAATGTTATTCCAACTCTTCCAGACTATTTTTTCTTGAATAACATTAATGTAAACACGAAAAAAGTATTTTAGAAGGGTGATATGCATGCTCTATTGTGAACTTGATGAAATATTTGAATCTATCTTCATAATTTTTTGTGAAAAAATAAGTGTTCATACATTTATTATTCATATCCATCCTATTGGGTTCATAAAATATTTATTTTTACGATAAATAAATGAATACACATAAGATATTCATCATCAAAGGTGGAATTTATAGATAATTATAATAAGGGAAACACAACATTTGATTATTTCAAATAATTTCATATGATTTTAAGAATATGGGTAATTGAATTTAAGAAAATAATTACTCCACTATGGTAGGTGTTATCCTTTGAATTCATCCAAAGGTGAAATTTATAAACAACTTTCATGTTCATCATCTCATCTCCTAGAAAGTCATCATTATATTTTGTTTTTTGACAGTCATCCTCAATATCTTGTAGATGTGAACCTATGTTTCTTGAAATACTATAAGAAGTAATCATCCATGGGATTACTACTACTCAGATTAGTAGAAGAAACAAAAGATAGATGTGGGATGAGTCTCAAGAAACAAATTACAATAATAATTGTTCGGGAGATTAAGCTAATGAGGATGAAAGTTCTACACCATTGTGTTATCTAAAATGGGTATTGCCTATAATTTGTGATAATTACACCATTGGTGCTAGTTATTAACTATTGGCCTATTGAGGGTGAGATTTGGGGGTCATACACATTCATTTATGTGATTAAAGGGGTCTCGGTGGGGACATGTTATGATATATGAATCCTTTTTTCCTCTATGAATAATATATTTATAGAAGAATTCCCAATTTTAATACTTTCAATCCTATAACTAAGACTAGTCCTGCCTCTCTTAAAATGAGCCATCAAGTCTTTCTTAAATCCTTTAAACAAATGAAAATATAATATAGGCAATTAAATAGCAATAAGAAACCCAAATATTATAAATAATAATAATAAACTCTCATTCCATAAACTTCCTGAAAGTTATATTTTTATTTGATTTTCCAAAATCTGCTTTCATGGATTAGCAGTAACCTACAGACAGACCAAGTGGGAACCCAAAAATAACAACTGCATCCAAGTTCATAATTCAAAATTTAAAAAGCACACCACCACCGAGAATCACGCATGAAGATCGACCGCATCACCTTTCCACGAGGCATCATCATTAACCATCGACATCAGCATCAACATCATCTTCCAACCACCACGAAAACCGGTCGCTGAAGATCATTGGAAACTATATCCTCCGTGAAACAGCTCACCGCACCAAATCATCGTTGTTCCCAGCGAATCAGAAAAAAACCATACTGGGAATACAGAGATGAAGAGTATTGAAATCACCATGGTACCGTCAAGAGCAACCCGATGACCGCTACCATAACTAGACTTAAGAAAAAACAAAACATATCCACAAATCGAAACACCACCAAACATTAGACAACAGATCAGCCACTGATAATAGGTAAACAAAGCATCACCGAAAGCATGAGGAAGAAAACCAAAAGACCAAAGCCCTTTGAGGGGGACACACACCTGGAACCCTGACGGCCACCGACCACACCTCCCAAAACTTCAATGTTACCACCTCTCCAGATCCGACAAGGAGAGGAGCAGTGGAACGTGTTGTCAGAGTAGTAGTAGAGTAGCCTAGGAACCATATAACATCAATCGTCGAAGAGGAATAAAACCGGGAACCTGGAAAGAGAGGGAAGATCGTCTCGGTGAGCGCCATGAGGCTCGTCTACCACTGAATTGTGAAACCCAAAACCTCTTTAAACCTTAGCACAAAAACCAACCTGGAGAGGCCCTAAGGATCATGAGGGCAGAGCCGCGAAAGGAGCAACCAAGATCAACAACATAAAACCATCATTGGGATCCCATGAGCATGAGAAAAGAGACGAAGACCCAAAAATACTAGAGGAGTCACGCGAATAAAGAGAGAAATAGGAGGTGAGAGGATGGGAGGAAAAAGGAAGAGGAAGAAGGACGCCGCCCAGACGCGTCGTCAACTCCGAATCGGAGGATTTCTGGAAGAAACCCTAGGTAGAGCCGTGGAAGAGAGGAGAACCGGGAGAGAAGGGAGACATCTCCGGATAATGGTAAAATTCCATAAACTAAAATATATAAAAATGTATTGATAAAATATTTTAATAAATAAAGAGTAATTCCATATACATGGATAGTAACTAGGAATTCATAGGTGTGGAACCAATACATATAGACCTAAAATGATGAATACCAAAAAATAATTTATAATTATTATTCCAACATATATCAAATTTGATAACCACCATTATATTTTTTTGGAATAGATGGTGTAACAACCTAAGGGATTATTACATTTAATATAAATGGCATATAACATATTTTAAAATATCTCAAAACTATAACTTAAATTTCAATTAAAAATAGACATGGAATGGAAAAAAATAATTTTATTAAAAGAAAATACCTAATATAAATAATGGTTTTAAACATCTCAAAATTCTTATTTGATAAATTGATTCCAGAATTATGTCTAAGAAAGTTGAAAATAAGGATCATTTTCAATCCGAAAAATAGTAGGTTTTATAAGAAAATTTTACTTTCAAGGAAATTATAGTTTATATGGTAATTTTGGTCACATAGTATAAAATATTAGTCATGATGAGATATATAATAGTAATTATGGAAGATACATAGGTTTTAAGTTAAATGGGAGTTGACCCGCTCTTAAAAAAATAGTTTCAAAGTGAGACAAATTTTTTTAAGTAAAATTAGATGATGAATTTCAACCATTGAATGAAATATATTGAACATTTGACAAATTAAACAGTTGTATGAATAATTATCAAGATTTTCTAAAAACATAGATGAATGTTAAGAAATAATTATAAATGTATTATTTGAAAAATAATGAAATGTAAGAGGAATTTATTATTGATGTCACACTAAAGGATTTACAAAAGAAACATACTTTCACATTAGATATTTGTTTTTTATCTCACATGAAAGGTAAATTAATGTAATTAATTATTCTTGAAAAGATTAAAGGGTACTTATTATTTTAGAAATGGTGTATCTCTTAAGATAAATTGTTTTCATTTAGAAGATGTTGGAAATAAAAGGGAATGTTAAAGAATGATATATTTTTATATGGATTAAAGTAAAACATACATAGGGTTGTGTGATGAATGAAATGAGGTGATTTTTAAGAAGTATCAATGAGTGGGTTATCATTTCAATGATGGATATATTTTTACAAAGTTATAGAAAACTAGCTAAACAAAATTCTTATTTGGGTTTAATAATTTTTTTGGTAATTGTTCTTGAAAGAGAAAATTGATTTTTGGTAGTGAAATATTGAGTATATTAGATAACAAGGCATTTAAATATTCAATTAAAAATAGTGGGTTGAGATGTTTTTATGATGACAAGATAAAAATGATATATATTTTTCAACAATTAGAATGGGGAGATTGTAAATAATCAAAATAATAAATTAGAGATTTAAATGAAAATAACCTCAGAGTTTATTCTCTATGATGTCTATGGACCCTGAAAGTATAAATCAATACATTATGATAAGTATTTCATTTCACCCATTAATAATTAAAATCAGATCACATGTATTATGTTTTATTCATATATATATATATATAATGATCTAAAGGGGATTATAATTTTAAGAAGAAGTATTAAGAATAAGTTTCATTCTGTGGTAAATAATTCTATATAAGATTATGAGGGTGAGTATATAAAACACATGTTATAGGGTAGTAAAAATAATATTTATATTCCTCATTAGTACAAAATAGTTGATTTCCATGGTCATTCCCTTAAATATTTTATTTTGGATCACTCACTATTCCTACCACATTATTATATTTATGAGTTTTTATATATTTTTTTGAAAAGAATGAAAATTGTTGTGGATTTTGAAAATTGATGTAAAAAAAATAACAACAATAATGAAAATATAAGATTATGAATATAGTATTATCAAAAACAATGATTAATCCTTGGGAGATTTTCCATATACTTGTTTAATTATTTTTCTTAATGTGTTATCCCAAATTAATTATCACTCTATAGTAATGATCAATATCATTTACCTATCCACCTATGACTGTTTATCCCATGTAAGGAACTAGTTCATTACTATCACATGTGCATTTGGACTAGTATGTACTAAGTTCAATGGTAAGAGGCATCCCTCAATTGAGTAGAATGACCATTAGTTTCCACATCCATCAGGCTGAATGAATGAAGACAACCCCATTGTAAATGTCTAGTGTTCACTAAGTCATTCACCGTATTGTCCCCAATATCTATCATATTCAAGATAAATTTGAATGGGGAAGTATTTATCAAACTATTGTGCGAGAAGAAATAATTGTTTAATGAATAAAAGAAATAATGATGATAAAAAAAGAAAAAAGAAATCTCTGAACAAGAAATAAGTGAGTGAGTGAGGAGGAGAAAATAACATACCTTAGATTGAAGATTTGAATCATCTGAGAGAATGTAGAGATATCACCAAAATTGGAATTCATTCAAGCCTTGAATTTGTTCGACCCTTGAATTGTTCAATCCTTGGAATTGATCGAGCCTTAATTGAAGCCTTGATTCGCGCTTGGTTTTGATGAGGAGAAGCACTGGCAACATTTGGATTCCTTGTATGGATTCAAATATCAATGCTGGTTCGCTACTGATTAGGGTTCTTTAAATATATTGTGACACTTTTATCAACACTTCCAAAAAATCATTGACAAATATATCTTTTTTCAGCACTAAAGTAATAAGCACTGATAAAAGACATGTTTATCGACGTTTTTTGGCAATGATATAGATAGAGCTTTATCAGTTCAAAAAAGCACTGATAAAGATTCCTTTTATCTGCACATATTACTTAGGTGCTGATAAAGTATTTATAATTAAAATTAAAAATATTCATTTAAAATATATTTATACAATTATATATATATTTAATAAATGTATATAAATATAAATATAGTAAATATATTCATCATTAAAATATATTTATTATCATTTAAAATTACTTAAATATTTAATTATTAATTTATAATTAAATAAATACTTTATAAAGAATATTTTTATATTTATATATTCATATAATTATATATATTTAGTAAATATATATAAATATAAATAGATTAAATATATTCATAGTAAATATGTTCATCATTTAAATAAATTTATTATTATATTATAATTATTTAAATACATATAATTATTTATTTATTTATAATTATAAATTTATAAATGTATTAATATAGTAAATTTGAATTTATAAATATATTTATTTATAAATAATTATTTACAAATATATTTTTAACATTAATAATGAATATTTAATCTTAAGAGAAAGCATGTTAAAAATGAGTGAAATTGAATAATTAAAAATGAGTACACTTTACAATTTTTAAAAAATGAATATATTTTATTAATTAAACATAAATTATTAGAAAACTATGGATATATACTGAATTAAAGATGAATACATATTGAATATATTAAGGAATTGTAAATAAATATATATAAATAAATAATAGAAATTGATTAAATTCCCCCAAAAAAATTAAAAATTAATTAATACATAACTGTAATAAAATTAAAAATAAATAAAAAAATTTACTGATTAAACACATGATATATTAAATTTATCATGTTATGAAGAAATTCAAATATTAATACTAAAATTTGAATAAATTACATAAATATTAAGTGTATGTGTTTCTATATAAGATTTCATTAATTACGTAAATATCTCTCTGTGAGTGTGCGTTGTATATAAAATTTCATTAATTAGGTATATGTATGTGAAATTAATACAACACACGTTTCATATATGTTAAATTAAAAAATCAAAATGACACTCAATTATGTCTATTACTCAATGCAATTAGTCAGTATTTTTAAGTCATATTAATTTTTAATTATAAACCATTATTTAGTAAATATATGATCATTTAATGTAAATCATAAATATTTTGTATTATAAAAATCATATTTATATACATTAATATATATATATATAATATACTATTTAGTAATATTATCAATAATTATTTATTGAATAAATTTTTTATAATTTTTCTTAATTTACATATTTTTAATTTTATTTTGGAGGAAGGTGGGGAAATGACGAGCCGGCGCCCGAGCTCTCTTGACGATTAGGGTTTTGGAAGAAGCATCACGATGGAAGATGGTTTCCTTCTCCCTGGGAGATTCAACTCCTATGCTCATGCTTCAGGCTTGGTTGGAGCTGATTCTAGAAAACCAGGTTTGATTATACCCGAGGTCAGTAATGCTAGAAGATCCTTTTCTCAGTTCAAGAGTTCTTTTGTGAGCATTCGAAAAAGGGGATCTGTGGCCCATGTCAAGGCAGATTCTACTACAGTTTCTGAGTGTATGCTATTGGGGGAACACTATATTATTGGAAGATTGATTCTTCCAAAGGGAAGTATTCCCTGGAAAATTGATTATCTTCGATGAAGACTGGTTGATATATGGGGTTTTGAAGATTGGTAGTGTGTTTCTATTGGCAGGGGTTATTATCACTTAATATTCCCCTCTGCAGATCTCAAGATCAGATCCTGGAGCTTCGGTTCAATCTCTTTTAGGCCTGGTGCTTTCCACATCTGAGAATGGGACAGGAGTTTCAACCCCTCTGAATTAGGTAACACCTCAGCTCAGGTATGGATCAAAATTTTTGGTCTCAATTGGATTTTATGGAATCCTAGAATTCTTTATGATATTGATCTTTCCATTGGAGTTCCTATTTGAAT
The DNA here is from genome assembly GCA_963277665.1 of Viscum album. Classification (NCBI taxonomy): domain Eukaryota; kingdom Viridiplantae; phylum Streptophyta; class Magnoliopsida; order Santalales; family Viscaceae; genus Viscum; species Viscum album. The sequence goes on along the minus strand of OY728136.1, from coordinate 1,502,068,219 downwards.
GGATAGATAAACTGAAATGGCTAGATTCAGCCATTATGCTAGATGCCTTAAGGAGATTGATCTCTACTCAACTCTCGTTGATAGGGTTTATCTTTCCATGGATGATGAAGAATTAGAGCTGAGAATTGAATTTGAGAGGGTTCCTAGATTCTGTCAAGATTTTAAGGTTCTAGGTCATGATGCTACTTCATGTAGGAAGTTTATAATGTGCAGCATATGCTCTCTTAAGGGGCATGACTCTAAGTCATGTGGAAAAGTTGATAGATCGAAGCCTAACCCTGTTATTTTGGATCAACTGAACAATGATCTTTTACCTACTGATTCTAACAGTAGGGATGTCCCAAGAACTGACATTTCAAATCCTTTTAATTCTAAAAAGATAAGTAATCCAATTAGGAAGTCCTGGGTTGAGATTGTGGAACAGGGAGAACCCCCTTCACCCCTGCATTCTAGGCATGGGGATTTGAAGGATGATAGAACATCTTCGGTTTTAGAATCTCCAGCTCATTTTAATGTTGGTTCTGGAAATCTGGGAACTGTGCAGACTATCACAGATGTGATTAGCACTGATTTGGGGTCACAAGAGTACTCGCAACAGGGTCTTCAAACTGAATCTGATTCTGGACAAAAACAGAATGTAGCTGTGGCTACATTTCAGACCTTGACACCTAAAGATAGCTATGATGGTAATTACAAAATAAAGGCAATGATGGTTGGTGTTTCTGCTGATGTGAGGTCTCAAACTGTAGGATGCTCGGAGCTCCAAGTTGGGGAAGGGTTCGAGAAGACCTCTAATATGCTCTCTTCGGTGGATAAATTGCATGCTGTTCAATGCAGGGATGTTGATCCCACTGATACTTCTTTAAATTATTTGAGTGTTTCTTCTAATACTGCAATTGTTTCTCCTGTACTAGGAGACTCAGATCCTTCAGCAGGTGCTGTGCATCCTTCGAGGGGAGTTTTTTGTGATTCTCCCACTGCCAAGATGAAGGTTACTGTTTCAGCAGGGAATTAGGATGACAAATCCGAAGCAGTGGACTGCATGTGGCAGCAAGCACGAACAAGAAGCCAAAAGAAGAAACAAAGAAAGGAGGAATTGAAGAAAAAGGAAGATGATCAAACTGCCAGTTCTGATGAAGACCTTGAAACTCTAATGCAGCAAGCTCAGGAGATTTCAGACCGCTACTCCAGTAGAGGTAGAGGGCGTCTCAGCGGCAACGAGATAAGAGCACAAGAGCGCAGAATTGGCGAAAAGATTAGGAAAAAGATCGGTCTCCAATAATGTATGTCTTACAATGTTTCCATGTTATTCTCCCCTTGGACCTTTTTTTTATAAATAAATTTATGGGGCTTGTCCCCTTATCCTTAAAAAAATAATTTTAATTTTATTTATTTAATATTTATATTACATATATCTATATATTAAATATATAATATTTATTAGTATTTAGAATTTATATATATTATAATAAATTTATTAATTTTTATCAATACTTATTTAATTAATAATATTTTTAATATTTTTTAATAAACTCATTTTCTTTATTTAATTATTGCATTTTATTTGGGACCTTTATTAGCACTAAAAAAACACTGATCAATGATGCCTTTATCAGCGCTAAAAATAAAGCACTTATAAGGGGTTCTATTTATCAGTGCTAAAAATAAATCTCTGATAGAGGGTATCATTTATCAACACTAAATAAAAGCATCAATAAAGGGTACCATTTATCAGTGATAAAAAAGTTCTGATAAATGGTACCCATTATCAGTTCTTGTTTTAGCACTGAAAAATGCTAGCACTGTTAAATTCCATCTTTGTAGTAGTGATATCTTAGTGGGGAGATAATCATGTAACATCTTTATAAAATAAAGCCTCATACTCTTCCACCACTTTAGGGAACTAAAAATTCCTAAAATCCACTGCAACAAGGGACATTCTAGCCAACCGATGAGTTATCGACTACACCCTTTTATGCATCAATCCATCCTGTGCTACCTAGGTTTCCTTTTCACCCACAAAGTAAAACCCGGTCCCATCACTGCGAACACACTGCATCCTCTACCTAAAGCATTATATATGGGCATGAACTATAGATAACCAGTCCATGCCTAAGATGCCGTCACAAGACCACATTGCTGCTACAAAGAGAAACTAATAGAAAATCTCGCTTCCAAGAGTCAAGTCAAATTGTTGGTACAAGTGTGTTATCATTGAGTCATCTCCTGTAAGAGTCTCCAAGCGCAAGGTTCGATCTAGGGGATCAACTAGAATCTCTAAGTCTTGATCCAGATATGTTGAAATAACGAAATGACTAGCACCTTTGTCTATCAGTATTGAATATAAGGTATAAAAGGCACAGATTATACCTCATATCAACCTCAGAGCCTATGGATCATAAGCCTCAACTACCCATATCCATCCCTTATCCCCTAGCTCCCTGATCCTGATGTGGACTAGATTGGGGTAATGTTGGTAATAATTTGAAGCTCCTACCACCTCCAGATTCACTCCCATATCCTCTTTCACATCCATTTCTATGTGGACCTATCTTCTTCTGTTGATGTGTCTGTCTAGATGGCCCGTCCACTATCTCCATCTTAGATGCATGACAGGTTAGACAATCTTGTGAAAGATATCCCCTACGATCACAAGAGTATCACCACCTCTACCTAGGATGACTAGACCCATCATGTGAGCCCTAAACCATAGTCCCTCTATCCTGGTAATGCCTCCTAAAATTAATTTCTTGTCTAGGTCCCTAATACTAATGTTGGTTCCTTACTTCCGAAGTCTTCACTCCTATGGGCCCATTTCTAATGACAATTCTATGCATCTTCTTAGTCAGGAAACTCTCAACCACAAAATCACACTTAGGCACCCCAATATAGGTATGAATTCATAGAGGTATAACATTGGATCAATTGTCTCTACATAGTCCTCACTTAAAGTTCAGAGATTGAAAGAACTAATCATGAACCATATCAATAGAGTACCTAGAGAGGTTGGTGAATCTTGATGAATAAATAGTCCTTATCATACTGCCTTTATGGATCTACATAATATCTTGGATGTGTACAACCCTCAACACAGCTGAAGATAACTCCTATTTGAAAATTTTCTCAAACTCTGACGATGGTAGAGTCACCTTATCGTAATACTGGGTTACTAAACCCCACCATCTCCATATAGAGCCAAGAAAAAGGATCACTACTAGGATCACCATTTGGTATATTAGATCCCAACAAGAGAAACAACTCATGTCACTACTTCAAGGCAGTCCTTAGCCGCCAGTGGGTCGGGCTCACCACAGAACCTAAGGGATCACTTTTGTTGAAACTCATGAAGCGTGCTCATCCTACACACCTCATCTACTGGTACTATAGGTACCATCTAATTCTTAATAGTTGGTGGTATAACTGGTGCACCACATGGAGGTAACACCACTGAAACATACCCCTATATCGATGACTTGAACTGAGGGGGTTATCCTTGTGATCCTGATACTAAATCCTAACAGGCATATATCAAAGAGGCATCCTAAAATAAACAATATATACCACAATCAATGAGTATATATGGAGATCTAACTTAAGAAGGACATCTAAACCACAACCCATTCCAATATGATGCATATAACATTTTTTCCCTATAACAAATGTCTATATATACCTTTTTGAAAAGAAGTTGATCAGATTCCTAGTGTATGTATATGTCATCTGCCACACCAACACTGGAGTCCATGGCCTGCATGTCAAACTTGAAACTTAACAATTTTTCCACAAACCAAACCCAAAGACCCCGGTACACACACACAAATCATAAAGACCATATAATGATGAAATTTAAAACAACTGATAAAACATGAATGTATACATATAAATCCCATAACTACTGTATGACACAAATTTCTGAAAATTAAACAAGTCCAAATATAATACCACCACAAAGAGTCTGAAAAACAAGTCCAACATAAAAGAAATGATGGAGAGTAATCTCAAGATAACCATAGGAACACACCTTGGTCTGTATGGATCACTAATCACCACCTAGTCTAAGTCCCTTTAGGACTCCATCAAAAGGTAGATCATTTCCAAAGGACACAACACATTCATGAAAATCCGATGTAGGGGTGAGTATAAAGATACACAGTATGACACCACAAAGTCACTAAGCATGTAAAAATAAGAATAATAGTCATCTCTACAACACATATAACAAGAATATCCATATATACTCAATATATACTCTTAGTATCAAGGTAAAGTCACAAACATAATGCTAGTCTAGGAGTCATGCTTGAAGGTTCCACATAACACCCATCCAAGAGAACACATTCCATGAGTTATATATCATTGATGGTGCCCATCTGAGATGTTCTACACATCGGGTCCCTCCATAAGAAGGATACACTATAATTATGAAAAGAATGATACATAGATGAGGATCACACCCAAGGTGATAGGGTAAACCAATAAATCAATATGGAATAACCTGCTATGTCGAATATCGGCACCCACGTAGTGTTGGTCACGATGATACCAAGAACTCTACCTAGGGAAATATGATGATAGAGGATCTCACACCAGGCCTCATGGAAGTATTCCAATAACTCTATCAAAAAATACATGCTGAAGGGATCATTGTACTACTTGTAGGACACGATTCCATACTAACCCTCAGGGAATGGATATAAGGAACACACCCTAACAAAACTTGTCCAAGTGGAAGTGGAAAATGGCTCTAAGCATTCCTTAAGAGAGTAGTTTATGTGTAATAAGAGTACACAGTGTATCCCTTCAGTACTGAGTCCTACTCGTGCATCACAAACCATTCTCATGTTCATGTCAAAGTACACAGTGTCTCCATGATCATGTACTTATTACCATGTCCAAGTACATGGATATGCTTGTGTACTCTTGGTTTGTACATGTTTGTGTCGGAGTACATGGAATATCCATAACTATGTACTTCTAGACGTGTCAGTGTACCCTTCGAGGTACATGAAGAGCTGTTAGGTCGATTCACACACAAAGGGATATTTAACTTCACAATGGAAACCCTAGTGCTGAACTAGGGGTCCACATATTATGTAATCTCGGATTACATGACATGTGTTATAGAAATTTATAGAAACTCAGATCTAGTTCACGCATCATTGGATACTCCTCTAGCCATCAATCCAGCCATGCCAGAAACCAAGTAACACCATCGACAAAGACTTTCTATCATCGAACACTGAAATCATGTCATTGATTCCATTTGGAAAGTGCCCTCAGATGTCATCCCTCATCTCACACCAAAGAACAAGAAATCATGTTTCACAAATCCATCAAATCTTCTGCCGCTTCCACCATCACACAAATCCCTTGTTGAACTGAGTCTGAATCTATGATATCAAATAATATTTCTAGGAAATGGATGAAAAACATTCAATTTATTTATATTCGGGTAAAACCGCTAGTCAAACTAAGAACCATTGATAAAAATGAAAGAACGATGAGAGAAATATCGAAAACATGCTAAGAATAACGAACCTTGACAGTGATTGGTTGGACTCGATTTGTTACCATTAGAAAAAAAGAATGGATAACCATTAATAAATAAACATATCTCCTAAGAAATACCCATAGATAAATCTATCCTAAAATATGATTCATCAATGAATCAGTCTGTTGGTCAATTAAGTCATGTTTGTCATAGAAATAAATAACAGGGAAAATATAAAAGCAAAATAAATTTCCTACTTCAATTTGGATCAATCCCTAACAAATAATGAAGTTGCATAATTATCGTTGTAGAGATATTTGATTCCATTACATATCGGTAGTCTATCTTCAATATGGTTGTCATTTATCAATGGAACCTCCTGCAATGGCTCTCCAATACTCTCTCAAAATTACAGGGTTATGATGATACCCCTTCAATTTTTCTATAACAGTGTATTTTAAGGAGAAGCTAGGTCACTGCATCATCGAACAAAATAAAATAAAATATTTTATTATTTTATTCATTTTTTCCCAGTGATGATTTTTTTCATAAAAGCTCCAAAATTAAAATGTTCATGTCTTGCCTAAGGTAAAATCCACATTCTGAACTCAAAAGTTCTCTCATATTTCTAATTCGAGCCTCCATTTAAAATTTATTCCTTTTTTTCGAGAAAAATACACGTTCATGCTATTTAATATATTTAATATATTTAAAAAATTTATTCCGGGATCACTGAACCTCATAATCCCATTTCATCTCTGTTTCTGATCTTGAAAATAATCTATACAATATCCAAAAATAATACATGGAAAATATGAGTTTCTACACAATGTACCCTACTTACTGTGAAAATATGGTGTCATGGTTTTTGTTACTAAATCTATGTGCATGAGTCCTAACATACATTAATGATAATCTTAAATTCTAAGGACCATTACACACACTTGCATATAGGAATATTCAAAGACACTAAAATATGAAAAATTAATACTAGCGAGTCTATTCCCATAATATCTTATATTAGAGATTACCTAGTGAAAACTTCATGTAATGAATTCTCATCTTCTTACAAGTACTCTCACCTGACTATAAACACACTATGTTCCCAATCATATAATATTATATGACTACATAACTAAGTTTAGGAACTTCGTTATGGAATTTCAAGGTTCTCATCATAGCTGGTAATTAATATATCATTTTCAATGTGACATACACTCAAAGAAATTATTACATCAAACACATGCAAAACAATGAAAAATATGTAATTATATATTTTTTTAATATTAAATTCTGTGAATATACATGTATTCCAAAATAATAATATTTTGTTCTAGAACACCAACTACGACACTTTTTACATTTTATTGTTTTTAATATATATATATATATATTATTTCCCCTCAATAAAATTGGATTATATGGTGATATAATGAATGATTGACTCAATACCATTACTTAAAAAGTACCCAAAATTGATAACACCACCTTCACATTCTCCTGAACAATGTAGTGCATCCTGAAATTAAGCACATGATATCCCTTCCCACACTCATATCAATGATGTAACCATGGAAGTCATTTAAAATGTTAGTAAGTATATATTGGGATTGAAATGTACATTGGACCTATAAGGTTGTTCGTGGTTATTATGGGCATACCAATCCTCGTTGTAATGGTATTCCTCAAAGTAAATCAAATGGATTTCTAATAAATGAATGTAAATCATACTAATACACACCTTTATACTCAAAATATCTAAAAATGACGAACATCAAGTTTTATTTGACACACCATTACTAGAATTTAATAAATAAAATTGTTACTAGGAATATTATATGAAAATAGTTTTGAGTATCACACGATACGATGAAAATATTTTAGGACAATCATCGGTGATCATGAATTTTAAATATTTCTTTCATACAAATTTTAATTATAGACTAGAATATTAAATCCAATGTCTACTATGGGGATGATGTCCAATACAAGTTTTACCCAGTTTCAACCAATAGAATGATGTGTGAGACCAGAGGCCCAACATTGTGATGGGGGGTCTTCTGAATTATAATTTTTTATGTCGATTTAAACCTAACTCAAAATTTTATCCTAAACTATTGCAGTACAACAATACTTTTGGTTGTCTCCAAAAGAGACTACCATATTGGAGTTCTTATATAACAATTTTACTATTTTTGTTATTTTTCAATGTTTTAAGGTGATTTATAGTAATTTAAAAGAAATTAATCTAATTTTCAAACCCAAATAAAATGAAATAGTGAAAGAGACACAGTAAAAAAAATCAAAAAATAAGGAGTGTGTAGAAATAGTAGGAAATGAGTAGTAGAAAGTTAACAGAATATAGAGAAATTGAAAAATCTATATTCTAGTTTAATCTTTCTCCATTGCTTGATTTTTTTAAAACTGAAACTCTCCCAATTCATGAATTCAAATTTCAATGCCTGCATCTCATTCAGCTCAAAAATTTGAGAACAAAAATTAAAATATTGGATATTATCATCCTTTCAGTAAGATATGATTGATTCACTCAAAATTCATTGACTAAAAAAGACATAACCGACTCCTACTGTAATCTCAATCCTTGATCAAAGATTGAGAAATTTAAACATAAAGTGACAACATAAATATATTTATTAGCCCGACCCAATAAAACACACTCTTCAATTGACACTCTTTGATTGAAGTTTTGAACATTTCAGAATGGATGGAAAATAAATAATTGAATGATAGAAAATATATTCATTAGGATTCGATCAAATTTCAACATACATAATTCTGGAGAGATATCATAGTAAAATTTTCATGAAATTGAAACTTAGAAATAAATCACTTTTCAAAACAGAAAGTTTCTTCCATAAGAAATCTTTTTACTCATAATTGAAAATCATGAAAGACCTTCTATATTGAATAACATTGAAAGTAAGATAATATCTCCAAAATATTTTTTGGGTTTTCCTCCCGCTTCCCTTCTTTAGAAGTTCAGAAAGTTATTGTCTACCTCCCAAAAAATAATGTTATGTTATTTTATTCTCCTTCAAAAAATCATTGTATTAAATTCACCACTTCCTTTGGTGATAGTCAAGTGGAAGCATTAATTTTTATGACATTAATTCATAGATCATTTGACTCTATAAAAACTATAAAACCAAAAATATATTCTCTATCCACCCAATATCAAACATGTAGAATCAATAAAAAATATATTACTCATGGTTTCACATAATTATTTAATTTCTTTTGATGAATCATTACACCCTGCTTCATCCTAGAATACATTGACCTACCAATTCTCAACCGAAGAATTCATGAAACTCACGATGAAATTTTCAATGTTTCTTCAATCCTACAAAAAAACACTTAAATCATTGAGCATTAAGCTTTGGATTCAACTCATATTCAAAGCCTATGTCTGGATTATCTTTTAAAAGATAGGCCTCGATATCTACAACCTCAACATAGATCCAACATTTATAATTCCTTAAAGATTCAATCGGTGTCCAAAATACATTTACAATCTTTATATGGTGCCACAGTTCTTTGATTGGGGTCTTTCTTGATCATCCTAATTTGTTTTTGTAGAAAGAAACATCGCTACAATGATTGAGAAACCACAACATTAGATCAATTTATACAGAGGTCCATTGAAGGACAGGTTGGAACCTACGCCATTTTATTCAAACCCGCAGTGAAGGTGACTACCCTCAACCAAAGATCTCATATTGGGTTTTCTTCTTTGGTAAGATGGTAACCATATTAAATCATCCTTCAACCCAGGTTTGATTCATTAGGCTTCTTAGTAGAAAATTCATCAGTCAGGCTATTAAATCTCATCTAACTCATTGGGACATTCTGTTGGGAAAGACGACAAACAACAAACACACAAACAATATCAAGGAGAATTCATAGTAGAAATAAATTTATCTCTCATTTAGAAAGCTTGAAAAAATTAAGTGGATGTGTAGAGAGAAAATATGTGTTCTGAAAAATAAATATTGACACCATAAATTTTAACATGGAAGAACCCAATGAAGCAAAAAACCGTGGTACCTAGCCTAAAAATTAGATCCACTAAAATAAATGATTATATGGTAAATACTCACAAAAATGGAAGGGATCAAAAATTATAACTCAATTATATAGTATAAGAAAACACCAACAGATAAGATAGGTAAAAATCAGATATGAAAAAATAACTTTTTCCTTGATAGAAAAGAAAACACTAAATCTGACCATATTGATCTAAATATCATAGATAGAATAACCAGGTGCTGAAAAATCACAAAGATCAGAATAAAACTAATCTCTGACCAAAGATGATCACAAAAAAGAATATTGTTCTTCATATTGACATCGTGTCTCAAATCTTAGACGCGATATTCTTTTAAAGTAAAACTATCCACATGATAAATGCAACATTAATGGAAAACACATCTTTGACTCACCTTTTTTTTATTTAAATAATAACACATTGTGCCAATTGAGGAGGATCCCAAAAAACTACCCCTATGACTCATGTATGGATCACCACCGACCTTGCAATAAGTTGGAATGTCTCAAATTTATCCTAGGTAAACTCTTGGTTAGAATGTATGGACCATTTTCATCAATGTGGATCTTTTTTATCTCTAATTTTATTGAATCAAGGACATTGAAGATCCAATGATACCAAACATAAATATGTTTTTACCTTACATAAAAAGTGGAATTCTTTCCCAAATAAATAGCACTTTGACTATCACAAAATAAGACATAACTATCCTGATTAAAATTGAGCTCTCGAATAAAATTTGTCATCCACAAAAATTATTTTCATGCCTCCATAGATTTAATAAACTTTTACTCTGTAGTAGATAAAGCAACACATCTATGAAATATAGACTACCAAGATACATATTCCCCTACACAATTGATCAAATATCCTGAAGTATACTTCCTTGAATCCATATATCCCACCACATTTGAATATTTTAAGCCACAAAGCATAGGATCCCCTTTTCCAAAACACAATCTTAGATAAGAAGTACCATAATGAAAACAAAATATAAGCTTCACTTCTCTCCAATGATCTCTAGAGATAATAGATAGAAAATGACTGACCAAACCAACTATGTGAGGTATATCAGGTCTATTACACACCATCTCATACATCAAACATCCAATGAAAGGTGAATATGGTATATGCTACATCACATAGAAATCTTCATCAGTAGAAGATGAATGACTAATACTGATCTTGAAATGTAAAGTAAGAGGAGTACTAACAAATTTTTCTCTATCTATAGAAAATATTTGAATAACCTTATCAATATATATCTCTCTGAGATAACCGTAATTTCTTGGACTTTCTATCATGGGAGATCAACATGATAAGAATCTATCATGCTGGACCCATGTCTTTCATCTCAAAATACTGACTAAGATCATTACTCAATTGGTCCATTCTAGAATACTCATGTAAAATAATGAGTATATCATCAACATAAAGTAATAGTATAATAAAATCATCATTAGTAAATCTCTGAACAAAAACACAATGATCATAAGATGTATTCCTGAAACCCTGTTGAAAAAAGATAGATTAAAAATTATTATACCACTAAATTAGAGGTTGTTTCAAACCATAAAAACTCTTATTTAACTTGTAGACATGATTATATTTACCAATTTCAATAAAACCCTCTGACTACTTCATATAAATAACTCCCTCTAAATCTCTATAAAGTAATGTTGTATTTACATCCATATCCTCAATATTCATATCTAATCTAGAGGTCAAACCAAGAACAAACCTAATGGAAGTATTTTTTAAAACAGGTGAGAAAATATCATCAAAATTGATACCTTTCTTTTAAAAGAATATTTTAATAACTAACCTTAGCTTGTATTGTAAAATAGAACTAGATTATTCATTTTTAATCTGATAAACCCACTAATTTTACAAATATATCTTACCTATAGGTAACTTCACCAGCTCAAAAGTATGGTTGTCATGAAAGGATCTCATGTCATCATCCATTGTCTCAACCCATATGTCCTTCTATTCACTTTCTATCACATCATAAAAATATTCTGGTTCTCCCCTTCAGCGAGAAGAACATACTAATCAGGTGAATACCAAGTATAAATGTTACGTTGCCGATATGACCTCTAGAGTGAAACTATGAGTTCATTAATTTCCCATGAAACTGGATCATTAGAAACAAAAGGTGAATCCGAAATATCAACTCCAACCTATTCACACTGAACATCATTCTGCAGATTAACATGATCATCAAAATCAACAATATGAGGTAAATATGATTCAAAACCTAGATCAATATTGATAAAGACATCAGAAGTTGGAGAAGTATATTTTTCTCCCTTGTCAATATCTGGAATAGTATGATCCTACTTAAATTATAAATCATGACTACTGAAATGTTTCATAAAATAAAGATCATAAAACCTGTACATAAACTCATATTTTTCATAGCCAATACAAATACACTATTGTGACTTACCTTCCTTCTTGGATCTCTCATCTCTATGAACATGAAAAAATACTTGCAAAAAAAAATACATAAGTGATCATACCTGATATTTTTTCCATACCAAAACTTGTCAGGAGTGTATTTATGCAATGCAACCACATGTGATAAATTGATAATATGAGTATCAGTAAATAAAACCTCACCCCAAAAATGTCTTGTAAACTTTTCTTCAAAATGTAGAATTTTTTTTTCCAAAAAAGTATTTTTCATCTACTTAGATACACTATATAGATTAGCTGTATTGGGAGGAATATTCTAATTTTGAATACCTTCCTTCCTAAAAAATTGATCAAATAGAACAAAAAATCCACCCCATTTTCAGTGCGTATACATTTCAATTTATTACCAGAATCTCTGTAGAAACCTGAAATTGCTTAAAAACACTAAGCACATGACTTTTGGCATTAAAAAAATAAACCAAAATATTACGTGAGTAGTCAACAATAAATTTTACAAATTAAATACCAAAACTAAAGGTATTATATTTCAAAGGACCACAAACATTAGAATGTACTAATTCAAGTACCCGTGACTTCCTGTGCAAAAGATGACTACTGAAACTCACCCTTCTTTGTTTCCATTCCATACACTAATAATACATGTCCAATTTGACTTTATTAATATATATAAGACGATTTATCTTGGTCAAAAAACCGAGACATTTTTTATAACGTGGTTGATCCTCTTATTCCATAACATGGATGTAAAACTGCACTCAACAATATAAGCAGTATCATAATAAATAAAAGCTCTAGTCCAATAAAAACAAGACTGCATCTTTCCTCGAGCCATAATAAAATTACACTTGGAAATATTCCATTGTAAATCACAAAAATTATTGATAAAATATTGAAAATAAAGAACACTAGTAGAAATAATATTCATAAAAACCTCAAGCACATGTTGAACATTCTTTAAAATTAGATTACTTCCTTTGATGGTCTTTAAAAAAAAGTCCTAATACGTAAAAAATCAGCATGAAAAACATTACCCATATGAAAAATACCAAAAATTTAATAGGCTATGAGATATAAATAAATCATTCTTTGATGTCACAAGAAAACAAGAACCACTATCAACAACCCAAAAAATCATCAGAAGTAATATTAATGAAGTCATAAAAAATAACATGGTCACCCCTTGTAGCAGTAATGATACAATCATCTCCATTACTATTTTTCTTATTCTAATTTTTCTTCATTATATTTTCTATTTTTAGTTGATAATAAAACTTATTAACATTACCTTTCTTACCAAAAATATTACATTCAAATTCTCTCTTCTTCGAATGAGATTTTTTTTCTACATTTTCTATTTCCTCGATTACTCTGTCCTTTATTCTTTTCCTAGATTCTCCCCCTGTTATCTGTGACTAAAATCTCTAAAAAATATCTCTCTTGATTATGTATCCTTAAATCTTCATTAAAAATGTCATACTCAACAAAAATTAATGTCACATCACCATTAAGAGCATAATCAGAGAGGTTAACATGTAAATTCCCCCAAGAATTGGGTAAAGTGTTAAGAAACAAAAGCGCTAAAACCTTATCTTAAAAATCATTACCCTTTCAAAATAATTAATCAAAACATCCTTAATATTAATTTAAATATCTAAAAATAGACATAACTTCTTTGTATAAAAAATTCATCATTTGTTTGGGAAGAAAAAATTTATTATTTTCTGTCTTAGAAGAAAAGGTATTCTCAAGCTTCTCTAATAAATTTTTGGCATGAGATATGTGGAAAATATGGTTTATCACATTGTATTTAACCCACTAGAGAATGAAAACAAAAATCATCTCATGCTAAAACTACCATTATTAATTTAACATTCTTTCTTTACTTCTGAGTACTAGACATTGGAATATGCATTCAATTGAAAAAAAGAAGATCCTTCATTTTTAATCACCACATATGGTAGTTGGAACCATTACAAAAAATCATCTCACTATAATTTGTTTCCATAATATATATGAAAGAAAAACCAAACCCTTTTATACTATATGTTGGGAAATAAATAAAGTTATTAACATGTAAAAAATAAAACAAAAAATATGAAGTAGAAATAAATTTATTTCCCTTTAAATGAGCCTACAAAAATTAATCGGATGTGTAGTGAGAAAATATGTGTGATGAAAAATAAATGTTAATAATAGAAATTTTAATGTGGAAAAACCCATTGAGAGAAAAAACACATGAACTAGTCTAGAAGGTAGATCAACTAAAATCAACGAGTACATGGTAGAGACTCCAAAAAATGGAAGGGATATCAAAAGTCTAACTCTTCTCTATAACAGAGGACAACACCAATGTAAAAGAGAGGTATAAAGTAGATCCCATAAAAGAAAATCATACATCAAGGAAGAGAAAATAATAAATCTGACTATATGGATATGGAGATCATCGACTGAATAAACGAATGCTAAAATATCACAAAGATCAAAATAAAACTGATCATCGATCAAAGCTGGTTGTTAAAAGAATATTTCTCATCATATTGATGTCGTGTCTCAAAGATTGGCTACTAACTCCTTTTAAAATAAAAGTAGTTTGCATATCAAATGTAACACCAATGGAAAACACATCTTTGACCCACATTTTTTATTTAAATAAAATGCATTATGTCAATTGATGTGGCACCCAACACATTCTTCCAAGCACATGGAATGAATTCAGATTCATTTCCATAACTGAATTAGTGGGAATCTCAACACCCCCATCATTATTTTTTGTTCATACATGAAAAGGGAATAACCACAAAAAATCAATGAATCCACAAATACGATTAAATCCAACAATAATAACAAGCCCCATCAACACGACTGAAGATCTTAATTAGCACAAACCAACCAAAATCATCTACTTCAATGGGGTTCAGGCTTCATCAGACTACATCGAAGCCTTGATGAAACAGATCAGGTTCATAGGTTTCATTTTCAAGATTTATCTTTGATGAATACCTTTACCTTTTTATAATCACAACCCAAGCGTAGGATTCTAACAAAATTGAATTTAGACATAATCTTCAAAATTTGACTTTGGAAGACCCATCTCGTATTCTTTGATAATGGTGGCATCATATCCAATCATAAATGGGTGATTTTTCTACTATACATGGGTTCAATTTAGATTTTGATCACAACAAATCTTCTTCCTCACTAGTGAACAAGGCCAGATATAGATCTCAATTAATCCATTACAAGGTTTTTTTCTCTACTTCTATTGAAATTTTCTTCAAAAAACCATATTCAGTTTCAAGTGCTTCTTCTTCAAATCAGCTGTGTGAAGCATCTTATGATTTTGGAAACATGAGAAAGGAGTATGAACTTTAGATACATCCATGTTCATAGATTTGGTTATGTGTATGGAAATTGGATACGTGAATGGATTTAGTAATGGCTGCATGAATTTTCACTAAATTTAGCTATGTTACTACTATCCACATTTGGCTATGGTAGTTATTAGAAAAAAGGCTATGTTAATTTTTCACAATTCTACTATATGGGGTATAATTTTTTCATTTCATAAGAGAAGTTGGATCATCCTACATCCAAATACATTATAAAATTAATGAATAAATATTTCAATGAAAATAAAGTAAAATAAAAATAATTTTTAAATAATTCTAAACATAACTAAAAATTAAAATAAATTCAAACTCATAATTTTGTTAAAATAATATAAGATTATAAATTATACATATTTTTCTCAAATAATTAAGAAATTAAATAACCAACTAAAAAATAAATGATTAAAATTATAAAATAATCGAATTATAAATTAAATGTTACTAATTATTAAATTATTAAATGTGAAATAATTAAAATGTTAATATTAAATTAAATAATTAATTTTAAAAAACCATGAAAATATAAATTAAAATGAAAAATCCCAAAATTAAACAATGCCACTAAAATTAATATTTAAAATAAAATTCAATAATAAACTCAAATGTGAAAAAAAAAATTAAATTCAAACAGATAAACATGTATTCTATCTTAAAATTAAGAGATTAATTAATTAAAATCAAAATTAATTGTATTTGTAAATTATTTAATAAAAAAATAATTTTAATGACTAAAACCTAATTAAATTAAAGAAAAGATGTAGAAAAATAGTATCAAAACATAGCCACATCAAATTCACCTATACTAAACTTTTGTTTCTCCTCAAGAAAATAATGAATAAAATTTAGTAGAATAAAATGATTCTAAATATTTAAATAATGGATTAAAAAAATAATTTTCCAAAAATTATTTTATCCCATGGATTTTTATCAAGCAATGAAATAATTTCCCTAAAGAAATAAAATATTAATTGGTTGAAAAATATGGTTCATATTTTATATAGATAATTGGCCTTATAATTTTGAAAATAGATTAAACCCAATTCAATTTTCATTCAACTGAAATTCTAAACTTCACTTTACCTCTAAGAGAAAAAAATCACATAATTAAAAATAAAAATAATTTAGACACTCTATTTGGATGAGAAAACATAATAATTTAAAAGATAGTATAAATAACACATCCATCAGAATAAAGAATAAAATAATGAGTTTAACATGGATTAGGGTTTTCATTTCATAATTTATTTGAATGCATACTTTATGATTTTGAATATAAATAAAATATCTCAAGGGAAATGAAAATTATATAACATCCACCCAATATTTTACCAATATTATCCAATTTACAAGTGGGAAATGAAAAATGTTTTACTAAACTATATCCAAGGGGTACTAGAGAATTAACCTTCTTAAAGTGGATACACAACATTCAAATTTTAGAAAAATTTATAACCACGGAAATGATTAATTGGAACTTGAAAAAGAATAAAATTTGTAAAATTTAGGGGTTTTCTGATGTGAACCACACTATGGTATAATTTAGAACATTGAAATACCCTTTGCCTTACACTAAAACTCATCATTTTCCCAAATGTGGAGAAACATTAAAATAAACTTTTTAGTTCAAGAAGATTTTATAATTTAGAAGATTAAAATCATAAAAAAGGATTATAAGAAAGATTAATGTAGTTTTTACACACAAAATAAATAATTAAATCATAACATGAAAAAAATTCCTTTACTGGTTACTGCTTCAACAATTTAGTTCAAGAGTAATATTTTTATGTTATTTCATGTTCAAGGAAGTGTTCAAAATGATTTCAAGCAGGGAAAAAATATTTATCACTAAGAGAAATAAAAAAATTCCAATTTAAAGGAAGTAACCAACATGTTTCAACACTAATTTCAGAAATATAACACTCATAAATTTCAACTAACCAATTAAGAACAAAGTAGTAGAAACTTGTGGATTTTATAAAACATAAATATGTGAAAAAAATTTAATGATAAACTCTCCTAAAATAGAAGCTATTTTTCCCTTAAATCCAAAAAACCCCCATATTCAATTTGGAAAATTTCCTTTGGTTAGCTTCAAAGATCCTAATGGTGTAAAAAAATAAACATTTAAGTCCAAAAAAATCATCTTAAGTAAAATAAAACCATATTTTAATAAAATAAGAGGGGTATTTAAGTTTCTTTAAGTCGTAGCTTGTTTCGACCAATACAGATAGTAAAAATTATGCTCTAATAGGAATATAAAGTAGAGAGAATGTCCAAGTTTATTACCCATGGTAAAAAATAGGTATAGATCATACAATAAATCTCCCTTTATTCTATGTAAAGTAAAACAATGAAACAAAAATAAAATCCTAAAACTACAAAAGGATAGAACCTTTCCCATCAATTATACTGAAAGAAGAAAATAGTAATAGAAGAGAGAACCTAGATTATTCATTGGTACTCAACATAAAATAAAAGGAAATCCTCCCCCAGAGGTTCCTTATTACCTTATCAAAACAGTTTGAACCTACGTCCATTAATGGTGAATGGAATATCCTTACTAAGATATCAAATTTCCCCTAAACCAAAAGTGAAAACATGAGTTATAATAAAAGGACCATGCCATTTGGAAAAAAATTTACCTGGGAAAAGACTTAGCATGAATTTATAAAAAACCAATTCATCTCCAATATTAGATTATTTATTCATAATTAGTTTTCCATGAAAAACCTTTGATTTCTCTTTAAAAAAATCCTTTCATTTTCATAGGCATTTTTCTTTATTTCTGCCGACTCTTTAAAACATATCTTCTTTTCTTTTCTAGCTTCATACAAGTTCTGATTACATTATTTGACAACTCAAAATGATTTATTCTATAACTAAACTACTCTTCCAAAAAATATCCTATAAAGAAACATCCCTATTAGAGTCTTATTGGTAGTCTAATATGCCTATAGAGCATTCTCAAGCCTTAAATTTCAATATTTTTTGTTCAGGTTAATAGTTTTCTTGAGAATATTCTTAATTTATCAATTCAACCCTTTATCCATTCCATTTGTTTTAGGGTGATAGAGGGTATAAAATTTATGAATAACCCCATATCTTTTCAGCAAATCTTTTAAATTCATATTACAGAAATGTGTTCCTTGGTCTGTGAGAGTAAATCTTGGCATCCCAAATCTACAAAACAAATTTCTCTTCAAAAATTGTGACACCACTCTAGCTTCATTGATTAAAGTTGGAACAACTTCAATACACTTGGATACATAGTCAAAAATATGTATCATTTCAGAAAATTTAAAGGAATTAGGAAAAGGTCTCATAAAATCCATTCCATGAACATCTAATAAATCACAAAACAAAAAGGGTTATTGTGGCATCTCATGTATTTGAGAAACGTTTCTTTGGAATTAACAATCTTTACATGCCCTAAAAAACTCAAGATAATATTTGAAAATGGTGGGCCAAAAATAACCAAATATAGATATTTTATAGCTATCTTTTATGGTCCAAAGTGGACTCCATAGCTCAAACTATGGAAATATTTTAGAATGATGGAATTTTAGAATTCAGGATACAAATTCTAAAACTTTGATTATACCCCATATTATAAAAGTAAGGATCACCCCATACATATTTCCTTGACTCAAAAATCAGTCTAGTGACCTTCTTTTTGGAAAACCAATGAGGAACTATTTGAGTAGCTATGTAATTCATAATGTTTGAAAACCATGGAATATTTTGAATGAAAACCGAATACAATTTCTCCACTATAAAAAACTCTCTAATGGGTTCAACAAAATAATTTCTAGGAAAAAACATAGTAGGTATCCTATAGAAATGATCACGCAAAATGTTCTCAATTCCTTTCCTATCTTGGATATCAAATTCTTTAAGTAATAAGATCTATGTAACTAACCTGGGTTTTGATTATTTATTTTTTAAAGATACATTAAATAGTATAATGATCACTGAAAACCATAACATTAGATCCCAAAATATAGATCCTAATGTTATCAAGAGAAAAAACAATGACTAAAAATTACTTTTCAATTGTGGAGTAATTAGAATGGGAAACATAGAGGGTCCTAGGATCATAGACAATGACATGTGATTTTCTCTAAACTCTTTTCCCAGGAACATCACTAATGATAATTATAAAGCATCTATAATCATATCAAAATAAAATTCCCAATTATGTGGTTTAACTATTGGTGGGGGAAAAAGTTTCTATTTGAGTTCATTAAATGATTCTATACATTTTTGTTAAAATTCAAAAGGAATTTATTTCTGAAGTAGTCTCGTCAAAGGCAAAGCAATTTAGCTAAGGTCTTTTATGAACCTCCTATAAAACATATCATGGTTAAGAATAGATATAATATCCTTTAAATTCCTAGAAAAAGGAAAATAAGAGATGATATCAATGTCAGACTTTTCCACTCTAATTCCATTATTATACACTTCATGACCAATAATATTTCCACTCTCAACCATAAAATAGAATTTTACAAAGTTCAAAACAAAGTTTTTATCAATGAGCACTCTAAAAACTAGCCCTAAAGTTATTTGAAATCTCTCAAAATATTGACCATACACCATAAAATAATCCATAAACACCTCCATGAATTCCTTAATAAACTCAAAAAATTCTAATCATACATATTTGTAAGGTTACAATAGAATTACATTGCCCAAATTACATTCACTGAAAATAAAAGGAACTAAAAGGGAATGTGAAAGTTGGTTTATCCAAGTTCTCTGGAGCTATGTGAATTTGTAAATAACTAGAAAAACCATACAAGAAGTAATAATTAGATTGACCAGCTAACCTTTCATGGATTTGATCAAGAAAAGGAAATGGAAATTGGTCCTTCCTAGTCACTAATTTTACCCTCCTATAATCAATGAATATCATCCACTTGTTGGGAAAGAAAGGAAAAAAATCTCCCTAAACATATTCTTGAGAACCGTGAACCCTCCAATTTTAGGTATAATCTGAACTGGACTCACCCATCAATTATCATAATTGTGGTAAATTATACTCATAGCCCAAAAGGTATTCACCTTTTTTTAACAAGTTCAAGAAGGGGAGGATTCAATCTCCACTAAAATTGTCTATCAGGTTTGGAATTATTCTATAGAACTATCCTATGCATACACACCAAAGGAATAATTCCCAGTAAATCATCTAAATACTATCCTATTACCTTCTTATTCTTCCTAAGGACCTCTAAATGTTGATTTTCCTACTCACTAGACAACCCACTTGAAATTATAATTGATAATTTTTTTTATCTTCCCAGTAGGTATATTTCAATTTTTTAGGAAAAGTTTTAAGTTCAAGTGTAGGTGGGCCATCCCCTTTGGAAAATAAAAGTTTTATGTAATCATTGAAATGAATTTCATCCTCTATATCATACATAATAATAATATACTTAGAAACCCATTGAATAGTAATGCAATTATTTTCAAGAAACAATCCTTTTTAATTATCAAAAGAAATTTCAGATTCAAGTTCACATATATGAGGTGACTCTAAAATTAAACTTTTAGCAGAATTTATGTTCAAAATAATGTATTCACAATAAAAATTATTATAAAAAAGAATTATTCCTATTTATATCAGTTTTAAAAAATTCTAAACCAATTTTAGCAATTTCATGTTCACTTTCACACATAAATTCTAAATTTTCATTAGTATTACATTATACATGAAACTTAGATAAATCACCCTTTATTTCACTATCATTTTATATAATGTTTTCATCCTGTTTATGTTAAAAAAATTCAAATAACAAGCAATTTATTCAAAAATAGTACTGGATTCAATATTTTTATAATAGATTTCATATTTTCCAGCAGACTCATTTTCAACAGAATGTTCATCTTCCAAATAATTTAGAGATTGTTTATCTTGAATAATATTAGGTAATAAATATATGGAATACTAGTCAATAATTTTAACTTGGTGTGCAAAATGATCTTACATAAGGTGTTTAATTGATCAAAGATATAAAAATTAACCATGTTCCTTCCAAACACTAAAGAAATAGTCCACTTCAGAACTTGGATTATTTCATTAGTAGTTTTAAATAATTGCGTTCCTAAAATTAATGGTTCATGAAAAATAAATATATCACCCTCTATGTATAACATGTAAAAATTATTAGGTAAAAAAATATCTTTTACCCTTAACAAAGAATCCTCAATGGATCTAACCAGCTTAGCTAATCTTATATCAGCTTACTGGATGAAAATACAAGATTTTTTTATCTCTCCAACCCATATAGATGAAAAGACAGAATAAGGAATTACATTTATAGTGGATCCTAAATACAATATTTAATTTTTAAACTAATGACTACCAATTACACAAGGAATAGAAAACATACCTGGAACTTTGAATTTAATGGGAATGGAATTTTAGATCATGGAAGAAACATTTCTTCCTAAATTGACTTTATCACCTCCCATGAACTTTTTTTATGGGTGCGTATCTCCTTATGAAATTTATCACATCAAGGGACCTATTTCATAATATATAATAGAGGTATACTAAAATTGACTTTAATAAAAGTTTCAATAACATCCTTTTCGATTTTATTTTTAATAATGTTTTTTTATAGGTGGGATACCCAAAGGATAAGGTGGAAGATCATTGTACATTTTCAGTTCATCTTTAACTTTTTTACCTTTGTAAGATCCCATTAGGTTTCTAAAATCACTATAAGTTATTTTAAGTTGAATTTATTTCTTTTAATTTGTTTTCTACTAGTATTTGGGAAAATGTATATGTTGGAACCAAAGTTGTTCGGTGATAATAATGGTGTTTGGTTTGTGTTTGTTTTCAATATTCACATGGATGAATTAAGAGTTCACAAAGGATGGGGTTATACATTTGAGAATGAAATCCATATTGAAGGTGGCGTATTTTCCCAGTGTTGGAAAAATTTTTGGGCATCAAAATTGGGAGTTTGGTGATGGTACGCAGTGAAGGAATGTAGTACGCAGAATGGTACATAGTGAAGGAATGAAGTACGAGTAACGGTATGCAGTGAATGCATACGGTATGATGAATTATGTCGAAAATGGTTCACAGGGTTGGTATGTGGTGAAGGCATGCGGTACGTGGAATGGTACATGGTAAAGGCATGTGGTATGTTGAATGCTGTCGAAAATGGTTCCCAACGACTGTATATGGTAAAGGCGTGTGGTATGCAAAATGCTATACAAAATGGTTCATAGTGATGGTATACAGTAAAGGTGTGCGGTATGAGGAATGATAAGGATGGAGGGATTGCTACAGTTCATGAAACATGAGCAGTACGCAGTGGAGGCTAACAGTATGCAGATGGAGTTCGGTTTATAGTGAATAATGTCCCACATTGAAAATTTGGGTAAATCGGATTATCAGAATTTTCAAAGTTATGTTTCTATTTAAGTAGTAGAAATCAACTTTTCTAAATAAAGAGATTGGAGATTAAAACTTCAGGGAAAGATTCGGTGAAGTCCAAAGTGGTATCCAGAGGAGAAGATGGAACACGGAGAGAATCATCTGTGTGAGGAAACGGTCTGCAAAAGAGAGTGTGGTTCATGCAGGAATCTCTCATAGTACATGGTGGAGCAAGGTATTATACTGAGAAGAATGGTATGAAGAAGAGTGGAGTAGTACATGGAGTAGGGAAGTACGTGGTGAAGGGCAGTTCATAGAGGAGTTGGACAGTATACGAAAATAGCTGGACAGTACGCGAAAACAAAAACAGTATGCAGAAACAACAACGGTACTTGGAAACAACAACGGTATGTGGAAACATCAATGGTATGTGGAAACAATAGAAGTACGTGGAAAACCCAAGGAATCTTGAAAGATTGACCAAATTAGTTTGTGAAATTAATTTCCATAATATATCAATGTACAGAAAAATAAATTATAACTATGGGTGATTATGAGACTTCAATAGAGTATCCATTTATAGTAAAGAATGCATGATTCAATGCTAAAATATTGAAGTGACCATCAAGTATATAAACTGAGTAAATATTATTCCAATGTAGTGAGCAAGGGGGAGTCAGCAGAAGTGATCTGAGGGATGCAATGTACTATCCATAAAACCTTGTAAACTTAGTGTTCTTGATAGAGAGTGACTGTGATAAACTATTGTAATCAACAACTTGTGAAGATTAGTGGGTTTCGGTATGACCAAAAAACTATTGGAGTATTCTCTTTGAATGTAGCCCTTAGTGGTGAACCAAGTAAAATTGATGTGTCATTAATTTACATGTGATTGTTTATTTTCTGCACTTCCTCTCTAGACAGGTTTAACAGATTCCTACCGATGTAGGAACAAGATCCATCAGTTTGAAAGAAAAAGTTTACACTATTATTCAACCCTCCCCTCTCAGGGTGTTCTAGAGTCCTTCAGTATCCATATTAGGTTCAATTGATTTTAAAATAGTTTCAACATGTGGTTTAATGATTTATTCATGTCATTTTCCATTGGTTTCAGAAGTAGAACTATATTTTTAGGTTCCTTTTCATTATTTTCATCTTATAGGTTTTGAATTGCAGTCCTTATTTCTCAAAATTATGGCACTAAAATTCTCTATTTCTCTCATGCTAACTTCATCTTGTGATGAAAAATCTCAAATTTGAATTTTCCAACCGTATATTTAAGTTTCTAGTTGACTTATTTGAGTCACCATGTTTTTTTCAATAAAATTTTTTGTTGTTAAGAAATATATTGTTTCATTTTAACCATTTCTTAAAGTAATGATTCATTTATTTGATTTCAATATTCTCTTGAGTTTTCTTGATTCTGGAAGTTTGTGAAATTCACACCAGATTGATTTCCATAATAATTTTGATTGTACCTTGGCTGTTGATCAAAATTTTGGGGCTGAAGATTCTTGTTTGATTTATCATTAGGCCTAAATATATTATTATATGGTTATTATAGCATTGTTTGATATTTTTATTATATTATAAAGTTCTATATTGAAAATTTTGGTTTGGAAATTGGATTTTTAGGATTTTTTAGAAAGTTTTTCCAAGAAATATCCCATTACAGGATTAACAAGTCTCTTGAAAATGAATAAATTGATAATGGAAATGACCAATAGAAGAAAAAATTCCACAGTTCATCTGAATGATAAAAAGTAGTTTATATTGAGATTGTGAAGGGATATAGTTAAAATCTGTCTCATCATTCTTGAGGTATCATTTGGATGACTCTCTATTAAACTATTATCATAATTGGAAGTAGGAACTTCCATATCCTAATTGACACAAAATAAGCCCTTAGTATCAAACTATTGTGAATTTTGGGCCATGTTGGAAATGAGATTCCTAGAATCCATGATAGTCTTGTCAACTAGATATCCTCCTATCGTAACATCTATCATTATCCTATCCATCAAAACTAATCCCTCATAAATATATTAGATTAGGATTTGGTCCGAAATATGGTGGTGAGGGTAGCTATAGAAAATTTTCTTAAACCTCTCCCAATACTCATGTAAAGTTTCACCTTGAATCTTTCTAATGCCACATATATATTTTACCAGTGATGTAGTCCTATAATTTGGAAAAATTTTCTATAAGATATTCTTAATTTGGTTACAAATCCCTACTAAGATAGATTGGGACTAGCAGAACCACTTCTTAGCCACCCAATCTAAAGAAAAAGGGAAGGACCTCATTTTCATTTTATCATTACTCATTCTTTGAGGTTTCATGGTGATTCAAATAATGTTAAACTATTGTAGGTGATTTTGTGGACGCTCACATAGTGTTCTATGAAAACATGGTAAGTAGTGAATCATTCCCTATCTCAGATCAAATCATAGGGCCATTTCAGGGTAGCCTAAACAATTTTTTTTGTTCAAAAAATATGGAGTAGTGATATCCTTAAACGTTTTTTGTTTTGATATTGTTTTAATGTTTTGTAAGTATTATGTTTTTAATAAATTTTATTTTGATATTTTTTTGCGATGTTTCAATTTTTTTGTATATTTTTAATTTTAATCACCTATTTGTTTTGTTCAATATTAATAGTTCTCATATTGTAGAAATATTCAGTTTTTGAAATTTTTATGTTTTTATTGGACATACAACAAAAAAAATTACAAATTTTTTACTTTTTGTTTTGTTTTTTAAAACCCCTTAGTAGACTCCCTTTTATAGGTTCTTATTTAATTACATGTTATTTACATTTATTTAAATCCAAATCAAATTTTCTTCCTAAACTACTACAGTACAATAGTACCCTATGTTGTCTCCCGATGAGATTTCCTTATAAGAGTTCTTATATCATGATTTTATTATTTTTCAATGTTTTAAGGGGGTTATTTATTAATGTAATATAAATTGATCTAATTTTAAAACATAAATAAATTGAAATAGTGAGAATTTTTAGTAGTAAAAGAAGAAAAAATGAAAGCGTGTATGGAAAAAGTGGGAAACTAGTAGTAGAAAGTTAACAGAATACAGAGAAATGGACAAATTCAATAGATCTCCTAGTTCAATATTTCTTCATCACATGAAATAATTTAAATTGGAACTATCTAAATTCATGAATTAAAATCTTAAAAAATTCATGTCATTCACCTAAAAAAGTTAAAAACAATAATTAAAATCTTAGTTGTTATTCTCTTTTTGTAAGAGATGATCAAGGTACTAAACAATCACAGAGTGAAAAAGACATAAATAACTCCCACTGTACTCTCAATCCTCAATTAGAGAACCATAAATCTAAACAACATGTGTTGATATCAATCTATTTCTTGTATTGAACTAATTGACCACACTATTTTTCAATATCTCTCACTCCAATGATACCATAATGAAGGAAGAGAGACAATGGAGGGGGCCTCTGAGCGGCATCGCTTTTCTTCTCGCGGCGGCTAGGGTTTTCCTTCGTTTTGATTTCCTCCCTCCTCCGGCGTAGCTCGGTCTCAACGTCAGCTTCCTTCGGATCGTATCATCGACGGAGTGGCTTGGTGGCGCGTGGCTCGGTGCAACTTTGTCGCTGGCTTCAACCTCGGCGATGACGCGTCTCAGTGTGGTGTCGACTTCCGGGCTTGGATCGGCGTGGCTCGATATGGCGTTGGCCTCTGGTTCTCGGTGGCAAGGCATGGCTTGGAGATGGCTCTGGCTTCGCTTCCGGTGTGGCTCTTCGATCGATCTGGAGCAGCTCGGAGGGGGGAGGTTCTGGATTTCAGAATTTCCTTGGCGGAGTTTCCCTATCCCTCATTGGCACCTCCCGATTCCTGTGGTTCTCCTGTTTTGGAAACTGGTGGGGGTTCTTCCGCGTTTTGGTTTTGTCCAGCTCCAGCCCAGAGCGGCATTGCCGCCTCAGTCCTGCTCGGATCCCCTCAACGGTGATGGTCCCTCGACGTGCTTTCAGGTCATCTAGTCGTGGGCGACGTTGACCTAGTTTCACGCTCCTTGGTTCTTCTTCCTTTCCAGGTTACTGCAGCTGTGGAGTTTCGAGCGTGTCTTTGTGTGCGGCGAGGTTACTTCGGTTATAGCAGCGGTTCATCATCTTTGGAATGCGGTGTGTGATTTTTGTTTTCTGATGGGTTTTTTTGTGAGTCAGAAGGGTGACAGCTTTCCCAGCGATGACGTGCATCGATGTCTGTTTACATTGTCGATGGTGGTGTGTCGATCTGATAAGGATGATCAGAGAGTGTTTCGACGGGTTGATGACGGTCTGACGATGATGATTTTCGGTGGATGGTCTCGCCGGCGACTTGCTATGATGTGACGAAGGAGGCGCGTGATGTTAGGGTTCCCGGCTCGATGTGGTTGTGTGTCACGTGGGTTCGCGTGGAGTGCGGCGTTGCGTGGACCGAGGCACAGTTTCATTTCGCTCGATCTTTGTGATTTGAAAATTTGAAAATTAGACTGGAATACTCGAGTACCATGATGCGATGTTTTATTTTTGAGTTCCATGACCTATTTGTTCGGTTACCGGTAACCCTAAAACCGGCTTTTTTGGAAAATGGAAAAAATGGATTGGAGGAGGAAGGAAGAGAGACAATTACACTTGAGTCCCACCTCTGGTAGGCCCTGGGTTAGAGACTAGCACCAAGGGTATAAAAATATCACACATATGTGATACGTTTACCTCTATAATAAAATAGAATCCTAAGATAGGATAAAAAAACACCAAAAAAATCCATTAGATAATATAAAAATAAACTTAAAACCATCCTACAACGCATGTACAATATCAACAGATACAAATAAAAGTCTCCAAAGTAAATTACCAAAAGGCCAGTACTATGGAAGCAACTCAACAGAAGATATAAAATCAAAGCTATAAATATTTAGATTTTTCCCCAATGTATTTCTAGAAACATGAAATTTTTTTATATACATAGGGTAATCATACATGTATACCCAGTAGAAACATCTATAGTATCAAGTGCACATGTAAAAACAACATGAAAATAAACTAGTGAACAAGAAGAAAAAACAACAAGCATATAAAAAGGTCAAATAACCATCCCATTTTCATCTTATATCAGTCACTAAATCCTGCATCCAATATAGTAATATATCATCGAGATCAACGGCACCCTACTGCCGCTTCCCCACCATTTTTCCAATCTCACACCCCAAAATCAAACATTATGTGCTTCCATCCATTCCATACATGTCACATTACAATCACATCTCACCTAAATACTCTTGGTCCATCTTTGATGTGGGTTAGGATTCATCCCTACCAACCCCACCCTCACAAGGTCTAGAATCTGGTGCTAGAATATGGTATCATCACATAAGATCTTACCCAAATAAACCTATTCCATCATACCTCATCTCATTATATAACATGGAGTTAGGGTATCATGAACATGAAGGAAATAAATTTCATGCCCTCTTCCTACCACACATGACCCCCACCACATATCACATAAAATCACTACCTTATCAAATCTCATATTTCTTGAAAACACCTAGGCCATCACACATCTCACCTGAATACACCTAGGCCATCACTGCTAAAGGAAGAGAAGGGAATAGGGGGTGTCTATAAATTCATATTACCACCATCCTAGATGTTGGGGAAAACACCCAAAACCCAGAACCTCTAAGAATTGGTAAGGTTATCCAATTTGTGTGGGGTGCATATTGAAATAAGAAAAAATACATGATATATAGATAACATACAATACCCAACCTATGGGTTCACATCAATTACACTAGCGCACACCACGTCACCACCACTGTACCACACATAAACCATCACAACCGCTACCGCCACTATATGAAACATACCACACCACCACCACACAATCTATAGAAATTTTTCCACTTTTATTTATGAGTTCACCAATTTCCATATATAACATTTCCACTAACATTCATTACTAATAAATTGCATTCAAATTCACAAAACTTTTTTATTTATTCATTTCATTTAATACATTTAACACATATTAATTTTCTATATATTCATATTAATTCACCGCATTATAATCTATTCCATGGATACCTATGAAACTAGAATGACCATGCCACACAAAAACTATACTAACACATAACCACCACCACAAAAAAAAGTTTCAATCATCACCACTGCACCATACCAACGGAAAAATCTCGCCACATCAACCAAAAATCACCACCACCACACAACTACAACCTAAAAACCATATACACTATATTCTATTACCACTGCACAAAACATCGCATACCACAACCACACATCTGCCCATATCTACTCCATGCCAACCAACCTCAGTATCACAGCCCCACGCATCACACAGCCTAGATGGGCACCTCTATCACTGCATAATAGACCAAACCATGCAATAAAATCACAATAAGGAAACCACACACAATAAAAACATATTCTAGATTCTAAAATTATTTAGGGGTTCTCATCACATTACTTCTTAATTTAGCATGGGTATTATCCCACCAAATAGATTCTATGAGAAACAAATTTATTATCCAAATATACATTCATTAACATTTTATTAAATGTGTGAGCACACAACAACACAACAATGATACCAAAGTACATCATCTAGAGTGAAATAATGATTTACAACAACTGTTATTTTCAGTAAGGAATCAACATGGAATAATATCACTAGAAACAAGATCAAAGTAGTCAAAACATATGATATCTCCACATACCCAAAATTTAAATTATGGAAATTTATTTTCTTATTACACTGACCCTTACTATCTACCAAAGTAAAGGAAAACAATGAATATTTCATACATATCATGTAAAAAGGGAGAGAGTGATTATCCCCTACCTTAAAGAAGATTTTTGATCTCACTACACACTACTGGGCCAAAAAGAAACAACCCACAACCCACAACTATGAAGGGAAACAATATATCAACCTATAACACATCAAAGGATCATAAATATTCAGCACAAATCATCCAAAAACTAAAACAACAACACCACAATGAAACCCAAAATAAGAACACATAGAAAACAATAGGGAAGGAAGAAGAAATCACCAATGATTTCTAGAGATTAAACAACATAACCCTAGGATAAATGTGAGAGGATAGGGATGGGAAAATTATCGAAAATGACTAGGTTTTAACCAACAGTTGAGAGAAAATGAGTGTGAAATTAGATGGTTAAACTAAATGAAAACCCTATAAATTGGTTATAAGTTGCCTAATTCAATTCATGAATTCCACACTCATGTCATGAATTATATAGGATCAATGGATTATAAGACATAAAACCATTACAAATCATAAATATCCCATATCTCACACTTTTTCCAAAATTCATGGCACATCATCATGAATTAATCTTATATAATGAATTCCCCTATCATGATGTGAATCTATTTCGTAGAACTCTCCACCACTGCATACAATCCAAGAACTCTCTAAATACCCAAGTCTTAAAACCCATATTCATAGTGTGTATCTTAATTTCAAATTAATAATTACCCTCCTCTACATAGTTGTATCTATAACACCAAAAAATTATCCTTGAGACTCCTTTGTAACACCTCTAACACCAAAAATGTAAAAGTACAGGCTGAGAAGGAATTGACCATTACCATATATACCTCTAAAATGATTATTATCCTTGAGAATAGAAACCATAAACGAAGAAAATAATGGGTTGTACAACCACCCCATGAGATACCTCTCAGGTCCCCAATCCCAACGCTAATGAAACCACCAAAAGCACACCCAACTGGTGTACCCAAAAAAATACCACACACCCACACCACCTGAAAACCACATCAGCAACACTCATCAGGCATGAAAACACATAATCTAGTACCAAACATAATCAACCACATTTATATATAACCACATAAACATCCAAAAAACCCAAACAAACCACTAACACAACCATTACATAACACTACAATGAGAACAAAAATCAGGAGATTATATCTTCCATGTCAAGATATTATCTGCTTTGGGCAGCACTAACTCACCTGTATAGTTTTAATCATGTAAAGTTATAATGAATATTGATTAAGAATCAGATATTACATTTTTCATATACTAAAATCTTTATAGCATATCACACATAACAAATAAAGGGAAGATCCACCTCTCATAAAACAACTAGATCTAATAATCAAATCATAAGAAAATAACAGAGTAAAGAAAAAATAAAAATATCTTCAGGTATTGGGAACAAATCTACATCTCATTACCATTTACTCTACTATAGTCCACCATGTCTCCTAAAAACAATAACCAAGGGAATGATCCATACACAAATAACCTTCTCTTTACAATCTCATATCTCTACTAGATGCTCTATAAATGTTGTGTAATCCCTGATATCCAACTATCCTTATTAAATTATGTGGGGTTCATTTTGAATAATACGATGAAGATGAGACACATAGAAGACATCAGGGATCCTCTCTATCCATGGTAGAAATTCCAACCAATATGCCACCTCACCAAATTTCCCCAACACCGTGAAGGGCCCCAAAAAACTAGGGAGAATTCTTACTCTCTCGACCAAAACTTCTCTTCCCATGTCGAAGAGAGAATATCAATAACACAGGGACTCTAAAATCAAACTCCAAGGGTATATTCCTATGATATTCATAGGCCTTCTAAAAATTATTCACTACCCTCATCCTCTCTTTGACCAATGGGATCTTTTTAGTCATGCTCTACACCACATCAACAGAAAACAACATGGCTTCCCATACAATGTATTAAATGGGTCTTTGCCAATGGATGAGCGGTAACTATTTTTGTTGGAAAAATATACCAAATAAAAATTCATTTCCTATAATCCACAAAATTATAGGATGTAAGATTGCAATTTATCCTCCAGTGTCTGGATGGTCCACCCCCTCTACCCATCTTTCTGAGGGTGGAAAGAAGCACTAAATTGAAACTAAGAAACAAATGGGTGCTTCAATACCCTATAAAATTTTGAGATTAAATGAGGAACCAAATCAGAGATGATGAATCTTGGTACCCCGTGGAGATTAACCACATCCTCTATATACAACCTTGCCAATACATCCACATTACTCAACTCACAGATCGCCAGAAAATGGGATAACTTCATCAGCTAGTCTACTATCACCCAAACCACATCACAAACTCACTAATCCTGGGGTAACCCTAGGATGACATCTATCATTATTTATTCCAATTTTAACTTGATAACATCCAAGGATCGTAGAAAATTTCAATGAAAACAATACTCTAATTTTACCTATTGATAAACTATACACCTCACCAAAAACATTTCTATTGACATTTTCATCCCCACCTACTAGAGTTATCTCCTCAGACCATGATATATCCTTTTCACACTAGGATGTACTATAAATGGTGAGATGTAGAATTAATTGAGAACACCCTCAAACATCATCTGTAGAATGAAAAACATCCCCTAGAACAATATCTGGTTCCGAATATCCTTATGGAACATCACAATGGCCAATATGGTCACACATCACCTCTACCTATGTATCTCCCCACTAAGAATCTTCCCTCCACTGTATAAAATATTACTCCACCATCATCTAATAAATACATCCACATAAAATTCTCTCTCTGATTTTAAGATAAATTTTTGTAAGATCCTCCATTGTATTCCAAACATCTACAGACTCCTAAAGAATATCTCCTCAGTACTTCTGACTCAACAAATCGGAAACATAATTCCCCATTACCGGGGTGTAAGCGATCTAAAAAGCATAATTTTGAAGAAACTTCATCCATCTACATCAACATAAATTTGAATCCCATTGATTGAAAACATATTTTAGGACATTTTGGTTTGTGAAAACCATAAATCACTTAATAACGAGTCAATTTTACCACAAGTTTTTCACAAAAAAAAATTCCAACAACTACAAATCATGGGTGGAATAATTATGATCATGAGGATTTAACTTCATAAACCCATAATAGATCATCACTACCTAACACATAAACACATATCCCAATCCTATATAGGATGTTTCATAGAAAACCTAAAACAACATTCCCTACTTTGGAAGTTGAAGAGTTGGGGCACTGATCAAATTATCTTTTAGATAACCAAACACCACTTGAAACTGATTAGTCCACAAAAAATCCTTATCCTTAATGGTCAAAGTTATAAGTGGGGTTATAACCTGAGAGTAACCATACACAAACCTATGATAATAAACTATGATACCAAGGAAATTATGAACCTCTACTATGTTATTGGGTGCTTCCCAAGAAAAAAATGACTCAATCTTTGATAGTTTCAATATTGCACCCTATCGTGAAACCACATGTCCAAGGAAACACACCTAATGCATCCAAAAATGTCACTTGGATAGATTCCCATATATATGGTAGTGTTGAAGGCCCTGAAAAACACCTATGAGATACTAGACATGATACTCATCATAATTTGAATAGATCAAGATACAATTGATGAATACAATGAAGAAACAATCCATGAATTCATGGATCAGAAAGTTCATGGGCCCTATAAACATGACTGGTTCATTCATAATATTGAATGACATAAAAAGAAACTCAATGTTACCATACCTACCCATGAAGGGAGTCTTTAGTATATCCACATCCTTCACCCTCAACTGGTGATATACAGACCAAAAATTGTCCTTAGAAAACAAATTATCCCCTATTAACTAGTTTAAAAAATCATCTATACATGGAATAGGGTAATAGTTCTGGAATATTATCTGAATAAACCTATGATAGTTTATACACAACCTTAGACCACTTCCCTCATTCTTAGAGAACAACACTAGATCACCCCAAGGGGATAAACTAGGTTAGATGAAAACCATCTACATCAAATAATAAACCTACAAAATTAACTCACGTAGAACCTTAGGTTCCATCCAATAGGGATCCATCAAAATCAGAGATGTTCTAGGCTATAATTATATGCCAAATTCAGTGCCACATGAAGGTGTAAGTGCTATAACTACCTATGGGAAAACATCCAAAAACTCCTCCACAACCCTTGGAACACCCTCAACCTGATATTCCATAGATATCTCTAATAACTAAGACAAAATATGATCTACTTTCCTTCCACCCATATGACAACCTTTCCTGCTAATGAATTCCACTCACTGGGCCGCAACATCAGAAAACAAAAATATTGTCTATAAACAGTTGATGGATGCACACATAGAATAAAACCATTCAATGAAAAGGATAACATCATATGGATGTATCTATAGAAATAATAAGTCTCCCATAGACTGGTACTATCCCATCACTAGTCTATATCCCTGACATGCATAAAAAAAGAGCCCTTAACTCAAACTAGTGTAGATAACACCTAGGTCACTATAAGAATCTCCACATTTAGTCCAAAAGAGGGAACCAAATAAGGAGAAATAATGGAATTTGAGGATCCTAAATCAAGAAAATCAGAAAAAATGGTAGATGATAAACTGATAATTGCTTGATTAACTCATGGTTCTACTAGAACTGATACCTCTAATGTGTGCATTTGACCATGCACAACTCCTCTAACACTCCTCTATCAGCCTCCATGATCACACATTGGCATGGGTCCCTTTGGATGATTAATATCACAAGGCTTACCTATACCAAATTCACATGATCTTTGATTCTAAAAAAACATTAAAGGTCCATTATATTAAAACTACATTAGAGGAAACTATATCTGTAGTCTAAAAGGGGCCTAAACACCCATATGAAATTGGCCTCCTCAAATGGTCAAGAACTGAGTTTGGTGGTGACCAAGCCCTCCATAGATATAGCATGAAAATGGGAAACCTCTGGTAGATTCTCAGAATCCACCTAACCTAGAAGGATGGAAAGACGTCTTCTATGGTCAGTTACACATTGGTCAGAACCTTTAATATCTAAGCACTCATGACCCACTACCTAAATTCTTTCTCCTTGAGATGACCTATTAGACACTATATCTAGGATAAACTCCCATATAAATCATCAAATTGATAATCTACACTTTCTTCTATGCCTATAGATTCATAGGGGGTATAAATGGGGTGACTTCATACATGATCACTCGGTACAAAGGATCCTCCAGATGCTGCTATATGGAATATTCATCTGAAAAAATAGTGGGAGAAAAGAGAAAGAGATCCTTGAACCAAATACTAATCTCTTACATACTTCATCCCCCTGATGAATAGAGAAAAATCCCACCCCTTCTCTTGTTTTTTCATCAATGATATGAACTCTAAATAGAACTCCCTCTAAGTTTATATCCACAACATGTTTTATTCATTTTTTTAACCATGAAATAACATCCACCACTAATATGTGGATCCCAAAAATGAATAACTACCAATGACACCCATAAATTTTATCATGATTAGATCAGATTGAAATTTATCTTGATATCTTTCAACAAGCACTCTGTTTCTAGATATGAGATGCTCCCCTCATAATTCCCCAAACTCTATCATTTAAAGGAATGTAAGGCTCTATACAAAAAATCCTCCTCCTCAGTCAATTCAACCATTCGAAAATCAATTGGATCGGTCTTATGAACTTCAAATACCCATTCAACTTGTAGATAATTAATATGATCCATTCTAGAAAAGCATGGAGAACACTCAAAGATTGGTATCATGAAATTTTATCACAAGTTTATTAATTTAATTCATTTTATTTTCATATAGAAAACCAATTTCAACATGAACACAATCAATCATGATGCATGTACCACTCATAGGTCTCTATATTGGAAATAGGTCCACCTTACTTGGTCATTCAATATGCTCAGAGTCTATTCACCAGATTAAGGGGGCCCTAAAATAGTGTGTTCTTGTTGGTCTCCTGGCCTATGTTACGAACCAATATCAACTGGCACCATTACCCTTCCAACCCATTAAAACCTAATAATTCCTAACTCCAAACTCTGTTATATCTCTCAACCTAAGATCTGATAACACTCTATCATGAACCCTCCATCTAAATATACTATAACACCCTAATTTTTTTATGAATTATTTTTTATAAATAAATTTAAATTCTTGGATTGCATGCATTTCCCGCTGCACCGTGTTATGCTTACTTTAAACACAATACCATGTTAAGTGTGTGCCACACAGAACATTACGCTTAGATTTCATTACACACAACACCAATATTAGATTTAATTACATGAAACACTATGTTTTTCATGTGTTACACATAATGATATGTTCTTTTGATAGCTTTTTTTACACATAGGACCAAGTTTTATTGAACTAAAATACACTACAAATATTATTATTAAAATATTATTATAGTTATCACCTAGCCATTGGAATGAAATATGTGAACAAGGAATACCAAATTATTAAAATATGGTTTAAAAATATTTATAAAATGAATTATTTAGTTATAAATTAATTATAAATGAAAATAAAAACCAATTGAATATAAAAGACGTGTTTTTATAAAAAAAAATATATTCCAAAAAATAATTTTATCTTAATAAATTAAATAAATTAATATTCGGGAGAGATATTAATAAAAATTATATATAATAAATTAAACAAAATGTTTTTACATTCATCCAATAATTTTTATAGTCATAAAATAAGAACAAATCCAATTTTAGGCATATAAAGATGTATTTTTCTAAAAGGTAATTTTAGTGCCTTTTAATGGATCACATGTTTTAAATATAATTTTTAAAAATTTTACAAATTATATATAAAGAAATAAACTTGAATTTTGAAATATAAATCTTAAAATTATCTTAGGGTGATTTTTTGGTACTTCTTAGAGAAGTTTCATTTTTTGATGAATAGTGAAAAATACTGACTTTTAATCAAAAAGTTCCTTTTTTTCAAATTATTTATATAGTAAAATTATATTATAAATAGTTTTTTAAAGTATATTTACATAAATTGTACAAATATTAATCCAATTTATGTAAATGGAATCAATTTCACATTGAAATCGGAAATTAAAAGATTTCAATCTTTTGAAGATTTTCACTTTAAAACCCCATTGTCTTATCCTATGTTTGGGATTAATTTTAAATTAATTTTTTCCACTTATGTGATTGGAATTTAGATAAATGGATTATTTATTTTTAATAATAATAATTTATATTTTATAATAATTTCATATTAATTTTGTTTCAAAACTATTAGTGAAAATAGTTAAAATTAATCACAGTGATTAAGAGAAAAATGTGTTTACTCAAGGACTAAACTTTAAACTTAGGGAAAAATGACCTAAAAACATGTAAAAACTCCATTTTATGGACATATTCAGACAATATAATTTAGTTTTTCAATTTTTTTATTATTTTAGGAACATTATGTAAGGAATAACTCCCAATTGATTTTACCTTTTTGTATTTTCAGGAGTTCCACTCCTCCACTATAAAAGTGTACTCACCCCCTCACTTATTTACACCTCTAAATCCACATATATTGTAAAAAAACATCACAAATAATATCAAAACATACCTAATATTATCCTTGTAGCCTCAATTTGGTAATAAATTAAACCAATAAATTCTTTTGGTGCAAACCAAAAGGAGTTACCCAAAGAAAAGGTAACATTTTTCAACGAGCACTTTTTTTTATTTCTTTCTCCACACCATAAATTTTTTTATATCATGATTATATAGTAAGATAAGTTTATTAAATATAATTATATTTTGTTATGTTAAGGGTATTACCTACATATTCACACACTTCTTTCAAATGGGGCACACAATCATCGTTCGCGTGTGCGGCGGACTACCGCCTCACGAACTGATGCCTTTCATTCTTCCATTACCGCCTTTAAAGGTTGAGAATAATGATATAATTACTATTTATATATGATATATATGATATTTATAATTTATTTATGCTTCATTAATTATTATATAACACATAAATTCATTCTTTACAATTTGTGGGAATAGAATAACATCATTTGTGGACGTGTGGACTACGCCTCCTCAAAGCGATGCGATTTCTTCGAAATTTACATGGAATGTATTAAGTATGAGTGTATTAAAAATATTTTATATTTATAATATAAAATTATACTATAATTATAATATATATATATACATAATTTAATTTTATATATTTCAATATGATATGAAAATGGAAACAACGTTTATATATACGTACTACTTATCGTCTCTGTGAACAGTGTATTTAATTTCCCATTTATATATTTTTTAGATTATTATAAATACATATATTATAAATATATATGATATTTTTATCATTTATTAAATTCTGGAAATAAGTAAATCAATATTTTTGTAAGAGGATCAAGAATAACAAGTTAAAACATGTACGAAAAACCATGCAATTATTACCCAAAACATAACTTTCGATGGAGTTGTTAATAAACATGCAAAATAATTTCATAAAAAAATCACATATGGTATGATATATAATAATATATTTATATTTTATATGTATAATAAACTTATATTTTTTATACAGGAGGTTTTAATGAGTACAAATAAAGTCAAGACTTAAGGTAAGGGGATTTCTTATCTCACTTTTATTTCTGTGAGAATTATTCCATATTAACCACTTATTTATTTTGTGTGGTGTATATAATTACCATGAATGTATTATATTATAATTATCCTTAAATTTATGTTTATTTACATACCCATTTTATGATATATATTTTATGGGGTTTACAGTTCAAAAGATACCAAATCATTATGGTAATTTTTCTCAATTTTCATTCTTTGAGACACATGTTATAATATGCACATATATTATCTCATGATGTGTATATAAAACCCGTTTGACATGTAATATGATTAATTTTTTCATAATAATGTTATTTTAAGTTTCATTTTTTTATTCCTTCATGGGTTTCATGATTCAAAGTTATTAAAGTGGTAAGAGTTTATTACTACAATCTGATCGTTTATCAATATTGTTTATGATTATACTTACATTGATGAAATATTATGATCCATATCTTAAGAAAAGTAATAAATTTTATTATTCTATGGTAATTAATTATATATTTATGTTACAGAACCATTTTACACACTTTGGTACTTAAGATGATTAAGAAACTGTTTTTAAGAAAATCTGACTTAATTTCACTCTTTATTTGGAAATCTGTTTTCTCCCAAAACCATGTTTTCGAATTTTTTTTTGAAAATGTTATTCCATGATTTTTAAAATACATTTTTACCCATGTTTTAACTTTTTAAAAAATAGTTTAAAAAAAAATATTTGTGTCAACTTATGATGAAGACTCTTTTGATCTCTACAGATAATATGAAAGGAATATTTATTTTTACATATATGTCATATAGAAAATTATCCTCCGTCATGACCACTCCATTAATTTAAGATTACCTTAAATGTTTTCAAGTATATTTTCAAATTGAAAAGTTATTTATAAAGAAATTTTTTTTTAAAATTTTTATGATTTAAAAAGGTTGTTTCAAATAGGAAAGAATATTTTCCTCGAGAAATGTTTTAAATTATTTTTACAGATTACTTAATAATATTTCATTGTGGTTTTCAAATAAAAGGATTTTGAAACATTATATGTAAAAAATATGATTTTTAAATAGAGGTAATTTTCCATAAGAAATGCTCCAAGTGATATTTTAAAATCCTTCTTCATTTAAGATGAAAACCTTTGATATAGTTTATTCTTTTATAGGGATACTATACTAGGACAACATTATTATTATTTCTTTGAATGGTTTATGTTTAATATGAAAAGTTTTTTATGATACCCATTTCTCCTCCATGAGTTATACCATGATATAATTGTTATGAAACCCGCTTCTTTTCATGGGTTATTCTATGATGAAATGATTATGAAACCTTTTTATTTTCCATAGGTTTTGACATGATGAAATTATTATGATACTAATTTCATTTCATGGGTTATGATATGATGTTTATGAAACCCATATCATTTGATGGGTCATGATTTGATATATGTTTTGTTATCTTCTGAAACACATGTATGATTTCATTGGGTTATGAGTGGGACCTATATATCCTTCCAATGAATTGAGTAAATATTTATATCTTAATAGATAATGATAGGAAAAATTGGATGGACTTGATCAACTATGGGAAGAAGGTATAACTTGATCCACTCTGGGAAGAAGTTATAACCTAATCCACTATGGGAAGTAGGTGTAACATTATACACTATGGGAATAAGGTGTAACCTGATCCACTATAAGTAAATGGATGTGACTGTGGATGGTGGTGTGTCCTTCCCAGTAGGTGTAGTCCACATGAAGTTCCTAGATAAATTTTGGAAACTTTCCTTAACTTATATGGAATAATTTTACATATTTATGTGTCTTCCACACTTCTATTTTTTATTCCTATGTTATTATTTCATGGATTATGCTCTTTATTTCCTTATGATTCATGTCTTTTGGACTGCCAATATTTATTCCACGAATTATGATTATTATCTTTGATATACAGGGTATAATCCTAAAATGTTATTCTCATGTTCTAATACATTTATACCCATTTTATGCTTACGTATCTCCTTTATTTACTTTTACTAAGAATATGAGCCCATACATTCTTATGTTTCCTTTCCCTAGGTTATTAATATAGGTTTTATGTAGGATTACTAAATGGGAATATATTTTTGGGAAAAATTGAAGATCTTTCATGAAGTTATAATATTGTGTTCCAAGTTTCCAAATACACTAAACTATTACGGTCCCCAAGCATGTACTTTTTTAATGTTCTAAATATTTATCTAAAATGATGTAATATGAATGTATGTTAATCTTGAGTCTCCATAGTTGATATCAAAAGAAAGGTTTAGCCAACCTTTAGAAACTAGGATGATAAAACTTTAGTGGGACCCTAGGGATATTTATAAGGATATTTTTAGGTATGTATGTAAGGATAAGTCTAAGTATGAGTTAAAGTATAGAAATATCCTGGAATTTTGGTTAAGTATTGAGAGAGTGGTTTCCAAGAAATTACATCCCTATCTGAATAATACAAGTGGATGTGGTTTGGAATATATTTACATAGGGGTAACAACCTTGAAAACACTGTATTGAGCTAGACTCAATCGAAAACTAGAGCATGACAATGGGTCTTGATTCACACCTAGTTTATCATTTCTACGGGATATTCTATAGGAATTCACAAACTCTTTATAAACCATCATGAAATATTTATATAGATAATGACTTTTAATGGTCTATTATAAACCTAAGGTTCCATATAATAAAAATTAGGCGTCACGATTTAGATATAATATAAGTATTTTTTCATGATTATGTGGTTGTCCACTATTATTAGTGTTTCTCACACTATATTTTTGTTTTTATAAAATGGATGGAACCTGAAGGAACTGTGTTAATGAGGAATGAAATGGAAAATGAAATGATTGTTCTCATGAACAACAAAATGTTATGGGAGTTGAAATAAAAAACCTCATTGCTATGCTCATACAACTTTCCCAAGCTAGGAATCATGGTGAACATAAAAATAAACAAGGGGGGAAAGCTCTATTGATCCCTTCACGAGGCAACAACCATATTATTTCAATTTTTACAATGATCTGTTAGTCATTGAGTAATAGATTATTACCCATGAAAATATATTTTATGTTTTACAGTGTTTAGTGATTGAAAAGGTCACATTTGCTGTCTATAGTCTATAAGGTGAGGAAGATCAATGGTTGAATATTTTCCATTATAAAATTCAAAAATATGAAATTGAATGCATTAATTGGGATGAGTTCAAGAAATTATTTTCAAATAAGTAATTTCTTAATATTCTTATATGAAGATAGAGAGTGAATTATTAGAGCTTAAACAGAAGGATGATTAATTTATTGGTGTCTATGAAGAGATTTTTTTAAGGCTTGCACGATACTCTTTGAGTATTATCATCCAACATAAAAGTAAGGTTGATAGACTCTTCAGTGTCTTGAATCCAAATCTCTAAAGGGTGTTATCCATAAGAGAATTCAATAGCTATGAAGAGATTGTTCGATGTACTATCACAGTGAAATTGGATGTTAGAGTTACTTATAAATCTCTTGGTTTTGATAAGAAAATAAATATGGAGTAAAGAAGAAAATAAAAAGAATATGGAGAGAAAATATGAGATTTCCTTTATTCTCAAAGTGTAGTAATAATCATGGAGGAAATTTTCTCAATGGGATTAATAAGTGTTTTGTGTGGGGAAGGTAAGGTTATTGGGAAACTGTTTTATGATGTGATGAGAAGAAGTTAGCTAAAGATATGAATAGAGAGAAATATATAATAAATGAACCTCTCACACTCAAATTGTTCAAGTATAGAGAGTTTGGGAATTATGTGAATCAATTCCCCAATCCAATGGAGAATGTGGATGATAATACAAAACAAATCCTAAATAAAAAGGACAAAGGGAAATCTTATATTATAATAATGGAGGAAGTCAACCATGATAATTAGGGAATAATTATCCTCCTATACTTAGTTGGGAATTTCATGTTTCACTTTGTATGAATAAGACCTACAAAAATCTAATTGTTCATCCTTTAGTGAAGTTTTATCTGATAATGTCCCTCTACATGGATTTTGGTATAATAAAAACTTATTTAATATTATATATGTATAAGAATGAAACAAAGTTTCATATGAAAAGTTGTTTTTAAGTAATAATGGGTGAATTATATTTTGTAAGGGTTATAAGGTTAAAAATGTATGAAATGTTTTTAGTTGAATTTTGGAAGAGGTTTTGGAGATTAATGTATTGTTTATCCATATAAAGATTTATGCATATTTTATAACTTGTTATAACCATCTTGTTTTGAAGATACTTGAATATTGATATAATAACTTATTGGTCTATATATGGATCTTATGATCTATTGGTGCTTCAGGGATAACAAATTGATGTGCTCGATTATTATATACATTTTCATACATTTTATTGAGTGTTAAAACATATTTTCACTATATACATATTGTTTTATGAATCCAATGATTTATTTTGGTGCTAATAATGATTTTCAGGTGTTCCTAGTCAGTATAAAAAACCAGGAGTGATCAGAAAAAAAATTGATATATACAAGGTATGTACTTTATAAACACATTCTATATACCCTTTCCCAAACATGGTTTGGCCAGCTCAAGTACACACCCATGTAGCCGAACAGAGACAACAAACCATATAATCACTTTTAACAAGTCATGTACACCGTTCTAGATGTGATTGGTGGCTGATAGTGCTTCTACAGACCATGAATGATGACACCACTGCCTTTTACCCTCACCCATTGATAACCGACACT
Organism: Viscum album; assembly: GCA_963277665.1. NCBI lineage: Eukaryota > Viridiplantae > Streptophyta > Magnoliopsida > Santalales > Viscaceae > Viscum > Viscum album. Next base: position 1,502,025,113 of record OY728136.1, on the reverse strand, counting down.
TGAAATTCAATAGGTAGTGTAATAGATCACTTACCAGTGGAGAAAAAAAGGGAAATTCAGTTGGTCTGAGTACACGATGTGTAATTTTGTTTACACTCAATGTAGTTTATTTTTCTACAAATAGAGGGCCAGGATTCCAAGATCTAGTTTGGAAATACAAGGGGGCGGTGCTTCTGTTCTATCATTAGATCTCCCCTAAATCCAAATTTGATTTTTCTTTCTATTTTCCTTTCTGTTTTAGTGTAATCCCCCTATACCTTTCTCCTATCATATCTATGGTTGGGGTAGAGTTTCTTCTCAACCTACACACCACGACTGTGGCCATGAGAGGCTAGTTCTTTGTATTGGGGTTGTAATAAATATTACAGGTATGTTGTAATTTCAATTCCATGTTTCTTTTATTATGATATTCATCTATAATTCCTCTAATGAACTTATACAACATTATACTATTGGTGTTTCATTATACCAAGAATGACACCAATGGAGAAAACTAAAGGATTTACAATGGGTGAATCTATGACCATTGGGTGATCCCATATCCACTATTCTTGGGGTAAAGAACTCAGAATGTGTTTTAAGTAGTTAATCACCAGACCAAGGGGTTAACCTTTTAATTATGTAATTGTCTGTAATAATACCAAGAAACAATAATTTAATTGAATCCATATAGTAAACAATTATCATTAATAATTTTAATTCTAAATAATTATTATTTTAATAAATATTAATTGAGTGGAAACCCTGACACATTTTGTTCTTATTGTTATATTTATTCTACCACTTTAATTGGATATTCGCAAATAGTATCACTTTTTCATCCCATTACCTACAATCATTTTTTTGGATAATCGGTTGATACTCACCGACTCACGATGATAATAGCTTCTCTATTTTCTATATGGGATAAAACATGACTACCTCTAGCTTTCAAGTTAGTCATATTAGAAGTGAACAATAATTTTCAATTTTCCATGCCTCACGATGGGTATGGTCAAATTATGGTTCTGTTGATGGGGAGATGAATAGTAGTAGCATTTTTTGAGTTGATTTTTGTTTACCCATTTTTTTTCATTTATTGATTCTTTTCTTGGGACCCTTGACCCCACTTTCTTATGTATTTTTATTCGACTAAAAATTGGTTCAATTCACCAGAAGAAGATTTTTATCTGAATGATCCAGTTATATTATACCCATATTCAGAAGGGTATTATCCATACATAGACGATGGGTTTTAATACCAGGAATGCCCATGTACATCCTTTTACCCACCTATTTCCTATTCTCTTTTGGTACCATCTTCAGGTTATATAGAAAATTCAATATTAGTGATGAAATCCTTTACCACATGCCAATTAGAACAAACCAAAATGTTGGGACAAATATAGACTATGACTGGGAAACTTTCAGAGATATTCACTCATATGGATAATCCTATTGAGTTTGAGGCTGGGTGTTATAATTCTTTTTCAACTGAGGAGTCATGTTATGATGTTTTCCCCACCTCTAATTCACTATAAATTTATTAACAAGATTTTCAGAAATCAAACATTGAATATGGTGAAACATCATATCATGTCAATATTTAATTTTATCAAACCTTTATTTCTTAACCATCAGTTGATTATTTACCTTCCCTAGATGTTGTCTACAATTATTTTTAGGTTTTCAGCATAACAAATCAAGAACCCAGGGAGGTGGATGAAGTACCTGCTCAAACCATGGAATAGGCCCACCTTCGGTATCTACTATCCGCAGGTCAAAGATACCATAAGCCACCTCTAGGACCACATAAAGGTCAATAAAATTGGATACAATATGTGGGCACAATACATATGTGGTTTTTCTCACAATTTAAGCCACATACTCCTTTGGATTATGGGTAATTAACCCACATCAGGTCGATCCAATGACCTAAAACAAAGAAACTTACTAGGAGGAAACTCTGCCACTCTTCTCTCTCTTTATTTTCTATTTTTAATAGCTAAATGGTGTGTAATTATCTTCCAAACGTCTTGTACCACCCATTCTTCTAGCCACTATTTGAATAAGAACAAAATGATGATACACGTCTTATGTCCCCTCACACAAGGTGTGTACTTTTCTATACAGTGTATATTATAATATATTTTTTTATAAACAAAAATTTATTAAGTACATAAATAGGGCTGAAGCCAGTTCTGATGGAAAGGTCTCCAAACTGTATCTGAGCTGTCACCAGTTCGAATCTCTCTACACCCGCCTTTGGTATATGATTAATTATTTTTAATCCTCTGTTTTCATTAACTGGAGGGTGAGAAGTTTCCAAAAAGTAAATAAAACCATTTCAAAATAAAATTAAACCAATGGTGGGGTTATAGTGGCTGGAAATGTCGTATCCCATGGGTCCCAAAGATCAGGGTTTGAGTCCTTTTAGCTGGTTCCATTCTATCCCTTTTCAATAAAATAAAACCACACAACATGTATTTCGGTAAACGTTATGTGTCACATTTTTAATAATAATTTAAAATTCTTTATAAAATAATAAATCACCCAAAAGTGATGTGAGTTGATTGGAAGAGTCATAAATGAGGGTTTAAAAGACCTGGGTTCAAACTTAGCTAATATCCCTATATCATTCCAATATTTAATCATTAAAACCACAAACTGTGCATCAATCATTTCACCATGTATTATCAAAGCTATAATTTAAATGTAAAAATATAATAGAACCTTTAGTAAAACCACCTTCACTCCAGTGATTGAGGTCACACATTTGGATCTTCCTGATTTCCAGTTCAAATCCTGCCCCGAGTACCAGACCAAAGGTTATAGTGAACTTTTTCAGATTTTAGAAAACATGATGTGTATTATTCTACTACAAAACGTGTAAAGATTTATTTTAGTATATATATACTTATTTATTTCTAATTATAAATAATAATTAATATATATTTTATTAAAATAACCATACCCTAAATCTTAGAAAAACATATTTAAGACACATATGTCCAAATACATGCTGTGGGGATATGATATAAAAGCTGAGGAACCCTACCCAGACATAACCCATGTTGAGCCACCCCCTTCCCATTTGGATTACTCTATGTGTCACTCAATATACCTCACTCCATCCTCCATTTAACTTAAATTTAGGTCCATACTTCCTCATTTTGAACTTTTTTTGGGTATGTACTTACTTGCACTTTATTTTAGTTATTTACAAGTATTTGAGTTGATTTTGGGATCATGAGATGAATTTGGCAGAAACCCATAGTACATAGGAAAAAATTAAGAACATATATTGTGTACATCATGTACACGACCAATAATTTGGTGGGTCAAATTTTTAAAAAACAATGTGTGTGTGTGTGTGTGTTTGACACAAACCATGTACCTATGACTCTGCCCGACCTAAGGAAAATCCCTATCCTGAACACTACATGGCCATACATACCATGTCATACCCATGGAGTGTGTTTTTGGAACACGTTGTTTTAACCATCTTAGTTGACTTAGACGTGTCATGGAATACACAGGTTAGTTCCCCACGTTCTCCCACACAATGTGAGCATTATCACACTCTATGTGCTGTGTTTTCTACCCTCTATTTTCAGAGGCTATGTCAGAGAACATTCACAGAAAACTCTCTATGTATTCACACATGGCATGTAAAATTCACATATATTGTTTACTTTTGATTACCAATCACATTAACACTCAGTGTGTGTATCCAAAGCACATAGATTCACATCATTATCACACTACACATAATGTACTCTGGATTTACATATTGTGTACTTTTATTTTTATGATTTCTCACTATTTTCCTTTTTTATTCATTTTCTTTTCATTTGTGTTGTTATTATATTTCCTGTTCAGATTATGGAAGATAGAGACCACACCAGTGGGGAGTGTCCCATGTCCGCTACTAATGGGGAGTGACCCAACCCATGATAAGTCCAAATCAAGACACCAAGGATGCATGCTAGTATAAATTTACCGACTCCCCAGTCACCATCTTTAGTGATGTTTCCTTCTCTCACACCAAAATCCACATCCTTGAAATCAGCCTTAGGTAAAACAAACACCACATCCCCTTCCACAGGTTCCAAATTTCCCAGTACAATACCAACTTCTACTAGTGCGACACCATCTGGTGCGATCATGCCACCTTCTAATGCTACCATGACTTTATATCCATCTACGACTATAGATGATGCACCCGCTTCCACAAAAACCAAACCTTATACACTAGTGGATGATTATACACCACAAAAAACACCAATATTTGTCCGACCCTAACCAAACCCCTACCTAATATTCAATGATCATCATCCCATGGAAGAGCGGTTGCAGCGATTTTCATGGTGCATGATTCAGCTGAGCAGCCACTTCCTCAATGTCACTGTTCCTCAACATCTGTGCATCTAGGGGGATATCGAGGAGCTCCTTGGGCACACACATAGCATTGAAAATATCAAGTTCATCACTACTACTTTAAAACACTTATTTTTGGAGTGTTATGCTAATTTTGATTTTGATGGGAATGCATATTGAGAGATTCCCAACAACACAAAAACTACCATCAGATTCTAATTGGAAGAAAAAATTCTTTATCACCATGGAAGAGTTTGGATGAGGGTGTGGTTTATATACCCATATAGCCACCCCACCCCCTATTTTTTCCCTCACCCACCCTAAGTGTTTAGACCCTATTTCTATATAGAGGGAGCCTTCTAGACCTGACCAAAAGCAAGCTCCCACCTCACATAAGATCACCCTAATCTTTTCACATACCATATGTTTCATTCATTGATACTTTAGTGCCATTATTTTCCCCCTCCATGAGGACATGGGTGTTTTTTTTAACTGTGATATCGAGATCTATACCTACATTGTCTGACATGATTATCCTGACCTCCTCTACTTCTCTACCACCTACTTCGACTCTAGGATCACCGATCATTAAGAAAACATAAATGTCGGATTTTATGCCACCTAGTTGGCACACCACATGGGTTTTTCAGCCTTATATCATGCATGATCAATTAGTTTCTCCCCAATGAATGGAATTCATCATGATTATTCTCATGAAGACGGTCGAGAGGTGGGGAGACACCTTTATGCTAGTGTAGGATTCCCCAAAACCACTTGTGGGAAGAGATGACCCACTTTTCCCTGATGTCATTGCTTCCCCGATCCCACCCCATCCACTAGTGGAAATTACTTCTCCACTCCTCTCCACTTATTTATCAATTTTCCCATCTTCCACAATTCCATCTTCTTCTAGACCATCCACAAGTCCTTCTCTACCCACACCTTCATTTTATCTCCCAGTTTCTCTCTTCTTGGAAACCTTGGAATGCCACTAGAACATCAAGGATCACTTCCAGGCTATCATGGATCAATGAATCTACACTATAGAGGGGATGTTTGGCCTCATTCTTCATAACCTAGGAATTAATTTCTCTATAGTTCCTGATCGTTGATCCGATCCTTTACCCTCCATAATGTAGGTACAGTTCACAAATTTGGCTATAGATTCAGTGCTCCTATCTACTTCTAGACAAGACACCACTTCCATTGATTCATACAACGAGATACCGACTATGCCCACCTGACAGAGCAAGGACTGAGAACCTGTATCTTCTACTATAACTACCTCATCCCCCCAGATCCCCCTATAGTAGATAGTGCCTACTATTTATATATATTTTCTATTATTACTGAGATGTGTTGGTTTTTATGCATGTAGAATTATTTTCCCATTTCATTAATAGTCATAGGTACTCTAGAACATCATGGTTTTTCCATTTTGTCTTCTTTCCACATTTTTAATCTCACCATGAGCTGAGTATTATTTTGGTGTTTTTTCCTTACACTAGCTTACTTATTTTATTGATCTCCCTACCCTAAACAAGTTTTTTTTACATACTCTTCTCTTATTTAGTGTTTCACTTGGAGAACCATATGCAATATTAAGTGTGGGGGAGAGTATCTATACCACATTGGTCTTTTTCCTTGAATTAATCTAGGATATATCACTAATAGATGAAATACTTTAAAATATGTTTTTTTGATTAATTATCACTATAAATAACAAAGTCGAAGATGGGGATTTTTAAATGTTACATGATTATTTTAATTTTAAATTATTTTAAAATGATTGAAAATATAGTTTGATGTTTTATTACAATTATTATACATTTTCATTAATTAGACTGATAATTTTTATTCATGTCATTTCTTGATTAACCCATTATTATCCTCATTCCTGAGGGGTATTCTGATACCTTTGTCATATTATTTATTATACCATATTTATTGAGTGATTATTGGGTATAAATTAATACTATAACTTATGATTTTCCCTTCAAAACATGAATATTTTGAATCACATTAAAATTATTGAGGTATTTGACTGATTTTTCAACCCCTTTGTCCTTATGACCTACCCAACATTTGACATCCATAAAATCCATATAAACCCATAATTTCCTTGATATAAAGCCATATTACAATCCTAATTATTCTTCCCACCATAATTATTTTATAATAGTGAATTATTATTCATTTGATCATTAAAGAGGGGGTTTGGCTATTCATCGTATATTTTCGTGAAAGAACATGAAACTAAGTGTGGGTAAGAGTCCCACTTTTTCATTTGAGAAGAAGGGTTCCAAATCCATTATTCATTGTATTTAAAAGTGGCCCCTATTTAATTATAAAATGATGAAAAATTAAAAAGAAGAAAAAAACCATTATTTACACTTATTGATGGTTTAAAAACCCATATTAGCAACAGAATATCATGGTTATGGTGAACTTCAAGAGATCTTGATGGGGACGCATTTTCATTGAGCATTGTTGTTGAATATTATGATTTATTGTTTCAGAATTCAGCCTCCCTTTTCAAGAATCCAAGATTATTTTTCACATTATTACCTACCTACTGTTAGCCTCAGAAACATATGAACATTATTAAAAGATCTCATAATTTTTGTGATTTAGTTTCTAGGTAGAGAATGATACTACTTTCAATCATATAGATAGATTGTATGTACTTGATACTGATCATAACTCTGATTTATTTATCTTCAGTTATGAGTATGTCATTTTATGGGGAGTTAAATCATCAAGTAGCATGTGTATTTATGAAAATATAAATTATATAACTAAAATAGGATGAAAGTATTTAATGGAATTATATAAGATATATGATTAGAATATCATTCGAATTGAAATAAGTTTTATTTATTTTAAAATCTTCTTATATGGCTCTAATATTTATATGTATAATAAGTTGAATTCTTCCCTTTTTAAGGATTTGTGTCTATTTATTAGATATTGAGATTTTTATTGAGGGAAAGAAAATAACTAAGTGTGGGGGAGTTTGATGTGCTCAATTTCTGTATACCTTTTCATACATTTTATTATGTTTTTAAGGAATGCTTTCACTCGATACTCATTGAATTATGAATCCAATGATTTATTTTTGTGTTAATAAGGATTTTTCAGTTTTTCCTAGTCAAATTTACAAATTGGGAGTGATAAGAAAAAAAAATGATATATACATGGTGTGTCCTTTATAAACACAGAACGTGTACCCTTCCCCATACATGGTTCAGACAACCCAAGTATATTCCCATATCATCGACCAGAGACATCAAACATTGTACTCACTGTTAAAATTATGTGTATACCAATATAGATGTAGTTGGTGGATAATAGATCTATACACACCATGTATGCTGGTGCCACACACCGTGTACCCTCACCTACCGACAACTGATGCTTTGAATTCAATGGGTGGTGTAGCAGATCACCTAACAGTGGAGAAAACATGGCCAAAGTTAGTTGGACCAAGTACACAATATGAACTTTTATTTACACATCATGTATTAAATTTTTCTATAAATATATTTGTAGGCCTCTGATATCCAGTTTGAACATCCAAGTGAGAGGTTTTTTCACTCAGTCATTCGATCTCCCCTAAATCCAAATTTTATTTTTCTCTATGTTTTCATTTATGTTTTAGTGTAATTCCCCTTCCCCCTTTATCCTATCATATCCATGGTAGGGGTAGAGTTTCTTCTCAATACACACACCATGAACATGGTCATAAGAGGCTAGGTTCCTTGTGTTGTTGTGGAAATAAAGGTTATGGGTATATTATAATTCTAATTCTAGTGTGTTGATTTTATTGTGATCTCTATCTATAATTCTTTTAATGAATTTATCCCACATTCCACTATTAGTGCCGTATCATACTAAGAAAAACACAAATGGAAAAAACTAAAGGAGTTATAATGGGAGAATCCATTACCATTGGGTGAGACTATTTCCACTATTCTAGGGGTAAGTAATTCAGAACATGTTTGAATCAGTTAATCATCATACCAAGGGATTATTTTTTTAATTATGTAATTATCTATTATCAGACTAATAAACAACAATTTAATTGAATCCCTATAGTAAAAAAGTATCATTAATAATTTTAATACTAAATAATGATTATTTAAATAAACCTTAATTGAGTTTCAACCCATAAACATTTTTTTATGATTTTTTATTTGTTCTCATGTTTTAATTGAATGTTCACGAATAGTTTCACTTTTTCATCCCATTCCATTCAATCATTTTTATGGATAATTGGTTGAGACTCACCGACACATACTTATAATTTCTTCTCTATTTTCCAAGTGGGATGGACCACAACTACCTCTAGCTACCAAGCTAGTCAAATTATAAAGGTAAAATACTTTTTTCAATTTTTCACACCTTGTGATGGGAATGATCACAAATTCACATTCATTTCTTGTTTTAAGAGATGAAGTGGAAATTGGTACAAGAACAACCAAAGGGTGAGATTGTTCTTATGAAATAGAATGAAATCAAGTAAGTATATCTCATTTAGAAAAATTATTTTACTTTAGGAAAATGGTCTTGAAATAAAATATCATCATGTTATCATCATTTTGGATGATATCAATTACCTTTTTCATGCCTCTTTATTTTATGGATTTGTGACCTTTAAATTTCTCCTAAACATGTTCTCTATCACTATCCATTAATATTTGAGTATTAGGTTTCTCTTGACCATGTTAATGTTTTCATTTTCCTCCTATATTCTCCGATGTAGAAACCTTGTTATGAGTTACTTTGGGTAGACTTTATTTTTCTAACTTTCTTTTTTTTAATAGAAATTTTAGTATTCAATTTTTACGATGTGGGTTTCAATAAAATGAACATTAATTAACTAAAAATTTGATAATAAAGACAAATTTATAGTTATAAATTCATTTTAATAGGGGTAGAATGTAGCACCATGAGTTTTTTATGAATTATCTTTTTCAAACAAATTAAAATTTGATGGCTTCCATTGCATGCTACACCAAGTTATGATTTATTTAAACAGAATACCAAGTTAAGCATGCACTACACACAAAACTGAGATTATATGGAGTTACATGCAACACCAATATTATCTTTTTCGATACACAATACTATATTTGGATTATGTTACACTCAATGCTTATTTCCTTTTATATCTTTTGTTACACATAAGGCAGATTTTTACTGAACGATAATATATTGTTAATATTATTATTAAAATATTGTTATAGTTATCACCAAGACATTGGAATAACATATGTGAATATGATTAAAAAAATTATGAAACTATGGTTTAAAAATTATTATAAAATGAATCATTTGGTTGTCAATTAATTAGAAATGAAAATAAAAACCAATTGAATATAAAGGATGTGTTTTTATAAAAAAACTATTTTTATGCCCCTAAAAGCGGTTTATCTTATTAAATTAAATTAATCAATATTAGTGAGATATATTAATTGATTTTATATATTATAAATTAATTTTTTAAATTATTCTAATAATATTGATATGAATTAAATAAGAACAAATCCAATTTTAGGCATAAAAGTTGTATTTTTCTAAAAGACAATTTTAAAATATTTTATTGGTGTACCTATTTTAAATCTAATTTTTGAAACATTTGTAAATTATATATGAAAAAAATAAACTTAAAATTTTAAAGGTAAATTTGAAAATTATCTTAGGGTGAATTTTTTGTATTTCTTTGAGAAGTTTCATTTTTTGATGAATAGTGAAAAATACTGAATTTTAATTGAAAACTACATTTTTATTCAAATTATTTATATTGTTAAATTATATTTTAAAATGTTTTTTAGTATATTTAGGTAAATGTTAAATCTATTATTATAATATAGGTCATTTTAATCAATTTATCATTGATATTGGATATAAAAACTGTTCAAACATTTGAACATTTTCACTTTAAAACCCATTGTCTCGTCCTGTCTGTATGATTAATTTTAAATTAATTTATATCACTTCTGTGATTGGAATTTGAAAAAATGGATTAAATATTTTTAATTATAAAAATTTACTATTTATACTAATTCTAAATTAATTTTTGATCAAAATTATTAGTGAAAACAGTTAAAATTAATCAAAATAATTAAGAGAAAAACGAGTTTACTAAGGGGATGAACTGTAAACATGAGGAAAACATTTCCTAAAAACAAGTAAAAAAATTATTTTATGGATATATTTATATCATATCCTATCTTTTATATTTTTTTTTCATTATTGGAGGATCATGATGTAAGTAAGACCTCCCAATAGTGTTTACCTTTTTGTATTTACAAGAGTGTCACTCCTCCTCCACTATAAAAGGGAACACACTCCCCTAACTTATTCACACATATCAAGCCTATTGGAAAATAAAAAACCTAAAAAAATAATATCCCAACATACCTAATATAATCTTATATCCTCAATTTGTTCATCAATAAATCCAATTAAGTCCTTTGGTGAAAACAAAAATGTGTGACCTGAAGAAGAGGTAACGTTCTACAGGGAGCACTTTTGTTTTATTTCTTTATCTACATGTTCAATTAAATTTATATCAAGATTATATAAATAAATATATAAATTAAATATAATGATATGTTTTAATGTTAATTTTATTACCTATATCTTCACACAATTCAATCAAATGGGATACACAATCATCGTTTGTGTGTACAGAGAACTACCGCCTCACGAACCGATGTAGATCGTTCTTTCATTACCAACTTTAAAGGTTGGGAATAATGATGTAATTAATTTTTATATGTTATATATATGATATATATGATATTTATTATTTATTTTTTATTATATAGTTATTACATAACACATACCTTCATTCTTTCTATATTTTGGGAATACAATAACATCATTTGTGGATGTACGGACTACCGCCTCTTCAAAGCGATATGATTGATTCACACTTTACATGGAATGAATTAAGGATGTGTTTATTAATAATATATTATATTTATGAAATAATAATTTTACTATAATTATAATATATATACATATAAATCATTTAATTTTCTTTCTTTCAATACGATAAGAAAATGAGAATAATGTTCATGTGTACGTACGACTTACTGTCTCCCTGAATGATGTATTTCTTTTCTTATTTATATATTTTTTAAATTATTATAAATAAATATATAAATAATATATATGATATTTATATCATGGTTTAAATTATTTAAATATTTAAATAATGATCTATGTAATAGGACCACAAATAACAAGTGAAAACATGTACAAAAAACAAGGTGGTTATTACCCAAAACATAACTTTACATGGAATTATTAATAAATGAGAAATATATTGTCATAATAAAATAATATATGGTATGATATATAATAATATTTTTATTTTTTATATTTATAATAAACTTATATTTATTAAACAGTATATTTGAACGTCTATGAAGAAAGTCAAGACTTAAGGTAAGGGGATTTTTTGTCTCACTTTTATTTCTGCAAGACTTATGCCATATTCACCACTAATTTAATTTATGTTGTGTATATAATGACCATTAATATATTATATTATTATTATACTTAAATTTATGGGTATTTACATATCTTTTTTATGGTCTATCATTCATGGCGTTTACAGATCAAATGTTACCAAATTGATAAGGTAATTCTATCACAATTTTCCTTCTTTAAGACATATGTTATGATATGAACATATATTCTTTCATGAGGTGTATAAAAAACCAATTTCACATGTAATATAAGGAATTTTTTAATCCTAGTTATGTTTTAAGTTTCATTGTTAGTTATTCTTTCATGAGTTTTATGATTTAAAGTTACCAAAGTGGTATGAGTTTCTTGCTACAATCTCATTGTTTATAAGGATTATTTACAATTATGCTTCAATTGAGGAAATATTATGACCCATATCTAAAATAATCTCATGAATTTTCTTATCCTTTTTCTATTCATGGTATATTCATGTAATACTATCATTTTATACTCTTTGGTACTTAGGATGATTAATAAAATGTTTTTAAGAAAATCAGACCTTATTTATCTCTTCAGTGGAAAATATATTTTCTCCCAAAGCCATGTTTTCTAAAAAAGTTTTCAAAAATTTTCTACCATGATTTTTAAAAGGATTTTTACCCATGTTTTACCTTTTTTAAAAATGGTTTTAAAAGGAATTTTTTTTCATTTTCTAATCAAGGTTCTTTTAACTTCTACCAATAATATGAAAGGAATCTTTGTTTCCACCTATACGTCATATATGGAATTATCCACTGTCCTAACCACTCCATTCATTGAAACTTCCATTATACATTTTAAAAGAAAATTTTCAAATAATTTTTTTTTTCAAAATGTTTTCAGGTTTCCTTTATAAGTTTTCAAGGTTATTTAAAAAAAGGGTGTCAAAATGTTTTATGAATTTAAAAGTGTTTTTAAAAGAGGAAAGGATATTTTACTCAGGAAATGTTTTAAATGATTTTAAAATATTAATTCATAAGTTTTAAAAGTTTTTTTTAAATTAAAATATTTTGAAAATGTTTTATGTCTAAATATATTATTTTTAACAGTGGTTATTTTCCTTAATAAATGCTATAAGCGATCACTCAAAATCCTTCTTCATCTAAGATGAAAACCTTTGATATATTTTATTCTTTAATGGTGATATTATCCAAGGAAACCATTCTTATTATTTATTTGAATGGTTTATGTTTAATATGGAATGTTTTTTATGAGACCCTTTTTTCATTCATGGGTTATTCCATGATAAAACTCTTATAAAACCTTATTCTTTTAATGGGTTATTTTATGATGAAATTATTATGAAACATATTTCTTTTTCATAGGTTTTTACATTAAGAAATTATTGTTATACCAATTTCATTTAGTAGGATATGATATGATGTTTATTAAATTCAACTCTTTTTATGGGTTAGGATTTGATGAATGTTTTATTTTCTTATGGAACACATGTGTATGATTTCATTATTTGACAGGTGGGACCTATATCTATCTCCAATGAACTAAGTAAAAATTTATATCTCATGAGATAATGATGTAAACAAGTTTATAGGCTTGATCCACTTTGGGAAGAAGGTATAACCTGATCTACTATGGGAAGAAGGTGTAACCTGATTCACTATGGGAAGAAGGTGTAACCTGGTCCACTATTAGGAAGGGGTTGTGACTGGGGATTGTGGTGTGTCCCGCCTAATAGGTGTAGTCCCCATGAAGTGCCTCGATAAATTTTGACAATGAGGCTTGATTTATAGGGAATGATTTCACATGTTTATGTTTCTGTCACAATTCTACTTTTTACTCATATTTTATGATTTCATGTCTTATGATCTTAATTACCTTATGATTAATGTCTTATGAATAACTAATATTTATTCCATGACTTATGATTATGATCTTTGATATGAATGGTATGATCCTCAAATGTTATTCTTATGTTATCATACACTTATACTCATGTTATGATTAGGTATCTCTTTTATTTACCCTTAATGAGATTATATGATCACACTTTATTATGTTTCTTTTCCCCATGTTATGAAGAAATGTTTTATGTAGGAGTACTAAATGGGATGATATTTGTGGGAAACATTTAAGATATTTCTCCAAGTTTGAAGATTGTGTTCCATGTTTCCAAATACACTAAACTATTACAATACTCATGCATGTACATTTATAATGTGTTGATTATTCATCTAAAATGATTTAATATCCATATATGTTAAGAATGGTTCAATATAGATACCACAATGAATAATGATAGATAATGAACTCTAAGCACCACCTCTAGAAGGCCTTGGGTTAGAGCTTAACACTGAGGGTATAAAAATATCACATATATAGGAAGAATTACCCTCAATAATAAAGCATGATTGCCTTATAAGATAAAAAAACAAAAAAAATTGACATTTAATATAAAAATAAAACCAAAACCATCCTAAAATCTATGTAGAATGTCAACATATACAAATAAAAGTCTAAAAAAATAAAATACCAAAATACAAGTATTATGAAAGTGACTCAACAGAAGCTCCAAAACCCAACCTAGAAATGACCGGATTAGTTCCCAAAGTTTTCCTAGAAACATGAGAAATAGTTTATATACATTGGGTGAGAATACATGTATACTCAGTAGGAATATCCAAGGTCAAAAGTACACAAGTGAAAACATCATGCTAATGGTCCAGTAAACAAACAATAGAACCAACAAGCACTTATATAGGACAACTAATCATCCATTTAATAAAATAATATAATATTTAGATCATAACAAAACAAGGTTCCCCACTACTGCTTCCCAACTGTTTTGCTGCTCTCATTCCCCAACATCGAACTTCATGTTCTCCCATCCCTTCTATAATTCTCACATCACAACCACATCACATCACATCTCACATGAAGACTCCTTTTACATATTTTTTGTCGGTCAGGATGCATCCCTACCTACCCCACCCTTCTAAGGTATAGCATTTGGTGCTAGCATCAAGTATCATTACATTATGTTTAACCCAAAGACACATGGGACATCACATCTCATCTCATCATACAAACAGGGAAGTAGGGTATCAGGAATGTAGATGAAATGAACCTAATACCCTCCTCTTACCATGCATAACTCCCACCACATATCACATCACATCACTGCCTCATCTCATCTCATCCCTCCTGAAAACACATGGTCAATCACAACATACCTCACCCAAATAAACCCGATCAATCAGTGCTAAAGGAAGAGTGAAAAAGAGGGGTTATCTATTAATACATATAACCACCATCCCATATATTGGGGAGAAAACCCATAACTTAGAACCTTTGAGAATTGGTAAGGTTATCTAACTCAGATGGGCATGTATATAAATAATATACTATAAATGATATATATATATATATATATATTTATGTACCACACAATACCCAACCTATGTATTCACATGAACTTCACTAGTATATTCCACATCACTACCACCACACCCCACTTCAACCATCACAACTGTTGTGGCCACTATATTCAACACACCACACCACCACCACATAAGCCACACAATATTTTCTACTTTCATTTACAAGTTCACCACTTTCTAGATATAATAAATTCCATTAAATTTAATTAATAATACAATGAATTAAAATTTATGCATCCCATTAATTCATTAATTTCATTTAATCCATTTACCATATATTAATTTACACCCTATTCATATTCATTTACCTCATCATAATATATTCCATGTCTAACTGGGAAACTAACACAACCACACCACATAACAATTGGCACAACACAAAACCACTGCCAAAAAAATACATATCTATCATAAAAACCATGAAAAACTAGCAGAAACATATCACTATAACAAATACACATCACCACCAAACATCACCACCAACACACAACCACAACCACTACACGACAACCACTACATGCCATAACCACTGAACACCACATCACATACTACAACAACACATTTTACAACTTATCATCCGTAAAAACCAACCACCACATCACAACCCCATGCATCACACATCCTATTCAATAACCTCCTTCACCATACAACAACCCAAACCACAAAAGGTTAGAACAAAACAAATACCACACACAACAAAAACACAATCTAACTTACTAAATTATTTAGGGTATTTGATCACATTACTTATTAATTAAGCTTGGGTATTATCACACACACCAGATTCTATAGGAAACTAGTTTATTAACCAAATATATGTTATTCAGACTTTTATTCAAGGTGTTAATACACAACAACACAACAAGGGTCCCAAGGCATATCATCTATAAAAAAAATAAGGTTTCCAATGACCAATTTTTTAACAAGGAATCAACATTGCATAATATTATTAGAAAAATATCAAATCAGTCTAAACATATGATATCTCCCCATACCCATCAGTTTCAATTGTGATAATTTATTATATTTTTACACTGACCTTTGATATCCCCAAAAATGAAATAAAAAAATATGTAACTCTCACACATAAAATGTAAAAGTCGAGAGAATGAGAATCCCCTACCTCAAAAATATTTCATATCTCACTTCACACCATAGAGAAAAGAATAATTTACCCCCAAACCACAAATACACAATGATACTATAAATCATCATGTACCACATTAAAGGATAATCAAAACATAGACTAACTCTCCCCTGAACTAAAACCAAAACACTGTAGCATATCCCATAAGAATAATTCAATGAAAACTATAGGGAAGGAAGAAGAACTCACCCTCAATCACTAGAGATCAACCATAGAAACCCCAGGATCAACTCAAAAGGTGAGGGTATAGAAGATCATCTAAAATTCCTAGTGTTTTACCAATATCTAATAGAAAACAAGTGAAAAATAAGAGGGATTATCTGAACACCAACCCTATATATGATTGTAAGTTTCCTAATTCATGGAGTGAATTCAACAAGGTTCATGGATTACTATCCATGAAACCATCACAAGGATTGAATTCCCTACATCTCATATCTTTATCAAAATTCATGGAATCTCGTTCTAAATTGATCTCGCATTATAAATTATCCTCTGATTACATTAATCCATTTCATGAACTCCTCCACCACTGCATACAAGTCGTGAAATCACTAGAGACATAAGTCACAAAACACTTATTCATGACATGAATACTGCATCATGAATTCCCCACAATTGAATAATTTTATCTCCAATAGTGGAACCATATCACTACAACAAATTCACATCACCATCAAACATCACCACCAACACACAACTACAACTACTACACAATAACCACTACGTTCCATAACCACTGCACACCACATCACACACCACAATAACACATTTTTCAACTAATCATACAAGACAACCAACCACCACATCACAACCCCATGCATCACACATCTTAGTCGGGAACATAATTCACCATACAACAACCCAAACCATGAAGGGTAATCACAAAATGGAAACCACACACAACAGAAACACAATCCAAATTACAATATTATTCAAGGGATTTTATCATATTACTTATTAATTTATCATGGGTATTATCACATAGACCATATTCCATAAGAAACTAGTTTATTAAACAAATATATGTTATTCAAACTTTTATTTAGGGTTTGAATACACAACAACACAACAAGAGTCCAAAGTTATATCATCTATAATGCAAATAAGGTTTCCAACGACCAATTTTTTAACAAGGAATCTGCATTTCATAATATCATTAGAAAAATATCAAATCAGTCTAAACATATGATATCATCATATACCCATCAGTTTCAATTATGATAATTTTTTATATAATTACACTGACCTTTGATATCCACAAAAATGAAATAAAAAATATGTAAATCTCACACATAGAATTTTAAAGGAGAGAGAATGAGGATCCCCTACCACAAATAAGCTTTCGGATCCCACTTCACACCACAGAGAAAAGAATAATTAACTCAAAAACCACAAATACACAATGAAACAATAAATCATCATGTATCACATCAAAGGATAATCAAAACATATACTAACACTCCCACAAATCAAAACCAAAACACTACAAAAGATCCCATAAGAATAATGCAAGGAAAACCACAAGGAAGAAGAACTCACCATCGATTACTAGAGATCAACCATCAAAACCCAAGGATCAACTCTAAAGGTGATGGGATTGAAGATAATATAAAATTTCTATGGTTTTACCAATATCTAATAGAAAACAAGTGAAAAATAAGAGGTATTAGCTGAACACCAACCCTATAAATGATTGTAAGTTTCCTAATTCATAGCGTGAATTCGACAAGGTTCATAGATTATTATCCATGAAACCATTACAATGATTTAATTCCCTATATCTCACATATTTATAAAAATTCATGGCACCTCAGTCTGAACTAATCTCACATTGTAAATTATCCTCTCATGATAAGAATCCATTTCATGAACTCCTCCACCACCGCATACAAGTCATGAACTCTCCAAATACATAAGTCACAAAACACTTATTCATGACATGAATCACATATTATGAATTCTCCACCATTACATAATTGTATATAAAACTCCATAGAACCCTCCTTGAGCCTCATATGGAACATCACCAACACTAAAACTGGAAATGTGATGGGTCTTAAAGGCACATAACATTACACACTTCAATCAACACCCACTGATCAGGGTCGTGACCATTTCAGAATGGAAGGAAAAGGAAGAACTGAATGAGAAAAATATATTAAAAAATATTCAATATAATTTCAATGTAGATTATTCTAGAGTGAAATTACAATAAAATATTTAATAAATTCAATCTTGAAAATAAATAAACATTCAAAATTTCATGATTCGACCACAAGAAATTTAGATACTCATGATCATGAAGCAATAAAGACCTTCCATGTTTATCAAAATCATAAGTAGAAACATCTTTCTTGAGTATATTTTGGGTTTCCCTTCTAATGATATGATTCAAAAGTTCTACAAGTTGTTGTAGACCTACCCAATAAATAATGATCTATTATTTTATTCTCCTTTGAAAATAACTAAACTTAATTCCACAATTCCTCTAGTGATAGTCATATTAAAGTATTAATTTTATGAACTTAGTTAATAGATCATATAACCCTTGTAAAACTCCAACACCAAAAAAATATTATATTTCCAGTTGGCATAAAACATGTAGTAGTGATTAACAAATCTATTACTCATACTATCAAATAATTATATAATTTTACTAGGTGACTAATTATGCCTTATTACATCTTGTCACGCGTCGACTTGTGAATTCTCAACTGAAGAAATCAGGAAACATGCACACAAAGTTTCAACATTTCTTCAAACCTATAAAAAACACTTATATCACTGAATATAAATCTCTATCTTTAACTCAGATTCACAATCTTATCATGGATCATCTTCTAAAAGCATAGCCTCAAAATCCACATTCTATAATGAACCGAATCAAGTTACCCTCACAAACTGGAACCCGACCCCATCCACCACATACCCGAAGGAAATTACCAATCCCTGTGGGCTGGCATCTAGTAATCAGGCATCAAAAAACAACCATAGGTTATGGCATCCTACCTTTTTATTACATAACTTTTAATTACATTTTACAAACAAAGGATCTTTAAAGTTGAGTGTCTTGGAAATCAAGAACAATAAAACATGAAAACTTAAAACAACCTTTTAAATACCTTTGAAAAGCTTCTTTAAAATTTCATCCTATGTAAAATTACTACATCTCATAACCTGGAGACATACATCAAAGGAAAGGGTGAGCTCAAGGCCTATTAAGGAAAGTAAGGGAGTCAATTTAATTGTGATATCAATAAGAACTTGATGAAAACCATAAGACATGAGAAATGGAAAAAGAAGAATATCATAATAAAAAGAACATGAATAAAAAATTTAATATGTTTATATAACATTTCATTTATACATTCATGAACATTTCACTAAGGTTCATCCCTGGGTGTCATAAAAAAATTACTAAGGTTATTCACCAAGGTATTGTGAAATTTGTCATCTCAAGAGATTAAATTCTTTACCCAATGCATTGGAGCGCGATCAGGGTGAAACCTTAATATGTCTTTATTTTCATGTGATCCAAATATATCATAATAAAAAATTTCATAAATAACCCAAATAGAATCAAGTAAATGGGTTTCATGTCAAAATCACGACGTTTAAAAATGTACTTAAAAATAAGGCCATTATATCATTTATAACCCATGGAAAGAGAGTGAGGGTTATATGTATGTCAATTATAGAATAAAATAGATCAATTTTATGTATTTATGAGTAACCATATAAATTAAAATATATTTGGGTATCCAAATAAATAATACAAGATAATTTCTTGAGAAAAAGAGAGAGATTTTGAGACTAAAATTCGGCAGCATAACGGCTACATAACATTGTTTTAGAAAACATTAAAAAGAGAGGGGATAAGGGTCAAACACTCATAAATAATTCATAATACAGTACTAGTACATAATAAGATCATGGTATGGATATTTGAATGAAATACCCCATGAAAATAAAATATGAAAGAAAAGAGAAGACTTCTTTTATGAAAAATTCGGCAGCCTAACGACGTCACTTAAAAATTTAGAAAATAAATTGATGAGAGTGGAAAGGGTCTCTCATACTTTGGACAGGAAATTTATAGTATTAAATATATATAATAACAATCCCTAGATAATAAAATGAAACTATAAGACATAACATAAAGGAAGCCATGACTTAAAGGTGGAGGGTGAAAGGTTCCCTTACCTTGAAGAGTAACTTCGAACGCTAGAAGGATGAGACCTTGGGAGGCTTTAGGGAACCTTAGGAGGAATCGTTGGGAGGTAAAAATACTATAAATTCATTGATGATGATTTTTTAATGAAATTAATGAGGTAATGGCTTGGTATTTATTGAAAAAAAGAGGGAATATTTAATTAATTTCCACGGGATACCTCATTGGTGGTATTTGAAAAACCATGGGCTTTCCCATGGTATTTGACCATGGTATTGGCCACTTGAGACACCTCATAACATATATTACTATTCACAAGTCTACCAGATTTATTACATCATGATTACATCATCAATGATGTCGTTAAACACCCAAGACTCAAAACTGTATTTTTAATATTCACCGAAAAATCAATTATTTCAGAAAAATCCCAAAAATTCACTCTAAAATAATATCAATGATCTGAATTCAAAAATGAACTCAATTTTAAGGAAATAATTTTCTAAATATTTTTAATTTAATTTGTTAATAAAATCATTATTTATTCCAAAAATACAACTTTAAAACTATAACTCATTTTATAAACCCTTAAGAAAGTAATCAAGGTCCCATAAAATTATCGTATAAGAATAACATAATAAAGTAATAATATATGATTATATTTTATGAAAATAAATTTCCATTTTAAATTATTAAATTAATTATAAAATTTTAAATAAAATATTTATGACCTACAAAAATACCAAAACTTATACCATGATAATTTTTCCACTTTTAAGATGTCTAAAATTTATTTATACATTCATGGGTGAAGTTTCTATTTTTTTTGGTCGATTTTCTATTCATTACTATTTAAACGGGTATGTTACTATTCATGCTTTACTATTCACTAAAAATTAAGTTGATCTTATTATACTCTAAGTTTCTTACTGAACACATCCGTAGAAGGCCATTTTTTGAAAAAATATCGCATTATTAATTATTTAAAGAATAAAAAAATATTTTAAAATACCCCTTTTTCCAAAATTCATCAATAATATGGAACTTCTATAAATTCATCCTATATTTATCCGAACATTTGAAATTCACAAATTTTACCATAATAAGAAGTAAAAAATTTATTTATACAAAATGATTACAGAAGGTAACTAAGGCTTTCTTACATAGCCCCTTATAACACCTTCATAGGACCTAAGTGTAAGGTGTTCCATAGTGACAAAATTTTGGGGTGGCTCAGACAACATTTCCTGAGTGGTGATTTATATCAACTTGAACTTCTCCATTAGGAAGTTATGTTTAAGATTCACTTGTTGAAGTTTGGCTTGGTCTTGGTCCAGAGTGAAGGCCAATGATGCTACCTCCTTCCCAAGCTCGGACAGATGGGATTCATATGGCCTGAGTCTAATAGATGCTGTCATCGACTCTTCCTTTTGTATTAATTAACCAAGATCATTTGAATTTATAAACAATAATTGTAATGTTAAGAGTCTAGTTTCCAACGGTCATATTGACCAACGATCATATAACAGTTGAAACCCAATGGTCTCATTTAATTATACTCACTTCATTAATTAATGGATATAGTTTTGTTGACTGTAAAATAAAATAACATGAAAAATTAGGAAACAAATATTATTAAAAAGTTCGGGTCATTACATTTTCCCCCTTAAGAAATTTTGTCCCCAAAATTTTATCTTGTACCCTCTGATGGGAAAAGGTGTGGGTACTTCTGTCTCATAGACTTCTCTTGTTCCCATGTGGCTTCATCACATTTGGGGTTCCTCTAAAACACCTTAACAAGTCAGGTAGTCTTGTTGCGTAGAACCTTGTCTCTATGATCCAATATCTCCACCGGCTGCTCCTCATAAGAGATTTCATGTTCTAGTAGTACCATCTCTAGATTTAGTACATGTGAAGGGTCAGGTATGTACATCCTCAAAAGGGATACGTGGAAGACATCATGAACTTGTGCTAGATTTGGAGGATGTGCAAGCCGATAGGCCACTGCTTCTACATGACTATGGATTTCGTAGGGGCCAATGTACCTAGGGCTGAGCTTCCCTTTCTTCCCAAACCTCAGGAATCTCTTCCATGGTCAACTATGAATAAATACTTTGTCACCAATATAAAAATACAAGTCCCTTCTATGGTTTTCGGCATAGCTCTTTTACCGACACTGACCAGCCTTAAAGTGTTTCTGGATGGCATGGAGCTTTTCTATCATATCTTGCACAATATTAGGCCCAAGAAGCTTTATCTCACTAGCTTCATGCCAACAAGTATGAGTTTTACATCACTTACAATATAGATATTCATAGGGTTCCATTTGAATTCTCTAGTGGAAGATATTGTTGTATGAGAAGTCAACTAAAGGGATATGTTGATCCCATCCATCTTCAAATTACACTGAGCATGTTCTCAGTATATCCTAGAGTGTTTGAATAGTCCTATAAGATTGGCCATCAGTTGGGGGTGATATACCGTACTGAAATTAAATTCAGTGCTCAGAGTATATTGAATACTTCTCCAGAATTTTGATGTGAACCTTAGATCATGATCAGATACGATAGAAAGTGGAACTCCATGCAGCCTTACCACTTCCTTCACATAAATCCCGACAAGTTGATCAAGAGATAAATCTTCCTGAATAGAGATAAAATGGGAAGTCTTGGTGAGATGGTCCACAATAACCCATATCGCATTGTTTCCTTTGGAATATAACGACCTGAAATTTTGAATAAATCTTGTTTCCTAATTATATGTGTTATTTTATTTTATTTTTATACTCAAAAAAATGTTTCATTTGATAACATAATTATAATTAAAATGAGACCATTGGGTTTTGACTATTATATGAACGTTGGTCAATATGACCATTGGAAACTAAACGTTTTGATTTTTGTCTCTAAATACAAGTAATATTGGTTAATTATTATAGAAAGAAGATTCGATGGCCTCGCCCAGTAGTCTTGGACCGATCGAAGCCCATCTAACAGAACTTGGGAAGGAGGTAGCACCACTGGGCTTTGCTCTGGACCAAACCCAAGCTGAACTTCATCGTGTGAAGCTATAATGGAATCGCCTTCGCAAGAAGTTCAACCTGATAGAAATTACTACTCGTGTGATGTTGGCCAAGCCTCCCTCAGATTCTATCATCTTAGCACACCTTACACTTATGTCCTATGCTGGCGTGATAAGGGGCTATTTAAGGAGACCGTAACTGCCTTGTGTAATCCTTTGTTTTAAATAAAAATTGGGGTTTCTTCTTATGATAATGTTTATGAATTTTCAAATGTCTAGATAAATATAATATGCATATTTTTGGTGAATTTTAGAGAAAGGATATTTAAAAAAATGTTTATGTAAACCTTAAATAATTAAAAATGTGTAATGATTTTCAAAAACTGGTCTTCTATAATTATGTTCAGTACGAAATTTAGAGTCTAATAAGATCAACTTGATTTTTGATGAATAGTAAATTATGAATAGTGATTTTATGCTTAAGATTAGTAATTTGACCAAATAGATTAGTAACCTCAGTTAAAGAAAGTATTAAAATAATCTAGGCACTTTGATTAAGTAATGTGATTCAATAAAATGGTTAAATAACAGTTTCATAAATTATTATTCAAGTATTAGTTTTTTCAGGTGAATAGTATTTTTTAATTAAAAATGAAATTAAAAATATTTAGAAAATTATTTTTATAAAATGGATTTCATTTTTGAACTCAGAGCATTGATATTATGTTAAGGTAATTTTTGGGGTTTTTTCTGAAAAAATGAATTTTCTGTGAATAGTGTATTTATTTAAAAATAAAATTAAAAATATTTAAAAATTATTTTTATAAAATGGAGTTCATTTTTGAAATCAGAGCATTGATATTTGGTTAATATGAAATTTTGGGATTTTTCTGTGAAAGTTGAATTTTCAGTGAATAGTAAAAATACAGTTTTAGGGTTTCGATATGTTTAATGACATCATAACTGTGTCATGATGATGTCATGAGATATTTTAAGGGTTATTCCACCAAAGGTGATGCATTATTGTGTTCGGGGCCCCATGTGTCCTAACTTCATGGGAAATATCATGGGAGAGCACATGGTTTTGAGAAAACTACTTTTGAGGTGTCCCTAGGCCATTAATGCCTTGTCCCCTCACTTTCCTTATAAATACCAAGCCCTCCTCTAATCCATTCGACTCCAAAACCATCCTCAACTAAGTTCTGGTCTCCTTACCTCCCAAGGAGTCCTTCCAAGGTTCCCCCAATCCCTCAAGGTCCAATCCTTTTAGTTTTTAGAGTTACATTTTATGGTAAGGGATCCGACCTCTCTCTTTCTTTTCAAGAAATCTGTTTTATGTCATTTATTTTATGATCCATGTACTTATGTTAAAGGATGTTATTTTATACTCCTCTTACTGCCCTTTTCATGTTAATATAATTAGAGATCCCCTCTTACTCTCATTATTTCGTTTTATGAAGTTTTAAGTGGCGTCATTAGGCTACCGAAATTTTTGTAACGGATTCTTTATCCCTTCTCATTTTTCAAGATCTATTTTCATGTAAAGTATTTCATGTTCCTTTTTATTATGTTGGGGTATGATCTATAAATTTATCATACTGATCTTTTATGATCATATAATTAGAGACACCATTTGATCTATTCAATTCAGTATTTTGAAGTTTTATGTAACGCCATTAGGCTACCGAATTTTTAAGTGGTTCTTTCACCTTTCTCCTTTTTCAAAGTTCTAATTCCATGTCAAGTCTTGAAAGTTACTTTTTATTATGTTTGGGTATGATCTATAAATCTATCATACTGAAATTTTATGTTCATATGATGAGATACCCTATTTGATCTCATCAATTCATATTTGTTGAAGTTTAAGTGGCGTCGTTAGGCTGCCGAATTTTTAAGGGATTCTTTCACCCTTCTCGTTTTCAAGATCTATTTTCATGTCAAGTATTTCAAGTTACTTTTTAATATGTTGGGGTATGATATCTATATATATCATACTGATAATTTATGTTCATATTATGAGAGACCCTATTTGATCTTGTCAATCCATTTTTGGAAGTTTTAAGTGACGCCGTTAGGCTACCGAATTCTCATAAGAGAAATATTATTTTTGTCTTCCTTTCATGTTATTCATTTCATATGGTATATCTTTCAAATTTCATTACCATGTTATCAAATCCTTTATATTCTGTCCCACTACTGTTTTATGGATCATTTATGAATGTTTGACCCATGTCCCCTCTCTTTCCAATGTTTTCTAAAACCTCGTAACATAGCCTTTATGCTACAGAATTTCCGTTTCAAAATATCTCCCTCTTTTTATAAAGTTCATTTATTTTATTAAGTGAATACTCAAAGCTATTTCTTCTAAAGGGGTATTCACATATGTATCAAAATGTTCTATTTTAAATTCTGGTATTTACATACAGGAAACCCGCTTTCCCTTTTCCATGGGTTTAAAGTGACACAAAGATCGTGTCTTTAAAGCAGTTTTTAAAACATTATGATTATGAAATGAATCCCATTTATTTTATGCTACATGAGTTGTTTATGAAATGATTGATGATGATATATTTGGCTCACATGATAATAAAGACATGTCAAGGGTGCGCCCAGATAGCGCTCCAATGCATTGGGTAAAGACTTAATCTCTAGAGATGACCTTTTAGACTGATACCTTGGTGAATAATCTTGGTAATTTTTAATGACACCTTGGGGATGGATCTTGGTGAAACGAAATGATTGTCAATATTAAATGTTGTAGCCACATCTTCAGGTTATGAAAAAATTTATTTTTATTATAATATGCCTCATGATTTCTTTCTCATGCCTTTAAGTTCTTTTCATGACTTTATTGATGTATCTCAAGTTCATATGTAAAATGTTTCTCTTGTTTCCCTTACTGAGTCTTATGCTCACCCTTTCTTTTGATGTATGTCCCCAGGTTATGAGATGCAATAATGAACCTAGGATTAACTTATAGATAATCCTTTCAAGTGTTTAAGAAGAATGTATTATTTTGTTTTCATGTATTATGTTCCTGGTTTCCAAGACCCTAAACCTTAAAGACCCTCAGTTTTGTGTGATGTAATGAAATATTATGTTATAAAAAGGTGGGATGCTATAGTTGGTATCAAAGGATGGTTTAGTTATTTTTGGAAATTAGGATATGAAAACTCTAGGAAGAACCCTATAGAAAAGTTCAAATATAGGAAATCTTCCTGGTATTTTGGTGAGTATTGAGTAAGGGGTTTCCATGAAAATACATCCCTGTCTAGATACGAGCAGGTAGAGGTGGCTCTGGCACAGATGTACATAGGGGTAAAAACTGAAAACACCACTTTGAGCTAGACTCGGATGGGAACTGGTACACGACAATGGGCCTTGCTTCACTCTTGGTTACGACACTCCCGGGGGATATACATTGGTAAATTCATAAGCTTAGTATGAACCATTATTAAAGGAACAAGGATAAAACAAAATAAAGATTCACTTAAGAATATATGATCATGGAGAACCTAGTTTGTAACCTAGGGGATCACAAGTTAGGGTATACTTTTCTTCTACAAGTTATCCTTATATGCGTTAATCTCCTTTTCATGATTATTGTTTAAGTATTTAAGCCTCTAATTATACTTTCTCTTCTTAGTTAATGGTGGGAAATGGAAGAACATGTCCCAAAAACCAATGTGATAGGAAATGCGACGATTTCCGTATTAATATGACAGAGATGATTAGGGGATTAAAAGATGATTATTATTTTGGAAGACGTTCACTATTTTGGGGACCCTATATGATCGAGGTAAATAGATTACTACGGTATTTTCATTGAGGAGTAAGGTTGACTTATAGAATTTATGAATTTAAGGCCGACTTATAGTAATTTAGGTTACTTATGGAAATGATGAACCTATCTTGGGTAAAATATGTTTAGGGTATCTACTTTTGTTATAAGATGTTAGGAGTGGTTGATGTGTTTTGGAGATGAACAATGAAGTTTATTTTGGAAGACTATGTTATCAAATTCTTCTTGTATTTGGGTTTCAATCTTAGTTTGGTTTATTTTGAGAAATTTTAAGAACAGTTATTTATGGAATGGTCTATGATGAACTTTGGGTAGTACCATGGAACATTGAAGATTTAAAATTAGTTTCTATTCCTATGGGATTCTTTCTTTTTGAAGAGTTGTTATTCCTTACCCTTTCTGTTTTTGGGATAATGTTTAAAGATAGAAGAAATAGATAGTTAATCTTTTGTGGATTATGTGATTCTCTAGAAGATGATTCTTGTGCTTTTGATGAGACCAAGTGTTTTTGAATTCTCATCATTTGGAGAAAAGATGAGTTTTGGTAGAGACTTATTAAAGGATGAAACTCTACTTGAAGGTAGGTATATTTTATTATGTTTCTGTTCTATGTAGTAAATGAATTCCTCAAAATTATGAAAAGGAACGTAAAACAAAAATGTGGTTGGTTTACGTTTCCTACTAGGTAATCCAAGGTAGTTTACACACATAATAAGTTTGGGATTTTCTTATGGTTAACTTTCTCCTAATCATGTTTTCTATCAATCTCCCTCAGAACATGACCCTTTGTTTTCTCCTCTATGTCCATGTTTTTATAAATGGAATCCTAGTGTGGGTTAACTCAAGTGACCTTTGTAATTCCCTTTCTTTCTTTTAAAGTAATAGTTTTACTGACTCCTTTTCCGATGTGGGACTTTCAATGAAATTTCAAAACCCAATTTTTTAAAAATTGTGAGGACGCAATTTCTTAAGGGGGGAAGATTGTAACGACCTGAAATTTTGAATAAATCTTGTTTCCTAATTTTATGTGTTATTTTATTTTATTTTTATACTCAACAAAAATGTTTCATTTGATAACATGATTATAATTAAAATGAGACCGTTGGGTTTTGACTATTATATGACCGTTGGTCAATATGACCGTTGGAAACTAAATGTTTTGATTTTTGTCAATAAATACAATTAATCTTGGTTAATTATTATAGAAAGAAGATTCAATGGCCTCACCCAGTAGTCTTGGACCGATCGAATCCCATATAACAGAAATTGGGAAGGAGGTAGCACCACAGTGCTTTGCTCTGGACCAAACCCAATCCGAACTTCATCGTGTGAAGCTAGAACGGAATCACCTTCGCGAGAAGTTCAACCTGATAGAAATTACTACTCGTGCGATGTTGACCGAGCCTCCCTCAGATTATCTCATCTTAGCACACCTTACACTTAGGTCCTATGCTGGCGTGATAAGGGGCTATTTAAGGAGACCATAACTGCCTGGTGTAATTGTTTGTTTTAAATACAAATTGGGATTTCTTCTTATGACAATGTTTATGAATTTTCAAATGTCCGAATAAATATAGTATGTATATTTTTGGTGAATTTTAGAGAAAGGATATTTAAAAAAAATGTTTATGTAAACCTTAAATAATTAAAAATGTGTAATGATTTTCATAAAATGGTCTTCTACAATTATGTTTAGTACGAAATTTAGAGTCTAATAAGATCAACTTGATTTTTGATGAATAGTAAATTATGAATAGTGATTTTATGCTTAAGATTAGTAATGTGACCAAATAGATTAGTAACCTCAGTTAAAGAAAGTATTAAAATAATCTAGGCACCTTGATTAAGTAATGCGATTCAATAAAATGGTTAATTAACGGTTTCATAAATTATTATTCAAGTATTAGTTTTTTCAGGTGAATAGTTTTTTTAATTAAAAATGAAATTAAAAATATTTAGAAAATTATTTTTATAAAATAGATTTCAATTTTGAACT
This sequence comes from Viscum album, assembly GCA_963277665.1. Taxonomy (NCBI): domain Eukaryota; kingdom Viridiplantae; phylum Streptophyta; class Magnoliopsida; order Santalales; family Viscaceae; genus Viscum; species Viscum album. The sequence goes on along the minus strand of OY728136.1, from coordinate 1,501,995,692 downwards.
CAGAGCGTCGATATTATGTTAAGGTAATTTTTGGGGTTTTTTCTGAGAAAAATGAATTTTCGGTGAATAGTGTATTTATTTAAAAATAAAATTAAAAATATTTAAAAAATATTTTTATAAAATGGAGTTCATTTTTGAAATCAGAGCATTATTATTTGGTTAATGTGAAATTTTGGGATTTTTCTGAGAAAGTTGAATTTTCAGTGAATAGTAAAAATACAGTTTTAGGGTTTCAGTATGTTTAATGACATCATAACTGTGTCATGATGATGTCATGAGATATTTTAAGGGTTGGCCGACCAAAGGTTATGAATTATTGTATTGGGTGCCCCATGCGGCCTAACTTCATGGGAAATATCACGGGAGGGCACATGGTTTTGAGAAAACCACTTTTGAGGTGTTCATTGGCCATTAATGGCTTGTCCCCTCACTTTCCCTATAAATACCAAGACCTTCTCTTATCCATTCGGCTCCGAAACCATCCTCAACGACGTTCTGGTCTTTTTACCTCCCCAGGAGTCCTCCCAAGGTGCCCCCAATCCCTCAAGGTCCAAACCATTGAGTTTTAAGAGTTACATTTTAAGGTAAGGGATCCGACCTCTCTCTTTCTTTTCGAGAAATCTGTTTTATGTAATTTCTTTTATGCTCCATGTTCTTATGTTAAAGGAAGTTATTTTATACTCCTCTCACTTCCCATTTCATGTTCATATAATGATCTATCCCCTCTTACTCTCATTATTTCGTTTTATGAAGTTTTAAGTGGCGCCGTTAGGCTGCCGAAATTTTTGTAACAGATTCTTTCTCCCTTCTCATTTTTCAAGATCTATTTTCATGTAAAGTATTTCAAGTTCCTTTTTATTATGTTGGGGTATGATCTATAAATTTATCATACTATTATTTTATGATCATATGATAAGATACCCCATTTAATCTCTCCAATTCAATATTTTGAAGTTTTAAGTGACGCCGTTAGGCTGCCGAATTTTTAAGTGGTTCTTTCACCTTTCTCCTTTTTCAAAGTTCTAATTCCATTTCAAGTATTGAAAGTTCCTTTTTATTATTTTGGGGTATGATATCTAAATCTATCATAATGATCTTTTATGTTCATATGATGAGATACCCTATTTGATCTCATCAATTCATATTTGTTGAAGTTTAAGTGGCGCCGTTAGGCTACCGAATTTTTAAGGGATTCTTTCACCCTTCTCGTTTTCAAGATCTATTTTCATGTCAAGTCTTTCATGTTAGTTTTTATTATGTTGGGGTATGATCTCTATATATATTATGCTGATCATTTATGTTCATATTATGAGAGACCCTATTTGATCTCGTCAATCCATTTTTGGATGTTTTAAGTGACGCCGTTAGGCTGCCGAATTCTCATAAGAGAAATATTATTTTTGTCTTCCTTTCATGTTCTTAATTTCATATAGTATATCATTCAAATTTAATTACCATGTTCTAAAATCCTTTATATTCTTTCCCCCTACTGTTTTATGGATCATTTATGAATGTTTGACCCATGTCCCCTATCTTTTAAATGTTTTCTAAAACCTCGTAACATAGCCTTTATGCTACAGAATTTCTGTTTCAAAATATCTCCCTCTTTTTCTAAAGTTCATTTATTTTATTAAGTTAATACTCAAAGCTCTTTCTTCTAAAGGGGTATTCAGATATGTATCAAAATGTTCTATTTTAAATTCTGGTATTTACATACATGAAACCCGCTTTCCCTTTTCCGTGGGTTTAAAGTGACACAAAGATCGTGTCTTTAAAGAAATTTTTAAAACGTTAGGATTATGAAATGAAACCCATTTATTTTATGCTCTATGGGTTGTTTATGAAATGATTGATGATGATATATGTGGCTCACATGATAATAAAGACATGTCAAAGGTGCGCCCAGATAGAACTCCAATGCATTGGGTAAAGACTTTATCTCTAGAGATGACCTTTTAGACTGATACCTTGGTGAATAACCTTGGTAATTTTTAATGACACCTTGGGGATGGACCCTGGTGAAACGAAATGATTGTCAATATTAAATGTTGTAGCCACATCTTCAAGTTACGAAAAATTTTATTTTTATTATGATATGCCTCATGATTTCATTCTCATTCCTTTAAGTTCTTTTCATGACTTTATTGATGTATCTCACGTTCATATGTAAAATGTTTCTCTTGTTTCCCTTACTGGGCCTTTTACTCACCCTTTCTTTTGATGTATGTCCCCAGGTTATGAGATGCAGTAATGAACCTAGGATGAACTTAAGGAGAAGCCTTTCAAGTGTTTAAGAAGAATTTTTTATGTTGTTTTCATGTATTATGTTCCTGGTTTCCAAGAAAATAAACCTTAAAGATCCTCAGTTTTTTGTGATGTAATGAAATTTTATGTTATAAAAAGGCGGGATGCTATATGGAAGTTCTCAGGATACTAGTGAAAAAGTCCATAGCGAACCATACTGGTATGGGTAGTGGTTGGAATACCCCTTTAAGAAGTGGTCGCTCTGCCTTCACTTGCTGACATACTAGGCACGTTTAAGTGTAGTAAACAATATCCCTTTTCATATTATCCCACCAATAATGATCACGAAGGTCCCTATACCTTTTTGTGCTTCCAGGATGTACAGAGAAAGTAGAGCTATGAGCTTCATCCATCAGTTCCTTCTTCATTTCCGGAATAGATGGAACACATTGTCTTTTAAGAAATCTTAGTACACCTTCTTGATCAATATTGAACTTACGAAACTTCCCATCCTTCACAGCTTAAAACTTATTCTGTAACATAGGATATTATTTTTGAGATTTCTTGATCTTCTCTAGTAATGGTGGTTGAGAAACCATTTGGGTTAGGGTTGATGATGTATCTTCCATTATAACTCCAATTTACAGTTTTATGAGGTCATTGATCAGAGGATATCTTTGAATCCTCATCTTGGAAAGAACAATTGAGTCTTTCTTGCTTAATGTATCAGCGCCTTTCTTTGCTCTTTCGGGATGATAATGAATTGAATAATCATAGTCTTTGATAAGTTCCAACCACCTCCTTGTCTCATGTTCAATTCCTTTTGTGTGAAAATATACTTAAAACTTTGATGGTTTGGGTATATATCACATTTCTCCCCATAAAGATAACACATCCATATCTTTAGAGAAAAAACAACCACATCCAACTCCAGATCATGCATAGACTAATTCTTCTCATGAGACATCAACTATCGAGATGCATAAGCAACGACTTTATCATTTTTCATGAGGACACACCCAAGCCATTTTAGATATTAATCACTAAAAATAATGGATCCTTCTCCACTTGAGGGATGAGTTAATAGGGGTGCACTAACCAATCTCTTATTCAAATCATTGAAACTTTCCTCACACTCCTTTGTCCAGATGAACTTGAACCCTTTTTGAGTTAACTTTGTTAATGGATTAGAAAGTCCTGAAATGTTTATGACAAACCTCCTATAATATCCCACTAATCCAAGGAAACTATGAATCTCATTTATCATTGTAGGATAAGGCCACTGCTCTATAACTTTTGTCTTCGCAAGGTCAATTATGATTCCTTCATTGGTAACAATGTTCCCCAAGAAAGAAACTTGTTGTAACCAAAATTTACATTTTCTGAACTTTCCAAAAAAGCGTCCCCTTCCATAGAGTTTGAAAAATAACCCTTAAATGATCCTCATGATCCTTAGAATTTTGGAATATATCATAATATCATCAATAAAACACTAACACAAAGTTATCAAGGTAGTCCTTAAAGACTCTATTAATCAAACCCCTAAAAATAGGAGGTACATTAGTTATTATGAAGGGCATAACAACAAACTCATAATGCCCATATCTTGATCGAAAGGCAGTTTTTGGAATATCTTATTTCTTCACCCTCAATTGATGATAACCAGAACGAAGGTAAATACTAGAGAAGAATTGAGCCCCAAAAAGTTGGTCAAATAAGTCATCAATTCTTGGAAGAGGGTATTTGTTCTTTACTGTGATCCCATTCAGTTCTCTATAATCAATGCATATCCGCATCGATCCATCCTTCTTCTTCACAAAGAGAACGAGTGCTCCCCAAGGAGACACAATCGATTGGATAAACCCCTTCTCCAAAAGATCTTGGAGTTGTTTATTTAATTCCTCCATCTCCACATTTTCAATCCTATATGAGGTCTTTGATATCTGATGAGTTCTAGGTATGAGTTCAAAGGATAACTCTACCTCTCTTTCTGGGGGAGGTCTGGGAAACTCCTCATGAAATACGTCAATGTATTCTTAGACGATGGGGACATTTTCTATCCTCAAACTCTCATTTACTTCTTCTTATTCAAAGATCAAATCCATAAAGAAGGATATAGGAGGTTCTTCTAGACAAAGATCAGGTTGATATATCTCTCCTTGGAAGATAACTATAGGTTTTCCATTCAAGACTACTAATATTTCCTTGCTTCTGCATTTGATCTTAGCATTATACTTTGAGAGCTAGTCCATCCCTAGTATAATATTGAATTCCATCATGGGAATGACTACTAGATTTGTGATAATATTGTGCCCACTAAAGTAAATACTATAGTTTCTAAACACTGACGATGCTTGGATAATTCCACCAGGAGTCTTGACTAATAACTCTACTTTTAGAAAATCAGGAGTTGATTCTAAATTCTTTGAAAACATGGAGGAAATAAAGGAATGCGTAGAACCAAAATCAAAAAAAGTAATTGCTAGCTTTGAGAGAACAACAAGAGTACCTTCCACCACATCATTCGGAGCTTCAAATTCAGCTATCGTGATATAAAAATCATGACCTTGCTCCCTTGGCCTTCGCAGAGGCTGATGGTGGTTCCCCTCCGTTGCCCTCAGATTTGGAAAGTGATTGGTAAAGTGACCAAGTTGTCCACACTTAAAGCAATAGACATCAGGTGGTGCTTACACCATCTTCCCCATGTCGTTAGTGTTTGGAAGTTGAGGTTTCACCTTATTGTGACAATTTCTTGCAATATGGCCATCTCTCCCACACTTGTAGCATTTCTCGTTCCCAAGAAGGTAGTTCCCCAAATGATTCTTCACACATTTATTACCTGTGGGACGTTGCACTTTCTTGCCTCCTCTTACCTGATGATAGGTCCTACCTAATCTAGGATCCATAGATCTCTTATTGCCATTATATTTATGAGAACACCACATCTCACCAAACTCCAGCTCGACTTTCATCTCACTCTACATGATCTCCTCATAGCTATCATACTCTCTGTTGTCTAGATTCATCTGTAGATGAGGTCTCGGTCCATCGAAGAATATATCAACCTTACCATTGAGATCTATGAAAAATCTAGAGGTGTAACGTGAAAGCCTTGTGAATTTCATCTCATAGCTTCCCAAAAATTCATTCCCTTTCTGCTTCATCTCAAGAAACTCCTTCTCTATTTTTGTTCTCATAGAACAAGGTAAATACTTACTGAAGAAGATCCCTATAAACTCTTCCCACTCTATAGCTTCAACCTACACTCATTGCGTTGTGTTTTTAATCAGTTCCCACTATTGATCAACTTCTTCTTCTAAGTGATAGAAAGTCAGGGTGTCCTTCTCTTGCTCTAAACAGTGGATCACAGAAAATATCTTCTTGATAGAGCTGATCCACTACTCAGAAATTAGTGGGTCAGTCAATCCACTGAAGGTTGGTGGTCATTTACTCATAAAGGACTCAACAAAATGTTGTTCCATTCATAGTGAGATTGATCTCTCTGCTTGATTCATGTTATTTCCCATAACTTGAGTCAGTTTGTTCATCATTCGCATGAAAGTTTCCATCCTGGATACCATCGGAGGGTTGTCAGCACATGGTCCATTGAGGTCCCCATTTGCACGGTTCCTCCTATTTCCCGCCATTTTCTAAAAGAATAACCCCTTAGTTAGAAGACTATTTCATTTATGAATCTTGTAACTATAAAGGATTTTATTTCTTAAAACTTTATGCTTTAAACAATTACATTTTTCTATAAATCCTTCATAATGATTCATAAAAATATTATTATTAACCAAACATATCCCTAGGTATTGTTGTAATCAAGAGTGCATCAAGGCCCATTATTATGTACCAGGATACCTGGGTCAAGCCCGAAACTCCTTGTCAGAGTTTTCACTCCTAGGTAAATTTGTGCCAGAGCTGCCTCTACCTGCTCGTATCTAGACAGGGATGTATTTTCTTGATAAACCACGTACTCAATACGCACCAAAATACCAGGATGTATTCCTATATTTAAACGTTACTATAGGTTTCTTACTAATGTTTTAATATCCTAATTTTCCTAAATAAATAAACTATCCTTTGATACCAACTATGACAACCCGTATTTTTATTACATAACTTTTTATTACATTTTACAAAAAGTGGATCTTTAAAGTCTAGTGTCTTGGAAATAAGGAACAATAAAACATGAAAACTTAAAACACTATTTTAAATACCCTTGGAAATATTATTGAAAAATTCACCCTATGTACAATTACTACATCTCATAAAGACATACATCAAATAAAAGGGTGATCAAAAGTCCCAGTAAGGAAATCAATGGAATCGGTTTACTTGTGATATCAATAAGAACTTGATGAAAAAAATAAGACATGAGAAATGGAAAAAGAGGAATATCATAATAAAAAGAACCTGAATCAAAAATTTAATATGTGGCTACAACATTTAATTTAGACATTCATGAACATATCACCAAGGTTTATCCCAAGGTGTCATAAAATATTACCAAGGTTATTCACCAAGGTATCATGAAACTTGTCATCTCTAGAGATTAAATTTTTTACCCAATGCATTGGAGCGCTATCAGGGAGCACACATAATATGTATTTATTCTCATATGATCCAAATATATCATAATCAAACATTTCATAAATAACCCAAATAGAATCAAAGAAATGCGTTTCATGTCTAAATTGTGACGTTTAAAAAAGTTCATAAAAATAAGATCATTATGTCATTTATAACCCATGGAAAGGGAGTGAGTGTTATATGTATGTAAATTCTAGAATCAAATAGATCAATTTTATATATTTATGAATACCCCTAGAAATGAAAATAGATTTGTGTATACACATAAATAATACAAGAGAATTTCTGGAGAAAAAGAGAGAGATTTTGAGACAAAAAATCTAGAGCATAATTGCTACATAACATCATTTTAGAAAACATAAAAAATAAAGGGGAAAAGGGTCAACCACACATAAATAATTAAAAATACAGTATGGGTACATAATAATATCATGGTATGGATATTTTAATGACATAACACATGAAAATAAAACATGAAAGAAAAGAGAAGATGCTATTTCTTTTACGAAAATTTCGGCTGCCTAACGACGTCACTTAAAAATTCATAAAATAAATTAATGAGAGAGGAAAGGGTATATAATCATTTGGAAATGAAATTTAAAATATTAAAGATATATAATAACAATCCCCTGTAAAATAAAATGGAACTATAAGATATAACATAAAGGAAGCCATGTCTTAAAGGAAGAGGGTCAAAGGTTCTCTTACCTTGAAGAGTAACTTCAAAATATTGAAGGTTGGGACCTTGGGATGATTGAGGGAACATTGGGAGGACTACTAGGGAGGTAAAAAGTCTATAACTTCGTTTAGTAGGATTTTGTAATGAAATGAATGAGGGAATGGATTGGTATTTATAGAAAAAAGAGGGAATATTTAATTAATTTCCAAGGGACACCTCAACAGTGGTATTTGCAAAACCATGGGCTTTCCCATGGTATTTTCCCATGGTATTGGCCACTTGGGACACCTCATAAAATATCTTACTATTAAAATGTTAACGAGATTTATTAAATCATCATTACATCATCAATGATGTCAAAAAACACTTGAAACTCAAAACTGTATTTTTACTATTCACTGAAAATCAATTATTTCAGAAAAAACCCAAATATTCACTCTAACCTAATATTGATGCTATGAATTCAAAAATAAACTCCATTATATGAAAATAATTTTATAAATAATTTTAATTTAATTTTTATGTAAAATCTTTATTTATTCCAAAAATAAAACTTTAAAACTATAAATCATTTTGTAACACCTTAAGAAAGTAATAAATGTCCCATACAATTCTCATATAACCATAACATAATAAATTAAAAATATATAATTAAATTTTATGAAAATAAACTTCCATTTTAAATTAATAAATTAATTATAAAATTTTAAATAAAATATTTATGACATACAAAAATACCAAAACTTATACTATGATCGTTTTTTCACTTTTAAGATGTCTAAAATGTATTTATAAATTCATGGGTGAAGTTTATTTTTTTGGTCAATTTACTATTCATTTCTATTCATACAGGTATGTTACAATTCATACTTTACTATTCACAAAAAAAAGTTAATCTTATTAGACTCTAAATTTATTACTGAACACAACTGTAGAAGATCATTTTTTGAAAATAAATTCACATTTTTAATTATTTAAAGAATACAAAAATATTTTAAAATAACCTTCTTCCAAAATTCATCAATAATATGGAACTTTTATAGATTCATCCTATAATTATCTGGACATTTAAAATTCACAAATTTTACTATAATAAGAAGTAAAATTTTTATTTATACAAAAGGATTATAGAAGGTAACTAAAGATTCGTTACATAGCCACTTATAAAACATGCATAGGACCCTAAATGTAAGGTGAGCTATAGTGATAGAATCTTAGGGTGGCTTGGAAAACATTGCCCGAGTGGTGATTTCTTTGAGCTTGAACTTCTCCCTTAGGCGATTCTGTTCAAGCTTCACATGTTGATGTTCGGATTGGGATTGGTCTAGAGCGAAGCCCAGTGATGCTACCTCCTTCCCAAGCTCCAATAGATGGGATTTATATGGCCCGAGTCTACTGGATGATGTCATCAAATCTTCTTTCTGTATTAATTTACCAAGATCATTTGAATTTATAAACAATAATTGTAACGTTAAGAGTTTAGTTTCCAATAGTCATATTGACTAATGATCATATAATAGTCAAAACCCAACAGTCTCATTTAATTATACTCACTTAACTAATTAGAGGATATATTTTTGTTGAGTATAAAACAAAATAGCACACAAAATTAGGAAATAAATATTATTAAAATGTTTGGGTCATTACATAGGTAATTAATTTCTCCAAAATGAACAAGATACATGGAATATATTTATATATATCAGAAATAAAATTAAATTAAAACTAGGAGAAATATATTCCATAACTAAGAGAAAATAGTGGTAGCGATACAACTTTAAAAATAGATAAAAAATAGGAAAAAGTTAAAAAAAAGGACAACCAAAACAGAAGAAAAATACTCTAGTGATATGTGGAAAATCCCCCACTATCTCACCACTATCTACCCAAATTTAGCTAAAAAACCCTTATCTCCTTGTTGTGGTGCCTTGTATTTCCCTACATCAAAATACATAACTAGGTATACACACCGCTGAAGGGGTGTGAGCTAAAGAGGCTCATTAGGATCACACCTAGGTGTTCCATATCAAGTCTATATACAAATAATCCCAGTATACTCATTCTAATGGAAACATAACATGATAACTAGTAAAATAATTATATATATAAAGCACAATAAATATTTAACTTTTCCCAAAATTATAAAACAATCAAGGTGAAATACTTTCAGTGTATAATTTTCTATAACCATTTATCAAAAACCAAAGAATACATATAAAATATAGAAATAAATAATCCAAATCAATGTTAAATCAAGCTAAATATCACAATAGGTCAATATAGTAGAATACATATACCACAGTCAATGTCTAGTATACACCTAAGTCCTTAGAAAACATGTCTAAGGATCATAAGAACGCCCCATGAGTGAACCCCCCAACAATTTCAATAATAAGTACCTATAACAATAGGCCTAGATAAAAGAGGAACACCCCATGATTGAACTCCCAAATAATAAAATGGATAAAGTCCCTAAGCTACATTTTACACCTAAGTAACCAAGGATTCTCATGTTCTGCGTTTTTAAATTCATTTTAAAAGGGTTCCATATTTCATAAAAAATTCCAAACGACCCTTTATTCTATTAAAAACATGATTTGAAAATCTATTTCTTAATCCATTTCATAATTCTTTGTAAACAACCTTTTTTATATTAACAAAATAATGAAAAAAACATATTTTATCATAAATATATTTTCACACACACAAAAATCATGAAAATTCACTTATAACGGAAAATCATAAAAACAAGAGCAATTTGGTTCATCCAATATAGGATAGAGATGGAACCACATACTTCAAACTTAGGTTGAACACTACCCACAACAAGATCCACCAATAATGGAAGGAAAGTAGAGGAAATAATAGAGGACTGATCAATGATTCAAATATCTTTGAATCATAATCCATAACAATAAGGTTTGGTAGAGGGGATAAGTCACACATATCTCAAGAATCACACACACTACACCATTACCAAAGTAAAGACTTTACTCTATAATAATACCACATGAAGGATTTGGATTGAGAACAAAAATTTTATCACATGATCAACTAATACATGAACCCAGACTAATGCCACAACCATGACTAATAGAAACAATGAATCGGAAATTCCTTTTTTTTAAGAGAGATGTAGTGAAACCACCATAGAGATCGAGCATCGAACAAGTCAATCTTGAAGAGGATACACAAAAAATTTCCTAGAATATCTTAAGGTCCTAAGCGGGGAGAAAAAATATGAATGGGTTAGTATTCAAGATTTCAGTACATAAAACATAATGTGCATGAAGGGTTTACATCATAAACTAGGGTTTTATAGTGTAAAATTCTCATGAAACATGTACTATGAAAAACACATAACGTTAGATTAAAAAAAATTGGTTGATATATTTACAATGTAAAATATATCTTATTACATAAATTTACATAGACCACAAACTATTTTCATATCTTGTGATCCATGGCCCATTTACACCAAAAACATGTCATGTAGGAAGTTCTTATCCTTAACTCTACTAAAAATATCCCAAAACATTTTTTATGCCCTCCAAACATGTGAAAACCCCTCTAAAAATAAAATAGACTGTACCTTTTATCTAGGATGTTACAATCTCACCACTATCTAGATTTAAATCCCAAAAAAATTAGGTGGAAGAAGGGTTATTTAGAATGAGGTGATCCCATTGCTCCCTCACTGATGGTTCTTGGTCCCTTGTCTTGTGAGAATACAATCTATGTCTCTACGACACTTTGAAAAATAGAATAGACTTCCATTATATGTCTTTCACCTAAGAATCCATGATCTCCCCTAGTTTCTCCACAATGAAAAAATATATATCTAACACCATCTCTTCCAACATTGAATGTATGAGGGGTCAGGATGGTACTTCCTGAAATAAGATACGTAGAAAACATCATGAATACCTGTTAACTAAGAATCAATTGATCCAACTAAGGAGAAACATTCAAGAAAACTCAATAACCTAGGGAAAACTCCAAAGTATGATTTCAATGATCTACATATGATTTATTATGACTCTAAGTTGTAATGAGATGTCGACATATATCCTAAACCCTTTCCAAAGTCTCATAAATGAGACTCAGTCCCACAAGAGAGGCCTCACCCACCTCTACATAATAAAGAGGTGATCTTCATGGGTGATCATACAAATCCTCAAAGGGTTCCATTCTGATCAATGACTGATAAATATTGTTATAATAAAACTCAACTAGTTCCGAATGTTTATCCCATGATCCACCAAAATATAAGACATATGAACATAGAATATCCTCTAAAGTTTTAATAGCATGATCCGTCTGACCATCCATCTAAGGATGGTAAGCTGTACTCATCCTAAATTTTGTCCCTTTTTCATTATGGATACTATTCCAAAATTTGGAATTAAAATTGGGATACATATCCGATATATTGATATAGGGAACCCCATGTAATTTCAAAATCACCTATATGTGTAACTTACCTAAATCTTCCACCTTATTAGTGTCCTTGGTCTAAATAAAATGATTATTTTTCATCAAATGATCAACCAACACCCATATATAATTCTTCTTTCATGGATTCTATGGTAATCAAACCACAATGTCCATGGACACCTCATCCCATTTCCAAATTGGAACTTGAAGGTGATAGGGGAAACTAGAAGGTTTTGAATGCTATTACTTTATCTGTTGGAAGGTATAATAGTGTGACATAAAATTATAATTATCATGCTTCATACCTGAGCATCAGAATTGGTGTCTCATGACATAAAACATCTTCATCATGACAGGATAAATGACCCATGAAGAACTATGACAACCAAACCAAACTGACCTCTACATAGCTACTGGGATGAAGAGATTATTCCTAAATTAGAAAGTACAATTATAAGGGAAAGACCAACAAGAAACAGTCTCCACACCATCAAGGATTTCTTTAATTTCTCTGAAGTGACTATCCTACTACCAAATCTATAGAATAGACTCAAGGATAGATGATGAAAACTGAACACTTGTCAGAACTTTACCTGAAACATCCTCACGAGTGTCCAAATTCAATTGAGTGAAGAAACCCATAAGGTTCGACACTTCCTTCAATTCTAAGATAGCATGCGATGGTACTTTCTTACTGAGAGAATCCGTGAAGAAATTACCATTCTCTTAGGTGTAGGAGATGTCTAAATCAAACATCCAAAGGTTCTCCACCCACCATCTCTACAAATATTCAAATGATAAAAGATAAAACATAGGTTCATATAGTTTTAAAAGACTGTGAACCTCTTCCCATAATATAATTCCACCTATAATTAAGTGCATTAATAACTATGAAAATCTTAAAATTATGAGTGGGGTAATTCTTATTTTGTGGATGATGTTATAAAGATACATAGCCCAACACATGATCATCTGGCATAACCATGAATCCCTGACCAGCACCAAAAGCATCATAGTATACCATACCTCAAACTGTGATGAGGTATGATCCAAATTAGTATTAATGTTAGAAGTTATCTCAATTCATTGAATAAAGTATGACACTTATCATACCATATGAATTCCAATAATTTCCTTATTAGATTAGAAAAACTTGTTTTCCAACTTTGAGAAATCCCTGAAGAACTGAATATAGTATCCAACGAGACCAAGGAAGCTCCATATCTCAGTGATATTTCTTGGCTCCTCCCACGGTAGAAAAACCTTTAAATTTTTAGGATCGACTAATAATCCATGTTCAAAAATAACATTCCCTAAGAACTTAACTTATTTAATTTAGAAACTACATTTTGAAATATTTCTAAATAGATGTTAACTAATCATGATTTCCAAAACCAAATTTAGATGGTGCTCGTGCTAACACTCAGATGTCGAATAAACCAAAATATCATCCATAAATACTATGAAAAATGTATTGAGTTACTAATTGAATATATGGTTCATAAGATCCATAAAAACAATAAGATATTTACTCATACCAAAAAGAAACATAAGATATACATAATGGACATAATTTCTCCTGAACACCATTTTTGGAATATCGGACACCTAAACCCTGAGCTGATGATAACTTTCCCAAAGAGAAATCTTCATAAACCACTTTCCCAACTTTAAATAATCAAAAAAGTCATCAAAATGATGAAAATGGTGCTTTTTCTTAATTTTTACATGGTCCAACTTCCGATAGTTCACACATAATCGATGTTAACCATCTTTCTTCTTGGTAAAGAGTATGGGGATTCCCACAGTGAAACACTTGGGTGAACAAAACCATTCTCTATCAAATCATCATACCCGATCTTAAGATCCTTTATCTTAGTATGGTCTATAAAATAAGATGGTATCAATATTGTCTATGTACCTAACACTATATCAATTGTAAACTATACCTCTCCCTATAGAGGAAGACTAAAGATGTCATCTAATAAAATGTTAGGAATGTCCATAACAAATGTGGGAAGACAAAAAATAGAATAAATCACATCAGGATCAAATGAAAAAATGGAAAACAAACACCTATGCTCTGGGAGGGGAGGTATTTAATGACTATATATTGGATCCCACTCTCCCTAAAACATCCAAGATATCCCATCAGTATCAAATAACATGACACATTAATGATAAAAATAAATCTCAACACGATGAGTAATAAGCCAATCCATCCCGACGATGACATAAAATATTTTCATATTGAGAACATGAAAATCCCAAACTAAATACATGTCAGCTATCAATAATGAAAAAGGAAACTAAAACCCCTTATCTTTCCTCTTCTAAATAGGTGTCACTAACACTATGGAAAAGAACATGAGATTCATCAAAAGTTATAACATATTAAAAAATAGAAGATATAAATGAGTGGGAGGCACCTGTATTAAATAGATAAATCACTACAGAATATGAAACAAAGATGATACCTCTCACTATTGTTAGGCATGTGAAAACATATGTTGGAAACTCATCCAATGTATGCATTTTCTATACTCTTGAGGCATGTTACTAGAGCCTTTTGGACTTTGAAGCTTATGATTTCACTATAGTCACATTTTGAACCAACAATTCTTGACTATAGTACATCATAGAAATATCCTGGAATAAACTCTGTAGATTTTCAAAGCAGAAAAAAACATTACACATATTCATGGGGGTTTTAAAAGAATTCCATGTGTTCACAACCTTTATGCACTAATATTAAGTTAGGGTAACACTATTGGAAACTTTTTATAGTGTAGAGGAGGCCCGCTACTAAGAACCACCTCCACCACTCTTGTGATGATCATAAAACTTCTTCTTCTTTCCCTAGATTCCACTGAAGATTCCACTAGGTCTAACATAAGGGGAAGAATAATTGATATTTCATGCCATGTATATTTCTTCCATCATATATATGTCTATTTTATCTTCATAGGTATAAATTTTCAGTATAAAAAACTTGTGATCAGATATACAGTTGCAGACCTTACATGTACTTCTAAGATTTCAGCTAATCAGTCTTTACCACATTTGAAGCAAAATGAACCAGCTCCACAAATTGATTGGTGTACTCCAACACTGAATGATCTACCTACTAAAAAGGTAGAAATTGTTGAGATGTTTCCATCATCAGAGTCACTGGGAAGAATTTATGAAATAAGAGTGTCTTTAAACCCTTAAAATCTAATCACATGTTCCAATCCACCTATACTATAGAATCCCACCATCACTTTTAAGGACCCTCAAGCATGAATTTTGTGCACTTCAATTTGATGGTATCAGGTGTATCTCATAAGTTTATGAATAAATAAATATTTTATATTCAATCATACACCTATTTGGGGGTCATTCATACCCTTAAAGGATAATGGATTATCATGTAAGAACTCACAATATTGATTCTTATATCCTCCAGCTCCTGGATGTACCACAACAACTAGGTTCTAGACTTGCAGTATATTTTAGTCTATGAAACAGACAACTCACATGATATCCTATGTAAAATTATGGACCAAAAGAAGATTCCCCTAATGATAATCCACTACACCCTCTCATGGAATATGTGGGATACATCTCAAAGGTATATCACTACACACCAAAAACAAAAGAAATGACCATACAATAGGATAATCTCAGTTCAAACCAGAAAACCATATGCAGAAACTGAGACTAGGACCATGAACTCAACACATGAGACACACATACCAAGATCGTATCATATTTAGAGTCACATCATGACAAGATCTATCAAGTATTTCACTAAAACCAACCTCTCATTATTTGGTAGTCCTATCTCAAGTCTACCAAATGTATCAAGACATAAAATCTTGAGGAAAACTGACCTATGATACCAATTTTTAACAAACAGAATCTGGTTAACCTCACGAACTAGCACTTAACATGATCCTCCACATACACGAAGGGTGTTCTCGATATCTTCAGGTTGGTGAATAGGACCTTAATATCAAAAAACAACCACAGGGAATTATTTTTCCCAAACTAAACAGGATACATGGAACACACATACATATAAGAAAGAACTATAGAATAAAAACTAGGAGAAATATATTCGATAATTAAAATAAAATAGAGGTAGTAATACAACTCAAAAATCAAATAAAACACAAGAAATAGGTCCAACAAAACAAAAGGAAAACCAAAATAAAATATAACAAATCCTATGATATGTTATAAAAATTACACCATCTCAGCACTAACTACCCAAAACCAGTTAATAGAAACCTCATTACCTCAATAAGTCACCTTTACCTTACCTATATCAAAATACATAACCAAGTCTATACACCACCAAAGGGGTTTGCAGTGTGTGAGTTAAACAATCTTAGTAGGATCCCACCCAAGTGTTACATATCAATTATCTACACAAATAATCCTAGTATACTAATTTTAAAGGAAACATGACATGATAAGTAGTAAAAAAAATTATATAAAAATCATGGTAAATATTTCCCTTTTTCCGTAGTTCTAAAACATGAAAGGTAAAATAGTTTCAAAAAAAAATTTCTATAAACATTTATCAAAAACTAAATCATGAATATAAAATCTGAAATAGTACAAGTCAAAGCATAGGTAAATCATGCCAAGGATCACAGTAGGTCATGATAGAAGACTACTCACACCACAATAAATAATAATTACAAACCCATGTACTCAAAACATAGTCCTAAGGAGTAGATGACACTCTATGAGTGAAACCTCAATAATGTCAACAAAAGTCCTTATAAAAACTGGTCTAGAGATCATACAAACACCCCATGAGTGAAAAACCTATTAATAAAATGGACCAGGTCCTTAATATTCACATTACACCTAAGTACCCTAGGCTTACCATGTGATTTTTTTCTCAAATCATTTCAAATGGGTTCCACATTTAATAGAAAATTTTAAAAAACCCTTTATTTTATCAAAATCAAGATTTGAAAACTCATTTCTCAATCCATTTCATAATGCTTTGAAAATGACCTTTTTATTTTACCTAAATAAGGGAATACCCATATTTTATCACTAATACATTTATGTATGAAAAATAATCATGAAAATTCATTTATAAAAGAAATTAATAAAACCAAAGAAATATGGTTCATCCAATGTAGGCTAAAGATTGAAACACCTACCGCAAACTAGAGCTGAACACTACCCACATTGGGATCCACCAACATTGAAAGGAAAGAAGAGGAAAAAAAATAGTCCCTAATAATGATTCCCATGTCTTAGAATCATAATACATAATAAAAAGGGTCATATGAGAGGCTAGGTTACACATACCTTGAGAACCACACATGTTGCACCACATCCAAAGAAAGGAATGACCTATAGAAGAAGATCACACCATAGATATTGAAGATTCAAACAAGAATCATCCTCACATGATCAACCAATCTAAGAAAATAACCTAATGCCACAACCATGACTAATGAAAATGAAGAAGAATAAAAATATGATTACCAATAAATACTCTAAAAAACCACCATAAAGATCGAGCACTGAACAAGATGATTTGGGAGAAGAGGATACACCCAAAATCACTTGGAAGAGTCTAGGGTTATAAGTTGGGAGAAAAAATCAGAACATGTTAGGATTCAATCCTGCATGACATAAAACCTATTGGGCATGAAGGGTTTACATCATAAACCAAGGTTTTATGACATATATTCCCCATGAAACTTGTACACCAAGAAACATGTCTTATTGGGTTAAAAAAATAACAACTAACATATTTATGATATAAAAATAGGGTTTATGGTGTAAATAGACTTATGGAATAGATTATTTTTATGGATTGTGCATTGTGACTTATTTACACTATAAATTATTCATTTATGTTGTAAATATTCCCTACAGGTAGTGTCTAACCCAAGATCTACTGAAAATATACCAAAACATTCATGATGCCCTTTAAACCTAATAAATACCCTCTAAACATAAAATAGGGCATTAATTTTATCTAGTATGTTTCAAATTATTGAAAAAGATCCATGATTTGGCCTTCCCTAAAGATTAAATCGATGTTCGACCAACATTTACTAGCTTTATCTGGTGGCATGAATCTAAGATCAGGGTCTCATTTGATCATCCTAATTCATTTCTACATAAATCATTGACACTAAAACAATGAACTGGCCCCAAAATTAGATCAAATTCAATGGAGGTCTATCAAGGAACTCTTTTATACGGGTGTCATCTTACTCAAAGCTGTATCAAATGCAAAAAACCTAAACCAATGAGCAAGGCTTTTGTTTTATTCATTTGTTAGCTGATATCCTTCTTCTATCCATCATCAACCCAGATTTGATTCATCGGGATTCTTGGTAGAGGATTTGATAGTCAGACCATCCAAGATCTTCCAACTTATTGGGAATTTCCTATGATAACATTAAATACATTTTAATTCATTTCCATAACTAAATTAGTGGGACTCACAACACCCCAATCATTCTTCATTGATTATACTTTCATAGGGAATAACCACAAAAAAATTGATGAATCTATTAATATAATTTTTGTCTTAGACTAACACATACTTATTATAATGATCCCAAATCATGTTTATCTTATTATTAATGATACTTATGTTTCTTATAAGAAACTAGTTCACTATTAAAAACTAAAAAATGGATAAGTTTAGAGATTACTATGACACCTTACCATGTGAAGGACATGTGATTATATCACCTAAACACATGCTATGTTTTACTTTATCGTATGTGAATGGACTTATTTTCATGAGATAGATGAATAAAATCTATCCATTTCTTGATATTACCGTAATAAGGAAAGCACCTTACTTCAAGAAGGGATTTACCATACCACAGGAATTAAGGCACCTTACTACAAGATGGAAACTAGTTGACTGCATGAATAAACCAAGTTACCGTTCCATGTTATGTGTAAATTTTCATAAAGTGATAAACTAATAGTATGTTTCTAATGAATTTACTACAAAAAGAACAAGAATATCACATAAAGTCATCAATTGAACACATAATTCAATGAGATGATTGCACGAAGCAATGAACCTACCACATCACCCTACCACATCAACTGATCATGATTAGTTGGAAAGAGCTCAACTGACCTTAATTAAGTGAAGAAAAACTACCATGTATAACTTAGAAGTGTAGAATTTCAAATATCAAATATCTAGTTTTTATGCATTAATTTAAGCGTCATTGCATTTAATGAAAGATGATTTTTTTCTAATGGATAATTGTAATAAAGATATGTTTTAAATGATTCATTCGATTGTAATGAGTTTGAGGATGATGAAATACTAAGAATGGTGTATGAAACTTTTAGAATATCATAGGATTTATTTGAAAACATTTTCCATGACACTCTATTTTTCTAAAAATACTTAAAAATCCTGTTTGATCTCCTTCCAAAGAATAACTCAAGGACTCAAAATAATAACAACATCATAGATCGAGCTTCATCACACTTTCTATCTATATTTTTTTTCATTCAATTTTATTATTTAATATTGAGTAGTGTGTTATTTTACTCTATTTATTTTCACACACTTTCTCCTCTACTTAAAATGGATAATAATTGATACTCTCTCAAACTATTTCATTTTTAATCCCATGAATAACTGTTAAAGAGGTCATGGGTGACTTGTATTGTTTTTTCATCCCACAAAGAATAATGGAAGAGGATTTGTTCCCAAACATCCATGTGTGCTATTGAGTGTAAAATCTGATCTAGTTTGTGGATATTTTTACTGTTATAATAAACTACTTAACAGTTGTTGATTTCCAAGTTGAAGGGATTAAATATCAACTTGAGACTGAACCCCTTGTTTATATCCCAAAATGTGTTTTATTTTTGTTTTTCTTCATTTTAATGTTAAAATTGTATCTTTTATTTGAATCTCTAAAAAAATTCAATTTAACAGTTAGTCTTAATTTATGTTTATATAAAGATTTTGATTACATAATTTGGTTTCAAAAGTTAAATTAGTTTGAATGATTATTTCAACAAAGCAATAATCTTTCATCCAAGGAATTAATTTGAAAGATCAAACTTATATAGTTATACTATTTTGAATAAGTTTTAATTTTTAATTAAATTTGGGTATTTTGTTTTAATTTTTTTTCAATATAAAGTTTTATTGGGAACTTAATTCATCCACAATATTGATTTGCTCACTCTAACCAACATTTTTTATCTTAGGTTCTATTCAAATATCATTTTAACAATGATTTAGTTGTCTTTTAAAGATCTTAAATTTTAATTGTTTATAAATTTCATTCTTTATAGATAATAATAGAAAATGGGGGTCTACTAAAAATTTTCCTTTTTATTTTAATACCACTAACCATTATCAATGTAATATTAAAATGAAAATTCATTTAGAGTGTATGTGTTTTGATATATGGATAGTAATTGAAGATAAGAATAAGAAACCTAAAAATTATATGGTTACTTAGAGAAATTATACTAAAAATTCATATGAAAATAATCATAAAGAAATGAATGACTTATACATTGATTTGGGTAAATATTAATTTAATATAATACCTTCCTATGATACCGCTCTTGAAATTTGGGATACACTGGCTATTTTTGAGGAGGGAACATCTAATGTTAAGGAAATTCACTTAAATACATACACTATTAAATATGATACAATGAATATGAAGTATAATGAGTATATATATGATATATATCTCCAGTTTAATGAGATATAGAACTTGATGCATGCACTAGGAAATAAGATTACTAAAAAAGATCAAGTTATGCGACTTTTAATATGCTTACCAAAAATATGGAGGGGGAACATCTGTATCAATAATAGAATCATGTAACATTATTACACTTCCAGTAAATAAAATTATTGGAATTATAATTATATATTAATAATAACTAAAAGTGAAAAAAATAAGAAGTGGATGAACCAAAATGAAAATTTAAAACCTTCAAAAACCATTACTTCAAAATAAAAAGAAAAGATCAAAGCTGACAGATCATGTGATGAGGGGTCACCAACTGATAGTGACGAAGAAATAGACCACTTGTCTAGATGATTCAAGAAATTATAAAAAATAAATAAATTCTTTAGGAAACCCAGTGATAGAGGAAATTATAAAAATATATGTAATTGGAGAAAGGATTGGAATAAGGATGATACTTCAAATGAGATAATCTACTATGAATGAAAGAGAAAAGGTATTGTCAAAGTTGAACATCCTAAGATAAAATTTAATAAGAAATATGGGGATAAGGATAAGAGATATAATAAATCAATAAAGAAACATAGAGTACTTTGGAAGATTGTTTGAGTGATTTAGTCTCAACACAAGTGAATAAATATGATAGAGCCAACATGTATTTAATGAAAAACACGTCTGAGGTATCTAATATTTTTTCTACACCACCAATTCATATTTATAAAATATATAGAGATGAAAAATATGATGAAAATATATTTAATAAAGAAATGTTTGAATATTTTAATATGTTGGAAGATAATTTTAATGAACTTAATGATAAATATAAAAACTTAAATAAGAATCAGGCGTTTACTACTAGTTTTAAGGATGATTTTACTATTGAGAAGGATAAAAATAATCATCTGTTAAAAGAGAAAAATGATATGAAATTATCCAATGAGAAATTAAACAAATACATAGAAAGATTTGAAAATGGAGGAAATACCATGAATCACATGATTGGAAAGAAAACTACTCCTAAATACACTACCAGAATAGGCTATGAGCCTGGAAAAAGAATGATTATTAAAATTAATTTTATTCTTTATTCCAGTTCTACTAATTCAATTACTATATTTTATTCTTTTGGACATATTTTTTTATTTCTAAAATTATAATATATTTTTATAGGAAAAAAAAGAAACATTTATATATTCATAAATCTTTTATTACTAACATTTATTCACCCAAGAAGATTTGGGTACCAAATTCATTTCTAGTTTAAAATATATTATTTAAGAAACATTTTTAAAGATCTCCTGTAAAATCATATGTTATCTAGAAAATTTATATTTCATGCACTTGATTGGGTACTATTCTAGTTTGAAGAACCTAATCAAAATTGATGGTGTATATGTCACCTTCGGTGAAAATGCAAAAGGGAAGATAATTGGTCTTGAAAAAAGTGGTAATTCTAATACTATTTTAATTTATAAAGTTTTATTTTAATGTGGTTTAAAGTATAATATAATTATCATCTCATAGATTTGGGATAACTATTTTCATTTTAAGTTTTATAATAATGCATACAATGTTTTTTTCTAAAAATTATTTAGTTTTTATTGCTTTATGAAATGATAATGTATACAATATTAATTTAGATTCATTATTTCCTCAAATAAAATATTTTCTATATTCTTTTCATAAATAATATTATATTTGGAATAAGAGACTCGACCATTAAAATATTCATTAGCTTATAAATATAACTAGGAAATAGTTATTCAAGGATCTATGTAAAATAAAATTCCCAAATGATAAAGTCTTTAACCCGTGTCAAATATGGAAACAACCAAAAATATCCTTCAAATAAAATAAGTAAGTTTCAAATTCTGAACCCCTATAGTTAGTTCACATGGAACTGTTTGGAACTTCTATATTTTATAGATTAAGTTTGAATTACCATGTTTATGATCTTATAGATGATTTTTCTAGTTATACTTGGGTATTATTTCTATCTCACAAAATTGAATCTTGTTCATATTTTTTCAAGTATCGTAAATTTATATAATATATTATTGGACATAAAATTAATACTTGAAGAAGTGATAATGTCCATGAGTTTGAAAATCCAGATTTTGAATCATTATGCTCACAACATGCCTATAATCATAACTTGTCTACTCCTAGGACCCCAAAACAAAATATTGTTGTAGAAAAAGGAATATAACCCTTCAAGAATTTTACAAAACCATTATCAATGAGTATGATATACCTATTAATTTTTTGGAAGAATATGTGAATATAGCTTCTTACATAACCAATGGAGTTTTAATTAGACCTATCTTAAATAAAAATATTTATGAATCATGGAATGGAAGAAACCCAAAGGTTAATTACTTTAGACTTTTTGTTTGCAAAGTATTTATCCTCAATACAAAAGATTATGTTGAAAAATTTTCTTCCCAGACCGAGGAATGAATTTTCCTTGTATATTCAATATCTATTAAATCATATAGGGTGTTTAATAGAAGAACATAGATTATAGAGGAATATGTTCATGACCAATTCAATAAAACAGTTCCCCATGATCTTAATACCACTTTATAAAACCTTTAGGATGAAATTTTAGATCTAAATATAAATTCTAAACCTTCTTTATATTTTGTGAAACAAGTGGAAAAAATATCTAGTTCTGAGGAGAAACCCAATCCTAAACTTGTAGAGGATGATAAAATATCCATCCATTATTTTCCTAGAACCATGAGTTCTCATAGATTCCATCATTTATATACTTTATTTAGGGACCTAAATAGTGTAAAAAACTAGAGATTATTATAGGAATCTGGTTGAACATCATGCATTCTTATAAAATACTGAACCTAAGAACAACAATGATGTAATTAATGATGATTTATGGATAATGGAAATGCAAGAAGAACTTAATCAATTTGAAATAAATAATGTTTTGAAACAAGTATGTAGATCTAAAGTCACTCAGACCATTGACACTAAATGGGTGTTTAGAATCAAATTTGATGAGTCATGAACTATAGTAAGAAATAAAGTTAGATTAGTTTCAAAAAGATATATCCAGGAAGAGGGTATTGAATATGAGGAAAAAATTTCACCAGTGTCCATACTTAAATCCATTAGAATAGTGCTTTTCTATATAACACATTTTTTTTTCAAAATATATCAAATGTATGTCCAGAGTTTATTCAGAAATGATTATACTATTGAGGTTTTTTTTGTTGAACAACCCCCTATATTTAAAAATACTCATTTACAAAATAATTTTTTAAATTAACCAAAGATATATAAGGTTCAAAACATGCTCTTAGATCTTGGTATGAGAGGCTCAACTCTTTCCAAATTTCTAAAGGTTTTACTAAAGGTATAGCTAACCATAATTTATTTATTAAAATAATTTCAAAGGATGTTTTAGTAGATCAAATTTATGATGATGATATTATTTTTGTATCTTCAATATATTATTTGTGTATTGAATTTTCAAAATTGATGAAAAGGGAATTTGAAATGAGTTCAACGGGTGAACTTAAATTATTTCTTGGTTTTCATATTTATAAGATCTAGGTTTTTCATACTAGGTATATATCCCTCTAATTCTAATTTAAATTCTTTTTATATCCTAATGTGAGCACCCTTTGAGGTCATGGTGGAATCAGAAGTGTCTGAGGAATTTTCGGAGCCCGAAACACAATTTTTTATTAAAAAATAAGGTAGGTCACACTGTAAGTAGAAACCATGTGGGATATGACAAAAAATATGAATTACTATGTGAGGATTGGGAATTGGGATTCAGGAGCCTCACGATTTGACGAAACAGTGTGGAGGGAGGCACACAAGCATGAAAATGTTTGCAGAGTTTTGATAATCGGCTTTTGCATGGTTTGCACACGGTTAGGAAAACCATGATCACTAACTGTGTGACCCAATATTTCTTGGGAAATTGCCATTTTTTCCTTAATGGATTTATATTTTAAAACCCTGTTTATTTCCCCTATTTTTCAATGTGTAGTGGATTTATCCTATTGGAGTACCTTTTGAAGTCTAAAGCTAGGATTGGATCCCAATTATCCATCCAAACTTAGGACTGAATGCCATCTGTCTCATTAGATCTGCGCCAGTGAGTTATTAATTAATTTTTTCCATTCTTCAATTAACTTGGTACCGATAGATTTAATTAGGTGAAAGATAATATTCCCTATATCTAGGTTCTTTGTATTTTCTTTGTTTTTCTTCAGATCTAGACCAAATTAGATCTTGATACTTGACGAGCACTCCACTATGGAACTATGTTAGGTGGTCTCATGATTTTACCTCAAACTCAAGGTGTTTATATAGATGTCATTGGATCATACATTGAATTATCCAAGAGATTCCCTTGAATGAAATTTATTCTTTCATTGGATCATACATTGAATTATCCAAGATATTCCCTTAAATGAAATTTATTCCTTCATTAAAATAGATAGAAATGACCTCTATAATTAAATAGACCCATTGATAAATTATTAAAGTTTAAGGACCTATAATTCAAAACCACCACTTAGGTGAGTTTCTTAATTTATTGGACCATCGTGTGTGGCATATAAATTTAATTACCATATATAGGTGTACCATTTATCCCTTTCCATGGTATGTTGAATGCTGAGTTGTTATTGTTATTTGAATTTATTAAAGAAAGTGAATAGATGGCCATGTCCCTAGGATTTGGCCATGTATTTGATTGATTAACCATGCGTTTCTTCTTATATTAATATTTCCCACATGAGATAATTAATAGACTAAGTATTCTAAGATCAGACTTTTCCTTGTGACACCTTTTGATGTGAATTTTAATTGAAATGATCATGGTGATAACCTTTGAAATAATTACATGATATTGTTTAAATGTTTACTATATGCCTTGGGTGGCACATAGGTTTATATATGAACTCCATGAGAATACTCATTTGGATACTTCTTTACTTATGCTTGAGTGAAACTATGATTCCCCAGTGGACTCCCAAGGATTGACTCACAGGCTGACTGTCATACACCCAAGTGATACTTGTAATCCTTATGGTCTACCAATTTTAGATGTAGAGGGATAATTCTATATATGCTGAGAGTGAAACTAGGACTCCCTTAGACGACCAACAAGGTTGAAATAAAATGAAAGTGATGTTATACCAAACCAATAGAATTAACTGCGTTTTGATGAGGATTTTCATGGACATGATTGTTTGGTGTTTGGTTCATGTTATTCCTGAGAGATACCTAGATTCCAAATAAGGAATTATAAGGAGAGGCTCAGGTTTTTAATTTATTAATTAATAAATGACTTATAATATGTGTCTTCCAAGACAAAGAAATATATTGGATTCGATCAGAGACATATACCTTATTGATGGTCTAGTTAGGCATATCTTGATTACATATCATTATAAGGGATGATGGTCTACACACCAGTCCTCAATACCTATTTATAGAATGAGAAAAGAGTGAATATTTATTCATAGACTTTTTGGATAAAACTAAGATAGGTAGTAGAGGAAGGGTGTCCATGGAAACCAGATCCTTATGGGATATTTACATAGAACACTTATTTTACATATTATACTACTAACTTTACACTATTATTATTATATATTCACTTATTGTGTGGAATTAGACACATTCAGTGGTGGCCTACTGGGATTTTATCTCACACCCTACTCGGGCCACCTCTGATACCTGAGTGGATTATATGTTTGCAGGTATGGATAAGGGAAAATACCCTACTACCTCTTTTTCATTCCTATTATGGATAAAGGGTCCATAGGACTGAGCTGATTATTATGATTCTATTTGGGATAGATCTTTTGGTCATTTTGGTATTTTGATACATGTATTGTACTGCCTGTCATATACCTATTTTGGATTCTTCGTAGAGACATGACATGTATCATCATCATTTTTTATATGATTAAGTTTACAACTTTTGAGTATTATTATCAGTTTCATGACTTTTTCTCTATTTCTATACTTCTTCTGCTACAATGAGTTACTCATCCAGTGCTTTGTATATATTATTAGTATTTATACATTGTTGTAACTGCTTCCAATGCTTGGAAGAGATGGATTTATATTGTGTTACACTCTAGTAATGAGTTCATAGTAACCCGAAAGAAAAAACTAGGCCCATTCTTATATTCTATAGGCTCTATCTTTCAGGGATACGTGTTTAAGGTCACACGACCCACCAGCTCGGAGCACCAGATAGTGGAATCTGGGTTGGTACATTACAAAGTGGTATTAGGGTATTTAATTTTTTGTTTCTATTTTTCAACAATATATAGTATATTAGGAGGGATTGGAATTTGGTAATTATCTATTCTTGGGAGTAGCTAACCCATATACAGAGAAAATCTAAATTTCATCAAATAAAAATGGTTATTTTATGGATTTTTTATATTACAGTTGGTTTGATTTCACTATTGGGTGATGCAATTGAATTGTGGTACTATTATTAATATGATTAAGGTTTTTATTTTTTTAAACAAATGATATAAGGGTATTCCATCTGTTGAATAACTGTATTCACCTATTAAGATTCACATTTCATGTGTTATACCATGCCATATAGGATGCATTTATTGACTGTGTGAATTATGATATGTGCCTTTTCTGATATATTTGATATACCTACTATTTTTATTGATGGTTTGAGTAGGTAATTAAGATATATGTTTGGTACTTATATTACCTTCAGTAACCTAAACAACATTTTCTTGATTATTCTACAACATACACCCTAAGCAGTGAACTATGGCATGTTGAGACATGGACCATTGGTTGCATGGATTCGAATGTGTTATTGTTTGGATTAAATGGACACCAATATTAATTTTATAATGAGTATTGGGCAATGTAAATTATAAATGGTGATCCATATAATTCAACTAACCAAGATAATTGTGATATAAATGTGAAATAAATGAAATTGAATTGTTATAGTAGAGAACATGACCCATACCTAACCCTAGTAGTGGGAAGTAGGTAGTATCTATTACTTTATTATAATTTGTATGTCACAAAAACATGACTCTATGAGTAGAAAGAGGGATTTTATTCTTATATAGGATGGATTGAACCTATCTTATTTCAATAACTTTAATTATAATGGTAGTTGAATCTTTTTCTGAGTCATGCAGTTTTCAATTGTAGAGATATTCCACTGTGACATCCTCCAGTCACATGCTAGGAGGGTAGTAGTGACCATGCTCTAGAGTTGGTGGTCCATGGGATACCGGTAGATCCTACAATAGTTTCATCTGAAGAACTAATGATTATATCTGATACAAGTATTGAGGAATAGTTCTATAAAGGCTTTATATGTTTCATGAAGACCATTCAGGGAGCGTCGTGATTTGCCTCGACTATGAAGGAGTTCATGTGTAAGTTCTAGAAGAAACATCCTACCATGTTTTTGGTGGATGGAAGACCATAGGCTACATAGTAATTGATAGAGGCCATTCTATCTATCTTTGATCATCTTGATACACCTACCAAGATGAGAGTAAATATTTCTAATTATATGATACCTGATTCCTCCAATATATGGTTGGTTTTTTATTCATAAGGATCATCATAAAGAGATGTATTGGATTGATTTTCATATATACTTCTATTATTATTTATTTACATAGATATTGAGAGCTGATAGATGCAAATAGTTCATGCACTTCGATCAGGGCATGTTATCCGTTATGGATTATTCATCCTTTTTTAAGGAGCTCCAACAATTCATGGATATTTTGATGGGTGATGAGTTATCTAAATCTAGAAGATTCAAGGATGGAATTAGGTATGAAATTAGATACCTGGTGAATGTATTTCAGTTGAATACCATTTTTGGAATAGTGATTGAGGCACTTATCATAGAGCATAACCTGAGAGAGGATGGAGGTTCGAACCCCGGTAGTCTGATGCCAAGATCTGATGCTATATTGTCTAGAAGTAGGAATCAACATTTGGAGTTTCTTCATGGTAATATTTGTATCTAGATTACATACTCAGGTATCCAGGTGAGGCGCCACTAGTGTGATAGATTGGGACATATGAAACCTCAGTGTACGAGGGACCCGGTCAAGTGTCAATCCTATGACAAGATGGGACGTCTACAATTTTTTTTAGACATTTTTCTCTAATATCTAGTGATAGATCATCTACATCGACTACATATGCATGTGTAGGGTTAATAGCTTCTCGTCTGTAAAGGATTTAGAGTAAAACTAGCCAATCAGGGTGAGGTAGTGGTCATGGCCATGGTAGTCGGACCCCATATTTATAAAGACAACAAAGTGGATCTACTCAGGGTAAAAAGGCTGTATTATTGGGACATATATTAGGATACATATATACAGTGAAACTAAAACATGATTAGAAGAATCTTGGGCCATCTACTATTAGAGGTAGTATTCTGGTCACACCAACCTTATCATATACTCTTTTCGATACAAGGGATTCTCAAAGATTTATATTTGTTACCATTATGGAGATCCTTAGGATCAGTGTTTAATGTTCTCATGGATTTATGATGCTTTATTATATCAACCCAGGCTTGAAATACATGTTTATTACATAATTTTAGATGAATATTAAATGCATTAAAAAATAAATGTATGAGGACCATAATAGTTTGGTCTCATTTGAAACATGGAAAAAAATATTCAATCATGGTGAAAGATCTTCAACATCTCCCACAAATATCTCCACCTTTATTACTTTTACATAAAAACTTTCTCCATAACCTATGGAAAGGAAAAAAAATAAAGAGGTGAGTTCTAATGCTCAGTAAGGGTAAATAAGGGAAATGCATAAGCATAATGTGAAAAAAAGGGTACAGAACTTGAGCATAAAATTTTAAGATCATACCCTACATATTAGAGATCATAATAAAAATTGACAGTTCATAAGACATAGATCATAAGAGGATCAAGAGAATATGTCATAAAATCATAACATAGTAATAATAAATTGATTTTTAGGCATGCACATTAGTTTATAATGTTGTGAACATTTATAAGTAGAAACTTGTTCACTCATTAAGTTAAGGACATGAAATTAGGCCCTCAAATCAACTTACAGACATGCGAACAGGTCCATACATAACAATGTGAACGTGTAATCAGGTTCACACATAACCTTATGAACATGAAACCAGATGCATACATAACTTTGGGAACATGTAATTAGGTTAACACATAACATTTTGAACATTTAATCGGGTTCATGCATAAACTTTTGGACATGAAACCAGGTCCATGAATAATATTATAGACATTTAACCAGGTTCACGCATAAACTTTTGGACATGAAAATAGGTCTATGAATGAAATTTTGAACATGTAATCCGGTTCACTCAATACATTTTTAACATGTAATCTGGTTCATTCATAAACTTATAGACATGAAACTAGGTTCATGAATAACATTGTGAACATGTAATAAGATTCACTCATAACCTTGTGAACATGTAATAAGGTTCACGCAAAAACTTTTGGACATGAAACCAAGTCCATTCATAACATTGTGAACATGTAATTATGATCACACATAACATTTATACTCATGAGTAATCCATCATTACCCAATTAATTGGAAAGAGATATAGGTCCCACCCATCTCATAATAAAATAATTCATACATGTGCTAGAAGATAATAAAACATTCATCATATCATGACACATAAAATGAGATAGGTTTTATAAACAAAAATCATAACCCATGAAATTAAATGAGTATCATTAACATTTCATCATATTATAACATATACAGAGATATAGGTTTCATAATCACTTCATGAAAGAATACCTTGTTAAGAGAAGCGAGTTTCAAAATCATAAAACTCATGGAATTGAAACGGGTGTCTTAAGCATCATTCCATCAAAACATAAACCAAACAAAAAATAATATTAATGGAAACGTTGGCTATTTTTCTAGAAGGTAATGAGTAAAATTAATGAATGTCATCTTAGATAGAAAATAGCTTTGAAGGAGATTTTGAAAAAACATATATTGAGGTAACTATCATTTTTATTTGAAAAGTATCTTTAAAACATAAATCCATTTGAAAACCATTTTTCTTAAAATAATCTTTAATGCTTATAAATAAATATTTTAAAACCTTTAGTAAAAATTTTTATTTGAAAACATATAAACAGAGCTTGAAAACGTTTTCAAAACCATTTTCCATAAAAAATTATAAAAGGAGATTGAAAACGTTTTGAAAACCATTTCTTTAAAAATATAATTTAATTTTTTTTTAAAAATTAACCTTGAAACATGAAAATAAATATTCAAATTATTGATATTGTATAAATCTGTACATGTCATACGAGGTAAAAATAACATTCCTTTTCCAAGGTAAAAATGTTAGAAAAATGCCTCATTTGGAAAGAGACAAGAAGATTCCTATGGAAACATTGGTAAAATAAAATAAGTTAAAAATTTATTTTAATGATCCTAGTTTATTAGTATAATATTATTTTGAAACATTTTTATAAAACATGGTTTTAAAGGAATACAGATTTCAGACCGAAGAGAGGGTAAAGTCGGGCTTTCATGAAAACACTTTCTTAAATATCTTATGTACCAAAGATTATAAAAATGGTACCAATAAATGAATAAATAATTAATAAACATAGTATAATGAATTTTATTGTAATATGGGTCATAATATTTCATCAAAGGAAGCATAAACATAAACTATCACAAAAACCGATGAGAATTTCTCAATACACTCTTATAACAAGGTAACTTGGAATCCTAATATCCATGTAAGAAACAAAAACTTACATGAAGCTTAAAATATAATTAAAAGAATAAATTTCATGATATAACATGTAAAATGGAAGTATATACACCTCAAAAAAGAATTTATGTGCATAAAACAATACGAGTCTCAAAGAAGGAAAATTGAGACACAACTATTTTACCGATTTGGTAAGTTTTGAAAAATAAACCCCATGAAATAAAGTTTATAAAATAGATATGTGAATAACCATAAATTTAAGTATAATATATATATAATAAAATCATGTTTAATACATACACCACCAAATATTAAAGAGTGGCAAACATATCATAAATCTCAGAGAAATAAAAATGAGATGAAATCCCCTTACCTTGTGTCTTGACTCTCATCGTACTCATACAAGATTACTATATAATAAATATATGTTTATTATAAATATTTTACCAAATAATATTATTATATATAATACCATATATTTTTTTATTGTGACCTTATATTACCCACTAGTTAACGATCTTATGTTAAGGTTTCACTATAAGCAATATTTACATTGTTCTTCGCATGTGTCTAAATTTGTTATATATTTGGTCATTATATATATAATGATTTACATAATATAAATCATGATATAAATTTCATTTATATATAGAATATTTATATTATAATAATCTATATCATTAATATCTATGAAATGAAATACATTGTTCATGAAGATGGTAAGCCATACGTACGCAGGAATGTTGTTTCTTTTTTAATTATCGTATTGAAAAAAAGAAAATGAAATATAAGTGTATATGTATATAATATCATTAAATAATAATTTTAATGTTATATATATCATATAATTTCACTAAACTCATTATTAACACATTCTATGTAGTGTGTGAACGAATTACATCACTTTGAGGGGGCGATAGTCCTCACTTCCTTAAATGAAATTATCAAATTTACACCAAAAGGATAGTAAAATAAAATATATTGTAAAAGGAATAAATAATATTAAATAAATAATAAATATTATATATTAAATATATGAAAATATTTTCCATAATAATGGACACCAGTATAGCTGGTAAAGGAAACAATGAGCAATCATTATTTCGTGAGGCAGTAGTTCGTTGCACATAGAAACAATATGTTCGTTACCCATTAGATGGAGGTGTGTGTAAGTGTAGGTATAAATATTTACATAAAAAAATACTAGTATATTTATTATACTGGTTTTTTATATAATCATGAAAAAAATATTTTATGGGGTGGATAATAGAAATAAAACTAGAGATCTCAAGATAATATGTTACCTCTTAATTGGGTAACTCCTTTTCGTTTGGGACAAAAAGATTCCTTAGAAGATTTTATGCCTAAAGTAGGATTCAAGGAACAAGTGAGGGAAGTTTTTAGATCATTTGAGTAGATTTTGGGAGATCCAAGGGACATAAGAGGTGTGAGAAAGGGGGGAGGTGGTGGCCTTTTATAGGGAAGGAAAAGTACTCACTTGCAATTTTTGAAAAACAATCCAGTAAACACATGTTATTACATAAAATAAGTCTTAAAAAACCCAAAACAATCAGTAATGTAAGGTTTATTGATGTAATATGTACATAAAATTTGTTTTGGACAATTGGATGGGTCATTTTGTCCCCTAATATTAATGTTTAGTCCTGAATTAAGCTTAATTTAACCTTAATCACTCTGATTAATTTTAATCATTTTTAATTAAATTTTTGGTAAAAAATTAAGTTGATATTATTATATTCTATATATTATAATAATTAAAATGGTTTATGTATATATTTTTTAAAATCAATTTATGGATGTGGAAAAATTAAGATTAATGTTAATCCTATAGACATGGAGAGAGAGCGGGGTTTTAAAGTAAAATGTTCAAAAGTTTATTAAGTTTTTATATTAAATTTCAAAGTGAAATAGATTATAATGAAAAAATTGTATTAATAGATGTACAATTCATCAAATTTTACCATAAAATAAATTTAAAATATAATTTAGCATTACTAATTATTTAAAAGGAAGGGAGGTTTTTAACTAAAAAACAGTATTTTTCATTATTCATCAAAGATTTAAGTTTCTCAGAAAAATAAAAAAAATTTACCCTAAGATAATTTCGTAATTATAAATTCAAAAATGAAATTTATTTTATCAAATTAAATTTCTATATTTTTTGAAAAGTAATTTTATTATTTTTATAGGATTACATGAAGTGTAGTTCATTTGAGAAAATAGTATTTTTAAACATATAAGGACATTACTAAAAAATTATATCTTTCATTATCAATATGTTTTATTTATATTAAACCACTATAAAAAATATTTGAAATGTTATTATTACTATTCATATTACTATGTTTAATGGCTAGTTTATAATTATCTTGATTAAATAATTTTAACAATAAGATTATGTTTCATAGAAAACATCGGTGTTGCCTATAACATACACCATGTTAGTGTTGCAGGTAGTGAAAGATAGGTTGGTATTTTGTGTAACATAATTTGGCATTGCATGTAGCGCAAGACAAATTAGTACTATGTGAAGTAAAATCCAAGTTGGTATTACGTGTAGCACAATCCAAGTTGGTATTGCGTATAGCAGAAGCCAAGCTGGTATTATGTGTGAAAGGAATGTTTGAATTAGTTTTTTAATATATATATATATAATAACTATTTCTAGTGTCATGTGAAATGAAAAATATAAAAAAATATTAATTAATTCAAAAAACATATTTCACAAAATCTCAAGGTGTTACATTGACACTCTGTTGGGGATTCAAAAGTAGTATGTATGTCAGTGTAGGTAGTTAACCCTTGAGATTGGTGGGTGTGACTTTCTATGGGACCTTTTTTTCTCTAGATGAAAGGATTTGATATCGTTATCAAGATTGATTGGTTGTTTCCCTTTCATGGTTTATTTGATTTCTATTTCCTAAGGGTGACCTTCACAACACCATAGGGCATAGAGTTTATTCAGAATAGTGAATAAGATGTCTAGGAGAGACGAACAAGACTAGAGCATTGTGGGCTAGGTAGGATGAAAACCCATATTGAGATTTTTTTATATGGATGATCAGGGAACACATCATGAATAATTCCTTCCAGTTTTTGATCATTTTAGGGATGTTTTCCAAGATGAATTCTTAGTATTACCTCTAGTGAGATAGGTAGAGTTCTCCATCGGTCTAGTGTTAGGAGTTTCACTAGTATCCATTCCTCCTTATAGGATGAAAAATTACTGAGATGATAGAGTTCAAGAGGAAGGTAGAGGATTTAGAGTTAAAGGGGTTTATCAGACCCAGTACTTCTTCATTGGGTTCATCATTCATTTTTGTGAAAAAGGGGGACAAAACTCTAAGGCAATATGTGTATTACCAAAAATTGAACCAAATAATGATTATGAACCATTATAATTTACCATATATAGATGGTATCTTTGAACATCTCTAAGGATATAAGGGATTCTGAAATATTTATTTGATATTAGGTTATCATCATGTGTGTGTTAGACCATCAGACATACATCACATAGCTTCTTGTAGTAGGTATGATTTATTTCTGTATTTGGTTTTGTCGTTTGGTATTACAAACACACTATCATTTTTTAGGGATCCTATGAACCATGTTTTCTATCCTTATCTTGATTTGTTTGATATGTTATTAGGGGATGATATCATTTTTAATTCTCACAATTGACACAATCATTCAAAATATAATGAGATCATATTGGATACACTAAGAGAGCATCAATTATATGCTAAGCTCAAAAAGATACACATTTGGATGTATTAGATTCACTTGATGGGTTATATTATCTCAGATATAGGATTATCAATTCCCCCAAAGAAGGTGAGAGCTATGGTTTTCTAGGAGTATCCCAAGAACTTATTTGATATATGAATTTCCTTAGGGATAGCTGTGTATTATAGGCATTTCATATAGGACTTCTCATGCTTAGCAATACCATTTAAGACCTTGAATAAGAAGGGTGTAAAGTTTATATGGTCATATGCCAATGAGAAAACCTTTAAATAGATGAATGAGAGAATGACTTCAGTGCTGATATAGATTTTTTTAGAGCTAGAAAAGATTTAAACTATTTACTACGATGCATCAGAAATCATTCTTGGAGCTATTCTAATGTTGGATGAGAGAGTTTTGTTATATGGGTCTCATCAGTTAAAGTTTCACGAGAGATACTACCAGATGAATTATCTTGAGTTAGATACATTTGTTCATGATTTTCACTATTGGAGACATTACTTACTCGGAGAGTGTTTTTTGGTATACATGGACCACAAAAGCCTCAAGTATATATTTACACAACTTGATATAATCTGAGGAAGTGAAGGTGGGTTTAGTACCTATGGTATTTTTACTTTTATCTTTTCTGTATGCCTGGTAAAGGGAATGCAATTGTTGATGCACTGAGCATGAGGACAGATATATTGGTAGTTTAGGAGGTCAGTAGCAAGTGGAAGCTTATTGACTTGTTTTTAGAGATTCACTTGGAGGTGCAAGATATTCATGATCAAACTTTATTTCATCATTTTCTATGACATATATCCTACTGAGTAGAGTGAGGATGAGACATCTATCGATTTTTGAGGGCCTAGTTCTACGAGAGTGTGTAGAATGTGAGGAACCACCTCCTGGTTAGACCATAGGTGAGGATGAAAAATTTCCATATTCATGGTTGTGTATGGGTTTGAGTAGACATATGTGGGGATATGATGCGATTATTTCCTGATTTAGGTTGGGAATTTCATCCTAACATTACCAATATGTACCGTGATTTACATTTCTAGTATTGGTTGCCATGTATGAAAAGATATGTAGTTGGTTTTATCATGAGGCATTACAAATATAATCAGGTGAAGGGAGAAAATTAGTAGCCAACCAAAATTTTAGAGAAGCTACTCATTTCTGATTGGACATGGGATGATGTCAAGATGGATTTAATGACTGGGTTTTCAAGGTTTCTTTGAGGTAGTGATGATATTAGGGTTGTTGTAGATGTACTCACAAAGGTTTCTCATTTCCTACAGATTAGGGAGACATTCAGTGTAGATGAGATTTAGAGGTTGTATATCAAGGAGATAGTGGGGACTTATGGGGTCACTTGTACTATCATTTTAGATATGAATTACTGGTTTATGTACCATTTGTAAAAGAGTTTACAGAGGGAGTTAGGTACACTGGTGCTTCGGGTCACGTCATACCCCCCTCAAACTAATGGACATTCAATGTGTATGATATAAGTTCTTGTGGACATGCTGAGATCATGCATCTTGGATTTTTGGGTATCTTGGGAGAGGAATATATCTCTAGTTTAGTTATCCTAGAACAATAGTCATCTGGAAACTATATACATGGCAGCTTATAAGGCTTTTTATGGAATACCGTGTTGATCATCCATGTGCTGGTTAGAGGTAAGAGTGACAATGATTCTTGTACCATATATTGTTCAGGAGACTATAGAACAAGTTCAGTTGATTCAGAAATAGCTGGATACTATATAGAATTAGCAAAAATATTACTCCAATCTTTGTTGATGGCCTCTATAATTTGAGGTAGGGAATCATGTATTTTTACATGTCTCACCAAGGGTGGGACACATATGGATCAGGAGACATGGTAAGCTTTTGACATGATATATCAGGATGGTTGAGACTCTATAGGTAGTTAGGATGGTATCCTATTAGTTTTAATTACCTCAATCATACTGATAAATTCACAACTTCCATGAAACTTATCTACGCCATTATCATTCAGACCCATCTCATACACTTCAAACCAAGGAAGTTGAGTTACAGGTAGATGTGTCTTTTGATGAGAACCCTATTTGTATCGTGGATAGGAGCACAGAAATTATCTGAGGATAGATAGTTCCTCTAGTACAAATGATGTTTAAGCATGACCATTTATAGGATGATACTTGGGTGAGGGAGGCTGAAGTACATGATCAGTTGAGATTGTTATTATCAGCTGATTCATAACCAGCCTTGAGAGGGAAATTTGACAAAATTTGATTTATGAGGGAATATTGTAAGATCATGGGTTTTCATATGAGGTAAATATCCCTTTAATTTCAGTTTGAACACTTTTTTATGGCCTAATGTGAGTACCCTTTAAGGTCATGGTGGAATCAGGGGTTTCTGAGGCTTGTTCGGTGCTTGATTCCCTGGTTTTTTTGGAAAAACCAGGTAGGCCACATGATTTTTAGAAAACATTAAGGAAATTATGAATGGTTTGGCTAACCATGTGAGGCCTGTGAAGTAGGATTTAAGAGCTGTATAGTTTAAGGAAATTGTGTGGAGGGAGGTGCATGACCATGAAAAAAACTATAGAGTTTTGACAGTGGGAATTTTCATAGTTTGGAAAATAGCGCACTCTAACTATTCAAACCATTGTTTCTTAAGAAATTACCATTTTTTATTAAGAGGTATATATTTTGAAACACTATTTATTTTTCTATTCTCTAACATGTATTAGATTTCTCCTGTTGAAGTTACTTTTGAAGCCTAAATCTAGTCTTGGCTCTCGATCGTTCGTCTGAACTCTGAATCAAACACCGCCAGTATCATTGGATCCACATTGGTGAGTTCTTTATTCCATTTATGTCATTATTCATTTATCTTGGTATTGACTTATTTATTTAGGTGCAAGATAATATTCCCTATTTCCAGTCTATTCATTCATTAATAATTTTTCTTCATATTTGGACCAAATCCGAGCTTGATACAGGATGAGAACTCCACTACAGACCTATGGTAGGTGGTTTCGTGCTTTTCCCTCAAAGTCAGGGTGTTTATATAAATGTCATTGTGTCATATGCCAGATTCTCCAAGACACCCCCTTTAGTGGAATTTATTCCTTAATTAAAATAGATAGGTATGACCTATGTAATTAATGATACCCATTGATAAATGATTAAAGGTTAAGGACCTCAAATTGAAACCACCCTTTGGGCGAGTTACATAATTAATTGGACCACCATGGGTGGAATATGAATTTAATTACCTTATAGGTGTTATATTTACCCATTTCCATGTAATTTTTAATGATGAGTTGTAATTATAATTTGAATTGACTAAATAAATAGAATGTATGACCATATCCCAATGATTTGGCCATGTATTTTCTTGATTGATCCTAAGTTGATATTTATATTCATATTTCCAATGTGAGATAATTAAAATTATAAGTATTCTAATCTTATCCCTTTACATATGACACCATCTTAGGCATGGTTTAATTGAAATGATCACAATGATAACCATTGAAATAATTAAATGATATTGATTGACTGTTCACTATATGCATTGGGTGGGACATGGGTTCATATATGAACTCTGTGGATGGAATCATTTTTCCACTACCCTACTTATGCCCGAGTGACACTTGGTATCCATAGTGGACTTCCAAGGATGGACTCAAGGAGATGACTATCATATGACTGAGTGATTCTTGTACTCTTTATGGATTTCCAAGGATGCACTCATAGGGATGATTCTGTATATGTTTAAAGTGAGACTTGGACCCCCTTATGGGAATACCAAGGATGGAATAAAATGACAATGAAATTATAACACACCTAGAACAATAAGTGGGTAATTATTATCATCGTCAGAGATGGTCTTGTAATGTGTTTGATTCATGTTATGCCTAAAGAGATACCTAGATTATAAATAAGGAATTACAAGGCCAAACTCAAGTGGTAAATAGATTAATTAATGAATGACTTATATGTTGTGTCTGTCAAGACAAATCACAAGCTGAGATTCTGTCAGAGACTTATACCATATTTATGGCCTGGTTAGGAATATCATTATCACATATGATTACGGGGGATGCTATGATACGTGCAAGGTCATGAGACATATTTATAAAATGGGATAGGAATGACTATTTATTTAGAGAATTTCCAGTTATGTATGAAGTAGGTATTAGAGGATGGGTGTCCATGGAAACTCGGTCCTTATGGGTTATTTAGATACTTAACTTATTTAACATATTATAGTACTACATGAACACTTATATTATTATATATTCACTGAATGGATGGAATTAGACACCATTGGTGGTGGCCTACTAGGATTTTATCTCACACCCTACTCAGGTCACCTCTGGTAATTGAGTATAATATATGTATGTAGGTATGGATAAGGGAATGCTCCATGCTATAGGTTTTTTATTACTTCTTAGGATAAGGGGATCATAGGATTGAGATGAAAATCATGATTCTAGTTGGGATAGATCTTTTGGTCTTTTAGTATTTGGATAAATGTATTATACTACCTAATATATATTTTTTTGAGCTAATTTGTAGAGACCTGACATATATCATCATCATTTTTTATATGATTTAGTTTCTATATTTTGAGTGTTGTTATTATTTGCTTGATTTTTTCTCCATTTTTATATCATTTCTTCTATGAAGGGTTACTTTTCCAGTGTTTGGTGTCTATTCCTACTTCTTATACATTATTGTTACTACTTCCTCTTCTCAGACATGTTGACTTTATTCTATGTTACACTCTGGTAATGAAGAAATAGTATTCCCTTGGACACACCCTAGGCCCTAAAATATTTTTTGAATCCTCTGGTGTTCAGGGAGATGCGCTTGAGGCCATGTGACCCACTAGCTCAGAGTACCAGATAGTGGTATCCGGATTGAGACTTTACCAGATTTTTTAAAATAAGAAAGGATTTTTTATAAATAAAAACAAGTATAAAAAATATCTTATATTTTTTGATATAAATTACTAAAGTTAGATATAATCCCACGAGTATTAACTTCAAGTTCGATCTTGATAAAACAGAGAAATCATTTGATCAAACCACTTACAAAGGTGCGATTGGAAGCTTATTATAATTAGATACTAGATGAGTAGATATTATGTTTAGTGTGTGTATGTGTGATCATTTTTAAGAAAAAACTAAAGAATCATATTTGATTTCTATGAGAATAATTTTTAAATACCTAAAAAATTCAACCAACTTAGGATTTTTTTCTCAAGAGGACAAGCATTCGATTTAGTTAATTATTCAGATGTAGATTTTTTGGTTGTAAGTTAGATAGAAAACCACTTATAGAAAATGTCACTTTTTGGGAATGTCTATAGTATCATGGTGTAGTAAGAAGTAGAACTATGTGGCATTATCGACTACTCAAGATGAGTACATTGCTGTAGGTAGTTATTGTGCACATATTTTGTGGATGAAATTCAGTTTACTATATTATGAATATAAATTTAGACACATCCTTATAAATTATGAAAATACTTGTGTGATAAATATTTCTAAAAATCCTATATTTCTTTATAGAACAAATAATAATGATATAAAAAATTATTTTGTGAGAGATCACTATCATAAGGGTGAAATAACTCTTGAATTCATAGGTACAGAACATCATCTTATTGATATTTTTACAAAACCTTCGAATGTTTAGAGCCTCAACTATATATGACATGAATTATACACAACAAATTATGTTTATATTATTTGATATAAATTTTAATGTTAAAATATTTTATATTATATTTTCAATGTTTCTTTAAAATTTCTATGAAGTTTATTTCACACAGTCAATAGGCTGACCATGAGTTTATTCATATGATTAGAAAACCTATCATGAGTTATGGTTAATATACCTACCATGGCTATAATATTTATTGATCTCAAATTTACCCTTTCTATTTTTAATTTTAAATTTTCAGGAAAATATTTTGGTAGGATTTATTTTAAAAATATTATTTTAATCCCTAAATGATTTAAATTAAAATTTTAAATTTGAATCCAAAATGATATATATATTTTCATTTAGATATCATCTATCCTTTAAGATATTCTGACCAGATCATTTTTTATCAACTCAAGCCTCCCTCTCTCTCACTCTCATATCAAATCTCTCTATTCCACATCTCATTATCAAATTTTTAGAGATATCGTATTGAACCAAAATAATGAGGATTTAGAATTTATCAAGAGCTGATTTTCTAGTTTAGTATCTTCCTTTAAAGAAGTTTAAGAACACAAAATCCAGCTAGAGTGTTTCAGTAGAACCATTGAACCTTCATATTATTAATCATATAGTTTTTTTGAAGAACTAATTTGATGCTCAGTAGTTAAAGTAAATAAAATTGATATTCTATAATGCGATTCAGAAACATGGTTGGGATGAATGGTTTAAGTGGAATGATAGAACCTTCTATTTTAACATAGTCAAAGAGTTTTATGTGAATCTTGAATTCTTTCCTATATAAAATAAAGAATAAGTAAAATCAAGGATTAATGGTGATTTTTTAAAATTATCATAGAATATTTGAGAAAAATTTATGGGCTTGTCCCATATGAGTGAGTATGAATATTATCAATGTTTTTATTCTATAAATCATCCATATTTTGAGTTTAAGAATGCTATGTATGAACCCACTAGGAATGGAACTCCCAAAATACCCACTGATATCGAGATCAGTTGTGAATTTGGACTTCTAGTTAAGTATATTCAGTGTGTTATTTGTCAAATAAAATAATATTTTAGTATTATAAGACATAAATATTTGTTTTTTATATTTTTAATGAATAATGGTGTTAATACTAATCTATTTTGATTTGTTATGAGGCATATAGTTGAGCCATGTAATCAGACTTCAAGGTTTATATATTTACAATATCCTTGATTTATTTATGATATTATATAATAAAAAGGATTAGTTTCTCAATAAGAGGATAAAGTAACTACGTCTAATTTATTTTTTCTTATAAAAAATATTTTTTAGAAGATGAAAGTTAATTGGAACCCTTAGAAACAAGAATGGGTAGCTGACCTAGAGAAACTTTTAAGAGAAAATTAATCCAGTGAAGTATCTAGTTAGAGGAAGGGATATTGTAGATCTTAGTCATGAACCTAATGAAATTTTGTAATATTATATGATGTTGTTTGTCCTAATAAATAAGAAGAATAAAAATTCAGCAAAGAATAAAAGTTATTGAAGAAGAACAAGAAGAGGAAAAAGAAGAAATAGATGCTATTGATCTTAATGATCTAGTATGGTATAAATTATTTGGTTCTAATGTTTATGAGTATATATCAGAGGTATATAATATTTTTTGGAGTACTCCTAGAAATATTTATCTAATTCACCTTTTCAAGGGGATAATTCCCCTATATATTTTGGATTGTGCCAAGGTTATCCTAGTTCATTTTATGAAGGTCATGGAGGAAGTCCACCTGGACCTGGTGGACCTTCCACTCTTTCAATACAAAGAAACATAAAAGGATATTTGATTTATGATGTTGATATTTAGGAAATTATTAAAACTTATTTATTTTTTTATCATGAGAATATTATTGAATATTCATAGAATGATGTACTTGAAGTTTCTTCCAGTGTTAAGGACCAGACTCTGAGAAATTGTCTGATAGAAGTTTTGACTGAAGTATATGGTAAAAATTCAACTAGTGACTGGTATCATTATAATATTTGACATTCTAATACATCCTCTACATATTTCACCATGTATTATCTAGTTGATTTCAAGAAATATATGTTGGAGATTCTCCAATATGTTTTGAATAAATTTTAGGACTCTTTAAAAATTTGAGATAAGAGGATCTTTATAAAGCTATTACTAGGGTCATAAATAATCTCCAACCAACAGTTAATTTAAAAATAGATATGATATGGAATGATATTAGAGATATAAGATCTTAGATGGGTGATTTTCAATCTGATCTTTCATATATGATTATTCAGTTGGACTAGAGATTCATGAATGTAGTGTTTTATCTAGCTCTTGTGTCTTCTACTCCTCTAGTTGATAAAGACAAAATATTTCAATCCATTAAGGATGAATTATAGGATTTGAATGAATTATTTAACAAAACTCATTAATTAGTGTATGATGGGATTCATACTCATAGTAATAAGTCCCTCACTTTGGTTCATGATGATTCCAAACAATCTAGTCTGGACATAGAGACAATCAAAGTAAAAATTTATTATTATCTCATCAATATATTTAAAAAGATAGATTTGAATTTAATGTTCATAAATCTTGATTTGGATTAAAAAATTACTCCAGTAACTCAATATGTTAAGTCTCAAGTTGAGAGTTTTAAAGGTATGAAACATGTTTTGTAAGCATTCGTAGAGAATCAATATGATTTCTTTTAAGCCTTGGAGTTTAGTTCTCAAGCCTTTAGTGAGTTTAACTAGTTAATGAAACACTATATTTATACCTATCATATGACTATCTTAGCTCCCCAAACATTCCTATATATCAAACTACAACCTCCTCTACTATCAATCCTTTTGGAATCACTCATTCTCAAGCATTTTGGTAGCTTAGACCTATTTTCATGTGTGTATTTGTTGGAGAACATGCCACCACTTCTGCACCATCCCCTACCTCTGCTCCCGCTTCTACTTCCAAAAGAAATAATATTATCCTTCCTATAGAGATATTAAATTGACCTAAGTCATATTTTGATTAGGATTTCTGATAGGGATATTTTTTACATTGATTTTACACTTAGGTTGTAATATCTCTTTTGATATATTGCTGATATTCTTTATTTTTTTCTTGTGACACTTCTATATTTTTTTGGTAATTTCAAAAGGGTGAGAATTA
The DNA here is from genome assembly GCA_963277665.1 of Viscum album. Taxonomy (NCBI): domain Eukaryota; kingdom Viridiplantae; phylum Streptophyta; class Magnoliopsida; order Santalales; family Viscaceae; genus Viscum; species Viscum album. Next base: position 1,501,951,576 of record OY728136.1, on the reverse strand, counting down.
TAATAAATTAAAATTCATTGAATAAATAATGTTTCAGTGGGGAGAATTATTTATGATGATAAATGATTACCAATCATTTATTATGGAAACCATTTTCATAATTTTATAATTTTATTACAGTTATTTTAATTCTTCATGATAATTTCTTGGATGCATTCAATTCATATCAATTTAAATATCATGATTCAGGATCATAAAAAATTGGGAGATTTCTAGAATAGACTATAAATTCTTTATTCTATTGATCCAAAATCATGTATATCATATTTTCAATTATATTTATGTTTTATATAAGAAAATATTTTACTAAAAGAATTGAAAAATTTTCAAGTTTAGAGCATCCCGTGACACCTTACTATGTAAAGTTCATGTGACAATATCACCTTACCACTTGTTATGTTTCACCCTACTATATGGGAAAAAATTATTATCATGAGATTGATGAATGAAATTTAACCAATTCAAGACCTTACCGTAAAATGGAAAGTACCTTTTTACAAGAAGGAAGTCACCTTACTATAAGAAGGAAGTCACCTTAGTACAAGAAGGAAGTCACCGTACTACAAGAAGGAAACCACCTGAGAACATGAAGAAATAAAGTTACCATGAATAGGTATGTGTAAATTTTCATAATGTAATATATTGATAGTATGTTTCTAATTTAGTGACAACACAAAAAACAAGATTGCAACAAAAAATCATCAACTGACTGCATGAAGCAATGAGATGACCACATGAAACAATGAATATACCACATAAAACTTCTACATCAGCTGACCATTATTAGATTCCAAGAGCTTAGTTGAATGTACTTTGAGTTAAGACAACCTACAGTGTATTACATAGCAGTGGATCATTTAAAATATTCAATGGTTAGTTTTGATAAATTAATTAAATCATTAATTCATTTAATGAAGTATGATTTTCCTATAATGGATACATGTAATGAAGATATCTTTTAAAATTATTCATTCGATTATGAAGAGGATAAGGATAAATAACTAATAAGAATTTTGGATAAAAATTATTGATAATAACAATTTATTTATTCAAAAACATTTTCTATTACAATATTTTTTCCTGAACATACTGAAAAATCTTGTTCGAGATTTATAAATAAGAACTCAAGGACTCAGAATAATCAGAGTATCACTAATCAAGCTGCATAAAATTTTATATCTATCTTTTACTCCTTCCCTTTTATGATTTAATATTGAAAAATTTGTTGTTGTATTCTATTTATTTTTACACACTATACGTTGTACTTAAACTGGAGAACACTTGATATTATCTCAAAATATTTTTTTTATTTCCACAAATAACTGTGGAAAAGGTCCAATATGACCTGTATTGTTTTTCCATCCCACAAAGAATAATTGAAGTGGATTTCTACCTAAATAGTTGTGTGCGTTGTTGATTACAAAACCTGGTCTATTTTGTGGATCTATTAATTTCTATAATATACTACTTAGCAATAGTTTATTTATAAGTAGAGTGGATTAAGCCTAAGCATGAGACTGAACCCCTTGTTTATATCCTATTTTGTGTTTCCGTTTTGTTTTTCATTATTTTAATTTTAAGACTATATCTATTATTTGAATTTGTAAACAAAAATTTACCTTCATAATTAGTCTTAATTTTTATTTATATAAATCATTTTATTAATTACTTTTGTTTCAAAAGTTAAAGTGATTTCAAATATTATTTTAACTAATCACTAATACGATTTATGACAAATTATTTATGAGATAAAACTTACATAATTATACTCTTTTTATTAAGTAGGTGTTTTATTTAACTTGGGGGATTTTATTTTAAATTATTTTCAATAGAAATTTTTATTGGGAACTAAATTCAACCACTCTTGAGTTACTCACTCCAACCAACAATGATTAAAGAAAAATAATAATCAGGAGCTCCATCCACATGGTTTAGTTCTTCATCATCTCAAAACAACTGGTGTCTTCGACTTTAATGGGATTCATGCTTCATTAGAATATATCAAAGCTTTGAAAACACACATCAGTTTCATATATTTTGAATTCAATATTCATCTCTTATGAGAGATTTCATCCTTTTAGAATCATAGCCTGGGTGCTGAATTCTCAAAAAATCATATTTGGACTTTATCTTCAAGCTTCGGCAATAGAAGACCCAACTTGTATTCATTGATAATAGAGGTGTCAGATCTAATAAAAAATATGTTCTCTTCTACCACACATGGCTTCAATTTTATTTTGATCACAAAATTTATTCTTTCTTAATGGTGAATAAGGTCGGATCCAAATATCAATTAATCCAAGGCAAGGGTTGTCTTCTCTACTTCTCTCATAAGTTTAATCAAATCACTATCTTTGGATTCAAGTATTTCCTCTACAAATCAACAACTTGAAGGTTTTTATTCTTCTAGATATGTGGGAAAGGATTCTTAAATTCAGATATATCCATGTTCTTATATTTGGATATGTGTTTGTAGATTGGATATGTGAATGGCTTCAGAAATGACTATGTGAATATTTAGTGAGTTCATCTATGTGGCTACCATATATATTTGGATATGTGGATATCTATAAAAAAATGACTATGTGGGTGTTTCACAAATCATCTATGTGGGCATATTTTTTAAAATTCAAAATAGAAGTTATTGAATCTTTCATCCAAATACATTATAAATTTTTTGACTAAATATCACATAAAAAATAAAGTAAAATCAAATTTCAATTGTTATATAATTATAAAGACAACAAAAAATTAAAATAAATTCAAACTCATAATTTTTTTTAAAATAATACATGATTAAAATTTAAAATAAATTCATTTATAATAATCAACTAATTAATTAATTAACTAAATAATAAATAATAAAATTTATAAAATAATTTAATTATAAATTTAGTGTTACTAATTATTAAATTTTTTAAAGAATAGAAATAAAATTTTATGCTTCAATTAAATAATTAATTTTTAAAAAGGAAAGATAAATTAAAATACCATAATATAAAATTAAACAACGACACTAAAATTGACATTTAAAATAAAATTTAATAACAAACTAAAAGTTGAAAAATATTAAAATTAAACAATTAAAAAAATAATTTATCATAAAAATAAGTTTTTAATTAGTTATATTCCAAATTAACAGAAGTTGTAAATTATTAAATAAAAAACGATTCTAATGATTAAAACACAATTAAATTAATGAAAAATGTGTCTAAATATTATCCAAACATAGCCACATCATCTAAAAAATTGGAATTTAAGGAATTTAAATGGGGGTGGATTTTGCATAAAAAAATTATAAAAACATATCAATTTAGCTCAAGAAGAAAAAATAATTTTTTAAAAAAACACACAAAAGAAATACAGTGTTCCTAACCTACAAAGACTGGAAGTCCCCCAACACACATTCTATTCCAACTGAAACACTCATCACATGGTGTTACAAAAATAATAATTTTTCTCAGTGTTTCACAATGGTTTGCCAGGTTCATCTCCCTTGAGGAGATTTTTTTTTCAATCAATCACTACCCTGCAAATTTTATTATGTTTGTGAAATTCTATATTTTATGAAAAAATTGAAAAAGTTCATGTGGGGGATGAGGGGGTGAGAAAATTATGAGTGAGTGCATAAAATATAAATGAATACAAGAAAAAAACCAAGACAATTATTATGAATAAAGAACTTGGTCCTAGGGTTTTCTACTCATGTTCTTTCATTATACATCATTATTATCAAAAATATATTTTATAGATCATCCCATCATACAATAATAATTTACCCTTTTGGTGGAAAACATATCATGCCTAGGATATCTCTTCTAAACAAAAAATCTCACCTCCTGTAATAATCAAGAATGATGAACACACCTCTATCAAAAGTGTGAAGCATTCCAAGACCCAACTCCATCATATGTCATTTCATCCCTAAAACAAACTATACTCCATAGTATGAAGAGATTTCTTTAGGTAAGTAATGGAATTAATGTTTCATAAAGAAGAAAATAAAATAATATATATTATGTTTGAAAGATGGAAAATCACCACATCAACCTTTGATACACCCACTACCCCATTGAATACAGAAAATAAAAATTTAGAATTAAAGAGAAATGGCCTGGGAATACTGAGTGAACCTCTTCTAAGGCTGACCCTAGGGTTAGTTACTCATCAACATGAGTTTTATAGAGATATTATGGAAGAAAAAAATTATAAAATATAGAAATAAATTAAATATATTAAAAGTAAAAAAAACTATATCAGATTGTAAATAATAGTAGATACCCTAATCTATATCACAAGGTTGAGGTATACGTACATAAAACTATTAAAGAATAGAAAGAATAGTAGAAACTCTAATATATATCTAATGGGTGAAGTATATGTTTCCATTTATAAAAATATAAGGGGTTAAATAATATTTTTTTAAAATGTAGATAAATAATTTAAATAGGTATAGGGAAGCAGCATGTATGGAAGAGTTCATCTATATGGATTCCTCATGCATGTAGTGTCCATCAACATTTCTTCTCAACATGGGTAGAGATTATTTTTTTCTTCATAATTTAAGAAAGTGAAATCTTATCATTAACTTTAGTCTTCAAATCTTCAATGTGATCTTGTACACTTATTTTCACTTGAATTAATGAATTCATTCAAATAAAGATATGGGGAGTATTTTAAATTACTGAAAATGGTGAAGTTCATGCTGCGACATTAACCATAGTGTGTATAATCCTCATAATTTATTGGAGGAAAATATATCAAGAAAATTATTTATGAAATGGATGTATTTTTAGTATCATTCCATTTGGTTATATCATTCTTGTAACATCCAACTCCATGTCATGAATTTATTTTATTTTGGAAAAGGAAAATACCATAAGGATATCTCTAACCAAATTTTTTTCATGTACAAAAACTTACTCATCCCCACCACTACTTCAAAATATATTACGTATAACCCCAAATGTATTATTCACGATTCATTTATATTCTTAAACAAAGGAAAATATAATTTTCAACTCATGATATATTTAAAAAAATATTATCTATCAACTCAAATATGTTACACATAACTATAAACATGAAGAATATATTATATATAGAGAAAAATTCTTATGTATTAATCTTTCTTCCAGTGAAAAAGGTAAAAACCATAGGTAACATCCCAATGATGTTATGTATCATTTTTAGAGATGGTAAATTGTAATTTTTCCACTACTCCTTAAAAGTATTACACATGAAGAACAATTCTTTACATATGGAGTTTTACTACTGCAATCAGATTCTGCTCCATAGACTTAGAAAAAATTATTCCCTACTATATCTAAAATATTAGTCTTCCCATTAAAAGTAATAAAACAATTTATTATCGACATATTATCATTTAATTAAACATTTCATATAATTAAAAATAACATTTTAATCCATTTTTACAATAATGTTTAAAATACCACTACAAACTAAATATGTGATAATTACCCACAAAACATAAAAATAATGGGGATTAAATTATAGAATTACAAAGTAAAAATAAAGAAAATATTATCTCAAAAAATTCCCAAAAAAATAGACATTGAATTCATAATAATTTATCTAATAATAAAGACAAAAAATATTCTCATGGTATTAATGAAAAAATATTTAAATTATCATAACTTTGGAAACATCATGATTCATAAATGGATCTCATATAGCACCCCTATACCCATGCTCCTAGATATGGTGCTGAAAACACATAAGTTACAACACTGGATTTTTTGCACATCTAAGACTACAATATATTTCTCATATTTACAATCCAAAAACCATCTGGTTTTGAGTTTTAGAGAAATATGAAAAAGAATAAACTATTAAAAATCATGTATTATCAATAAATGGACACTTCTTTCCAGTGTATAAGAATATAATAAATATTTAAGTAGAATTTAATTTCACCCATAAATTATGAACACACTATTATCTTCTAGTATTATAATACTTAATATTTTCTTTCATAACCTAAGGAAATATAAACATGATAAAGGGTGAGCTATGATTCTTAGTAAGGTCATAATAAAAGTAAATCATAATGGTGAGGCAACTTATACATGTGAGGGGGCATATCATGATATCATAAAGAGCATAGAATCAAGACATAGGAAATTATAACATAATATCAAGGAATAAGAATGATTATATTATAATAGCATGACATAATAGGAATGTGGAAAAAATATAAACATGAAATCATAATAATAATTTAAGGCTCCCTACCCCATTAACATAACATATATGTCTAGGATAACTACCCACACATTATAGTTGTCTAGGCTCCTTACCCATAGACCATGATATCTCATGATATAGATACATTACCCAATGTATTGGAGGGATATATAATTTTAGTCCCCCCTTTAAATAATTAAAATCTTACATATGTGTGACATACGGTTTCAAAAAACATATCATAAAAATGTAATGAAATAAAATGGTTTTTATATCCTTTTTAAGTGATTCAATAAGGAAGCATCCATTATTTCATCAATAAACATGACATGATAAACCTATAAAAAATTAATGGATACCCAATGAATTTAAGAATAATTCTTGGTAAATACAACTCAAAAAAGATAATTAAACATATGGTATTTACACTTTATATGAAATGGATTTATGGTTTAGACAATAATTTCTCCAATTAATGGATGTCTTAGGAATCTAAGTGAATACCCTTTAATAAAGTAGTAAAGCATAGGGAATTTACTGTGGAAATTTATTAAAAGTAAATCATACCTATACAATATTATTATTAGGAATGAAAAAAGTAGTTATGGATCATACCATACATGTAAAAGATAATTTCATAAGATATCCATATAAATAATGTGGGTGGAATCATTTTAAGAATAAACTTGATCAAACATATGACATAGATGAAAAACAATTTTAGAATCATGAGGAAAATTTCTTTAAAAAATTAATTTCCCTTTTCCTTTAAAAAGATTTAAAATGTAATATTTCATTAAACTATGAGAAAAAAAATTCCTTTATTTTTAAAACATGAAATATTAGAGAGAAATTCTCTAAGGAAATGATAAAGGAGGTAGGAAGATACACACACACAAAGACATTTAAAAGATATTCCTTTTGGTCGAAACAAACCATATAAAAACATTGAAAATATTTACTTGTAATTTTTTAATGAAATTCATGGTATTTGAAAATCACTTTTTTAAAATAATTTTGAAATAATTCAATGTGTAACATTTAAAAACATTACTTTATAAGAAATTTTTTTTTGAAAACTAATCATGTGGAAAATGTTTAAAGTCCATGAAAACATTTTATTGAAACCCACATTCTAAAAAACATGATAAAACGTTAATTGTTAAGAGGTTAAGAGAAGTATTATGGTCACTTGCAACATTAAAAAATATAACTTGTTAGGTAAAACAAGGATATAAAAGAAAAAGGGTCATGTGATTCGGATGGGGATCATTCCTTTAATTGAAAAAATTAAAAGAGACGCAGTCCCCCAAAGAGAAACATTTTAATGAAATTGATTAATTTCCAAAAATAGAAATTAAATAAATCATATTTAAAAGTAAATGGTAGGATAAAGGTGATTTTTAATATCAATGTTAAGAAGAAAATTCATGACTCATGAAAAAAGAATTTGAGTCAAGACCTGGGTAATTTTTTTACCAAAACACATAAAGGTGAAATATATTGGAAATGAACCACAATTACCTTGAATAAAATATATTTCATGATAACATAACAATTGGGAATAATATACATCATATGAAAGTAAATTAGTGAATAATGTAAAACTTTTTTAAATAAAGGGAGTTTGAGACCAAAATCCATTACCTTATTTCCTGAATTAGTTGATAACAATATAAATTCCTATAAAACAAACATAACTATATTAATAATATTTTTTTTTCATTTAGGTTAATATAGTAGTTCATTATAGCTTATTTTTAACGTTAGGTGTTAACAATTTTAATTTTCTTGAACATGCTTTGTAATGTTAATGTTGAAATTTGATATTTGATTCCATATTAGTCATTACTATATTACCTATGGTTATGTAATATATATCCCATGATTATTTATAATGTACCACTTTCCTCCCATGACTTTTTAAATTACAACTCATGATGTTGATGTCAGAGATAAAATTATTTCGACAGTTTCCAATGAAAGGAGATGACATATTTTTAACAAGTGTAGATATTAATATTATAAATAAAATAAAATAAATAAAATATATACTAAATTATTATTACATGTAATTAATATTATATAAAAAATAATTAATCATTCACTATATAAACACCACAACTATTTTCAAGTATGTAGTAAACCAAATGAAACAGAATTGTGTCGTAATGATCAAATGAGTAAGAAGGTGGCATTAGATAATATTAATATAAAATTTAAATAATATTGTAACTATAATATATATTATATGACTCTATAAAATCATTTATTATACCCATTAATGATGGGTAAATATGAAAAATGAAATTCATCATTTGTGGAGGTAGTAGGGCACATGTATGTACAATTGACGAACACATTTATCAATGAATTGAAAAGATGAAAGTATATAAAACATTATCACTTAATAATTGCATTTTTTTTATAAAAATAACATTAGTTAATTATTTACACTTTAGGTACATTTATGTAAGGTTTTTTAAATAAAACAAATCATTCATGTAGGCGACAGTCCGCACATACATATATTTAATGATCTCAATCCTTTGCAAATGGACACAATGAAGGTAAATATAAAAAATTATCATTTTATAATTTTATAATTTAAATAAATAACAGAATTATTCATAAAAATAAACCTTTATACTGTAACACCCTGAGATTTTATGAGATTTTTTTTATGTCTTATGTTATACGCAACACCAAAAGAATCTTTCACAGCACACAATACGGACTTGGCTTGCATTACACGCAATCATGTCCTACCTCGATAGCGTGTGTAGTACACAATACTGAGTTTCACTAAACAACGACATATTTTTATGAACTAGCCGTTATGAATAGTATTAACTATATTTTGAATTTTATTATTCATTTTACACATTTTCTAGAACATGGTAAGAGAACAAAATAAAATTTTCGGGTAAAATAAGTATTTTTAAAAAAATGTAGTTTTGCCACATTTTGATGGCGCACCCACATTAAATCTAGTTTTTGACACGTTTATAAGTTCAATTTGAAAAGAGAAAATTCTTATTTTAAATCAGGATATAAAAATTTACTTTGTATAAATTTTTGATATTTTTCTGATAACTTTCATATTTTGATGAATAGTAAAAATATGCTAATTTTTAATTAAAAAAACTTTTTTCATTGAGATAATTTATATGGATAAATTATAATATTTAATGGTTTTAAAGTATAAATAGAATAAATTTTTACCATTTAATATAATGTATGTCATTATCATTAATTTCACATTGAATTCATAGGTAAAAATATTTCAATCTTTGGAAATGTTTTAACTTCTAAAACCTGTTTTCTTAACAACAGAATTTATTTTAAATTAATTACTGCAAATTATATGTTTTGAATTTTGATAAATGGATTCCATATTCAGAATTAGTGGGTCCAAATTATGTTAATAGGATACTTTTTATTTTTGGGCTTTATGAATAGTAACTACAGTAAATTTCACTTACCATAGTTAAAGGTAAATCGGGTAATTAAGGGTGAATATAAGATAATAAAATTACCCTAACACCTGCCAAAATCCAATTGGATGACTAAAAGTCGACCAAGGTCACCTAAGGGTCGGATTCGATTCATTTAATAGACTTTTTTCCATGAAAATAATTTAATTATTATTAAAACCAAAGAATGTGACAACATGTCACTTTATTAAATCTTATAAGTATAATACTTTTACTTTAGTGAAGAACTTCATGAAACTTAGAACATGAATATTCTAAATAAAGATAATACAATTATCTACATCATAGGAATTTATTTAGAATTTTTAGGGATTAAATAATTATCATTTATTATGACACAATAATGATGCTGAAATTATTTTATTAATTAAAATATCAAATAAATGGTTTTAAAAATAATAAAATAAATATTATATGAACTATTTAATGTGCTACACTAATTTTCTAGATACATATGATATTTTATGGATCTATTAAAGCTTTTAGTTCGAACATATCTTCTATATATATTTTATTTAAATTCAAATAATTGAATAGTGTCAAAATTGACACTATTGTTATTTTATAAAAATAACATATTATAAAACTGTTTAAAAATAACAAAAATATTTAAAATTTATAAATTAAAATTTATATGGTAGAAAATTTCATAAAGTGTCAAATTATGGAAAATTCAAAACATATATGTAATTATTTATAATAATTTAAAATTTAGAATATTATTACCACTAATAAAATTAAATTGATAAATAAGGATAAATCAAGTTGATAATGTTTATAATAAATTACTAACATGTCTAAATTTTATTGGATGATGAGATTACAACCCAATCTCATCTAATTATCGGATATGAGTCATTTTGGATGTTTTTAAGTGGGGTTGGGATTAAATATAAACTCATATTTCTTATATTTCCAAAGGTGCCCCTCTCCTCCCTTATAAAAGGGCACCTTATCCCTCTCCTCATCACACCAATTTGAGCCTTCAATCTCGGCCAACCCCTGCCAAGTTCTCCTATACACTTCCATAGAGACATCCTAGAGGTTCTGGTCTTCTTCAGAGACAAATTTTAGTGCCCTAAAAGGAGGTCTCAAAGAAGCGCCTCAAAGAAGAGGTAATGCCCGTTACCGATTCTTTCATATTTATTTCTTCTTCCACTTCTTCTTCTTTAGTTGTGTCATTATGAGGTAATAACATCAGTATAAATCATATACAGATATATTATTATAAATATGAAACAACCCTATTTCACCTCTTATCCATCCTACGGAAAACAAAATCACCGCGCGTGCGTACGTACGAAATACCGTCTCCACGCCGTGGTGTAATCTATTTTCCACCACCAACTTACTTGGATGGGTATAAGGGTGAAAGTAATGAATATATATCATTATTGTAAAGTGGTATTGATTCTGAAATAGTATAAATACACTCCAATACAATTCCACGATCATGGGAACGATATCATTGCTCGTGCATACGTACGGAATACCGTCTCCACGATGTGATGTGATTCGTTTTACATGATATTCATTGCATAATGATTATATAAATGAATTGAATGAATGAATATGATATATATTACACTAATAACATTCTGGAAATGAGGTATCTATAACCTAAAGAGAAGAATAATAATTTATTCGACAAACACACATAAGAACAAAAAGTAATAAACACCCGAATAACAAGTAGTAATGAACTATTACTAATAAGAAACTAAGAATATGACCATATATGATATCATAACAATAAGTATGATTCTGGAATAATTCAATAAAATTATTTAAATCATTATACAGGAGGTTCAGACACTTACGAAGAAAATCGAACCTAAGGTAAGGGAAAATATCACAATCTCATTTTATCCGAGATTGTTTATACTTTGGTATTTACTAGGGTTTATTTTATCATCCACATACATGTTTCTTCAATATGTAATATTGTTCCATCCACCTAAAATTGTTTAAATCCAATTTTACCCTTCGTCAAGTTTTTAGTAAAAGATATGAAAGGAATCTTTTGTCGTTTTTCGTATGAGGTACTTTTTGACTTTTCTGACAAATGTACGAGAAGAATGTTTTTTTAACTTATACGGCATGAATGGATTTTTAAAACATTATTTCCAAGAAGATTCCTTTACAAGTTTTCAAGTTTATTTTTAATCAACTTATTTTAGTTTAAAATTGTATGACATGTTAAAAAAAGGAAAATGTTTTTGAAGTAGAAAGGATATTTTCCTCAAGAATGGAGTTCAAGTGATTTATCAAATTTATTTTCCATCTAAGATAATATAGGGTTCTGTTTCTATCCTTATTATTACATTGATTAGATTATGTTGTGATGGAATTATTTTTTATGAATTCATTTATCTTATATGAATTGTTTTATGATGTCATGTTGTTTAAGAATCCCATTTTTACTACATGGGTTATGCAATGATGTATGATTTATGATTTTGTGGCACACATAAGAATGGTATCATTATGAGATGGTTGGGACCTATATATCCCTCCAATGAATTGGGTAAATATTTTATATCTCATGAGATAGACATGGCTGGAATGGAAGGTTATACCGGTTCAGTGAAACATGACTGAAATGAGGAGTGAACTCGGTTCAGAAATGGACTTTGTCCACTAAGATAGTCTTGGAAATGATTCTTGAATAATAAGAAATGATTCTCAATGATTATGTGTGTATGTCACAAAGTTTAATGTTTTAAGTTATTATTATTGGGATTTCATTTCACTGCTATGATTTATCCCATGTTATAAAATTATGCTCTCTTTTACAGGTTAAGATTTCCAAAATGTTATGTTCTTATGAATATTATGTGATTGATATTTCTTTTGTTTACCCTTACTAAGCATTTGAGCTCACCACTTTTTATGTTTTCTTTCCCCAGGTTAGGAAGAAGCTTATTAAGTAGGATATGCCAAAAAGGGGACTTTAGATATGATGAAATAAATGGGAGACAATTTAGACTCGTTATGAACCAGTTGTTTATGTTTCCCAGTTTCTAAAGACACTATACCTATACGTTCCTTTCATGGTTTTGTTATATGTTGTAATAAGTATGCTTCAATTTTGATGTAATAACAATGTATGTAAAGTATGGGTCGTTATAGTTGGTATCAAAGGAAATGTATAGTCAACCATTAGAAACTAGGATGTGAAAGACTTAGTAAGAAACCTAAGGAAAAGTATAAGTATAGAACACAATATTAGTGTTTTAGAAATGACCATGAATAACCTAGGATAAGACCTTAAGTGTGAAATTTTATTTTTGATTATGTGGTTTTCCTATTATAATTAGTGTTTCTCACACTATTCTTCTTGGTTTTAGTCAATGGCTGGAACCCGAAGGAACCGTGTTAATGCAGAATGCGACGGGAAATGCAATGATTGTCCCCCTGAGCAACCAAACGTTATGGGAGATGGAATGTGAAATCTTGTATCCATGCTCACACAACTTTCTCAAGCTATGAATCATGCAGGACTTCCAAACGAGAAAAGGAAGGAGCAACATTCTGTTGAATCCTTCATGAGGCAGCGTCCACCTTCTTTCAGCGGGTCTAGTGATCCATTAGTTTCTTAACAATGGATTAGTAATACTGAAAAGATATTTTCAGTTCTTCAATGTTCTGAACATGATAAAGTCATCCTAGCAATGTATCGTTTAGAAAGAGATGCTGATCAATGGTGGAATCTTATTAAGAATACGAGGCAAAGGGATGAAATTGAGTCCATGGAATGGGACGAGTTCAAGAACATATTTTTCAATAAGTACTTCCCTCGTATTCTCTGAACAAAGATGGAGAAAGAGTTTCTTGAACTGAAGTAAAAGGATGATGAATTTGTTGGTACCTATGAAGAAAATTTTACAAGACTTGCAAGGTACGCTTGTGGTATTATTATCCAACCTGAGAGTAAGATCGATCGATTCTTTAGTGGCTTAAAACCAAGTCTTCGAAGGGCATTATCCATAAGGGACTTCAATAGCTACGAGGAAATCGTTCGATGTGCTCTCAAAGTCGAGATGGATATTGGAGTAACCCATCAGTCATATGGGTTTGATAAGAAGAGGAAAATGGAATTCAAAGGAAAATATAAAGAGCACACTAAAAAGAAGACGAGCTTTCCCTTATGCTCAAAGTGTGGAAATAAACATGGTGGGAGTTTTCTTAAAGGGACAAGTAAATGTTTAAAATGTGGAAAGGAAGGTCATCGGGCATTTGAATGCCGCAATGATGGGAAAAAGATGTCTAATGATGCAAACAAAGCAAGGGACACACAGGATGAACCTACTACACTTCAAGGTTTCAAGTGCAAGGAGATGGGGCATTATGCCAATAAATTCCCTAATCCAAGGGTTGATGATGATGGTTGACGTCAACAAACTATTAAGGCTAAAGACAAAGGAAATTCACATGCAATTTCTATCAGCGATGTGGAGTACGATAACGATGTGGTGAAAGGTACACTTAACATCCACTCTAAAGTAGCAAATGTTTTATTTGATTCTGGATCCACCCACTCTTTTATTTCTGAAGATTTTTCTAAGAGTATCACCATATTACCTCAACAATTAGATGTTGAGTTAGCTGTGACAACCCCTAATGGAACAACAGTCACACCAAAAGTTTATAATTCTTCCCCGATTGAAGTTTTTGGGAAAGTGATTCCTGTAAATCTTGTGATCCTTCCTATAGTGAAATTTTATGTGATTCTTGGCATGGATTGGATTTCTTTATATGGAGCTCATATCAATTCCCAAAGAAGGGAAGTCACATTTCATATTCCAGATCAATCTATGATCGTCTATCGATGCAAGGATGAACAAAACCTTCCAGTGGAAATTCCTTCTATCTTATGGGTCTTGATTCCACTAAATGAAGGTTATTTATCTCAAATGGTTGGAGAGAAACTCACGATTAAGAATATTCCCATTGTACGGGAGTTTGATGATGTCTTTCCAGAGGAATTTCCAGGACTTCCACCAAATCATGAAGTTGAGTTTTCAATAGAACTCGTACCGGGTGCTTTGCCTATTTCAAAGACACCTTATAGAATAGCCCCAATTGAGTTGCAGGAATTGAAGAAGCAACTCCAAGATAATATTGATAAGGGATTCATACGCCCTAGTGCGTCACCTTGGGGAGCACCTGTTCTATTTGTTAAGAAGAAAGATGGATCAATGAGACTCTACATTGATTATCGAGAACTTAACAAGTTCACTATCAAGAACAAATATCCTCTCCCACGCATTAATGACCTATTTGACCAACTACGTGGAGCTCAATACTTTTCCAAGATTGATCTTCGTTCGGGGTATCATCAATTAAGGGTCAAAAGGGAGGATATACCAAATACGGCTTTCCGTACAAGTTAAGGACACTATGAATTTATACTGATGCCATTTGGTCTTACTAATGCCCCTGCTATCTTCATGGATCTGATGAATAGAGTCTTTAGAGACTATATTGATCAATTTTTGGTTGTCTTTATAGAAGATATTCTTGCCTATTCAAAGGGAAAGGAATAACATGAAGATCACTTGAGAATTATATTGAAGACCCTGGGAAAGGAGAATCTTTATGCCAAATTTACCAAGTGTGAATTTTTGCTTCAAAAAGTTGCATTTTTGGGTCACATAATCTAAAAAGAGGGGATATCTGTGGATCCAGCAAAAATAGAGGTTATCAAAAGATGGTTGAGACCAACAACAGTAACTGAGATCCGAAGTTTTCTTGGTTTGGTTGGATATTATCGATGATTTTTGAACGATTTTTCACGATTATCTAATCCACTCACCAGGTTGACTCGGAAAGGAGTTAAGTTTGTTTGGAAAGAGGAATGTGAAGAGAATTTCAAGGAGTTGAAAAGAAGGTTATCCAGTGCACCTGTGCTCACACTGCCTTGTAGTGGAGAAAGGTTTGTGATCTATAGTGATGCATCCAAGAAGGGGTTGGGGTGTGTTCTTATGAAAAATGATATGGTGATAGCTTATGCCACACGACAGTTGAAAATCCATGAGAAAAATTACCCAACACATGATTTGGAGTTAGCTGCGGTAATCTTTGCATCAAAGATTTGGAGGCATTATATTTATGGAGAAAGGTGTGACATTTATACTGATCATAAAAGTTTAAAGTATATTTTCACACAAAAGGAGCTGAATATGCGTCAAAGAAGATGGTTGGAGCTGATTAAGGATTACGACTGCTCAATTCATTACCACCCTGGGAAATCAGACAAGGTGGCAGATGTATTAAGTCGACAAGACCATGCCAGTTTATCCATGATGAGGATCACAAAAGATCCAATATTTATGGATTTATAAAGGATGGATCTTGGAATTATAATGGTAGGGGGAAAATCGTATCTTTCTCAAATGAATGTTCAACCATCTATACATGTGAAGATTAAAGAGGAACAGAAAGAACATGTAGAGTTACAAAAGAAGGTGAGAAATATTCCTGAATTCAACCTTGATTGTGATGGGATAATAAAGTCCAGGAATCAGGTTTGTGTTCCTCCCATCCCTGAATTAAAGAAGGAGCTTCTGGATGAGGCTCATAGTTCTTCATTCTCTATTCATCCTGGAAGCACGAATATGTATAGGGACCTGAAAGAGTACTTCTGGTGGGATGGCATGAAAAGAGATGTTGCTGAATATGTCTCTTGATTCTTGGTTCGTCAGCAAGTTAAAGCTGAGAGACAGAAGTCTAAGGGGATGTTACAACCATTACCCATACCCGAATGGAAATGGGAAAACATCACTATAGACTTTTTCACAGGACTTCCAAAAACATCCAAAGGCAATAATGCTATCGGGGTCATAGTTGATCGTCTTACAAAGTCCACACACTTCATTGTTATTAGAGAGGATTTCTCTCTGGATCAGCTTGCCAAGATATATGTAAAATAAGTGGTAAGATTGCATGGATTACCACTTTCTATTATATCTGATCGGGATCCGAGATTTACCTCGAAGATCTGGTGAAGTCTTCAACATAGTCTGGAAATAGAGTTGAGTTTCAGCATTTCTTATCATCCTCAAATAGACGGTCAGTCTAAGAGAACAATTCAAACTCTAGAAGATATGTTGAGAGCTTTCTCTATGGATTTCAAAGGTGGTTGGGATCAACACCTACCTTTGGTGGAATTTTCTTATAATAATAGCTTTCACTCCAGTATTCAGATGGATCCTTATGAAGCTCTCTATGGAAAGAAATGAAGGACTCCAACTTGCTGGGACGAAGTTGGGGAAAGAAAGATATTAGGACCTGATCTTTTTGATGAGATGGCAGAAAAGGTCCGATCTATTCAACAACACATAAGAGCAGCTCAGAGTCGACAAAAAAGTTTTGCTGACAACTGAAGAAAAGACCTGGAGTTTGAAGTGGGTGATAAAGTGTTCTTACGAATATCTCCCTGGATGAGGGTCATGATATTTGGAAAGAAGGGGAAGTTGAGCCCTAGATATATCGGTCCTTTCGAAATACTGGATCGTGTTGGAAAGGTAGCTTACTGATTGGCACTTCCACCGAATCTCTCTCAAGTTCATGATGTGTTCCATGTATCTCTCCTGAGAAAGTACATACCCGATCCTTCACAAGTACTCAGCTCAGAAGTTGTACCGCTGGAGCAAGATCTTTCTTATGAAGAACAGCCGATAGATATTCTAGATCGTAGTGAAAAAGTCCTATGGAATAAGACCACTCGCTTGGTGTAATTTTTATAGAGGAACCACCAATTAGAAGAAGCTACATTGGAACTTGAGGATATGATGAGGGAGAGGTATCCTCATCTGTTTGTAATGTAGTGACGAATTTCGAGGGAGAAATTCATTTTAAGGGGGGTAGAATGTAACACCCTGAGATTTTATGAGAATTTTTTTTATGTCTTATGTTATACAAAACACCAAAGGAATCTTTCACAACACACAATACGGACTTGGCTTGCATTACACGCAATCATGGCCTTCCTTGATAGCGTGTGTAGTACGCAATACCGAGTTTCACTAAACAACAACATATTATTATGAACTAGTAGTTATGAATAGTATTAACTACAATTTGAATTTTATTATTCATCTTACAAATTTTCTATAACATTTTAAGAGAACAAAATAATTTTTTCAGGTAAAATAAGTATTTTTCAAAAAATGCAGTTTTGCCGCCTTTTGATGGCGCACCCACATTAAATCTAGTTTTTGAAACGTTTATAAGTTCAATTTGACAAGAGAAAGTTCTTCTTTTAAATCAGGATATAAAAATTTACTTTGGATAAATTTTTTATATTTTTATGATAACTTTCAGATTTTGATGAATAGTAAAAATATGCTAATTTTTAATTAATTTTTTTTTTCATTGAGATAATTTATATGGATAAATTATAATATTGAATGGTTTTAAAGTATAAATAGAATATATTTTTACCATTTAATATAATTTATGTCATTATCATTAATTTCACATTGAATTCATAGGTAAAAACATTTCAATCTTTGGTAATGTTTTAACTTCTAAAACCCGTTTTCTTAACAATGGGATTTATTTTAAATTAATTACTGAAACTTATATGTTTTGAATTTTGAAAAATGGATTCCATATTCAGAATCAGTGGGTCCAAATTATGTTAATAGGATACTTTTTATTTTTGGGCTTTATGAATAGTAACTACGGTAAATTTTATTTACCATAGTTAAAGGTAAATCGGGTAATTAAGGGTAAATATAAGATTATAAAATTACCCCAACACCTTCCAAAATCCTATTTTATGACTAAAAGTCGACCCATATCACCTAAGGGTCGGATTATATTCATTTAATGGACTTTTTTCCATGAAAATAATTTAATTATTGTTAAAACCAAAGAATATGACAACATGTCACTTTCTTAAATATTATAAGTATGATAATTTTACTTTAATGACAAACTTCATGAAACATCGAACATGAAAAGTCTCCATAAAGATAATAAAATTATCTACATCATAGGAATTTATTTAGAATTTTTAGGGATTAAATAATTATCATTTATTATGACACAATAGTGATGTTGAAATTATTTTATTAATTAAAATATCAAATAAATGGTTTTAAAAATAATAAAATAAATATTATATGAACTATTTAATGTGATCCACTAATTTTCTAGACACATATGACATTTTATGGGTCTATTAAAGCTTTTAGTTTGAACATATCTTCTGTATATATTTTATTTAAATTCGAATAAATGAATAGTGTCAAAATTGACACTATTGTTATTTTATAAAAATAACATATTATAAAACTATTTAAAAATAACAAAAATGTTTAAAATTTATAAATTAAAATTTATATGGTCTAAAATGTCATAAAGTGTCAAATTATAGGAAATTCACAACATATATGTAATTATTTAAAATAATTTATAATTTAGAATATTATTACCACAAATAAAATTAAATTGATAAATAAGGATAAGTCAAGTTTATAATGTTTAAAATACAACACTAACATGTCTAAATTTTATTTTTTGATTATATTACAACCCTATCTCATCTAATATTCAGATATGAGTCTTTTTGTAAGTTTTTAAGTGGGGTTGGGATTTAATATAAACTAATATTTCTTATATTTACAAAGGTGCCCCTCTCCTCCCTTAAAAAGGGCACCTCCTCCCTCTCCTCCTCACACCAATTTGAGCTTTCAATATCAGCCAAACCCTTCCATGTTCTCCTCTCCACTTCCCTAGAGACATCCTAGATGTCCTGGTCTTCTTCAAAGACCAATTTTAGTGCCCTAAAAGGAGGTCTCAAAGAAGCGCCTCAAAGAAGAGGTAATGCCCGTTACCGATTCTTTCATCTTTATTTCTTCTTCCAATTCTTCTTCTTTAGTTGTGTCATTATGAAGTAATAACATCAGTATAATTAATATACTGATATGTTATTATAAATATGAAACAACCCTATTTCACCTCTTATCCATCCTACGGAAAACAAAATCACCGCATGTGCGTACGTACGGAATACCGTCTCCACGCCGTGGTGTAATCTATTTTCCACCAACACCTTACTTTGATGGGTATAAGGGTGAAATTAATGAATATATATGATTATTGTAAAGTTTTATTAATTCTGAAATAGTATACATACACTCCAATACAATTCCACGATCATGGGAATGATATCATCGCTCGTGCGTACGTACGGAATACCGTCTCCACGATGTGATGCGATTTGTTTTACATGATCTTCATTGAATAATGATTATATAAATGAATTGAATGAATTAATATGACATATATTACACTAATACCATTCTGGAAATGAGGTATCTATAACCTAAAGAGAAGAATAAGAATTTATTCGACAAACACACATAAGAACAAAAGGTAATAAACACCCGAATAACAAGTAGTAATGAAATATTATTAATAAGAAGCTAATAATATGACCATATATGATATAATAACAATAAGTATGATTCTATAATAAGTCAATAACAATATTTAAATAATTATATAGGAGGTTCAAACACTTACGAAGCAAATCGAACCTAAGGTAAGGGAAAATATCACAATCTCATTTTATCCAGGATTGTTTATACATTGGTATTTACTAGGGTGTATTTTATCATCCACATCCATGTTTCCTCAATATGTAATATTTTTCAATCCACCTACAATTGTTTAAATCCAATTTTACCCTTTGGTGAGTTTTTAGTAAAAGATATGAAAGGAATCTTTTGTCATTTTTCGTACGAGGTACTTTTTGACTTCTCCGACAAAAGTACGAGAAGAATTTTTTTTAACTTATACGGAATGAATGGATTTTTAAAACATTATTTCCAATAAGATTCATTTACAAGTTTTCAAGTTTATTTTTAATCAACTTCTTTTAGTTTAAAATTGTATGACATGTTAAAGAAAGGATATTGTTTTTGAAGTAGAAAGGATATTTTCCTCAAGAATGGAGTTCAAGTGCTTTATCAAAATTATTTTCCATCTAAGATCATATAGGGTTCTGTTTCTATCCCTATTATTAAATTGATTCGATTATGTTGGGATGGAATTATTTTTTATGAATTCCTTTATCATATATGAATTGTTTTATGATGTCATGTTGTTTAATAATCCCATTTTTACTACATGGGTTATGCAATGATATGTGATTTATGATTTTGTGGCACACATAAGAATGGTATCATTATGAGATGGGTGGGACCTATATCTCCCTCCAATGCATTGGGTAAAGATTTTATATCTCATGAGATATACATGGCTGGAACGGAAGGTTATATCAGTTCACTGAAACAGGACTGAAATGAGGAGTGAACACGGTTCAGAAATGGACTTTGTCCACTAAGATAGTCTTGGAAATGAGTCTTGACTAATAAGAAATGATTCTCAATGATTATGTGTGTATGCCACATAGTTTCATGTTTTAAGTTATGATTATTAGGATTTCATTTCACTACTATGATTTATCCCATGTTATGAAATTATGCTCTCTTTTGCAGGTTAAGATTTACAAAATGTTATGTTCTTATGAATATGATGTGATTGATATTTCTTTTGTTTACCCTTACTGAGCATTTGAGCTTCCCCATTTTATGTTTTATTTCCCCAGGTCGGGAAGAAGCTTATTAAGTAGGATATTCCAAAAAGGGGACTTTAGATATGATGAAATAAATGGGATACAGTGTAGATGCTTTATGAACCAGTTGTTTATGTTTCCCAGTTGCTAAAGACATTATACCTATACGGTCCTTTCATGGTTTTGTTATATGTTGTAATAAGTATGCTTCAATTTTGAATTAATAACAATGTATGTAAATTATGGGTCGTTATATATACAATCCATAAGATTAGGTTATGAAAAAGAATGACATCATGTCATGAAGGAAGTAGTGTGCACAAACACATGATCGATGTGTTTATTTTTCTCAGTGGATGATACTGAATATATGAATAATTGATGTTACATTAATAGGGTGAATATTTTTATATTAATAATTAATTAATTACATGAACAAAGTTATATGAACAAAGTTAAGGTCCCAACGACTAGTCCTCCAATCCAGGAACTATTCGGTGGCCCGACATGAGGGGAACATTATAAAGTGGTATGTGAGATTTTATGTTACTGGTATTATAGAGTATATCAGAATTGTATTTTATATTACTATTTGGGGAGATGGTAGATATGTGACATATGAATGTATTAGAGATTGTGATGCATATCATACTAGTGATTCATGAACACCTTCTTGATATTCAGTCTAGGTTAATAGGGGATGTGATTTATGTAAGTGGTTTATTATGTTACTATTATATTATTTCACCAAAAATTACATAAATGTGTTTTGAGATTTAATATTTATGATTTATTATATTTTTTTCTCTTGGACTGATGGAAAGAGGCCAGTGTACATGCATCACATTTAGAATTTTGTATTCACATGATATATGACTATTTTGTGTGATTGATATCACTGATGATATGGTTAATTTTTTTAAATTTTGAGTAACAACTTATATAGTGTTTTAGAATATAACTTGTTAGTGGTATTATAATCTATTAGACTATTATATACTTCTTTCTAATGATATTTTATGTGTATCTTATGGATTTAGTCTTCTATATGATGACTATGAAATCCCTTAGTATAAGGGATGTATATTTACCCTTAATAGGTCAATATAGGCATTGATTCCTAATACTAGTTTCAAAAAAGAAACATTTTTTGTTATTTAAAGTGTAAGTAACAACCAATATTTTTTTATCATATATATTAGTGATTAAATTCTATTTAACTGAAATATCTTACCATGGTATTCTCTATACAAATAATGGTAGGGAGATACTATTATATATGTATACTATCATATGATAATGTGATCCTTAAGGGGGTAACTCCCTTATGTAGATTCCAGGTGAGGATAATATTGAGATTATAATTTTTAAGGGGGTATTCCAATATGCATATTCCTAGTGAAAATTAGTTCTCTAGTAGGTTAGTTATTTGAAATGGGATGCTTGATATAATTATGTGTCATATCACAAAGTGGGTAGTTGGCACATGATTTTTCGAGTGAAATTAGAGATGGTGATAAAGTGGTGTTTCCCTATCAGTTGTGATTTATATGATATGTGACCTATGGGTTAGGTGGGATATCCTAGTGGTTTTGATATATGACTCAAGAGATCAGTGATCTGGGTGTTATAACTGAGGTTACTATTTTATATAAGGGTAACCTGAGAGAGAGGTTAGCTCATGTTTGTGTATGCCTTAGAGGTGGGAAGCATGGGTAGATGCTTTGTGTTTGAGATTGATATATGGAATGTGCTACCATATATGGGGTATATTCATGATCATTCCTTATATATTGTTAATTTGGAAAGAATGGGTTTGTGAATTGTATTTAGATTAGTGCATAAGAGATGTTGTCATATATAGTGTGGGCATGATTATGCCTTGGATTTTTATTGAAGAAAACTCCTTGAGTGATAGCAATTTTGGTATCAGGTTTTGGTTTTGATGTAAGGATCAATGTGATTCCAATAAATAAATATTTTTGAAGAATTTTCAAATGTAACAACAATATATCATGGATGTATATTAGTGATTTTGAGATGATGCTGGTTAGAATGTGTTTTTATGATAAACCATGGAATATGTGAAATGAATGATTTTGAAGAAGTGCATAGAGGGTTCCTCTAATAGATGTGATTAACATTCATAAAAGGCGTGTTTATATGGATAATTAGGATAAAGATCCTAATTTTGATGACATAAAACTCATGGGATCACGATTCTGGGTTCTCGGATTGTGTGATATGGGAGAATACACCTGTTACATTTGTATGAGATCAAGGTGGTATGCATAATGGTTATGAATTTTTCCATTGAATTATGGATCAATGAGAGTTTATGTATGGGTTCAAGATCAATGTTTTTGATGGAATACCTATGGGAATTCTATACCATGGGGTTTGTGAGAATGAGGAGTGCATCCTCTATGGTGATGATGACACTGTGAGTGGATGATGTTAGTGTTGAATGAGTGGGTGAGTGTGGTTCTGAATAGGTGGTACAAGTGTGATGCTGAAACATATATAAGTTTCTCTTTATTAGTGGAATAAGTGAAACCATATATTGGGGAGTGCACCACAGGATTTTGGAGGATGTGACCCAAGTTTTACATTAATTTTGGAAGATGTAGAGGGCAACATTCCCATGAGTCGTGAATAGATAACGTTTGATATTTCATGTTGGTTCTCATGTATGAATAAGGTGATCATGTCTACCCATTACTTGTGTTAATGGATAGAACACGAGTCATAGAGGTATAAACCCATGATGGTAGTACCATGGTTGTGATGAGACTAGTCATTTCACGGTCATAGTAGAATTTGGATCCCAATAATATGATGAATATGATTTTATCTAGTCCCTTGATGAATATCCCATTTTAGGTTTAGATGAGGTATTAGTCATAGTAAGTGGATTGGCATTGGGATTAGGGTGGTTTTAGTGTCATTTGAGGAAGATTTATGGGGTGAACCATGATTCATGAAATGATTATTGAGGTGAAATTTGATTCGTGGTGTGATTCAGGGTGTGAATCATGTTTTGGATCACAGAGATGGGGTTTTTTGGGATGAAAATGATTTGGGAATAAATGGATGTTTATGTTATGGTTAAAGGTATGATAAATTCCTTTTATATGGGAGTTTTTCATGAAAATACTATGTTAGAGGTAGGTGTTTCTATTGATGATGCATTAGAGGGTGTGGACAAGTGTCTTTTGGAATAGGCCATCCAAAGGAGGTGTTACTAGTGTGTTGGTGTGATATTGGATGTGGTCGATTAGAAATTTTATTGGGTACCTTGTATTTGGTACAATGGGTGTATTCTATTGTTTTTAGGGACTTTACAAGGAAAAGATAGTGTATCAGGACCCTATGCATCATAAATATAGGATCATCTAATTCAATTTGGAATTGTATATGAAGATTAGTGACGGATTTCAACTCATGTTTTCATGTGTATTTGGGTATGGAGAGATACACACTATAATTATCATGTCCTTGACCACTGAGAATGGGTTTTTATAGGAAATTACAATGGTGGGGAGCATCATAGATCTAAATTTGAACATGTGAGTTGAGTCTCATAGTGGGGAGCACCACAAGCTCAAGGATGAATCAACTAAGGAAACCAAGGTGTTCTAAGATATATGGGTGGCGTAGAGTGCAATATCAATGTTTCAATGAGGGAAATGAGTGGTGCCCCAACTTTTTAGGAACAAGTCACCTCAGGTTTGGAGTTTTGTAATGGTCGATCATTCTACATTTCATAGTAGATATTGGAAAATTTAGTGTGAATTGATGACCAGTATAGGTTAGTACTAGTGATTGAATGTTCAAAGATACTTATTAAGTAAAATGATAGTTATAGTGTGAAGATTATAATACCCTATGTGTGGACTGGTTAATAAATTTAGGGGGAATTTGAATTTTCATTTCGTGGTGGGTTTGTTTAGAGAACCGGGCTTTAGATTAGAAATATGAAAATTTGAATATCTAGAAATTGTGTTTTGAGATGTGGTTTGAGGTTTGGTAGATACCTAGGGTTCTTGGGAAGGTATTGAAGAAGAGTCTGAGTGTCTAGGTTACTAAAATAAGAAGAAACAACAACAAGTTTTTGCCAATTTGAATTGAAATTCACATCATGAAAGGGTTTCACTGAGAGAATTCACTATATGAAAAGGGGGTTTGCTAAGTGAGAGAGACATGGTGCAAAGTTTCACGCATTTAATCTCATGTTCAAACCATGAAAGTTTAATGGGTTTGTTTTTTAGGCTGGGGTAGTTTGGTCTGTGTGCTATCGAGCATAGGGGTTTGTAGGCACATCACATGGTAGGAGGAGGCTATTCAGCGGACCTCACCTCTCCTCTTTACCTCCTTCATTCCTCCTTAATTCTATGTGGTTCTAGGTTCATTTTTCTAGATATTTAAGGTATGTTTTCCATTCATACCTCCACCCATGCTTCCCCTTCATCCCTATTGATTTTGGTTCTATTTCAGTTTAGGGTTTGGGGCCTATTCCACTGAAGCACGACAGAATCGACTATTTTTTATGATGTTTTAATATGGATTATCTAGAGAGTGTACCAAGATAGATAATTTATTCCATCACATGATATTTTGATGGATTTACAACATCGTATAATTTTTTCATGGGGTTTTTAAATTAAATTAATTTATATGTTGAATCATTTTTGGTTGTTAGCTATTTTTCTTAGGTTAGTTTTGGAAGTATGTTATTGAACTCTAGTGTTATTTTGTTCTTAGTTTTTGTGTAGTGAGGTAGAATGGTGGGTTTTTAGATTTTATTACTATTTAAAATAATTTTAATTAATTTGTTTAATTAATTATAGTTTTTAAAAATGGTTTGAATAATTACTTATAATTGTTTATAATTTATTTTTGGATGTTATGTTTTGTGTTTGGGACTTGCACTAGTGGGAAGTATCTACTTCGACTTGGACTGTCCTGGGTAGAGTAGTCGACCATCCTTTAAATGGAACATAAATGTAAATGAGGTAGGTGGTCCCTCTTATATACCCCTATGGTATTTTTATTCATTATATATGTTAACATGTGATATGTGGTCTCTCCACTAGGGGAGAGTGGCATTTTTAATTTAAGGGAATTTTTTATTTTAAATGATATGTATGGATAAGAAAAAAAAATCCAAGGGAAATGATAGATCCTTTTTCATTGTCTTGATTGCCTTGTCCACAGATGGTTGGGACGTTGATTATGATTATGTGTTCTCTATGACAATTGGAACCAATTTAAATAAATTTATTCATTATAGAGACCCTATTATAGCTTCCTTAGTAACCTCTGAGTATAAGGACATGAAGGGATGTTATTGAGTATCCATAATAGGCCTTAGTGGACCCTTAAATGGCCTTAGAGACATAAGATTGTGAGATGACCATAGAGTGTGTATTCCTCCCCCATTGATATGTGTGCACCTGGGTGGGTATTTTATAGGTTGGACTTGTTGATAAGTTTTTGTGAGGAATGGCTTGAGGATTCCTAGAAAGTGAGATGGCATATGTGCTATATCTTGAGGTAGATGCCTATGAGGCTTGTCCTATAAGTCTAATGAGGCCACAATACAAACATGATAGTACCAAGGGGCGTTATTACGTCCGAGTGATGGGATTGGACAAAGGGGTGAGTTTGAGATAAGGGAACCCATATTGGATGTCCAAGCTATTATGTTACCTAGGGGACCTTAGGGGCTGCTCTAGTGAGATGTTTACCCTAGAGAGAATGTTTATGATAATGGTAGTGATGAATGTGGGTTTCACCTTAGTAGCTAGATAGATGATGTAATCCTAAGGAGGCTTTAGTGACTATGAATGTGATAATATTTTGTGGGATTTATTTCCCATCAAGATATTTTGATATATGGTTTAGGATTCCTTGTATGCGCTCCTTGGAACTGTACAGAGAGTTGAACAATCCACAAATATGTAGATGATACAGTTTGGTTTTCCTTGGACACACTCCTTAGATATGGATTATATAGTACTTGATAGGGGGAACCACACCCCTAAACTTAGATGAGGTGATGTATAGTTGGTGAGAGAGACACCCCGAGATTTAGAAGAGGTGATTCCTAAGAGGGTATACCTTGGTTCTAGGTGATGGGTTCCTAATTGGGGAATCCCCTAAGATTATTGAGGAGGTTTTCTTGGAAGGGTACTTGAATATCCATGTATATAGGTGATGGATTCTTGGTAGGATATTCCATGTCACCAAATTATTACATTTCTAGTAGGTAAGAGGAATTCATCTGTCTTTGGTTGATGGATTCTTGATAGGGAAATCCATTGAGTTTCAGGATGATTTTCCCTAGTAAGGAATGTCATAGCCCTCGATGATGGGTGGAAAATGAGTAGATTTGGATTTCCTAGGACATGATCTTAGGAATTGAATTTTGAGAATGAATTTTGAAGGCATAGTTTTTTGATGACCTCAGATAAACCTAGACACTAGATGAAGTAGGTATGGGTCAATCTCGGGTTCAATGGAAAAAATAGAGGATCGAAAGTGGTTATTTATTTAGACTTATAAACTATATTTTTTATTCACTTGAGAATATAAAATTTATACACATTACATTTATTGATTATGTGTGAGACCTCACTATTGGTTCCTTTCTCTGTTTTAATCACACCCTATTCAAGGGGCCATGGAACTTGGGTACCTGAGAAGCCTTCACTGATCTTAGGTTCAGGTTGGATAGAGTCCCTGTATTATATGATCTAGGATGATAGCTCATGTTGGATTGAAGATTTGGATGTGGTTAGGCTTAGGAACTTTATAGAGACTTAATGTATTTTTATTCATTTTTATGTTTTATATGTGACTGTAATAGTGGGTGATCAATTTCTATATACAATAATGGATGTGAGTCTTTATGAATTATTTATTCTACATTTCATTTGATTCTTTATGGATATGTTTATATATTCCTCGTACTATAATGTTTATTATTGTCAAAGTTGTTTGGTTTATTGTTTTTGTTATTTCAACTCTAGTATGGGGGTATAGTCTCTCCACGGTACTACTATATATGCCCACTGCTAGTCGGCAACCTCTGATGTGTGAGTAGGCACTTTTGAGGTCCTAATAACCACTCCTTTGGTATGGGAACCATGAAATGGACAAAAAAAGGGAGGATACTACAAAATGTATAATCAAAATTTTACCCTCTTTACTCATAGTTATATTCACTTGTTCACTATATATAATATCTAAAAAACTAGGTAGTTCATGTAGTGTGTCATCAAGACATTCTTCAACACACATTTCCTATAGAGATAGCTCATCATCATACTCTAAGGTAAAAAAAATAGGCACTAGTTATATAGAAATAAGATAATAGGATTGATTTCTCAATTCATGTTCAATAAAATGAGAATAATATTTTTTATAGATGAGTTATCCCCCTCATATGATTCTGATTGAATCTCATTTTCCTAGTGAAGCTATTCTGAAATGAAATTGGAAAGCGGTTCATATAGTGGAGGAGATTCTTCCTCAAAATTAAAAAACACTCTATATTCTTCCCCTTAATATGGTAAAATAATAATATATATCTCCTAATCTATGACTTTATAATATAATTTGTAATAGAGATTCTATATCTGAAGAATATAGTTACCCACTTGAAAGGGGTTTATTTTGTTGATTTCATCTACTTCATCATACCCTAATTCACTTTCACACACCTCATTTTCACCCATTTACCTTAATTGAATTAATCAATATGAAAAAATCATCTTATTTCATTTCTTTTTTCCCCTCTTCTTCAATTTATTATTGTTATTTCAATTTTTGATTTATTCCCAAACTTGGTTTTTTAATCACTGAATGTGGTCTTGATCTTTTATCACACTTGTTAATTATAGAAATAAAATAATTTTTAAGAGAACATTGTGAATGAACATAATTACTCTTCTAAAATTTATCCCAAAATATAGCCCCTTATGAAATTCCCTAGGTATTTTATAAATTTCTAAATTTCATCAATGATCATTTGGAAATTTCCGCACACAATAATTTTTGGTGCCATTTTTGGGGTGGAGTTTCATTCACTATGATCAATAAAATAAAATAAACATAAAATTCTTGAAAAAAAAAACAAATTTTTTTCAGGTATTTTCATTCACATAAATATTTTTCCAAATTATGACATTATGATGATTTGAAGTTTTTTTCTAAGTATGTTATTGGGTAATGGTAATATTAATGTCCAATTTGACAAACTCTCCTTCCATTTCATGTTTTTGTACTTCTTCAAGTTCATATTAATATTTTTTTTAATTAAAAAATTTTGTTTTTAACCTTTGAATATGGTCTTGATCTTTATTTGAATTTTTAATTATATTTTTCAATGATCTCCCTAATTGAAATGGATTTTTCGTTTCTTACACATTATTTTTTTTCTAATTTTTTTAGTAGATGATATAGTTCACCATGCACGCCCTAATATGAAACATGTCCATAGTAGAAACAACATGTAGAGAAATCAATTGGTTTATTATTAAATCCATAATTTTTTACAAATAAAATTTAAAAATATCATTTCAAAAAATAAGAGTATTAGAAATTTTTTGTAAGCAAAATAACTTAATATTTATTTTTTGATTTTTTGTGATTTTTTTTTAAAAATCAAGTTTTTTTATAGAGTGATCACCATAAATTAAACTCCACCCTATAAAATACACCCAAAATAAATGCATGTTGAAATTTTTTAAGGTTCATTAGTGAACTTTAGAAATTTATAAAACACATGGGGAATACCATGGGGGATTATCCTCGTGGATCATTCTTAGAAGAGTAATTATGTTAATTCACAATATTGTCTTTATAATTATTTTAGTTATGTATTTTTTGAATATTTATCATTTTTATGATTTCAATATATTAAAATAAAAATAAATCGAGAAGATTAGTGATGATAATGAAAAAGACATAAAAAATGAAATGGTGAATATGGTTTAGTGGATGAAACGATAATCAATGATAACTAATCAATATTTTAGGAAGATTCATTGATAAATTAGGTTACCCTTGTTCTATTAATGATGATATTTTTTTCCAATATTACATAATTGACTGTGAAATGTATCACATCATTCAACCATATTCATCCAAGAAAATGGTGATATCTTTTTATATGTAATTTCATCTAGAAATGATAATTATCTTCTTACAAGCATCAAGAAAACTCTAGAATGTCTCAGTGAATCTCTAATTCACTTATTTCGTTTATAACATGCCTCTTTGAGTTAGATTATTATTGAAGGGATGAAAAGAAAAATAGGAATGATAAGAAGGAAGTGTTTATAAGAGATTCGTGGGATATCAATCATTTTTCTATAACCTTAGAGTTAAAATTGAAAAAAAAACAATTAAAAAGATTATACAACTCAATGCCAGAGCTCCGACTTCTCTCCCATGGTCTGTAGAAGTTGGTCTGCTTTACTTAATGAGAAGTGGATGACCTAAAAATATTAACGACCAATTAGAAAATTGGTAATCCCATAATTTTAATTAAGAAGACAACAAAGTAAAATGGTAGAACACATCACAAAACACACATAAAAATATAAAATTAAAAGTGAACAATACAAGCATTGAGTAAGGAGAAAAGAAAATACACATCTAGAGATACAATATGAAATATAATTAAAACAAATTATCATATAATGAAGAAAAGTATACTAACCTATTATATTGTAAAACTTCAATAAACATTAATAAAAAATAGAGGGGTATCATGGATCTAAGCTAGAGTTAAGCTGAAAATTTAATCCTGCATCTGAAAGAGACGAACCATTTTTTTTGAACAATATAGAACTAAACATGAAATGATCATGAAACCTCATGAATTAGGATTCAAATATTTTTTTCAATCATCCTGTGATAACGCTACCACACTGCAACTTTAACTAGAAACTTGATCACCCATTGTTGTAGTATACACTCAGTAATAAAAAAAACTACTTCAAGATTCATTTTTGTTATGGATCAGCTCATACCATCACAAAATATAATGGATCCACCAAGATTGAGAATATAAAAATTGAGATCTATATTAAAGGATCCCACAAAAACCTTGGATCAAGCAGCAGGAAATAGTCCACAGGCCTATTTCCTATTATTTATTTATCATAGACACATATACCCACTTGTTGTATATAAATTAGTGAACTTCCTCAATCAAACCCCCTTTACATCTTCATATACAGAGGATCCATGTTTTAGAAACACTTATTAGTCAATGATTAACACTCCTATAGGTAATTTTCCCCATATAATGGAAAAAATTATGAAAGAACTAAATCAGGAAACTATTTACTAATATAGGGTTGTTTAATTGTAGTTCAAAAGCAACACCATTGATAACAGTTATTGGGTTGGAGCTTAACACCATGGCATAGTCAGTGAAAAAATGTATAAAATTCACCCAAATGGAAATGATTCTGATTATGGTGGATTCGATGAAGGTGCCTTCGCCCATAATGAATATTTTGAAAATTATGTTCTTAGAATTTAAACACATGTTGAGGATTGTTTTTAAATTTGAAAAATCATTTAATAGTGGAGACTCACATCCATAGGATATGAGGCATGAAATGGGGGTGTGAAACAGTTAGAACCACGCATGCAACCTACAATGGTGTGTGGAGCATATGCAGTAGAGTGACTTCATGAGAATAGTGAAAAATGAGGCCTTCACAGGGGGCTCAATAAACCGTAACAACTGTATAAATTATGGTAAGTGAGTTAAAGAAAAAAGAGATCACTTTATTTTTTAAAAGGGAATGTTGTGAGGAACAAAATAAAATGAATATGAAAAATATGTAAATACTTAGAATAATACCAAAGAGGATTCTAAGAGGTAATGGCTGGGAGTGAGAACCATGGCTGTTGTGGTATCCAATGAGAAGTAAATAGAGGACTGAAATAGCAACAATGATCATAAAGAGAGAAAAGTCATGTGAACTTGTTTTCTATGTGAAGATGAGAGGGCCACTGGAGAAGATGACGAGATAATAACAAGTGGTCGTAGGAGCCGCCACAAAAGAGAGAATATAAAGGGGAAGACACAATGTATCCGATGAGAGAAAACTGGGAGGGATTTCCATGTTTTCAGTAACTGTTACAAAGTTATGATGATGAGAGTTAATTGAAGGCATTGATTATATCAATGATGGAATGTCAGTGACAATGACTTAAAGTGTCAAAGATGGAATGCAATGAGAGATAATGATGATGTTATGTTTTGAAAGTATTCTTGTTTATGGAGATCGAGCGATGTATCATGGTTATAATGATCAGTGGTACATCAAAATGGTATGTCCATATGTGTGTAAAAAATATCTTCAGGTGAGAGAAAAATCACTATGAGTGGAGATAGAAATAGTGGTTCAAGTGCAGGATGGTTGGATCTGGTGGATTATCATTGAAGGAGAGGCTCAATTGTGTGGTCTTTAGTTTGAGGGGAGGATTTTTGGGTACAAAAAAATCCCACATCGGTTTTCGAAAGGGACGTTGGCTCAAATATAATCTTGAATGAGGAATTCTTCATAAAACAAATGGGTTTTATTCTGGAACCCCAGAAGAGCTTATATCTTAAGCCTAGAAGACCTAGGGTTGGAGGAAATTGATCCTGATAGTTTTTGGGTGGTGAGGCATAGAAGGGTGGGCTTTTTCTTGAAAGACACATTATTCATATTGTAATATAGTCATGAGATTTTCCAAAAGCGCCTTCCTTTAATTTTTTAATTTTTCTTTAAATTTTATTATTTTAGTTATATATATAAACAAAATAAAGATAAAAAATAGATCATTATTTTATTATTTTATTTCAACATTTATTTTAATTCCATAATTAAAAATATATTGAACAAAATCTAACTAAATACCCCCTTCTATAAGGGTGCTCCTCTTCAAAAAAAAATCCAGTTTTTCGACGTGGGATAAAAACACTTATTTTACAACAATAAATGAATAATAAACTTTTTATAATATCACATTGACGATAAAAAAATTAATACTAACACATTATTAATAATTAATTATTATTTAAAATTTTAATTACTTGAAATTAATAATATAATTATTTTCATATTAAATTTTTTTGTTATAATTAATAATCTAATAATAATAATAGATAGATAGAATTATTGATTATTTTAATACAAATAATTTTCTTTAAAAATAATAATCTAATTATTAAAATATAATAATAATAAATAATAATAATTAATAATATTATTATTATATATAAACAAAATTTTTTTGTGTCATGTAAATTACTATTTTTTATTTATTATATTTATAAATAATAATATTAATTAACATTGGTTATATATATACTCAGATACCTAAAAATTACAAGTATATAAGGACTTGATAATGAATAATAAATTCAGGCTAATAAATTCAAGATAATAATAAATTCTTGATAAAAAATACTTATAAAAAAGTCATGATAATAAATTCATAATAATACTATTATTATTAATAAATTCATGACCCAAAAGTCCAATGATAAAAAAATAAAGATAATAAATTCAGGATAAATATTAAATGATAATAAATTCATTAAAATTTATTCATGATAAAAAAACATTTGTTGCAAATAATAATAAACAAAAAAATAAATGAAAACAAATGTTTACTGTGAAAATAATTTATATGTATAAATGTTATATTTTGAAACAAAAATATTTTGTGAAATTGAAATTATTTTTTTATAAATTTCTTATGAAATTTTTTTTATTTTAAATTAATTTTTATCTGTATAATCAAATTTTCAAATTTTATTTATATTTTACATATACTTTATAATTTACAGGCTTTAAAACTCACCTACATGAAACATTATTACATTTCTAGTAGGTTACTTTGGATGCCTATAAAATATAAAAATGTAACTAAAATTTAAATGAAACTTAAAACATAAATTCAAGATATAAAAATAGTTCAAAAAAATCAAAAATATAAAAAACCAAAACTAATTTACATGAAAAAACCTTAATGATTAAAAACATTTCCTTTGCACTTCAAAAAATTTATAAACATTAAATTTAGAATTAATAAAATCATAATAATATTTAAAATAGTTATTATAAGAATAAAAATTAATTTAAAATAATGGTAATGAAATAAAGTCATTAAAAAAATTAAAAAATGTTTTGTGAAAAAAATATATGTAAAATTGTTATATTTTGAAACAACAATATTTTGTGTTATAGAAATAATTTTTCATTAATAATTTTTAATAAATTACTTTAATTTTCAATTATTTTTTATATGTTTAGTCAAGGTTTCAAATTTTATTCATATTGAATTTGTACTTTATATTTTATAGGCTTTCAAAATCTCCCACTTGAAACATTATTATGTTTCAATTAGATGAATTTGGATGCCTATAAAATATAAAATATAAGTACAATCTAAATGAAATGAAAAAAATGTATTAAGCATATAAATAAAACTTAAATGTAATATAATTTCATTAATATCTCAAATAAAAATTAATTTACATGAAAAATGATTTATTGATTAAAAAAACAACATTTACACTTCAAATAAATTATTCACATAAAATATATAATAAATAAAATCTATAATAAACTTAAAACATTTACTGTATAAATAAAAATTAATTTAAAATAAAAGTAACGACAAAAAAAATAAAATTAAAAAATAAATTTACACAAAAAAATATTCAGTGAAAAAAGAATTTGTAATTAAAAATGTTATGTTTTGAAAAAAATATTCTATGCGATTGGAATTATTTTTCATCAATTGTTTTTATGAAATTTTTTTCATTTTAAATTATTTTTTATATGTTTATTTAATGATTCAAATATCATTTAGATTGTATTTATACTTTATATATTATAGGCCTTCAATGTCACATACTTGAAACATTATTACGTTTCAATTTGGTGACTTTGGAGGCATATAAAACATAAACTATAAGTACAATCTAAATGAAATATAAAATATGGATTAAACATATAAAAATTAAAAAAATTGTAACATAAATTCATTAATATAACAAATCAAAATTAATTTATATGACACAAACTCCATTGATTAAAAAAATAATATTTTCACTTTAAAAAATTTATGCAGATAAAATAAATAATAAAAAATATCTAAATAAAATTTTAAACATTGAATTTACAAATAAAAATTAATTTAAAATAAATATAATGAAAAAATTAATTAAAAAATAAATATACACAAAAATGGTTAATGAAAAAAAATTATAAGTAGAAATGTTATGTTTTCAAGAAAGAATATTTTGTAAGACTGAAATTATTTTTCATCAATTTCTTTATAAAATTATTTTCATTTGAATTTATTTTATATTTTTATTCTATTTTTTAAATTTATTTTAGATTGTATCTATACTTTATATTTTATAGGCTTTTCGAGTCACCTACTTGAAACATTATTTCATTTAAAGTTGGTGACTTTAGAAGCCTATAAAATATAAATTATGAGTACAATCTAAATGAAAATTGAAATATGGATTAAACATATAAAAAATAAATAAACCATAAAATAAATTAATTTATATAAAAAAGAAAAAATAATTTACATGTTACAAAATTTACTTATTAAAAACACAACATTTAAACTTCTAAAAATTTATGCACATAAAATATAGTATAAATAAAACCTAAATAAAATTTAAAAGATTGAGTGTACAAATTAAATATTAGGTGCGATTGAAATTATTTTTCATGTATAATTTTTAATAAACTATTTCATTTTAAATTATGTTTTATACATTTATTCAATGTTTCAAATTTCATTTAGATTTTATTTATAATTTTTACTTTTTAGGATTTTAAATTCACCTACTTGAAACATTATTATGCTTGAACTATGTTATTTTGAAGGTGTATAAATTAATCATTATAAATATAATGTAAATGAAATTTGGAACACTAATTAAACATATAAAAGAATAATTGAAAATTGAAAATAATTTCATAAATATAAAAAAAATTTACATGACACAAAATTTATTACTTTAAAACTTAACATTTATAGTCTAAATTTTTTTTGGGCATAATTATTATGAAGTATTATATTATTAATTAAATTAGTATTAATCATTATTAATTAATTTTTTATTATTAAATATTATGAATTTCATTATCTACAAATACTAATTATATTATTAAATAGTTTTAATAATTAAAATAAAAATTATGAGTAATGATGTAATTAATATAAGTATTAATGTAACTAATAAAGTTATTAATAATGTAAATTAAAATAAATATTAATTAAATTAGAAATATAGAACATATAATTTTTAATAATAATGTTATTATTAATAATTTTTTATACAATTAATAACCATTTATATTAATCAAAATAGTAATGTAATTAAGATTTTAATAATAAAATAATAAATAATTATTATAAATGTTATATATAATCTAATTATTTATGTATTTAATAATAGTTAACAATACATATCTCGGCCATGGACATGGTGATTATTGAGCTCTACAAGCACTCTTTCATTACCAATATCTCTTTTTTGAAATGTATGAAACCCTATAAGGTCACTGACCTTGTTTCCTGATTAGCATAAGTTTGAGGATTTTCTGATTTTAAATGTGTTTTACTTGGTTGAGGTTTTATCCACATCCTCATCTCCTTCACAGAATTAAAGTGTAGAGCCTGGGGTACATGCTCGATCAATCTGAGGCTGATAATATCAAGAATTCATAATTGATGTTTGAATTTTAATTTTTGTAGTTTTAGAGAATCTTGTGCTCAAGTAGAGGTAAATATTTATAGTTTGAATTGGGTCCTATGGAACACATAAATCTTGTTTGATATTACTTTCATAATTGGAATACCAATATAGATGGGGAATGTAATAAAAAGGTTATTTTTAGAAATTATGCCTGATTACAGGTAGAATTTGTTTTTTGTTCTACACTTATTGAAAAATTGGTTCTATATAAGCCATATGATGTGGTTTTCCTAAAAAATTAGTATGAAAAGACCCAATCCTTCCATGAGTTTTATTATAAAATTGGGAATTCAAAATATTTTTTTAGGGGTGATCTTTTCTATTAAAATTTTTATATAAGAGGTCATGATCTTACTCAACTTCAAAGAAAGAAAAATAATGGGACTACACAGTGCTCTGAGGATCAGCCTAATGAATAAATTAGAACTCCTGTTGCTGCTCCCATAATGATGCAAACTCACATTAATTATAAAATTCATTTTTATGAGGTGTAAAAGAATTATCCTGATGTTATCTATAAGGCCCCGACCTTAAACCTTACTTAATATTGAATTAAATGAATAATTCACATTGAGGATCTTTTCAGGTTTATAGTTTTAGATAATTAGAACATAACTATTACATCTCAAAAGATTACAAAGTAGACACTTCTACTAAGTTTCCATAATAAAAAAAACTCTTAAAAAGAAACATTTATAGTTCCATGTTTTATATAGCATGACATTCCCTTGATCCCATCCTTGACCTTATTCCACATTAAGTCCTGTGAAAAAAATTTCAAAAAAACATGTGGTGAGCATAAAAAGCTCAGTAAGGGATACACAAAGAATGAAAGCTGTTAGTTTTTCAAAGATCAAGTAAACCATGTATACTCTATCAAAGTAATACCTTCACCTTCATGAAGTAGTAAAAACTCTTCACTGAATAAAGTATCATTATTACCTTTTTGTAACCAAAGGATTACCATAAAACCCATATAAAGAACCCATAACATATATAAAGATAACTTGGGACCTAAACATACTTAAGTGGAATAACCATACGGTCGACTTCCACACATATCACTTAATGGAATAGCCATACGACCAATTTCCATACAGACTTAATGGAATAGCCATACGACCAACTTCTAAACCCAATTCATTGGAGGTTATAACGTAACCACCTGTCTTGGTATTCATGGCACCACCCATCATATGGTTTATCACGTAACCACCCGTCAAATGTCCAAGTACCAATATAAAATCATAAAACATAAAACCAATATAAAGGATTGATAAAATTTCCACATTTCAATCACAATATATCATAATATAATCTTTTATCAAAACCATTTTCAATACCAAAATACATAAAAGAGTATATGGTATTTATTTCATTTTAAAAACATTACCACTTGTTGAGGAAGCCAAAGACCAAATAATACTCGCGGCGGCGGAAAAGGTCGTTGTCACCGCGTACGTTAAAAAAAAATTCCCTTTTGTCGTTTAGTAAAACGCTTCGTAGAAAAAGATTCCTTTTGTATAAAAGTAAATTTCAAAGGGGTTTATACACCGTATAAAATAAAGTTGTGTATAAAACGAAATATGCCTCAATTAAAGGAGATTGAGACGAAGTCCCTTACCTCGGGTCTGACTTGAATCGATCGTTCTTTAACGTCCTGAATAATAAACTTGAGTTAATTTCTACTTGATTAAGAACCTTTATAAAGTTCATTATTCCTTTTATATCACTTATTGCCATGTTATAAACATTATGTAACCATTTAAGTTAATAATGTTTGTTTTGTCAATATTTGGTTCTTAAGTCGAAAGTGGACTTCTTAGAATTACATGTTGTTCGTCTGGTCAAAGGTTCTTTATATCCAGAATGACATTCCTGATTTGGATATCATATATATCATATATATCCATCATATACATGTATTTATAATATTACATAATCATTTAGAGGTAAGAAATGAAATGCACCGTTCAAGGAGACGGTAAGCCGTACGTACGCATGAACGCTACTTTCATTTCTTTGACATATTAATGGAATTAAAAATAAATTATAGGTATGTATATTTTAATTCCATAATTATATTCATCATTTAGATATATCATTAATTATATATATCCATTATATACATGTACTTTTAATAGTACATTACATTTGGGGATAAGAAATGAAATGTACCGTTCATGGAGACGGTAAGCCGTACGTACGCATGAACGCTACTTTCATTTCTATCTCATACTTTAATGTAAAGAAATAATAATGATATAGAGGTGTATTATAATTCCAGTATAACATCATATATAATAACTTTAAATCCATCCTTTACACGTCCCACATATGGCATTAACGAATCACATCACTTTGAGGGGGCGGTAGTCCGCACTTCCTTAAATGAAGATATCGTGTTTACCCATAATGGAAACCATAAAGTTATGCCAAAAATTAAAAATACAGAAACTTAAGGAAAACATAAACATATTATATATCATATATAAATATATTTTCATCTTAATGGCCACCTTTGAAGGTGTTAAAAGAATGTTGAACAATCATCGTTTCGGGAGGCAGAAATTCTCCATCCACGGAAACAGTATGTTCTTTAACCATTAGATGTAGGTGTCTATAAGTGTAGCTCGAATCATTCTTATAAAAACATCCTAGTATATTGAGTATACTGTAGTTGTTACATAAGAAAATAATAAAAAGAGTTTAGGGGGTTGGAGAAGCAAAATAAAACAAAAGGACTCAAAAGAAGACATTACCTTAAAATCGGGTAGCTCCCCTTGGTTTGAGCTCAAAGGCTTCCTTGGGAAGACTTATGCCAAAAGTGAGGCTTCAAGGAGTAATATAGTGAAGTGGAGAGACAACATGGGCAGGGGTTGGCTGAGCCAAATGCTTTGGGAGTGTGGGAAAAGAGTTAGAGGTGGGGGCCTTTTATAAGAGGAGAGGAGGGGCACTCTTGGAAATTAAAGAAAAGTCACATTATTTTAAAATGGTATTCGGATTTAAGAGGTCCCAAATTGATTTATTTCGAGGAAAAGGTGATAAGGGTTCGAAATAAACTCATCCAATAGGTTTTGTACATGTGTAGGTCTTAGATATTACATTATCTTTCCATTTTATTTAAATCGTTAAATAATGAGGTCATCGCTTCATCATCATGATGTCATAAATAATTTAATTTATTTAATGTCTAAAAATTATAAAAAAAATACTATGATGTAGGAAATATTTTTATCTTTCCAATGACTATTTATAGTCAAAAATATGACTTGTATAACCCCATGTAAAAAATTGTTTTAGTAAAATATCTCATGTGTGTGTCATTTTTACTTTAACATTAAATAAAAAGTTATTTATGTCATTTCCCAACCAAAGTGGCTCCATGGGGTCCACAAGTTGACCCATGGCTTGTCTTGGTCGGCCATGACACATCCAATAAGGGTAGGACATGTGTCAAGGTATTTTAATTTTATTATAATATCATGTTTTCCTTAAATTGCACTAATTACCTCTAATCGCGATTAAAAACATAATAAGTTACTATTCACCAAAAAATATTGTTATCTCATTGAACCATATTTTACATCTTAATGACAACCATGTATGTTGGATTTTTGAAATTCAAAACACAGAAGTGGTAAAATTTCATTTAAACAAAAAATCAGTTTTTATAAGTACCACTTAGTGGTTTCACTATTCATCAAAAATTGAAGTTTTTCAGAAAAATACCAAAAATTCACCCTAAGATATATTTGATATTCCGAATTCAAAAATTAATTCCATTTTACAAAATTCACAACATATAATTTGAATTAATTAATTTAATAATTAATTCCCGCTGTCAGAGCAAATAGCCTGTTTTTATGAAACAATAAGTATCAAAACATTGACACTAGTTTAAGTCCGATTTCAAAGTGAAAT
Organism: Viscum album; assembly: GCA_963277665.1. Taxonomy (NCBI): domain Eukaryota; kingdom Viridiplantae; phylum Streptophyta; class Magnoliopsida; order Santalales; family Viscaceae; genus Viscum; species Viscum album. The sequence goes on along the minus strand of OY728136.1, from coordinate 1,501,910,547 downwards.
TAATTCCAAAGACCACCATTGGATTTAATGGTAAACATATTTTCTAATTTCACATTAAAACCAATTCAAAATATAATCTAATCATATAAATAAGTTATATTAAAAAGAGGTTTTGAATTAAAATACAACATTTTACACTATTTATTAAAAAATGAACTTTATCGGAAAGAAACCAAAAATTTACACAAAGTAAATTTTGTTGTCCCGATTCTAAAGAAGAGTTATTTTTGGTCCAATAGAATTTATAAGATTGATCAAAACTATATTTAATGACAGTTCTCCGTCAAAAGGTGATAAGTGAACCCTTAGTAAAAATTAGGGTATAAATGCCTAAAATTGTATTCTTTCCATATTTTAAGCCTTTATCTTTTATTGGGTAAATGTAAAAACATTTAAAAACATATATAATCTTATTTTAGTTATTTCTATCGATTCCCGCCAGTACAAGGACTACTTGTTAACTAACATTTAAAATAATATTATTTTATTACTTGTGTGCAATGTAAGTTTTCAATGAAACTCATCGTTGCGTATCGAGTACGCTATCGAACGTAGAAACCCCTTTTAATTGAAATTAATATTTAATTCGTAAATATTAATAAATATGAAAATTATTTATTCTTTAATTACCTGGGATGTTACATCCTTCCCTCCTTTTGGGAATTGTGTCCTCGCAATTTTATTCACTTATCAAAATAAGTGGGGGTATTTATTCCTCATAGAATTTTCAGATTCCCACGTTGCCTCTTCAATCACATGGTTTTTCCACAAAACCTTTACCTGATGAATCACCTTATTCCGTAACACCTTCTCCCTGTGGTCAAGAATCTGGACTGGTTGTTCTTCATAAGATAGGTTCTCTTCCAGCTGAACTACCTCTGGACTCAAAACATGAGATGGATCTGGCATATACTTTCTCAGCATCGAAACATGAAAAATATTGTGTACCTGAGATAAACTCGGAGGTAATGCCACTCTCTATGCAACTGATCCAACTCTCTCCAGAATTTAATATGGTCCAATGAACCTTGGACTCAGCTTTCCTTTATTACCAAATATCATCACACTTTTTCATGGAGAAACCTTGAGAAAAACATGATCACCTACCTCGAAAGATAGATCCTTCCTCCGGTTATCCACATAACTCTTCTGCCTGCTCTGAGCTGTTCTCATGTGCTTCTGAATCAACTGAACTTTTTCTGCCATCTCTTCTATAAATTCAGGTCCCATCAGCTTCCTTTAACCCACTTCATCCCAAAATGATGGAGTTCGACACCGCTTCCCATATAATGCCTCAAATGGTGCCATCTGTATACTAGAATGAAAACTGTTATTATATGAAAACTCAACCAAAGAAAGATTTTGGTCCCAAATTCCCTGATAATCCATTGAACAAGATTGTAGAATATCCTCAAAGGTCTGAATGGTTCATTCTGACTGCCCATCTGACTGAGGATGAAAAGCTGTACTAAAATTTAATTCAGTACCCAAGGACTTCTGAAGGCCTTTCCAAAAGTTAGATGTGAACCTGGGATCACGATCAGATACAATGGAGAGGGGAACTCCATGTAAGCTGACTATCTCTTTAAGATACAAACGGGAAAGTTGATCTAGGGAAAAAGTATCTCGTATAGCAAGGAAATGAGCAGATTTAGTCAAGCGATCAACAATAACCCAGATTGCATTATTACCTCGAGATGTCCTCAGTAATCCCACAACAAAGTCCAAGGATATGTTTTCCCATTTCCACTCTGGCACTAGTAAAGGCTGAAGCATCCATTTTGGTAACTGCCGCTCTGCTTTAACCTGCTGACAAGTTAGACACTTCACAGTAAAATCAGCAATATCTCTTTTCATTCCATCCCACCAGTACTATTCCCGCAGATCTCTGTACATCTTTGTACTGCCAGGATGAACTGAAAATGGGGAACTATGAGCCTCACATAACAACTCATTCTTCAACTATGAATCACAAGGCACACATAATCTCTTCCCAAACCTCAAAACACAATCATTATCAATGTTGAATTCAGGAAACTTACCTTTCTGAACCATCTTTACCTTTTTCTGCAACTCACTGTCTCGCTTCTGGGCTTGCTTGATGCTGTCTGATAGAGAAGATTTCACTGATACCTGAAACAAAACAGAAGAACATCCTTTACCGACAACTTCTATTCCAAAGTTCATCAAATCTTTAACCAAAGGATCACGTTCCAAACGTAACATTGCTAATGAAGCATTACTTTTTCGACTCAAAGCATCAACCACTTTATTTGCTTTTCCCGAATGGTAATGAATTGTACAATCATAATCTTTGATTAATTCTAGCCATATCCTCTGTCTCATGTTCAATTCTTTTTGAGTAAATATATACTTTAAACTTTTGTGATCAGTATATATTTCACACTTTACTCCATACAAATGATGACTCCAAATTTTTAAAGCAAAGAAAACAACAGATAATTCCAAATCATGTGTAGGGTAATTTACCTCATGAGTTTTCAACTGTCGTGAAGCATAAGAAATTACCTGATCATTCTGCATAAGGACACAGGCAAGTCCCTTCAACGAAGCATCACTGTATATAACAAACTCACCATTCCTAGAAGGAAGTTCCAAAACTGGAGCATTCACCAATCTTCTCTTCAACTCCTAAAAACAATCATCACATTCTTTTGTCCAGATTAACTTAACACCCTTACGAGTTAGCTTAGTCATTGGACTAGATAACTGTGAAAAATTTTCAACAAACCTTCGGTAGTAACTTTCAAAACCAAGAAAACTACGGATCTCGGTTACATTTGTGGGTCTTGTCCATTCTTCAACAACTTTTGTTTTAGTAGGATCAACATTTATTCCATCTTTTGAAATAATGTGACCCAGGAAAGAAATTTGTTGTAACCAAAAATCACACTTGCTGAATTTTCCAGACAGTTTATTTTCTTTTAAGGTTTGCAAGATAACCCTTAAATGACTTTCATGCTCCTCTTTACTTTTAGAAAAAACCAAAATATCATTGATGAAAACAACCACAAACTTATCCAAGAACTCATGGAAAATTCTATTCATAAGGTCCATGAATACAAAAGGTGCATTGGTTAACCCAAAAGGCATAACTACAAATTCATAATGGCCATATCTAGTACGAAACACAGTCTTCGGAACATCTGCTTCTTTTACTTTCAACTGATGGTACCCCGACCTCAAGTCAATCTTCGAAAAATACTGAGCTCCCTGGAGCTGATCAAACAAATCATCGATATGAGGCAAAGGATACTTGTTCTTAACAGTAATATTATTCAAGGCTCTATAATCAATGCAAAGTCTCATTGATCCATCTTTCTTTTTAACGAACAAGACAGGAGCACCCCGTGGTGATGTGCTAGGTCGAATGAAACCTTTATCTAATAACTCCTACAATTGTTTCTTTAACTCTAAAAGTTCAACTTGAGCCATTCGATAAGGGGGTTTTGAAATTGGCTTAGAATCAGGAACTAAGTCAACAGTAAATTCAACTTCCCGATAATGAATAATACCAGGAAACTCATCAGGAAAAACATCAAGATACTCATTTACCACTGGCACATCATTTATTTGAACAGTTCCTTTATTTTCAACAATATGTGCAAGGTAACATTCATTTCCATCTTATACTAGTTTCTCAACTTCCTGACATGTTATCAAAATCAAGGGTTCATTCTTGTACACAAACTTAAAATCTTTCTGAAAAGAAACCATTTTATCTCTGCAGTCAATCTTAGCATGATAAACCGAAAGCCAATCCATGCCCAGAATAACATCAAACTCTATTAGAGGCAAAACAATAAGGTTTGCTGGTAGATTCTTTCCAGACACAAGGATAGGAAGGTTCTTATAATTCCTTTTTGTCTCAACGTCCCCTCTGGGTGTTTTTACCATAAGTTCAGGATTCATATCTTGATATGTAATTTCCAATTTACTAGAAAACTTCTCAGAAATGAAAGAGTGTGTAGACCCTGAATCAAACAACACATTGGCATAATCTGAACGAACAAACTGTGTACCTGATACCACTTCATTCGATGGACCAACATCTACTGAAGTTGTTGCAAAGGATTTCACCACCCCTTTCTGCTTGTAGTCTGGCTGCATTCACCCAGTTGAGTTCTTTGTTGGACACTCGTTTGCATAATGACCCATTTCATTACACTTAAAACATCTTACCATTGGTTTATCATTGCCTGCTTGATCATCTTCCTTACAGTTACGAGCAATATGAACAGACTTACCACACCGAAAGCACTTACCAGACTCGGATAAACATTCTCCAGGATGCATTTTACCACACTTCTCACAGGATGGATATTTGGTTTTCTTACCTCCTTGCTTCTTTGATGAATTCTTCCCCTTTTCCTGCCAACTAGACCTCTTATTCTGTTGTTTGTCATAGAACACCTGATCATCGGAAAACTCCATTTCCACCTTCTCCGCACATCGAACAAGTTTTTCATAACTTTTGAACTCACGAGAAGCTAAAGACCTTCGATACTTTGGCTTTAACCCTGAGTAAAAACGGTTTATTTTACTATCAAGATCTCGTATGAAGTTTGGAGAATACCTTTCCAATCGAGTGAACTTTGCTTCATAAGCAGCCACTGAATCATCCTCCTGCCTCAATTCTAGGAATTGTTTTTCCATCCTAAGACGAACCACCTTAGGAAAATATTTCTCAAGAAACATACCTTTGAATTCGTCCCAGTGAAGATCCTCAATCTCATCACTATCCCTGATATTTTTCACCATCGACCACCACTAATCAGCTTCACCTTCAAAACGGTAAACAACAAGACTAACCTTTTGATGTTCTGAACACCCCATGACATCAAAAATCTTCTCCAGTGCTTTAATCCACCCTTCAGCTTGCACAGGGTCAGATGATCCTATGAATGATGGGGGATGTTGCCTCATGAAATGTTCCACCACTGACATGTTCCTCTGCGGTTGATCAGGCTGATCTCGTGCATGGATACCACCACCATTTATAGCCTGAGTCAACTGTGCCATCACCGCAACAAGCTATTCAGTTCTGATTCCGACCATCTCAGGTTGCTGATTTGGAAGGTTGTCTTCCTCCTGATGTCGTCCCAACATAGTTGCTTTGTTTCCTCTGCGGAAAACCATTCTGAACATAGAAATATCTTAGGCGAAGCAACATGGTAATCCGTAAATGCTATATCATTTCAATCATATTATAATTTAACACTTTTTTAACTCCTAAAGTTGCTTAAACTGACCTCAGATACCAACTATAAGGCCCCGACCTTAAACCTTACTTAATATTGAATTAAATGAATAATTCACATTGAGGATCTTTTCAGGTTTAGAGTTTTAGAGAATTATAACATAACTATTACATCTCAAAAGATTACAAAGTAGACACTTCTAATAAGTTTCCATAATAAAAAAACTCTTAAAAAGAAACATGTCTAGTTCCAAGTTTTATATAGCATGACATTCCCTTGATCCCATCATTGACCTTATTCCACATTAAGTCCTGTGAAAAACATTTCAAAAAAACTTGGGGTGAGCATAAAAAGCTCAGTAAGGGATACACAAAGAATGAAAACTGTTAGTTTTTCAAACATAAAGTAAACCATGTATACTCTATCAAAGTAATACCTTCACCTTCATGAAGTAGTAAAAACTCTTCACTGAATAAAGTATCATTAATTACATTTTTGTAACCAAAGGATTACCATAAAACCCATATAAAGAACACATAACATATATAAAGGTAACTTGGGACATAAACATACTTAAGTGGAATAACCATACGGTCGACTTCCACACATATCACTTAATGGAATAGCCATACGGCCAATTTCCATACATACTTAATGGAATAGCCATACGGCCGACTTCCATACCCAATGCATTAGAGGTTATAACGTAACCACCCGTCCTGGTATTCACGGCACCACCCGTCATATGGTTTATCACGTAACCACCCGTCAAATGTCCAAGTGCCAATATAAAATCATAAAACATAAAACCAATATAAAGGAATGATAAAATTTCCACATTTCAATCACAATATATCATAATAGAATCCTTTATTAAAACCATTTTCAATACCAAAATACATAAAAGAGTATATGGTATTTATTTCATTTTAAAAACATTACGGCTTGTTGAGGAAGCCAAAGACCAAATAATACTCGCGGCGGCGGAAAAGGTCGTTGTCATCGCGTACGTTAAAAAAAACATTCCTTTTTTTCATTTAGTAAAATGCTTCGTAGAAAAAGATTCTTTTTGTATAAAGGTAAAAGTCAAAGGGGTTTATACACCGTATAAAAGAAAGTTGTGTATAAAACGAAATATGCCTCAATGAAAGGAGATTGAGACGAAGTCCCTTACCTCGGGTCCGACTTGACTCGATCATTCTTTAACGTCCTGAATAATAAACTTGAGTTAATTTATACTTGATTAAGAACCTTTTTAAAGTTCATTATTCCTTTTATATCACTTATTTCCATGTTATAAACATTATGTAACCATTTAAGTTAATAATGTTTGTTTTTTCAATATTTGGTTCTTAAGTCCAAAGTGGACTTCTTACAATTACATGTTGTTCGTGTGGTAAAAGGTTCTTTATATCCAGAATGACATTCCTGATTTGGATATCATATATATCCAGCATATACATGTATTTATAATATTACATAATCATTTGGAGGTAAGAAATGAAATGCACCATTCATGGAGACGGTAAGTCGTACGTACGCATGAACGCTACTTTCATTTCTTTGTCATATTAATGGAATTAAAAATAAATGAGAGGTATTTATATTTTAATTCCATAATTATATTCATCATTTAGATATATCATTCATTATATATATCCATTATATACATGTACTTTTAATAGTACATTACATTTGGGGATAAGAAATGAAATGTACCGTTCATGGAGACGGTAAGCCGTACGTACGCATGAACGCTACTTTCATTTCTATCTCATACTTTAATGGAAAGAAATAATAATGATATAGAGGTGTATTATAATTCCAGTATAACATCATATATAATAACTTTAAATCCATCCTTTACACGTCCCACATATGGCATTAACGAATCACATCACTTTGAGGGGGCGGTAGTCCGCACTTCCTTAAATGAAGATATCATGTTTACCCATAATGGAAACCATAAAGGTATTCCAAAAATGAGAAATACAGAATCTTAAGGAAAACATAAACATATTATATATCATATATAAATATAGTTTCATCTTAATGGCCACCTTTTAAGGTGTTAAAAGAATGTTGAACAATCATCGTTTCGGGAGGCAGAAATTCGCCATCCACGGAAACAGTATGTTCTTTAACCATTAGATATAGGTGTGTGTAAGTGTAGCTATAATACTTATTATAAAAACATCCAAGTATATTTAGGATACTGTAGTTGTTACAAAAGAAAAGAATAAAAAGAGTTTAGAGGTTTGGAGAAGCAAAATAAAACAAAAGGACTCAAAAGAAGACATTACCTTAAAATCGGGTAACTCCCCTTGGTTTGAGATCAAAGGCTTCCTTGGGAAGACTTCTTCCCAAAGTGAGGCTTCAAGGAGTAAGAGAGGGAAGTGGAGAGACAAAATGGGTAGGGTTTGACTGAGCCAAATTCTTTGGGAGTGTGGGAAAAGAGGTAGAGGTGGGGGCCTTTTATAAGAGGAGAGGAGGGGCACTCTTGGAAAGTAAAGAAAAGTCACTTTATTTTAAAATTGTATTCGGATTTAAGAGGTCCCACATTGATTTATTTCTAGGATAAGGTGATAAGGGTTCGAAATAAACTCATCAAATAGGTTTTGGACATGTGTATGTCTTAGATATTACATTATCTTTCCATTTTATTTAAATCGTTAAATAATGAGGTCATCGCTGCATCATCATGATGTCATAAATAATTTAATTTATTTAATGTCTAAAAATTATAAGAAATATACTATGATGTATGAAATCTTTTTATCTTTCCAATGACTATTTATAGTCAAAAATCTGACTTGTATAACCCCATGTAAAAAATTGTTTTAGTAAAACATCTCATGTGTGTGTCATTTTTACTTTAACATTAAATAAAAAGTTATTTATGTCATTTCCCAACCAAAGTGGCTCCATGGGGTCCCCAAGTTGACCCATGGCTTGTCTTGGTCGGTCATGACACATCCAATAAGGGTAGGACATGTGTCAAGGTATTTTCATTTTATTATAATATTATTTTTGCCTTAAATTGCACTAATTACCTCTAATCGCGATTAAAAACTTAATAAGTTACTATTCGCCAAAAAATATTTTTATCTCATTGAACCACATTTTACTTATTAATGACAACCATGTATGTCGGATTTTTGAAATTCAAAACACAGAAGTGGTAAAATTTCATTTAAACGAAAAATCAGTTTTTATAAGTACCACTTAGTGGTTTCACTATTCATCAAAAATTGATGTTTTTCAGAAAAATACCAAAAATTCACCCTAAGCTATATTTGATATTCCAAATTCAAAAATGAAGTCCATTTTAAAAAATTCAAAACATATAAGTTGCATTAATTAATTTAATAATTTATTCCCGCTGTTAGAGCAAATAGCGTGTTTTTATGATACAATAAGTATCAAAAGATTGACACTAGTTTAAGTCCGATTTCAAAGTGAAATTAATTCCAACGACCACCATTGGATTTAATGGTAAAAATATTTTCTAATTTCACTTTAAAACAAATTCAAAAGATAATCTAATCATATAAATAAATTAGATTAAAAAGAGGTTTTGAATTAAAATACAACATTTTACACTATTTATTAAAAAATGAACTTTATCGGAATGATACAAAAAATTTACACAAAGTAAATTTTGATTTCCCATTTCTAAAGAAGAGTTATTTTTGGTCCAATAGAATTTATAAGATTGATCGAAACTATATTTAAAGACGGTTCACCGTCAAAAGGTGATAAGTGAACCCTTAGTAAAAATTAGGGTAGAAATGCCTAAAATTGAATTCTTTCCGTATTTTAAGCCTTTATCTTTTATTAGGTAAATTTAAAAACATTTAAAAACATATATAATCATATTTTAGTTATTTATATCCATTCGCACTAGTACAACAGCTACTTGTTAACTAACATTTAAAATAATATTGTTTTATTACTTGTGTGCAACGTAAGTTTTCAATGAAACTCATTGTTGCGTATCAAGTACGCTATCGAACGTAGAAACCCCTTTTAATTAAAATTAATATTTAATTAGTAAATATTAATAAATATGAAAATTCTTTATTCTTTAATTACCTGGGATGTTACATTATCTATCAGAAATTTTTTCATGTTGATAACTCTTATCCTATTCTTGATTCCCCCACCTGGGTTGAATAAATTCTAGAGGAATGTAATATTCCCAAAATGAGTTGGGTTGAATCGGTTAATGAAGATCACTTTCCTATTGTTGTTGTTTCCTTTAAAGGAAACTTGAATAAGGAATTAGTATATGAATAGGTTAGGAAAGACTATGATGACAGTCGAGCTACCAAGGATCTTTTGGCTCAGGATGATGTTTATTTTAGCATGTGAAAGTAATAGACAATTATTTCTACAAAAGGCCATAAAGGGTAATAAAAAATTGAGGCATCCACCTTAGGTAAAACCACAATCAAGAGGACTCCTCCCTATTTTTCCTAGGTTCATGATGGAAAATGAAGGTCTTCACCTAACAAAGGAAAATGACATATATCAATGATCAATTTATAGTAAACTACCTCTCATCAATCCTTGAGAGGGTCTTTAGAAAATAATCTTATTCACATAGATTCTATGTATTTCTTATATCATTTCCTAGATAATAAAGTGGATGGTCAGAAATATTAGGGGGACAACAAGAATCTATAGATATTTTAAATATTTGCGAATAACCTTTGGATAGTATGAAACTATGAGACAATAATTATTCTACCGATCCATTGAGTAGTGAACCTCTTGGAGTTGGGATAGTGTCAGCTTGCACTCATAGAAATGAGGATAATACCTCTCCTCCTTCTCAAAAAGAGTTTGAATCAGTGAAGTGAAATATAAATATTTTGAGTTCTCCAAAGGACTATTCTAAGAGTCTTGATAGTTGAAAGAATTAGCTAACATCTCAAGATACTGTCTTCAGAGGTTCATGGGATCCTTCAAGATATGGATTGCTTTCAAAGGTTATTCATGGTAAGGAAATGCTTCTTTTCATTGATAGAAAAGTATTGTATTCTTTCAGCAAGAAGTACGTGAATATGGTTTAGTCTACAGTAAATAAAGTTCCAATTAGGGATCTATTTTGGTCTCATAACCTACTCAATGCTGGGATAGTTAAAATATAGGTATTGCATTATCCTTGTCCACAAGGATGAAATTTTATGAAAGGGATGAGATCGGTGTTTCAGATCCTCTTGGAAAGCATGTAGGTTATAGACATGAAATATATGATCGAATGATCTCTAAATTGGAGAGGCTCAAGTTGGATAAATCAAAATACGTATTTTATCCAACAGGCTATAATCTTATACCAGTTGTGAAAGATAAACCACATTTTAAGGTGTATATTCATAATTACTTTGAGTTTCTAGCATTCATAAGTACTGAGGAGGATGGACAAAAAAGAAAACGTATTTTTGATACAGTAGACAAGATGATCATGGATGATGTTGGACTTCCAAATGATAGAGGTGGGCCATGGTTGTAGGTCAAGACATGGAGAAGGGGATGACAACCACGTGGTCATGGTGGTCTCTCCTCTAACTATATTATGAGTACTCATTCTTGAATTAATTAATTCATATAGCTTTTATCTATCTTGTATTTCTTGCATACTTTTCATGTATTGTATGTTCCTCCTTTATATTATGTTTTTCTTTTCTTAAAGGGGATGTTGTGCCTCATCCTTTCCAATAAAAAGTTAATAATAATTTAATTAATAATGTAATTAATCATAAATAATAAATAAGTCAAAGGGAATTTATTCACAAAATTATTATTTATTAATATTATTTTATAATATTATTATTGTAATTTATTTGATAATAAAAATAAATTTTTAATTATTTTAATGAATATTTTTTTTTCTATTTAATAATAATAATAATATTTTTCATGTTATAATTATTTTATTTAATAAAAAAATATTTAATATAATTATATACTTCATCAAAATTATAATTATTATTAATATTAATATTCACAAATATAATAAAAATAATAATTTACATGGAAAAAAATATTTCTTAATAATAATTCAAAAAAATATTAATTAATAATTATTATTATTTATTTTGAAATATCAAATTAATTATATAATTAATTATATATATATAAACAAAATAGAAAATAAAAAATAATTTAAAAAAATAAAAGGGAAGGAATTATCTCAGATAGTGCCTTCTTAAGAAATTTTATTAATAAGATGCTATATGATATAATGACTTCATTGAAAAATATTTGAAGAAGGTGCTCTATAGGAAATATAATTCTTCAGAATATTTCTAAAGGAGTTGTTTAAGACAATGCCTTCTTCAGAATATTTATCAAGGATTTATCTCAGACAATGCCCACCCTTCGGCCCTATCTCCCCGAAATCCTTCATTATATTGATAAATAGTTTCCAAATTTATTTATATTCATTTTTTAGTTTTAGATATGAAAATTTTCCCACTCTTACAAGTATTAAACCATTACCATCAACCATATTCTACTCTAGAAAATAGTAGTAATCATGAATCCATGACCCACTGTAAACCTCTTTCTCAAGCCACCCCCAACAAACCCATTCACAGATGCAACACCCTAAGTAAGATCAACCCATATACTTTACATGATCCAACACCTAATCATTCATGAAAAAACCCTCAAAAAATAAACATCCATACTGAAAACCCACAATGATGCACAACTCAGAACCATATTCAGTGGTTTTATAGATGTTTGAATCTATAATCTACACAACATGTTAGGATTTATGGTCAATATACCCTTTCCTCCTGATTGATCATTGTATCATGAATTCTCTAAAATTCCCATCTAAAATGAAAAATGCAGAAGACATGTGTCTCTATTGTAGTTTTAATAGGAGCATCATCAATGAATCCATCTCATTAAATTTATTTATATCCATATATGATAGATTGAATAATTATAATGAAACCAATCCTTCCCTTAAATTGATACTCAAGTCTATGTAGCATAAAATAATTCTGCAATTGAAAAACGTTAAACCATCATAAAATTAATAAAATTTTTATGGAAAAAATTTAAAAACGTAAATTTTAAATAGGGTATAAATATGAGTAGAAACAAAGATAAATATTTTTTTGAAAATGTTGAAATTTTTCTTATATCTGTCCATTAATTTCTAGGGAGGGGTTTGTACTTCCATTTTATAGGAAGTGAAACATGGTTGGTGGGGGGAATTAGTAGATGTGGGAAGCCCACCTCCATTGAAGATTATAACCATCTTACAACGGCTTCCTAATACCCCCTATTGGGATGAACAACCCTACCAATGTCGTATGTGTTTTGATACTTCCTCATTAAAATCATTTTCTGAAAAAACCTAGTGGGATAAAAACAGAAATAAGGAAAATAGTACTATCACATAGACTCCCCAAGAATGTTACATTGCATTACAAATTTTTTAATCCAAACATCCCAATATTATTTAAATTATTTCTAAGATAACATTTAGTAGTTCCTTTGTAAATAACTCTACAACCTTGTTTCTTGATCAAACATATTTCATGTTGATATCTCCAATATTTATTAAATCTAATGGGAAGGAGAATAATTTTAGTTTTATGTGTTTTGTATGATCATTCTTGATGAATCCTTCCTTTAATTGTGTGATGCACTCAATATTATCTTTAAATAATATAATTGGACTATAGTCTATAAGAAATCCATTTGTAGATCTAATGTGTTGAGCCATATACTATAACCAAAAAAAATATCAATGTGTTTTGTGTAATGATATTAATTATTAATGTTTTAAATATTTTTTAACGAGTTTCTATTTCTACGATCTACCAGATATGAAAGTACCTACAAATAAACACATATAACTAGTTTTTGATTACACATTATCCTCCAATGGCCCGAAGGCCTTCATTTTTTATTTATTTTTAATAATCCACCTTTAAAGGGGTGAGGTAGAACCCTTACAAGGCCCGTAGGTGTAAGTATTACATGTCCTTTAGGCCTTAGAGGAATTCATTTCCTATAGGCTTAAAACATTACATACAACCCAGAATAACTACTTGGAACTTCTCCTCCCCAACATCTTCATCATGAAATTAGCTCTCCACTTTTTCATGGTTGTTCGGCTAGGCATTCCCATGCATGCACAGGCTTGTCCCGATGGCAGGTTCCATACCCTCTCATTCTTACAATCCGTTTATCTTCTTCTATGGTGAAATCTACTTGATCATCCTCTTTCTAGAGCTTATTCATTTTAGGTTGTCTGGTTTTCATATGCACTTAAGGTGGCCCGAAGGCCTTGAGGTGGCCGAAAGGCCTTACTGACCTGAAGGCTTGGGTGTCCCGAAGGCCTTATAGTACTCAGGGACCAAATTGGTGGCTCGAAGGCCCAAAAGGGGGCATATTCTCAGCTACTACAGTGTCAAACAGTGTCTGCTATAGTTCCCGCTATAGTACCTGTTATGGTACTGCACAATTCCTACTACAGTACTGCTACAATACTACACAGTAACCCATAAATTCTACCTCCGTCTGGATTTGATATATAACCCTAATTTATAAAACTAGCCATATTCTTTTATAACTATTAGAATAGAATAAACCCAAATCAATAGTTACACAAAGATGATGAAAAATATGATTAATTCCATTCCAATGTATTTTTTAAGGGATGGACTAAATCTTCCCAATATATTAGTAGAAAATAATATATCAAGATCATTACAATTATCATGATACAATAGTGCTCTGATAGCACTGAGGTATGGTACTTCTAGACCAACTCTTCATTTTCTTCACAGTGTTGAAATTGATATTTCCTTGTATTTAAAGATCAAAAAACCATTTTAGTACTTAAAGAATTAACTTTTATTCATATTAAAACGTTTTTAAACATTTTTAGAGTAATTTGACTAATACAAAAATGTACCACTTAAAATATGATCAATTTTTAATCCACATAACACTTGGTTTCTCCCAGGTCATTTATTTTAAATTCACCCTTTTAAGTTTCTCATTTATTTATTGATCTCTTATAGAGTTCTGATGATATTTAAATCATTGACATAAATAAAAATGATTTCATATTTAGAATTTTTTTTCTTAATAAAACAATGTGGTCATATGGGGTTATTTATATAACCTTTATTTAAAAAATATTTTCTCAAACGATTATACCAAATGAACCTAGATTGCTATAATCCATACATGGATTTATGAAATTTAATTGAAAATAGGTATTTGGGTTCAGATTTCAATACTTCAAGGATTCTAATATATATACTATTATATATTTACCCATATAAATAAGTTTTAACAACATCCATAAGATTAAGATTATCCTTCTCAGCTACTGAAATGTTGATAAGATATCTCAAAGTAGTAGTATTCATTACATGAGAACATGTCTCATCATAATCGAATCTAGGTTTCTGAGAAAAACCATGTTCGATAAGATGCCCTTTGTATCTTAAAATATATTTTCTTTAATTACTCTTACACACAAAATCTCATTTATATCCAATAGGATTCACATCTACTGGTGTGATCATGATGATATGTTCAAAAAACCTCTACCTATTAAGTGAATTTAATTCAACTCACATTGCATATTTTCATTTCTTCCAACTAGGTCATTGTTTACATTACATAACAGACCTTGGTCCAGGGTCATTATTTTTAATATCACGTGACATAGAATATAAAAATATTTCATAAATATTTTCCAAATTACTTCGATTACATATATCACCTATAGTGTAATAAATGAGAGATATTTCATTATTTTCAAAAACATCAAGGTTTTATATATCATGAGAATTATATTTATGATTACCATCATGTGTTTCTTTAAGAACAATTAAATTACTCTTTTCTTCTGGAACACACACCTACATAATAGGGTTTTCAATAATAATCATTCATTTTATTTTCCAAGGATTTATATCCTTAGATCCTACTAGGATTCCATACTTCAGGCGTGTTTTTTATATTAATGTAACATTATTATGTATTGTTTCTTTATTAAATAAATCCTAGAAAGTGAATTTACAACTAGTACGTGTGATTTAGTCCCACCCTTTGAATTTGTAAATACATCAAGAAATTGATTTTCTAGTTCTTCAAAATGTAAAATCTTTTACACTTCTATATCACACTAATGGGTGGTAGGATCAAGAAAAGATAATGCTTCCACATTCCATGAAATATCCTCCCTTTGTTTATTTTCTCCCCCTAATGCTGAGAATACTTCTTCATTGAAGTGAAAATCATCAAAATATGTTATAAATACATCACTGGTTTATAATTTAATATATCCAGTGATGGATTATGATTCATATTATACATATATTCCCAACCATAGTTTAGGTCTAATATTTTTATGTTGTGGGGGTGAAATTCTGACATATATTGCACAACCAAAGTTTCTTAAGTGGGAGATGCTAGGATCTTGGAAAAATTTCCGTTGGAGTGGAGAGTACTTATGATGTCAACTTGGTCTCATGATAATTAAGATCTATACATGAAATATTGAATGACCACATACATATCCTAGAATATTTTTTCTCATTAATAATGTTCTAGAAATAAGTTGGAGGTGTTTAATCAGTGATTCAATTAAACCATTTTGTATGCACATTAGAAACTAAATGATAAAAAATAATCTCCATTTTCATACAATAATAATTGATATATTTAGAGGTAAATTATAATTAATTATCAAGTTGAACTTTCTTGATGATGTAATCATCAAATTATTCTCTCAATTTAATTAGTTGATAGAGAAACGGTGAAAATTCTACATTACATGTTGAGAGAAAAAATACATGTAACCATTTTATAGATGCATAAATTAATACCATAAATATTTAAATGTCTCGCATGATGGATGAATTGTTTCACATATATACGCTTGAATTAATTCCATAAAGGATGGAATTTAATCCTTAATTTTAGCTAGAGATGGCCTTACAATCATATTTACAACCTAACAAACCCACATGGATTTTTTTCTTAGTGGAGAAATATTCTAGACCTTTATTAAATGTCCATGAGAATATCCAATTATTTTTCACATTATTCCTAACCCAAGATGACCAAATTTTTCAATCCAAAAATTAATAATTTGTGGTCCTTCATTTACTACCATATGTTTTTTTGATGGTACTTATATTTGTATAATGCAATCCATATGTTAATTTTGGTAGTTTTTAAAGAACCTAACTCTTACAAAATTTATTAATGGTAATGCACATTTAAATTTAATTTATCTTAGATATAGTTTGGGTATCATACCCATGATGATATATATCATTGAAACATAACAATTTTCTTTTGGATTTTTGGGAAAACAATGCATCTCTTATAAAAAATGATTTTCAATTAGGTAAAGAAACACATTCCTTTCAAGTCCCTTCAATTAGATCATTAGGACCTGATATATTATTCAGAATTGGTTTTTTTGTTTTATGTTCAAAAAACTATTTTTTATTCTTAATAATTATGTGTGTTGTTCTACTATCCGGTATAAAAATATATGTATTGTTTATTAATTCCATTTAAATGCTTCAAATTAAAGACAATAATATTATAAGAAAAACCATGTGAAATTACAACATAAAAAATATAAATCATAAAAAATGAAAATAGAACATCATGTATAATAACTACTGTAATTTTTCTGAATTATCTCTAACTATAATATCATCAAAATAACAAGTAAAATCACCCACTTTGAGGTAATTTAAATCATCATTTTATGTCTTGTGATTCTTAGTAAAATTCACCACATTTTATTTTCCATTATACGATGTCTTAGAAAAGTGTGGTTCATTATTATTTGATTTAAGATATGATTTATAGAGATTAAAAAGATGCTCTAGGGTTTGGAAAACATGAGACTAATTTCCCTTAGAACAACACATATAGAAACAATATTCAGGATTTCTTAGAGTGCTTGAGATGATATTTATCTGATTTTGATATTCATTTCAATAATGTACATGGTTATGAGTATTCCTTCAGCCGTGTCGGTTTCCAAAACCGCATCCACCCTAAGAATCACATCCCAGACTTCTTTAATGATCATTTTGATGAAATATAACATTTTATTTAGGAAATGATACTACTGAACCAGTAGGAAAAGACTAATGTTTTTTAATAAAAATATCACTATTATTATTTTCTAAAAGTAATGATTATATGAGATCCGAATATTTTATATACCCTCACAAGTGATATTACTATTGTAAGGTTACGTGAGATGCATTAAATGTCATATATGTATTTTTAAGCATATCGGGATCTACAATCAAAATACCACAATACAGTAACTATGATACAATTATATACATGGAATAATTGTAATCACTCACCCCTGTATAGTCTTTAAAGCATAAACTATTACATTCATCATAGGTCCTAGGAAGAACAACCTTCATTTAATGATCATAACTCTCTTTCACACTCTTCCAGAGCTCACTTGGATCTATTTCTATGAGTTATTACCATTTCAATCCCTCATTGAGATGAATTCTAAGGAATATCATCACCTTTTATTTATTTTGGATGTTTTTTTTCATTATTTTATATAATTATTTTTTTGAGTTATATCGAATCGAGCAACATTTCAACATCCATTTTCCATATAATGTAACTAATTTTGGTAATATCAATCATGATGAATTAGAGTTTCGTGAGAATTGAAATGATTATAATTATAATATAAATAGAAAGAGAGATAGAGAGAAATGTTATTATAATTCAAAATTAGAATATAATAATAATTTACATTTAGGCTATTGAAAAAAATAGTATAAAAAACATTAAAAATAGTCAATATTATCATTTAATATTATATATATATCCCACCTTAATCGGTTAAGAAATATTTCATGTGGGAATTTAAAATAAATAAATTATTAAATCACATTACCCGTTTAAAAAATTCTTTCATGTATTGATTTTTTAATTAGACTTCCCAATCAGGTAGTATAAAATAAATAAATTAAAATTATCTGAATAGGAGGCAACTCGAGATTTATGTCAATAATTAAATGAACCACATAAGCCATAAAATTTTTTGGTAAATAAATAATATTCTATAAATAATTAGAACTATCCAACTATGTGGTAAAAAATAATGTTTATGATGAAAATAACAAATAATTATAGCCATCCAACCAGGTGGTGAGAATAAGGTTTAAAAAACATACATTTTCTCCCTAATTTTGTATTCTTACTCATAATGTGTTATGAAAAAAATAGCAATGATTAATGTTTAAATAATAGAGAAAGATGATTATAAAGAAATAAAAATATTTTATTGAGGATTCAAAGGTTTTCCTTGTATATGAAAATCAATTTCTATGGGGATACACTACCCTTTTATAGGCATTGTAGCATGGTAGGTTGGGGGAATTGGTGTGTGTGGGAAGGCCACCCCCGTTGAAGATTTCATCCTCCATTCATCTATTGCCTAAAATATTTTAATTTAACAAAAAACTATTCCAAAAATTTATTTATCTTTTTAAATTTGATAGTATATTTCATTGAATAAATTATAAAAATTTATATTAAAATTACACTCAAATTTTCTAGAGTTACTCAAGTATCCTAAAAATTATAATAAGTACTTGTGGATTTTAAACAATAGTTCAAATATATATTTTTGTGTAAGTTATAATATTTTAATTAAATTAAAATCTTCAATGATTCCCAGAAATATAATAATAATCAAATGTTTTTAATTCAATTCTAGAATGTAAACACATGGGATTCACCCTATCCTCATCGTGAAGTTACACTGAAGTGGCAGGGGGTGAATCAATATAGTTCTATTTTATCGAAATCTATTACCTCTTTGTCAATTTCCCCACTTAATATTGAAACCATTGTATCAATTAACATAAATAGATCTTTTTATGAATTCTCAAAACACAATACCATAATCAAATCAATAAATAAGTAATGAAAAAAACACACAAAATTTTTACAAGGTTCGACCCCAATGTGGGAATTTACTACTTATTGTGTTCGGGTTATTTTTAAGACACAAATATAAATAAAAGAAACAAGTAAATATATATAATATATCTAAAAATAATAATTTACTATATTTTAATAGATTCTCTATTCTGACTCCCTCTAGTTTAGAGCCTCATTACTAGTTTTTTATACTAGTTCCCATTAGTGTACAATGCGTCCTCTCAAATCACTCATAAACTAGATATTAAATATGATTTGGGATGTATCTACATAAAATGATAAAATTTTATTCCTTAATAAGTGTATTTGAAAACCAATATATAATATACTATAGTAGTCTACACTTCGGTATTTATATCTCAACTCAAACTCAAACTTCTTCTTCATGAGTCTCAACACATGAAACATATATAAAGAGGTGGTAGTGTCATACTTTGTCAACTATTCTCATAATATTTCTTCTTATTATCTTTTATTATCTTATGCATTTGAAAATAAAAGTTTATGTAGTTGTAATACCCATGAAATTATAGTAATAAATAATCCTATTTTTATTACAAAAAATATGGCGACCCGCATTTTTATTAATGATTTTATACATAATTCCATGATGAAAAAATACATAAATAAATTAAAAAGAACTTTTTAGGTTTAGTGCCTTGGATACATGATACATTTTACTGGATATGAAAGGAACACAAAAGAAAACACCAAATAATTTTCAACTCTCTTGAAAGGATTTTTTATTATCCCATCCTAGATAACTTCACTATACATGATTTCATGGGAAAATTTATAAAAATAAATGTTTGAGAATAAAGACCAGTAAAATATAAAAGATATAAGAGAACATAATAGGTGAAACATTAGGCATAACATAATAACATTTACATAAGAACTTTAGGCATAACTTAAGTACATGAACATAAGAACCTGAGGTATAAAATGGAAATGTTGTTACAACATAAACATGAGACATTCATAAAGATATCATCAAAGCTCATAACTATAGTGTCATAAAAAAATTACCAAGGATTTTTACCAAGTTATAATAAAACATAACCAATTTATACCTCTAAGGTATCATGAACACGTCATCTCTATAGATTAATTGTTTACCCAATGTATTCGGATGCTATCAAGGTGCACCCTTCATGCGTCGAACATTATGTGTGCCACATCGATCAAAGATCAAAAGTACATATAATTTTTAACCCATGAATTAGGAATGTGGGTTTAATAAATGGATTTACCAAATAATTAGTTTAAATATACATATAGAAGAACACCCTTGAAAGAACATATTATTGGGTATTCAAGACATGAAATTAAAGCGTGGAAAATAAAGGAATGACCTCGATAACCTAATGAGTACACAAAAGAGATCATGTAATGGGTTTAATGATAGAAAAATGAAGTAACTAATTATAAGTAAATCATACATAAAATAATGGTGGGAGTTTATAGACACTTTAAAAAATAATAAATTGAAAATAAAAAGGCTTATACAAAATAAGTACTTGAATTGAAAAAGTGGAGGTATTAAATCCTTACATTGAGAGGACACATCTTAGGGATAGAGAGAGATTACTTAGAAGCCAAGAAACAAATTGGGAGATCATTATAGAGGGATAGGGAGAGTAAATTCATGATCAATGGGATTTTAGTAGATATTAAAGGGACAAAAGGTGTTTATTTATACTTGTGGATGCGTGGTTTTAAGGGTTAAAATATAGGTTAATTTATTATATAAGACAACCAATTATGTGTGTAATTAATTCCATCTAATTTTATAGATTATTATTAAGTAAATTATATGTTTTTATTTTTATATATATACCATTTTAATATTCACTTTCCAACCAACTCATTTAATGCACAAAACCAAAAATTACATTTCTTCCCAAAAATTCAATTTTTGGTTCAAAAAATGTAAATTATAAATTTATAAATTCAAAAAAATATTTTTAAAATATTTTTTTTTACTTAATAAAAAAATATTGAATAAAATTTTTAATAATATTTTGAATCATTTTAACTTCATAATTATTTCATAAAATCATGGTACTTGTGAAATGATAATTTTCACTTTTCACCGAAAAATCAACATTGTTAGAAAATTTCCAAAAAATAACCCTTAGATAATTATGATTTTTTTAGTCTAAAAATGATATATATTTTATAAAAAAAATCTATAAATATTAGAATTTTATTTTTTAAATAAAAAATACTTTATTTATTGAAAATAAATATTTTATATGGCATTATAAACTTTCTGATAGTTATAAAAAATTATTAGGTCTTAATTAATTTATATTATAATTAAGAAAGTTTTTTATAAGATTATTTCATGAAAATAAATCTTATATAAAACTTATAAATTTATCATAAAACATATTTTTAATTGAATTTAAATATATTTATAGTTTCCATAAAAATATAATTTATGTTATATCTTGAAACAATCCCAACAAACACTTTATTGTGTATACATAACCAATAATAATAATGAAAAAATTGTCTTACTAATCAATGGTCATAATTCCCATTAATCATATTGGATGATAATTATAATTCCAAATGACCATGTTTTCATATATATGACCCATCATTCACTGCTTCACTTACAATAGTTTATACACATGGTTTGATAATGTGTATCATTTTTCTAACAATTAAATTTATTTTTATAGTCATTATGGTGTGAATTACTTTCATGGGGTAATTCATTCATATGGAGTACCTTTTAGTTATTTTACTATTCTTTGGTGTTTATATCTATTTAATGTTCCTAGTTGTAGTAGTAAATATTAACACCTGACATGTAATGAAATGTAATTGTAATTCTATGTGCTTCCATTGTATAATAAAATAGTTGTTCTGAGATAGGAGTTCATAGTTTTAATAAAATAAATAAATTATTGGACCTTCACATTCTCCCACTTAATAATTTTTATCCTTGATATTTTCATCCAACTTTAAAACAAATGTGGGTATTACTCCTTCATAGCATTTTCGAGCTCATAGGTTGATTATTTGAATTTAGGATTTATCCATAAGACATTAGTGAGTTGGACCATTATGTTCCTCAAAACATTTTCTCTTTAATTGATAATATGGATTTTATTTTTCATATAAAAGTTTAGATTCCAACTCCACACCATTTATGTCACGTATATGTGATGGGTCTGATATATAGTTCTTTAATTGTGAAACATTGAATACATCATGGATATTGCGAAGATTTGGTGATAGATCTATTCCATATACAACAATTTCAACACACTATAGAATCTCAAATTGTTCAATATACCTTAGACTTAGTGTATCCTTCTTTCCAAATATCATGACACTTTTCTAAGGTGATACTTTTAGGAACACATGTTCTCTAACATGAAATTATATGTTCTTCCTTCAGTTTTCTACATAAAGCTTCCATAGAATCTGAGCATACTTGATATACCTCTTGATCACTTGTATCTTACTAATAGTCACTTTCATAATGTATAGTATCAATAGTTTTCCCCCCCAACTTTATTCTAACACATTAGAGTTATGCACATCTTATTATAAAGTGATTTATATGGAACCATTTGAATATTGATTTGAAACGGTTGTTATTGGAGAATTCAAAAAGTGAAAGGTATTGGTCCTAATTTTATTTATTATCATGTTATATGGCCCTTAACATGTACTATAATGTTTGGATAGTTCTATCATACCTCCCATAAGTTTGGGGATGAAAAGATGTGCTTATATTTACCTCCATATTAATAGCCTTTTGAAGGCTTCTCTATAAAAAATAAGTAAACATTGAATCATGATAAAAATATGATATAGTGGATCCATGAAGTCCAAACACTTCTTAAATATAATGAATATCAAGTATATCAAGGTAGAAATCCTATTATATAGAAATTAAATGGATGAATTTGTTAATATTTCAATTACTATCCATATTGGATTGTTTCCCTTAGATGTCTTAAGAAAGTTGGTAACAAAGTCCACAATGGTTCTTTCCCTTTTCCAAAAAGGTGTAAGAAGTGGTTGTATCACACCTTTTGTAAGTTACCACTCTTCCATCACTTGCTGACACATTAGAAATCTTTCCTTATACTCTATAATATCCATTTTCATGTCAAACTACTAATAATGATTATACATATATCTATATATTTTGTGCTTCTGATATGTATATATTTTTCATAAGTATGTGATTTATTTACTAGTTCTTTCTTTAAAATTGGAATACATTAGATACATATCCTATTTCTAAACCTTTTTACCCTATATTGATTGAGAAAATACTCAAAAAAAATTCCATTTTTCATCTCTTTTATCTTATTTTGTATCATTGGATCATATCCTTGTGATTTATTTGTCACAAACTACCTTAGGTCGACCCTCAACTAGTCACTTGAGATAGTCCATGTCATGGCTTGAAGGGCGTTCCTGATCCCCATCGGATGACAACTAAACAATTGGGAGCAATTTGGCCCACGAATTAAAGACAATAAAATAAATAAAGGCTGACAATAAAAATGGAAACTAGTAGTGGACAGAAATTAAACTGCACATACCTCCATGTGACCTCCTAGGTTAACACCCAAATTAGAACCAAGTTCGCTCTGCGAGCAATCTAACACTAGTGGAACTATAAAATGAAAAGATAAAGTAGGAGTGATCACCGGAATTCTCAATAAGAAATCACCACAGATTCCATACCTTTCTTTTCCCAAAAAATAGTCCATTAATTCCGGTTTGAAATACATTAAAAAATAGGTTTTCACACATTAATAAAAAATATAGATTTTATTTTTAAACAAACCACATAAAACTTCCATTGTCAAAAGATGAGTTTACCATTTTAAAAAACAAAATCCCAAAAAAGGAAATACTGGCTAAGTAAGAAACAAACCAATATGGAAAATGAAAATAAACTAATAGATGTTGAAAATAGACTAGCAGTGCGATCAGAAAAACCAAAAACAAAGTGACACAAACAAGTAGAAAAATAAATTAACCATGGGTGATCCTAAATATCCCTAGAAAACCCTTGGAAACACTCATCTCAGAACCACCTACCGGCTTATGGTGAATCCCCTATGTCAATAACCAACTATATTCCCTAACATGGCTTCACCAGTGGCACGACACTTCTGGCATGTCTACAACTCGAGGAGGGTACCAACCCATCTAATCGGGGATATAAATAATTTGTCACTCGATTATATCAAAGATGCACAGGAACCCATGGTGTTAGTATAAATGTATAATTAGGAGTCCCTCACACTCGTGACTCACAATACCTATCGTTATTGCACTTAACTACACCAAACACAGACAACCCCTATATGATAACCCATGAAGAGAAATCCTAAATAGGTGTGACCAATATATACATATACATATTACACATAGTTGGAGGTTTCAAAGAGGCTATTACATCACTTAATAATTCAATAATTTCATTAAAGACACACAAGTTTCCAATCGGGTCGTCATTTCACGTAAACATTCAAAATCGTTTCATAAAATACTTTATGTTTCCAAATGGGCACACATATTTTCTAAACGAATTTCTTTTCTAAAAATTAACACAAACACTAATTTTTAGTTCAAGTTTCAAATAGACCCTTAAGTCCTAAGCCTCCAATGCATTTCAGAAAAACATTTCAATCTTTGGAAGAACACATAAACTTATGTAAGATCCAAATGAAACTTTAAGCCTAACATCCATCAAAACATACACCAATGGATAAACGGGCATACACTATTGTGGTTTAATTTTTCTAAATAACTCTTTTGAAATTTCACAAGAGAACCTAAATCCTTTAAAAATCAAAGAACCATTTAAGAAACCATTTTTTAAGAAAACACCATTTTAAAGTACCATTTTCATTTGAGGGCACATCCATGTGTTCACTTTGTGCACCCTTGGATGTTCCTAAATATAATGACTCGTTCTAATCTTCCATGAACACCCAAAAATCATGAAAAATAAAAATCATACCAAAAACCATCCAAAACATGTTTCGTATCTCACACCCAATTTAAAAAACCTTTTTCCTAATTTAATTAAATACTATTAAATGACTTAACTAGGGTTTGAACATAAATCACACCCAATGTTTCATGAAAAGTATATCTTAAAAACATGTTCATGACAACACTTTCAAAATATACTTTCACACCTCACAGATAAATTAATAAACCAATTAAAAAACATATAAAACAATGTCATGCAAACAAAAAATCTTTACATAAGGGATACGCTGGATATCATGATGAACAAACCAATTTTTGGGTCAAATGATTTTCTAATATATTCAAAAACTACTCTCTCACCACACACTTAACTCATTATACATGCCAACATTCATAAACAAGCATAATATTTTCATTAAACAATATTTAAGAAGTAAATCACTTCAAAAAATACTTTTAAAAAATTATATTAACTTAAAAACACCATATTAAAAAAACTATGCGTTTCAAGGGGGTGATATTTATATTTTAAAATTTATAAAAACAAATTTTGGAAATTAATCAAACACTTTAGGCATATAACACGTAGGCATAAAATTAAAAATACTTCAAAATCTATTTTTTAGAAAATTATACTATCGAAAAACACCAACATAAGATTATCAATGGTATTGTAGATGTAAAAAACATGTGCAAAAATCAATTGAAACTATACAAGAATTAAATATTTCCTTGGAAAGGAGAAGAGGATAGATTTGACTACCTCAAAGGGGTGTGATTACGATGAAACTTACGAAGGAGGCTGATTACATCCTGAAAAACCTTTTTTACATCGTAGACAATGATAAAAACACACAAACAATACCTATGCCATTGGGGTTTGGCCAAAGATGAAGAAAAACCCCCAAATATTGGAATAAAAATCGCCAAAAGTGGTGTCAGTCGTGAAAGGGAGGAGTCTTCGCCGAATAAGGGAGACATCTGGAAGAAGGGGTGTTGTGCTAGAAAAAATGGCCGCCAGAGGTAATAGGAGTTGCTCGGTCAGAGGAGGTGGGATGAAGTGTGGATGAGGTCGGACGAAGAATAGGGCAGTGTGATTTAGGAGATCTAGCCATAGGGTTGGGCGTTTTGATGGAGAAGTTCTGGCCGGTGGAGGTAGGACGTAGGAGGGGCCGGTGCGCACACAATGGGGAGGTAGGGGGAGGCTCTGGTGCACCGTAGAAGAGGAAGAGGGGCGACGCCCCCTATGGGTTCCTCCTAAAAAATAATTACAATAAAATAAATAAAAATAAAAATAAAGTCAATAATAATAATGATAATAATAATAATTATAATAATAATAATATTAGTAATAATAATATTATTAATAATTATAATAATAATAACAATATTATTATTAATCATTATTTAAATTTTTATTTAATTTTATTTGTGTAAATTTTTATTCTCTTTTTATTTTATTTTATTTTATACTTCATTAAAAAATTATATTAATTTTAGACACAGTGCGGGTTGCACTGTCTACCATGTTGTGTTCCCACCATGCACAGGCCAAGGATTCACCCAATAGATTTAAAAATCCAAAAACCATACCTGTGACTCAACCCGAACCTCAATTGGGAAAATTAAATAAAATTAAATATAGAATAAATGAGTTTTTAAGGTTGGGGTGTAACAATTCTCCTCACCACAGACACTTTCTATCCCCATAAATCACCAAGATAATAGTTGATAAAAATTTGATCCCAAAACTGAACACAGTTAATATAAAATAAAGAATTCTGGGGTTAATATTTATTCCTCAAGTCACACTCGACTGATATATAACAAATCACAATCCAAGATAATTGAAGAACATAAGAGGTTTCTCCCCACCTCAAAGACTCAACTAGAATGGATATTTAAACCCAAACTTACCACTCTAGGGAGGGGGCCAATTCTGGGATTCCTAATCGATCCAAACCAACTTCCATAGCATGGGTGACACAACTTGCCATTAGAACTATAATTTTTTCTCACACCAACTAGAAACCCAATATTAGAGGAAAACTCATGGGAAAAAACTCAAAAAAAATAAAAAAATTGAAACATTATCAATCAATTCCATATAACTTAAATATATCTAAATGAACACAAATTGAACAAAAAACCAAACTAACCCACACAAGGGTTAAATACTTAAAGAAAAAAAATGATTAAAAAGGGACACATTTAAAAAAATAGGACTGATCAGATTATAATTCAACAAGTCCTTCATAACTTCACAATGGGATGATGAACTTATAAAAATAGAAAAATCTAAATAGCATAAACCAAGGACTAAAAGTATTAAAATGTTTCAATCCCAACATGAAACACAAATCCCATACCATGTAATCACACCCCCGACAACTTCTGACTGTGCATAAGCTTCACCCCAAAACCTATGACTAGGGATATGATGGTCGGGGCATCTCCTACCTCACAGTCAGGCATGAGTATCCTCTAATCAGAAAATCTTCTTCAGGCAGCACTTCCTACAAAACATCTCTAGATTACCCAGACAACTGCAATGATGGCACATCTTTGAAGGGATGCGACATGATGACTTCGAGTTCCCGAACCGACCACACTGGTGGAACAAAACCGAATGTTCTGATAGACTAGAATACAAAACCAATGAAGATGACTCCTTAGAAACAGG
This sequence comes from Viscum album, assembly GCA_963277665.1. Classification (NCBI taxonomy): domain Eukaryota; kingdom Viridiplantae; phylum Streptophyta; class Magnoliopsida; order Santalales; family Viscaceae; genus Viscum; species Viscum album. The sequence goes on along the minus strand of OY728136.1, from coordinate 1,501,882,647 downwards.
TTCCTCCAGCATCTGCTTCTCATCAAATGGGGAACCTTCACGAGCAACTGGATATGACAAATTTTCAACCCACTGCACTCTAGAAACCAACTTAGCTAGAAATTTTTAATCCACCGCCTTCTCAAAAACAAAGGTCATTATAAGAGAGGAACCACTACTTGATCTCTGGATGAATACCCCCAATGAAGAGAGAAGTCTTCATGAAATCCTACGATGCTACCTCCAAGGAAAAATAAACTAGCTCCTTGAAATGGGAAACATATTATTTCATCATCTGATGGCCTTGTTGAAAACACATGATCTCTTAGATTTTCTTCATCTTCACCTCTTCGGGTATGAATCATCGGATGAAGATAGACTTCAACACATCCCACGTCATCCCAACTCGCAATGATGTTAGGGGAAAAAGTCCCATTCACCCAAATACGGACCTTCAAACAACCCTAGGACATCTCGAAATCTAATGTTATTAGGAGTTCCCAACATCCTGAAGACATTCTAGACCTCTTGAAGCCACTCTACTACCTCTAGTGGACCTAGATAACCAAAAAGGATAGGAAACATTTGATAAGAACAAAAAACTGGGTGTGAATACTTATAAATCTTGGAAACCCTTTCGGGCATAATTTTTTAAACAACATGAGAAACCTAAAATGAAATCCAACCTCAATCCAAAATACAATTGGAAGGAACACCCCAAGCTAAGAGAAATGGCCTAGAAGCCAAAAAATACTAACACAACCAAAATCATCTTTTTTTAAATCACCGTTTTTCATTTAAATTAAAAAAAATGTCTTATCCTAATCTCATTTTATAGAAAAAAAATCATTTCAAAACCATTTTCATCTTCAAATCACACCTACATCAACCAAAACCAAGACAAAGAACAACATACAACAAGATATTGGAAGGAGGGACTAGTGTTTATTCCTAGCTCACAAACAAAGTAGTTTGTAATGCCTCAAGTAGATGATAATGATAAGAGGGACTTGAACCATGCTCTTGGACTCCACAAGGGTCACTGCTCCATGTGAGATCACAACGTGATACTGACTTGCCTCCATTGTCATCCCTCAATCTGAAACAAAAATAAAGTACTCAATTCCAAGACAACCCTTGACAACTCGAGCTTCGAATCGAGAAAGGGTCCATGACGCCCTTCCCATACCTACCTCCTGAGTCATGATATTCATAATATTCAGCTACATGACACACCAAATAACAAGGGCCTTATTTGATACCATTTTTTCATGAACCAGCTCAGGACGACCCTGAACGGGTCACTCAAGCCAGTCTGTGGATTGGCATAAAGGGCGTTCCCAATCCCCATAGGTTGGAAACTAGATTCAGGCATCAAAACTAAACATGTGAGAACAATTTGGCCCAAAATAAATGAAAATAAAAAAAATAAAGACTGAGAATAAAAATGGAATCTAATAGCAAAAATAAATTAAACTGCACATACTTCCATGTGACCTCCTAGGTCACCACTCAAATTAGAACCAAGTTCACTCCGAGAGCGATCCAACACTAGTGGAACCTAAAAATGAAATGATAAAGTAGGTTTGAGCACTAAAATTATTAGAAGGAAATCAACACAGACTTAATACGTTTCCTTTATCGATAACATTACATTAATGCTAGTTTGAAATATAGTTAAAAATAGTTTTTCACACTTTAATAAAAAACATAGTTTTCTTTTTAAACAACCCACACCACACTTCCATTTTCAAAATATGAGTTTACTATTTTAAAAACCAACACCCCAAACATGGAAATATAGGCTATGTAAGAAACAAACAAATAGGGAAAGATGAAAATAAACTGACAAATGCTGAAAACATACTAGTAGTGTGATCAGAAAAACTAAAAGTAGAGAGATACAAACAAGAAGAAAATTGAAGTAACCATGGGTGATCCTAAAAATCCCTAGAGAACCCTTGGAAGAACTATGTTTAGAACCAACTTCCGGTGTATGGTGAATCCCACAAGTAAATAACCAACTAGAAGCCCTGACCTGGCCTCACTAGTGGCATAACCCTCCTGGTATGTCTATAACTCCAGGAGGGTATCAACCCGTATAACCAGGGATAGAAAGAAATTGTCACTTGATTATATAAAAGACATCTAGGAACCCATGGTGCTAGTATAACTATGTAAGTAGGAAGACAAATCATGTGTGACTCACCTTACCTACCGTCATCGCACTTCCCTACCCCAAACATAGACATCCATTATACGATAACCCCTGAAGTGAGATCCTAAATAGGAGTGACCACTATATACATATACATATTTCATATAGTTGTAGGTTCCAATCAGGTTATTACATCACATAATAACTCAAAAATTTCTTTAAAAACATACAATGTTTCCAAATGGTCTGTCATTTCACATAAACATTCAAATAATTTCATAAAATACTTTACGTTTCCAAATGGGCACACACATTTCCCAAACCAAATTATTTTCTAAAAATAAAAAAAAAACCACTTTTGAGTTTGAGTGAAAAACATGACCTTATGTGCCAAGCCTCCAATGCATTTCAAAAAATTCTTTCAAACTTTGGAAGAACACACAAACTTATGAAACATCCAAATGGCCTTTTAAGTCAGACATCCACCGAAACACACACCAAGGTCCAAACATGCATACCCTTTTGAAGATTTATTTTTTTATATCATTATTTTGAAATTTCACAAGGGAAAAAATATCCTTTAAAAACTAAATAATAATTCAAGAAACCAAGTTTTAGGAAAACACCACTTAAAAGTGCCATTTTAATTTGAGGGCACATCCATGTGTGCACTTCGTGCACCCCGAGATGTGGCTGTATCCAATGACACATTCGAAGCTACTAAGAACACCAAAAAATCTCTTGAAAAATAAAATGGACACCAAAAACATTCCAAAACATGTTTTAAATCTCACTCTTAATTTAATAAACATCTTGCACAATTTTATTAAATACTATTAAATGACCTAACCAGGGTTTGCACATAAATCACACCCATTATTTCATGAAAAATCTATCTTAAATCCAAGTGCAAGAAAACCCTTTCAAAATATACATTAGCACCACAAAGATAATTTAATAAACCAATTAAATAGTGTATAAAATAAATTTAAGACCATGAAAAATATTTACATAAAGGATACACCTGATATCACGACGAACAAACCAATTTTTAGGTCAAATTTTTTTCCGATATATTAAAAAACCACTATCGCCCCACACACTTAACTCATAAGACATACAAATATGCACAAAAAAGCATAATATTTTCATTAAAAAATATTTTAAGTATGAATTCACTTCAAAACATACTCTTAATAGATTCTATTAATTTGAAAACATCATATTAAACTAACTCCATGTTTCAAAGAGGTACAAGTCATATTTTAATATTTATCAAAAAAATTTTTGGCACATAATAAAACACATTAGGAATGTAACACATGGTCATAAATAGTAAAATACTTTAAAATATATTTTTTAGAAAATAATAATATTTCAAAACACCAACATAAGCTGACCAAGGGTATTGTGGGAGTCAAAAACATGTGCCAAAATCAATTGAAACTATAAAATCCATAAATATTTCTTCGGAAAGGAGAAGTAGATGGATTTATCAACCTAATAGGGGTGAGATTGTGATGAAACACTTGGTGGAGGAAGATTACACCATAAATAACCTTCCGCACATCCTAAACATCGAAAAAACACACAAATTATACCCCATTCATTAGGGTTTGGACAAAGATGAATAAAACCCAAAAAGATTGGAATAAAACTCATCAGAAGTGGTGTTGGCCACACAAGGTAGGATCTTTCATCAGAGAAGGGTGGTTGTTGGAAGAATGGAGGGTTACACTGGAAAAAAGGGGTTGTTGGAGGTAGGAGGTGCTCAGCTGGAAGAGGTGGGGCGGAGCACTGATCAAGTCGGCCGGAGAATAGGGAAACATGATGGAGGAGATCTAGCCGGAGGGTAAGGTGGAAAAATAGATATAGTCTGGTCGGTGGAAGTAAGATATAGGAGGGGTTGGCAAGTACACCGAGCAGAGGTAGTGGGAGGTTCTGGTGCGCCATGGAAGAGGAAGAGGGGGGACTCCCCTAGGGTTTCCTCCCCAAAAATTTAAAAAAAGAATTACAATAAAATAAAATGAAATTAAACTCAATAATAAAAATGATAACAACAACAACAACAATAATAATAATATTATTATTTTTAGTAATAATAATAATAATAACAATATTATTATTATTATTAAAAATTTGTTAAATTTTTATTTTATTTTAATTGTCTTATTTTTTTTATTTTATTATCATTTTGTTTTATTTTAAACATTATTTAATTTTATATTATTTCTAGATGTAGTGCATGCCACATGATCTGCCAGTCTGGGCACCCACCATGCGTAGGTCAAGGATTCGTCCGAAAGATTTTAGAATTTAAAAATAATACCAGGGACTCAACACGAAACCAAACTTGAAAAATTCAAGACCAAGAAAATATATAATAAAGGAGTGTCCAGGGTCGGGGTGTGACACTATTGATCCTATATTATAATGATAGTTGAGAAATAAGTTGGGGTAGGATAAATGATGTACCTTCCCTTATAAAATATATGTCCATATTTTCCAAGTCCATGATCAAAGGATTACCTTTAATCCCTATTATTTAAATAACTCTGGGGTCTTTCCTACTGGGTGCATCTATGATTTTGTTATATTTTTCGAGGTGAAAATGAATAAAATAATCATTTTCCTTAAAAATCTTCAATGATCCCCTTTTTCTCATGTTCAGTTATATATGTTTGAATATATACTTAAGACATTGGTGATATATGTGTATATCACACTTCTCCCCATTAAGACAGTACCTATAAATATTTATTTCAAAATCATCCATAGATAACTCTAAGTCAGGAGTAGGATAATTCTTCTCATGAGGCTTCAGTATTCGCGACACATAAGAAAAAAAATTTCATTCTTCATGAGTAAAAATCCAAGTCATTTCAAGGATGTGTAACTATAAATGACAAATAATTATCCATTATAGGTTAAATATAACAAAGCTTTTCTAACTAACCTTTTTTCATCTTTTGAAAACTTTCTCCACACTACTTTGTCAAGGTAAAATTAACTCCCATTTGAGTTAACTTGGTTAGTGGATTAGAAATTAGTGAAAAGTTTTTGAAAACCTTATATAGAACCTAACTAAACCAAGGAAACTAAAAATTTTGGTCATTAAAGTTGGAGAAGTCCACTCATATACTTCATTACTCTTAGATATATCCATATAGATTCCTTTAAATGATACAATGTGCCCCAAGAATTCCAAATGTTGCAACCCAAACTCACACTTATTGAATTTAGGAAAAAAATTATATTTCATTAGTGTTTTTAATATGAAACTTATGTGTTACTCCTATTAATTATGAATGTCAGAATATATCATAATATCATCAATAAATACCTCTATAAATTTACTGAGGTAGTCCCTAAATATTCTATTCATCAAACCCTTAAATATCATGAGATAATTAATCATATCGAAGGGAATAAAAATGAACTCAAAATGGAAATAACTTGTTTGGAAGTATATTTTTTGGGATATCTTATTTATTTACCCTCGTTCAATGATACCCTAATAAAAGATAAATCTTAGATATGAATTGAGATTCATGAAGTTGGTTGAATAATTCATCAATTCTCATAGGAGGGTATTTTTTTTACTGTGATCTCATTAATGCAACATCCAAGATTCAATTAACATAAGTGAGTATTTTATGATAATAAACCTAAATAAAATTCACGTTTTAATATTTCATTGCATAAAAATTATAATTTGATAGGTTGAATATCAATTTTAAACTTACTAGGTCAAAATAATCCTTGAATAAAATTTTCAAATTTTCCTATAGAAATAAGTTTTATGAATAATTGAAAATGTAGTATTTAAATATTAATCCATTTATTTATAATAATTTTATATAATATTTATAATTGAACATTTATTGGTTATCAATTTTTTATAAATAGAGACAAGGTTATTTAGAGGTAAAAATGGATTTATTTTATAAAATTGTTTTCAAGTGCATAATATTATTCCTTTTTAATTAATTAAAATGAACTCTAAAAATAAATGATTCAAAGGAAATTTATAGTTTATATTTCAAAAAATATTAATTTAAATCCACATAATTATTATTAAAATTCATATAGTCAATGTAATAGCATCTTATTCTTGAAAAATTCTTTTCCCGAAAAACTATTTTTTTGAAACGTTTTGTGGGATTATTTTAAAATTAAATTACACCACTTATTTTAATTGAATTTGATAAAATAGATTAAATATTGTAATAAAAATAATTAATATTTTTTAATAATTTGAATATAATTTTTTGTCATAATGAATAGTAAAAACAGTAAAAATTGGTGACTATAATCTAGGTCAAATGGGTTTACCAAGGAGTCTATCTAAAATGATAGGGGTTAAAATGGTCTAAAAACTATATTAACGAACATTGGTTGGTTGTATTTATAATTTTACCACATAAAATTAAAATATTATTCGTTTTGGATCCATTTTTCCAAGAAAGTGACTTGATAATATTTTAAAATTTGGGAAAATTACAAGTGTGTCACTCACCTCAATTATAAAAAGAGAACCTCCCCCTCTCACTTCATCACACATTTTGAGCCATTAAGATAAAAAAACCTAAAAATATCTATATAAAACATCATTATAAATGTTATATAGGTTAAATTATTCACAAAATACCGAAACTAGTGTTCTTAATAAGAGATCCAGAGGAGGTTTCTCTAAGAAAAGCTAATTATATTCCTCAGGCGGTTTCTTTTTTACTTCCTTCTTTTAAAACCTTCAATTATGTCATAAAAATTTCAATATAATAACACTAGTATCTTCCATATAATAATATTTTTTATGTATATGAAATAATATTTATCCATCTCCTTCTACATAAAATGAGAAAAATATATCTCTCAAGTGTACGATAGACTGCTGCTTCACGAACTCATGTGATTTGTTTTCCATCACCACCTCACATGGATAGTCATAATGAAGAAATTATTTAACATATTTTATAATTATGACATAATATTGAGTATTTAAATTTAATATATCATCTAATTTATTACCTTTTCACCCATTAAGTAATTTATAATGTCATTCATGAGTATATATGACCAACCATCTTTACAAAGTGATGCAATTCGTTTTTCATGTCCCAACTTCAAAAATGATTCAAAAAATGTATATAATGTGTAAATATAGTTTTTATAACATTAATATCATTATGAACAAGATTAAATGATATTATATTGACAATAATTATAACTTCTAGGACAAAACATGCATGAGAAAATGAAGCCATTAACACCCCAAAAAATTCATTTAATAAAACATTATCAACAAATGGGTGATAAGATGTTATAATAGGATAATATATATATTATAAATATTAATATGGTTATTTTATAAAATAAAAATATTTTAAAACAATTATATAGGAGGTTAATGAACATATAACTAAAGGTAATCATGTCGTAAGAGATTTCATCTCAATTTACACTATATTGAGACATATTTGGTATTTTTCACCTATTTACATTATCTGGTGCATATACTACCCCCTTAATGAATTTAACACGTATATATATTCATTATGACTAAATTGTAAATTCAATTTAACTCCTTTAAGGGTTTCAATTTAAATGTTTTTAAATTAATATGAATTTATTTTATAATCTCATTTTTTGGGATTGAATATATTTTTCATTGATGGAATATTATAATATATCCTTCATAAATTGCATCAATTTTTTAATCATTTGGATAGTTAAATAGATTCCATTTTTTTCCAACTTTTCCTCTAATTTTTACTTGAATTAAAAAAAGAAAATTTTAAAATTAATGTTGATCTTATTTCTCTTCTGATCAGGTATATTTTCTTCCATGTCTATAATTTTCAATTTTTTTTACAAAATTACTTCTTATTTACTCAAATGATTTATTAAAAAAATTTTAAGATACCCTTTAATTTTGTAAAAGTATAAAAGGAATATTTATAATAATTTTCAAAAGGGTCATTTTAACTTTTATTTACAAAATTTCAAAATGAATTTTTCTTTTTAATACAAACTACATTAACAAAATTTACCTCCAATATAACCATATTATGAATTTATCTTATAATATAATATTTAAATGGATTTATAAATAAAACTATTCAATTAAAACTTATTTTAATATTTCAATTCAATTTATTTTGATTATCTAAAATACACGAATTTATTAAAAAACCTATATTTTTGATAAATTGAAGGTCATATTTTATATCTTATTTAATTTTTGGTCATTAACTTTCTCTTTAAATAAATCCATTTCTTGTGATCATATTTCATTATAAATTATATTTATATTAAATATAAATTTTATTTTTATCACATATATTCTTATTTTATAAAATATATACCAATTTTACATACAATGTTTTACTATGAAAGTTATTTTATTAATTGAGGAAATCTTGATATTATGTATCCTTTAATCAATATGGATATTTATTGATAAGAGATATTGTTTATGAATTATATTGATCATTCAATATTTTAGGAATGAATTTTACATGTAGTGATGGGTGGGGCCTAGAATTACATATCCTCTTGATTCATTGATTGGTCTCAGGATTCAAACCCATTAGCCAAACTTATTAAATACTTTTTTGGTGTATACCTAACATAGTTTAATATATCTTGGTACAAGTCCATGATGGTAGAGATACCATGATTTAGATATCATAACATAAAATATTATGGATTTAATTTATTTAAAGTTAATTTATTATTTTCCATGATATTTCTATATTGATTTTATCCATGGATTCATTTCATGATTAAGGTATAGATTAAATGGAACAGGTTTTTAGTTATCTACCTTTCTAGGTTGATTATGCCTTATTTACTCATGATATATTTTACTGCATGTAACCCTTACTAAGAATTTGATCTCACCCTTATTTAATTTAATTTCATCTAGATATAAACAATAAATGTATGAATTAGTTCAAAGATGAAGAATATTATCCTTCACTATGTTTTTATATTTTATTTCCAATATAATATGGGAAGCATGTTTTAATCTGATTCTTCAAGAGTAATAAACTAATTGAATCTTAATGATGTGATCCCTTGTATCATATAAAAATGTAATAAAGTATACATCACCTCTGGGTTATAAGAGTTGGGGTTGTTATATTTGGTATCTTAGTAAATTTTATAAAAACCTTGGGAAATATATTTAGTAAATCATTGATTAGGGAACATAAACGTATAAAAGAATTTACGATATGTTTAATTGTAGGATGATATCATAAATTTTTTAATAATGTATAGATTTTTTTTCCTAGTAATAAATATTTTCATGGATATTAAAAGTGGAAATGGTTTTAGAATAGATGCATATATGAGAAATAACCTTGAAAATAGTTAGTATATTGTATCTCAACCATTTTTCTTATGCATGGTGAATGACCGCTTACTATGCACCTAGTTTTATAATCTTGGTGAATATTCTTGGGTTAATTCACTTTTTATTTAAAAACTATTACGAAATAATTGAAAATATTTTTATGATTTAAGGATATTCCCAAAGAAAACAAGTTTATGATTATGAGATTAACAATGCATAAATTTTCAATTTATGTGAAGTATTACAACAAATTTAAATTTTATATTTTGATTTAAAATAAAGAATGTTATAATTTCATTCAGAATATTCAATTTTTTATAATTTTTTATGGAAGAAAAATTTGTATCAATAATAATAACTAATGTAGATCCTTTCTTACTGAACAAGAAAATATAACAAGCATTCTAGTTCAGAAGATCATAAAAATCTTAGGGAATCTGACCCAGTTTATGAATTATAACATTCCAAATATGTATCAACATGATTTTAAATGTCATGATACACATATATTGTATCATTTCATGTGGTAGAAGCCTCTATATTTTAGTGGAACTAGTAATATATAAATATCTAATCAATGGATTAAGTCTCTTGGAAATATATTTCTAGAATTTAGATGTTATAAAAGGGAAAATGTTATGCTAATAGTATATTATCTTAAAGGAAATGAAGATAAATTATAGTCTTTGATCCAACATACTATGGAGGATGAAGAAATTGAACATTTGGAAAGAAGATCTTTTAAATTAACAATATTTGAAAAATATTTCCCTTGGGATAAATGAACTCGAATAAATTGAATGTTCATTATATTAAAGAAAAGGAAAGAGGAAAGTATTTTAGAGTATGATGATGCCTTTAAAATACTATCTAAGTATACTAAAAATTATATATGTAATCTGGAAAACAATATTGACCATTTATTTTAAGGGAATAAGTAAAGCCTCCAAAGGGTATTGGTTTCTCAAAAAAATTCCCCATTTAATGAAATAGTATTATACGCTATCAAAATAGAGAAGGAATTTTCTATATCACATATCTTCAATTTAAATAAAGAATATAATAGGTTAAACGACACCAAGAAAAAAGTAAAAACATCAATGAAGAATAGGAGAATGAATCAATTTCTATCATATGAAAATTATGGAAAGAAAAATCCTTGAAAATGATAGAAGGGAATTGAAGTTTTTTACAATTTTAGAGATAAGGCTCATATGGATAATTAATATAAGATAAATAAAAAAACCACTATTATCTATTTCATTCACTATAAATAAATGAGGTATTATTCAAACCAATGTCCCAAGTGTTAAGGAAACTTACTGCAGAAGAGGATAAGGGGAGAAGGCTAAGCTTATATGATCACTACAACTAAGGCTGGAGTTCCTAAAGATGTGGTGAAAGGTATGTTAATAAAATACTTAAATTTAAATAATGATTTATTTGATTCTAAATCCCCACACTCTTTTATATCTTCTATTTTTCCTAAGAAAATTAGATATTTCTCTATCACCTTTAGGTGGGAGTTTTTATTCAAAACTTCTAGTGGAAAGATCATCATAATAAGGATGTTTTAGTCAGTTCCCATTATGGAACATGAACATGCCCTATTTTCATATTTTGTTATTATACCTATGGTTTAGTTTGATATAATAATTTTTTCGATTGGTTTTCAAAATATAATTCAAAAATTTATTTCTAAGTAAAGGAAATCAAGATTTATGATGACGATTTATAATTCCTTATCATTAGAGTGGATTCTTCAAAAATGGTTCATGTTTAGATACACCTCTAATATCTCTTATGGATGAGATTATTAGGGAAGAATAGTAGACACAATCAATATATTAAAAAGGTAATCTTCAAATTGAATATGTGCTTATTATACAAAAATACATTGATGTATTTCCCAAGGAATTGCCTGGACATCCACCAGAACCTGAAGTTGAGTTTTCTATTAATCGAATCACTAATACAAGACCTATATCAAAGAATACCTATAGAATGGACACTTTGGAATTAATGGAATTAAATAAATAACTACAAGAGTAATGTTAAAAGAGATTTATACACCCTAGCGTTTCACCTTGGAGAGCGCTTGTTCTTTTCATTAAGAATAAAGATGGATCTATGAGATTTTTCCATGATTATAGGGAAATAAATGTTATTACTTTAAAGAAAAATTATCCTCTCTCTCACATTGACAAATTTTTTGATCAACTTTATGAAGATAATTATTTTTAAAATATTGAGCTTCATTTTGGGTATTATCAATTAAGAGTAAGGAAAGAAGATATTTTAAAAATAGTATTTCATATGAGGTATAGATATTATGAGTTTAAAATAATGATATTTGGATTAAATATTTTAACCTCTATTTTATGGATCTATATAATATATTATTCAATGAATGTTTTGATAATTTTTATGGTATTAGTTGATTATATTTTTGTGTAATATAAAATATATTAGGACCATGAGAATCGCTTAAGGAACATTCTTGAGACTCCTTGAGGAAAAGGGTTATATGGGAAATTTATCAAGTGTGAATTATGAATTTAGAAATTTTCCTTTATTAGCTATAATGTCTCTAAGGATATAATTTCATTTGATCATGTTAAGGAAAAGGCATCCAAATAATGACATACACCAATGGACATAACTGATGTATGTATCTTCCTTAGTTTGAAAGGTTACCAAGGGTGATTTGTCCAAAATTTTACCTGATTAAATAACCCATTAACCAAGCTTACTGACAAAGGGGTTAAGTTAATACTGTAAAAGGAATGTGAATAATTGTTTGAATAATTGGAGAGGATATTGGTTTATGCTCCAATGATGTCTCTGTCATCAAGAAATTATGGACTTGGGATATATAGTGATGCATCGAAGAAGGGAATAAGTTGTTTCCTTATGAAAAAATGACAAAGTTATTGCGTACACATCACAGTGGTTAATGATTCATGAATAGAACTATCCATCCCATGAACATGTTTTGGTATCCGTAATCTTGGCTTCAAAGATACAAAGACATTATCTCTATAGAGAAAAACGTGAGATATATACAGATCAAAGAGTCTGAAATATATATTTTCATATAAAGTGCTCAATATGAGGTAAAATAATTGGATAAATATTTTAAAATATTATGATTTATAAATACATTACCACTCAGGGATGAAAAATAATGTAGATGATTCATTGAGTAGGAATGATCATGGAGTCGTAAACAAAATGAGGATTCATAGGGTTCTTATGTTCATGGATTTAATGAATATGAATATGTGAATTATTAAGGAAGGGTAAATATCACTAATTTTTTAAATTATAACAAAACTATATTTATTATAAAAGATAAAGAGTTTTTATCTTGATAATGTGAATTTATAAGGAAAATTAAAGAAGTTAATGATGGTAAATTAGAATACTTTTTATGTGAACATGACATTCTAAAATTTGGAAAGAGGTTATATGTTCCATATATACCTGATATGAGAATGAAATTATTATATGATTCTCATAGCTCTAATTTCTCTATAAATCATATTATCACCATGATATATAAGTTTCTAAGGAACATTTTTGGTGGGATAATATTAAGTGAGAAATTGCTGATTATGTACCAAGATGCTTGGTTTTTCAATAGATGAATGTCAGGACACATCATATAATAGAGGTGTCATGAAACCTATACCTATTACCATGTAGAAATTATATTACATTACTATATAATATTTTATTTTATTACCAAATATTCCTAGAAGGAATAATGAAATATGGGTTATTGTTGATCACCTTACCAAATATGAAAATTTCCTTACTATAAGAGAATATTTACCTCTTGAATGTTCTGTAAGACTATATATTAATGAGGTTGTAATACTTCATGAAACAATTTTTTAATTTTGTTGGATCATGATCCAAAATTTACATTGAAATTGATGAAAAGTATTTACAATTCTCTTGATGTCGAGCTTCATTTTAGCATCACCTATCATCCTCGAACTGATGGAAAATTCAAAAGGAATATTCAAACCTGAAAAGAAATATAGATTTCATTATCACTTGGCATTAAAGGTATATTATATAAATATTTAACTTTTTTGGAGTTTTCCTATAACAATATATTATATTCAAATATTCAAATGGTTTCATATAAAGCATTATATGGAAAGGGATGTCGTACACTAACTTGTTGGGATAAAGATACTGAAATAAAGCTTATAGGCCCAGAACTTATTAAGGATACAATGATAAATTTAATGACTATTCAGACTCATATTATAGAAGATAAAAGTATGTAAAATATTTATATTGATAAATTAATGAAATATTTGGAATTTCAAGTGGGAGATCATGTTTTCTTGAATCTATCTCTATGAAAGGATATTATAATGTCACATAAGAAAGGGAAATTGAGCCCTAGATACATTGGGCCTTTTGAAATTCTGTAAATAATTAGAGTTATGGATTACCATTTAGTAATAAAAATTAGCCTCCCTAAATTAAATTATGAGTTTTATATCCCATTGTTAAGAAGTATATTCTAGACCCATCACATGTTCTCACCTATAAAGAAATAGAATTAGAACATGAGATATCTTACTATGAAGCGCATATCCTGATTCTTGACACTCAAGAAAAAGTGTTGTGAAATTGAATTAATTAAGTGGTAATGGTACATTTAAGATATCATAAAATGGGGGAAGATGCATGGGAACCTGAGGTTGTTATAAAAAATAACTACCCTCATTGTTTTAAGAAATTAATATTCATGAAAATTTTGAGGATGAAAATTTTAAAGTAGGGAATAATGTAACACCTGAGAATCAATTATACAAAGTGAAGAAGTTATTTTGATAAAACATAAATAAAATGAAAATTTTAATATTTCATGGAATAAAAATGTAACAACCAAGACCCAAACAGCCACCCGAACAGTGCTAAATAGGTCGGGTGTTACTTCCTTAGGCGCACCTCCCCAACTGTTGAAGGCTACCGACTAGAAGTGAGGGTCTTATAGCTATAGTGGGGAGGGTATACCCTCTAGGAGGATAATAATGGTACTGGTCTAAGTATAAAAATAAAGATACAGTGGAATAAACGACTCAGCAGACTCGAACCAGACTCGTAGAGCAGAAGCACATTCAATATCGATAAACAGAAGAAGTAATAAATATTAACAAGATCCGCAGAAAGTAAACACAACAACATTCTAATCACTTGTAACTAATTTTGATCAAAAAACATACATCCAAAGTAGGTCATACATATACATATGTAAAGGCACGAATAGCTAACCAAATGTAGCTATAAAACAAGTGAGCATGCTGATTGAGGAAATAAATCATAACAAAGTAAACTCCAGTTAGGAAAGACCTCAGGGTCTATACCATCTCCATGCAATTGCTAATTTAGTCCATCTTCTGAAGGTGACCTCTTTCCTGCACGTAAATCCATAAATTCTGCACGTGTCTCGAAGGTCATGTGCATGGTGTGAGACGAATCTCTATAGGATACCACCTAACAGTGCGTACCTGCTATAAGTTTTTATGAAGACATGCATTTATAAGGAAAATAGTAAATAGTACGATGCACACAACCAAACAGAAAATGTATTGGTTCTCAGTAGCCACCATGGAGTGTCACCTACTTCGGCCAATGTCGGGATCTCTGTCATGTAACCGGGCACCATGTGTCCCCTGACACCGTGTTTCTCAAGTACCAACATCCTGAAAGCACGTCCATGAAATAGTAACCTAGAGGAACAATGATGCTTGTCCTAAAATAAGTAACTAGAGGGCCAGCGATGTCTACCCTCAAATAATGTAATTGGAGGAAGAGCGATGTCTGCCCTAAAATAATATCACTGGAGGAATTGCAATGTCTGCCCTCAAATAAAGTATTTGGAGGGACAGTGATGTCTTTCCCTCAAATAACGGTGAGCCTCTACCCCGAAACCGAGAGTCTCAACTCTATACCATGAAGGCTCTTCACCATCCACGTGGCTTCCTACTACAAGCACCCCCAACGAATAGTACCTAAACTCCAACTAGCGGGGGCCTCTACCCACATGAGTGGTGAAAACCACCTCATCATGGAGTCTCTCTATATTCACACTACTCAAAGTTATGGGTGAGCAGTAATCACCAAAATAGTACCCAATCCACAAAACCTCTAACACATCATGTCCCCACGACCATGCTTCTCATGTCCGACAGCCTCGCCATCAATGTAAACTGGGCCATGCCCAACCTAACAGTCACACTACCTCCAGCTGATGTCCATGACACCCAATCCTGTGGTCAAAACCACCCAAAGTAACCAAAGTCAAACCCAAACTGTGATCAGCGTCACTCAACAAATATCTGAGCCATTCCCAACACAACCCAAAGGATTCCAGCATATACAATGACACGTATCATATATATAATCAAATGAAATACTTAAATAGGAAAGACAAACTAAACAGTTGAATTGCACAAGCCAGGTGTTTTCCCATACCAGCACTAAGATCTTGAAAGCCTCTAACAAGTCATATCAAGGTTTAATAAACTAAACTCAATAGTTATAACCAAAAAAATCAATAATAACCATTTTGGAATCCCCAGGTCAGAATGACCTGATGAGAAACAACCACTCTCCCGGACCCACTCAAGCAAAATAGGTAACATGGCATACCCAAAAGCATCTCATAGGTCAAATAACAATTAAACAGGAAATTGCAGGTAAAACGGGGTCACTCTCAAAATACCCAAAAATGTATCAAAGGTCGCGCCACCAAAAGTCTACTAAAGTACAAAAATTGGTATTCACCCCCTACCTAAGACTTTTATGATGATACTCCTCTAATAATAGCCTCCAATTAAGTATAAAACGTAGTATATCTACAAAAGAATCAAAACTTCTCAAACCCCTATAACAAATCTTAGAACAGAAATCAAGAAGAATGGCTCAAGAGAAATCAAGCCCTTACTGAGGGGGTTCTAACGCATCTGAGGGTGATCAAAATGAAGTACTTGCAGATGATCAGAAGCAAAAATAAGCTCCGACCAGCTCCCCCTTCTAAAACCCATTGAGGGTTTGAGTTTCTACCTCAAAACGAGGCTACTTCCCGTTTCATTGAAAAAATAAAATACATGGCATGTACTTTTGACCACATTACATGTATCATTTTACTATTCATATAACAGCTGATATTTCAACAATGACTATCCATCTGACTACACGGTGTGTACCTAGAGGCACACAACATGTACTTCTCTACTCGACCACCATCCCCAACACACCATGTATATCCCCATACACGGCCCCTCTAAAACGGTGTCAACAAAAAGTACATGGAGTGTACTTGCTAAAAAAATTCTACCTAGAAAACAGGCCTACATGCCATGTATGGCCTCCACATGGTCAAGGGTACATGGCATGTCAAGTAACACAACATGCCGCGTAGTAGGAAATTTCTAAATGGTACTCACAGGACATGTCCTCGGTGAGCACACGACCGGTACACACCTAACCCACACACGACGTGTACATTAGAGTACAGTATGTGTAGTCTGGAAATTTCCATAACTTCCCAGATTTTCGTAGTTTTCTTAGAAACAAGTTAAAAATTCAAACATGGTTGGGATTTTGAACCTTTCTGAAAACCTGGGTTCTTACAATCTCCCATCCTTAACATAGCTCATCCTTGAGCTATCAAATGAAACCCAGATATGGAAGCAAATATACCACCCAGATTAAGGTAACCCAGACTCACCCTGTCTTAGAGGTTCTGGCTAAATTTTTAAGGGCTCCCAACATTAGGAATTTCCTAAATCAGTCTCAACACTACAAAACTCAACAAAGCAAGGGTTCACTAACCTATTTTCGGACTCATGGTCCTCTAGTGACACATAATCACTCCTATGCGTCATTGGTGCTCCTGTGTCATTTTTTACACCCAGCATATCTTGCACTGCATCAGTGTCCACCTCCATGAGGTCCTACATCCTATGGATGCTCAAAATGAACTCGGTGCCTAGAACCTCAAGTAACCTACATCATCGATGCCCTGATGCCACAACATCTCAAGTAACCTGCATCCATGATGCCCCGATTCCCATGGAACCTCAAGTAACTGGTATCCTCGATACCCTGATGTCATGCATCTCATAAATATATATATAAATATATCACGCACCCGATATGGCGCCAATCCCACTGACCAGAATCTAGTCATTCCACATAAATCTTGTGCACCTCGTTCACTCAAAACGGACATGCCTCAATAGGTCATGCCAAAAGGCAAAAAGAAAGTCACAGACACACTCACGGTGTACCTCTAAATGTCGTTGGCTCACTAGCATGCTCAGCGCCTGGCAGCTCCATGGTGTGCACCTATCCTGAAGTACCACTTCTTGATGCCTGACCTCAATGTGGTGGTGCTCTAGTCACCAGACACTGACCCCTCAGTTGGGTCCCACTGTCTCTATCACGTCCTCCATGTGTAGCTGAAACTCGACTACACTCTCTTGGTACCGAACCTGAACCAACTCCAGATGCCATCATCTGCCCTGGTCCCTGCCTACCGGCTATCTGAGAAGGCTGCCTGCAAAACCTCTCAAGATTCCCAACCTTTCCACATGTTCGACAATACTTTAGAGGCCTATCACACTAAGTTCGAACATATCCTGGCTGTCCACACTGAAAGATAATCACTCAAGAACTATTAAGAGGTTTTCTAGCTGAGTCCTTGGCCTGACTGCCCTACTAGAACTCATTCCGTCCTCGCTTTCTGCTATCTGAACTATCAGCTAAAGTCATTGCCCATCCAACCTGGGGTTTATCCTTCTGTTTTGCCTCCGCTATGAGCACCTGATTCACTATCTATGAGAACGGTCCCAGCCAGAAGATATTTACTTGGATCCAAATGGTGTGTCATAATCCATCCTCGAAGCGCCCCACCCTTTCTGAGTTATCAATTACCAAACCAAGTGCAAAGCAAGACAACTCAGTGAAAGTTGTTGAATAGTCCATGGCGTACATGTCTCCCAGCTAAAGGTTCAAGAACTCCTGAGCTCTCTTGGACCTTAGTGTCTCTGGGTAAAAGTGCATGAAAAACCATTCCTAGAAGTTTTTCCATGCTAGTCCGTCGTTCCTGCGTGCCTAAACCTGCACATACCACCAGTGCTTTGCTGTTCCTCACAACATGTACGTTACCAGCTTGACCCTCCACTGTGGAGGTGTCTTGAGCTACTCAAAGATCTTCTGCATGCTCTCTATCCAATTATTAGCCTCCTACGGACCAACCTCACCCTGAAAAAGAAGCTGGTGCTGCGATTGGAACTCCCACATTAGATATTCCATAGATGGTTCTGTATCCTGCACACCTCTATCAATCCCCTACAAGACATGTACCAAGAAAGCTCGGATTTTCTCGCTGAGCCATGGTCTGAACACTACCAAACCCTACTATTGTCCTGCCTACACTTGATCCTGGACCTATTCCAATCCCTGGGCCTATACCGGGGGCTCATTCTCTGCCTGAACCAGATCCTGAAACAGATTCTACTCCTGCGGCACTGTACCATCTCCCACCTGACGCTCCATCTGAGTCGACTAAAAGGAACCCATTGAATACCATAAATGGCCAGACATCCCATATATATATATATATATACACACAATATATATTCAACTCATATAAGGAAAGAGGTAAAGAGTTAGCATAAAAAAAACTACCCTTACTCTCCCTTATCGCAACCCATGCCCATGGCATCCCAACCTCATGGCCTCCTTACCCACCCTCAACAAAGCCAAGTATCAAAAGTACCTTGGGCCATGCCATGCCCATTCCAAAAACCAACATTTCCTCAAACCGAAGACTGAGTCACCCAATCCTGGTGATCAAAATCCCCTCTACCATAGTACATGCCTTCTCATACAAGAGCCAGACCCAAATTCCAGGCAACATGCAATTCTACAAATATATAAAGCATGGCATAACACATTGCAATCAACAAGAAATTCTATCTGGAATTTCACATATTCACATTTCAAATCATACAAATCATGGTAATTTGATATTATTCACATGGAATTATCACATCACAAAGAATACGTGCAGTTATGAAATTGAAATATCCTAAAAATGAGCCTATCAAAATCCAACCAAACAACCTTTCCATACCAGGCCAAGGTCAAATTTTCCCTTACCGCACCAAGTAAAGGGTCACATATCACAATCAATAACATCACACACCAAGTGAGACACTGAGGTGGAAATCATATAAACTATAATATGAGAAAAAAGAAAATAGCAATTCCTACACATAGAAACTTGATCCATCCCTCATACCTGGGGCTACAGGCACCCAAGAATAAGCTAGAAACCCAGTTCCAGAAACAACCTATCTCCAGTCTACCATATCCCAAATAGTAAAACCTACAGAAATAAAAGTTAAGCCTTAATCTCATTAGTAGCCAGCAAAATGTTGCTACTAAATCCTTGTCAAGAACTCCTCTAATACCACTTTGTAATGACCCGGACCTGAACATCCACCCGAATAGTGCTAAACGGGTCGGGTGTTACTACCTTAGGCACACCTACCCGGACTCTAAAGGCTGCTAACTAGCAGTGAGGGTCTTATAGGTATAGTGGGGATACTATACCCTCTCAAATGAAAAAAATGGTACTGATCCTAGTTTAAAAATAAAGATACAATGGAATAAATGACTCAGCAAACTCAAACCAGACCCACAGAGCGGAATCACCTTCAATATCGAGAAACAACGGAAGCAATAAATATAAACAACAGCAGCAGAAATCAAACACAACAACATGATGATTACTTGTAACTACTACTAAACAACAAACATACATCCAAATAAGGTCATACATATCCATATTTAAAGGCGCCAATGGATAACCAACTATAGCTACAAAACAAGTAAGATTACTGATACAGGAAAGAAAGAAAAACAAAGAAAACATCAGCTAGGTAAGACATCAAGGTCAATACCATCTTCATGAAATAACTAATGATGTCCAAGTCCTGAATCTGACCTCTTTCCTACACGTAAATCCATAAAATCTATACGCATCCCAAAGGGCTCATGCAGGGTGTGAGAAGAATCTTAGTATGATACCACCCAATAGTGCGTACCTAATATAAGTGTTTAAGCATGCATGAATTTATAAGGAAAACAGTAAACAGTACGATGCACAAAACCAAACACAAACTCTACTGGTGCTCAGCATCCACCATAGAGTGTCACATGCTTCGGTCAATACCGAAATATATTTCATCTAACCTGGCACCATGTGCTCCCTAACATCGCGTGTCTCAAGTACCGACATCCCAAAGACACGCCCAAGAAATAGTAACTCGGAGGAACAACGATGCCTGTCCTCAAATAAGTAACGAGAGGGAAAATGATGTCTGCCCTCAAATAATATCACCGGTGGAACAACGATTTCTTCCCTCAAATAATGTATTCAAATGAGCAATGATTTCGTCCCTCAAATAATGCAGAGCCTCTTCCCCCAACCTGATAGTCTCAACGCTATCCCATGAAGGCTCATCACCTTCCACATAGATTCCTATGACAAGCACCCCCAACCAATAGTACATAAACCACAACTAATGGGGGTCTATACCCACAAGAGTGGTCAAAAACACCTCATCACGGAGTATCTATGTGTGAAAACTACTCCACGTTCCGGGTGATAGGTAATCACCAAAATAGTACCCAGGACACAACACCTCTAACACCTCGTGTCCCTGTAACCATGCCACTCAAGTCCAACGGCCACTCCATCCAAGTAAATCAGGCCATGCCCAACCTGACAGTCACCCTTATTCTAGACGATGCCCATGACGCCCAATACAGTGGTCAAAACCATCTAATGTTACTCGGGTCAAACCCAACCTATGATCAACATCACTCAACAAATATCTAAGCCATGCCCAACCCAACCCAAAGGTTTCCAGCATATGTAATGACACATATCACATATATAATCAAATGAAATACTTAAACATGAAAAACAAACTAAAAAATTGAATTTCACTAACCATGTGTTGTCCCATACAAACACTATGATCTTGAAAGCCTCTAACAAGTCATATCAAGATTTAATAAACTGAACTCAACAATTTTAACCAAAAAAATCAATTATAACTATTTTGTAACCCCCTACCAAAATTCCCCGATGATAAATGACCACTCGCCCGACCCCGCTCATGAAAAACAGGTAACAGGGCATACCCAAAGGCATCCCATAGGCCAAATAACAATTAAACAAGCAATAGCAGTTAAAAAAGGGTCACACTCAAAATACCTAAAAACACATCAATGATCGTCCCACCTAAAAGACTTAGAAAACAAAAAAAGAAGTTTTCACCACCTACCTGAGACTCTTACGATGATAGTCATTCGATAATAGTCTTAAATTAGGTCTAAAATGTGTTAGATCTACAAAATAAGCAAAACCTCTCAAACACCTATAACTTGTCTTAGAACAGAAATCAAGAAGAACGGATCAAGAGTAATCAAGGCCTTACCGATGGGGTTTTAACGCTTCTGATGATGATCGAAGTAGATCGTAGATGGACAATTGGGGAAAAAATAATCTTTGGTCAGCTCTCCCACCTCAAACCCATTGACGCTTTGAATTTTTGCCTCAAAACGAGGTTACTGCCCATTTTAGCAAAAAAAATAAGAAAATACATGGCGTGTACTTATGACCACACAACATGTATCATTTTACTGTTTATACAATAGTAGATATTTCACTGAGGAATTACCGACTGACTACACGGCTTGTACCTAGAGGTACATGGTGTGTACTTCTCTACCAAACCGTTATCCCCAACACGCCATGTATATCCCCATAGACATCCCCTCTACATAGCTTGTATAAATAGTACATGACGTGTACTTTCTAAAAACATTCTACCTAGCCAATAGGCCTACACTCCATGTATGGCCTCGACACGGTCAAGGGTACATGGCTTGTTGAGCAACACTATATGATGTGTAGTTGGAAATCACTACACGGTCATCAAATTACCTATACTCGGTGAGAACATGGTCAGTACACGTCTAACCCACACACGATGTGTACTTTAGAGTACATGGCGTGTAGTCTGGAAATTTCCAGAACTTCCTAGATTTTCCCAGTTTTCTCAGAAACAAGTCAAAAATTCAAATAGGTTCAGGATTTTGACCTGTTCTAAAAACCTAGGTTCTTGCAAAAAATTATAATTTTATAGGATGAATATCAATTTTGAACTTACTAGATCAAAATAAGGTTGGAATGATTTTTTTGAATTTTCCCAAAAAAATAAAATTATATGAATAATTGAAAATATTTAACTTAACTATTCCCCCTTTTATTTATAATAATGTTTTCTAAAATGTATAATTAACCATGTATTTAATATATATTTGTTATTAATAAATACAATGTCATTTCGAGGTAAAAATGGATATTTTTTATAATTGTTTAAGTGCATAATGCTTTTGTTTTTAAATTAATTAAAATGAATTCTAATAATGAGTAAGTGAAATTAAATTTTTAGATTATATGTCTAAAAATATTAATATAAATCCACATCATTATAATTACTAGTCATATAATTAATGAAATATCATCTTATGCTTGGAAAATTCATTTCTTCTAAAATTGTTTTTATCACGTTTTATAAGTTTATTTTAAAATTACATTTTTAAACTTAAGTGAATTGAATTTGATAAATTTTATTAAATATTTTAAATCAAAAAAATAATATTATTTACTATTTTCAACATAATATTTTTTCATATTGAATATTAAAAATAGTAAAAATGGGTTACCATGGTTAATATCATAACGGCTTTACCATGGGGTTAATCTAAAAAGATAATGGTTTAAATGGCCTAAATATTTTCATAAAAATAATTGGTTGTTTCAATTTTTACCTTACCCATATAAAATAAAAATATTAGTCATTTTGGAATATTTTTTCTAAGAACATTATCTAATAATATTTTAAAACTTTGAAAATTTACAGGTGTTCCACTCATCTCAATTATAAAAGTAAACCTCCTCCACTCACTTGTTCCCACTTTTTGAGTAATTTATATCAACAATAACCTGTAAAAATATGTCCATAAAATCATTATAAACATTCTATAGGTGTTGATATTTCCAAAATACTAAACCCATGGTCCTTATGAAGAGATCCAAAAGAGGTTTCTCTAAGATAAGGTAATCATCTTCACCAAGATCTTTCTTTTTTTACTAATTTATTTTACCATATTTATTTATTTCACAAAATTTACAATATAATAATTCCATATATCCAATATACTGAGATGTTATTATGTTTATGGAATAATATTTATCTATATAATCCTCTATCAAATGGAGAAAAACCATTGATCGTGTGTGCAACAGACTACCGTCTCATAAACCAATGTGAGTTTTTTTCCATAAACACATCACATGGACAATAATAATGATGAAAATAATGAATACAGATAATAATTATGAAATAATATTTATTATGTAAAATTAATATACCATCTATTTCCTTACCCATTCATCCATTATGGAAATGATAATATCTCTTATGCGTACACACGGTCTTTCATATCCATAAAGTGATATGATTTAAAAAAATATATATAATAAATAAATATTATATTTATAACATTAATTTCATTCTATATATTATTTAACTATATACTATGCAAAATAATTAGAAATTCTGTGACAAAACATGCATGAAAAAATGAAGCGGTTAACACCTGAAAGAATCGAAATAATTAAATATTATCAATGATGAGTGATAATATGTGATAATAAGATGATATATGATATTATAAATATGAATATAGTTCTATGATAAATTACTAAAATTTTAAAACTATTATAAAGGGGGTTAAAGTAAGTTCAACTAAGGGAAAGTGTAAGGTAAGGGATGTTGCCTCAATATTTACTCCATCAAGACATATTTGATATTATAAAAATATTTACTATATTTGGTATATGTACTACCCCTTGATAAATTTAAAATTAATATATATTATTAATTATTAAATTTTTAATTCATTTTTACTCCTTCAATGGATTAAAATTCAAATGTTTCCAAAGTGGTTAGAATTTATTTTACAATCTTATTTTTTTGGGATTGAATATATTTTTCCTTGAAGGAATCCTATAATATATCCTTTATAAACTCCATATATTTTTATCAAATAGATATTTAAGTATTTTTTTCTTCTGTCTTTTCATCTATTTGTAACTTGGATAAACAAATGTTTAAATGAAAATATAATCTTATTTATCTTTTGATTGGATATATTTTTCTTCTATGTCCATATGTTTTTAAAATAATTTTAAAAAAATACTTTTTATTTACTCAAATTAGTTATTGTGAAATTTTTATGTTATCTTTTACTTATAAATTTACTTAAAGGAACATTTATAATTTTTTCAAAAGGTCTATTTTTGAATTTATTTATTAAAAGTATAAGGGAATGTTTCTTTTTAATGTATATGATGTTACCATACATTAGCAACACTATAACCATTTTACAATATTTAAATTCTTATACAAGTTTGTTTTAGTTTTAAAAATAAAATTATTTAATAAAAATTTATTTTAATATTTTTCTTTCATTTATTTTATTATATAAAATTCATAAATCTGTTAAAAGAACTATATTTTTGATGAATTTAATTTCATATTTTATCTCTTATTAATTTTTTGGTCATTAAAATTTTCTCAAAACATTCACTTTATTATGATTATATTTCATTGGATATTAAATTTATCTTAAATATCCATATTCTTTGTATCATGGATATTATTATTAGCTAAATAATATACCATTTTTAAATATAGTGTTTTACTATGAAATTTAGTTTATTGACTAGGTAAATATTGATATTTTCTATCATTTTATCAATACATATATTTATTGATAAGGAATATTATTTATAAATTAAAATGGTCATTCAATATATGATGAATGCATTATAAATGTAGTGATAGGTGAGGATTGAAATTATATATCCCCTCATTTCATAAAAATATATCATGAGACAAACTAATTTGCCAAACTTATTAAATGGGATTTTGTTGTATACCTACCCATAATTTAAACTATCTTGGTGTAATACCATGAAGGTAAAGATATCATGATATTTGGGATCATGTCATCCAATATTTTTCATTTCTTTCATCGAGAATTCAATTATTATTATCCATTATATTATTAAATTGATATTATCCATGGATGAATTCCATGCTCAAGTTATTGATTAAATGACATGTGTTTTTAGTTATCTACCTTTTTATATTTATTATTAACTATTTAATAATGATAGATTATACTATACATAACCCTTAATGATAATTTGAGATCACCCTTATTTTTCTTCTTTTCCCTAGGATATGAATAAGGAATATTTGAATGAGTTAAAGGATTCAAAATATTTACTTTCACTATGTTTTAATATATATCTATAATGTAATATGGTAATTATATTTGTATCTGGATCTACAAGACTAAAAAAATTATTGATCCTTGGTGATGTGATCCCATGTATACTATTCTAATGAAATAACTTAGACACTGAATTCGGGTTACAAGAGTTGAGGTTGTTATAATTATGTTCTTTGAAGTAAATGAATAGTCACATTATTCCATTCTTATTCTTCACAATGAGAGTAGGCAACCCAATGAGACACACTTGTATGAGTAAAACCCATCTCCAAAATATCATGTAGTTTATTCTTCAATTCATTTAGCTTTATGAATGAAATTCTAAATTGGGTCTTTGATATAGGTTTAGATCTTGGTACAATTTAGATTGATAATTCTATCTCTATTTATTTAAGATGTATATATAATTTATTTGAAAAAAAATTAATGAATTAATTAATAATGTATAAAAAACTATATATCTTTACCTTTACTTTCATCCCCTTCTTCACCAATCATTTCCATAAAGTAGGCTATAAGATATAGTTCTTAACAAAAATTGGGTTGGGATATCTCTCCCTTGAAAATGATTTTAGGTATCATACCCAAGGAAACTATAAATTCCTCTCTTCTACAATTGGTCTTATAATTATAGTTTTAGAGCTAATCCATCCCTAGTATTATGCCAAATTCCACCATCAAAATGACTATTATATTTGTGATGAGATATTTCTCACCAAAGTTAACAGGGGAATCTATATTTACTCTTTTTTCCAGGATAGATCCTATAGGAGTTTTAAATGATAACACTACTTGTAATAGATCTAGTTTTGTTTTAATGTTGTTTTAAAACATAAAAGAAATGAAGAAACACATTGAGCAAAAATTAAATAGTGTACTAGAAATATTTTACTGACCAAAAAGTTTACATGATACCATATCATTTGGATCCACGACTTCAACATTCTTGATAGAAAAGGACCAACCATGACCCATTGGCCTCTGATGAGGTTGATTGAAATTTTCATCCACTATTATATGATTTCAAAACTAGTTGGAAAAGTTATGATTCTCTCCACACTTGAATCATTACACCATAGGATGAACATACACCATTTCTCCTTGTCATTGGCATTGGGATGCTAAGGATTTACATCTACCGATTTTTTTTCAAGAAACATGGATTTCCTTTAACCAATTGCAGTACTTCCCACTAACTTAAAGATAGTTTATTAAGTTAATTTTCCCATATTTATTTAAAAATGGAATGTATAGTTTCTTCCCATCCTTTTCATGGTTATTATTCTTCCCAAAGTTTTCCCTATCATTCCCTTTTTTTTTAATTTTTTAAATAAGGCCACTATGCATCACCAAATACCATATATACCTTGATATAACATCATATTATTTTCTCATATCTCATAAAGTCTCATATTTCCTAATATTTTCATATATTATGTCTCAAATAAGAAATGAATGGATCGATCTTCCCATTATAATCAATGAGAAATCTTGGAGCACACATGCAATCCTTGTGAAGTTCATATCATATCTTGCCATGGATTCACCCTCAATTTGCTTCAAATTAAGGAATACCCTTTCCATATTTTTTAATAGGGAGACATGAACATAAATAATTTAAAAAGAAATATATTATGGTTTCCCCACTTCATATCATCAATTTAATTATTAGGATTCATATTTTTTATTAATTTCTATCATTTATTTTCTTCTATCTATAAGAGATAAACTACCAGTGTCCTTATCTTGCCTAAAACTATTGAGTATAAAATATATATTTTCAATATCATTGATCCATTATTCCATGATAAATATCTTTGAGGGTCCACTAAAAGTTTGTGGGTGTTGGAACATGAATGATGAAATGGCTAGTTATTCCATATTAGGTGAAGTTTAATGTTCTACATGGATCATGTTATTATTTATAACATGGGATAAAATCATCATGGAATTTTCTACATTGAATTCCATCATATTAGGATGGACATCATTTCAATTCTCATTATTTCCATTGTTTACACATTCCCTTCTATTTCCCACTTTTTTATAAAAAAAGAACACTTAAATAAGGAAATTGATACTATTATGAATAAACTTTAAAGGGGATTTTAATCCTAATGATTTTAAAATATAGGGATTCTAGGATTATAAAATTTAATATTTTTCTTTTAAAATGAAATATTTACCTTATATATACATCATTTCATGATGGTTTTTAAAAAATTTGATAACCCAAATCATATCCTCCATGAGTGTCTTTTCAAGTGTACTGTCTTATGCCTCTTTATCATGAACAATGTGACAGTTTAGTTAATATCCAATCTTCTCTTTTTTGGATATATTACCCATAAGCACATCTATTACATAAACACATTTACTTTCCATTATCCATATGGGAATGTATTTGATTGGAAAACCACACACTCTATACTTTACCAAATACTCTGAGATGTTTTCCTATTTTTAAGATTATCCTTATGGTTCTTACTAATGTTTTCTAGTCTTAATGTTCACAAAAAACTAAACCCTATTTTGATACCTACTATGGATACCCAGTTATATATATATATAAACATAATTATTTGAGAAAATATTACATAAATAACTTAAAATTTCCTTTTTAGGTTTAATTTATTGGAAACTACATACATAGTACAAGACATACTAGGTACAAAAAAGAAAACCTAAAGTAATATTAAAATCTCTTGAAAGGAGTCATTATTATCCTATCCTAGATCACCTCAAAACAAAAAATTTCCTAGTAAAATTTATCAATTTAAATGGGTAAGAATAAATATTATTAAGGGATAAAAAATGTAAGAGAAAAACATTGGTGAAACATGAGGCATAACAAAATAACATGTATATAATAACTTGATGTATAACATAAGTAAATGAAGAAAATAACATGAGGAATAACATGGAAATTGGGGTACAATATAAACATGATACATTCATAAACATATCACCAAATCTCATCACTAAGGTGTTATAAAAATATTACAAAGGATTTTAGACATGGTATCATAAAACATTACCAAGAAATAATTCCAATGTATCATGAACATGTCATATTAATAGATTAATTCTTTATCTAATGCATTAGAGTTCCATATGGGAACACCCTTCACATGCCAAACATTATGTGCACCACATAAATCATAGATCAAAAGTACATATCATTTTTAACCCATGATTAAGGGATTTGAGTTTCATAAATAGATTTATTGAATAAATAATTAAAAGATTCATCTAAATGAATACAATTGAATGAATATATGGTCGGTTATTCATGATAGAAAATTATAACATGGAAAATAAAAGGCTGAATTCATCAGTATAATGGGTATAAAAAGGGATATTGGAATGGGTTTAATTATAGATAAGGTAATAATCTCATTATCAAGTCATCATAAATACATTAATTAGAGTGTCTATAAGAAATTTACAACATAATAATTTGAAAATAGAAAGTCTTATATAAAAGATGTATTTGAATTAAAAAACTGGATGAAGAGAACCCATACCCTGAGAGGATTATTCTTATGGATAGAGATATAATCCTTAGAATAGTATGAAAAAACTGTGAGTGATTTAGAGAGGGAGATGGAGAGAAAATTTATACTCAATGGATTTTTAGTGGAGAGGAAAGGGAGAGAGGGTGTCTATTTATACTCTTGGAAGGGTAGTTTTAAGGGTTAAAAAATTGGCTATTTTATTAATAAGCTAACAACTTGTGGGTGAAATAAATTCCAACTAATTTCATTGATTATTAAAGATTAAATTATATTTGTTTGTAATTAAAAGAAATATCCAGTCTAAATTCACCTTCCAAGAAAACCGTTTAATGCATATAACCTAAAAATGATTTTCATCTAAAAAATCCAATTTTTAGTTTGAAAAATGTAAAGTATAAATTTATAAATTCAAAATAATATATTTAAGTTAGTTTTTATACTTATTAAAATAAATTCTGATTGAATAAAATGTTTCATAAAATTTTGAATCATGGTCACATCATAATGATGTCACCAAATTAGGGTACCTGTAAGACATTGATTTTCACTTTTTCACTAAAAAAATAAACATTTTTAGAAAATTCCAAAAAATTAACCCGAAGTAAATTAAGATGTTTTAAGTAGAAAAATTATACCTATTTTATACAAATAATTATCTAAAAATTATAATTTTCAATTTTTAATAAAAAACCTTATTTATTAAAAATCAATAGTTTTGTGACATAATAAACTTTCTGACCATTATAAAAATTTATTAGGACTTTGTTAATTTATATTAACATTTAAACACCATTTTATAAGATTATTTCATGAAAATAAATTTTATTTAAAACTTATAAATTTTTCATAAAAATTATTTTGAACATAATTTAAATATATTTATAGTTTCGAGAAAAAGAATACAATTTTGGTTATATCATAAAACAATCCCATTGGATGATTTATTGAATCTATATAACCAATGATAATAATGACCAAATTTCTTATTGAATAATGTTCATAATTCCCATCTACCATATCGGTGGATTTTCATAATGTTGAATGACCATATTTTCCTATAAATACATCATTATTCTCACTTCATCATTCACTACATCACTTATAAAGGTTCATACACATACTTTGATAATGTATTTTATTTTACAAATTCTTCTCTATATTTTTATAGTAATTATTGTAGGAAAGATTTTCATGGGGTAATTCATGTCTATGGATTATCTTTTAGTGATTGTACTATTTTTGGTGTTTCTATCTATTTACTATTCCCAATTTTAGTTTTAAATATTAACACATGATGTGTAATGAAATATAATAGTATTTCTATGTTCTTATATTTTATAATAAAATAACTATCATGAGATAATAGTTATTTTTATTAATAACATAAAAGAATTTTCTGAAGGTTACAAAAAATAGACTACAAATCAAAGGTATAAATTTACTAAGAGTACTGTAAATAACAACGGACAACATAAAATAAAATAAAAAATTCAAGTATAAGGTAGATGTCTCTTCGATAATATTCTCCAATGAACATCAAAACTATAATAAGAACATAAATAAATAATATTAATACAATCCAAGGAATTGAAATATTTAAATAACTAAAAAACGAGAAGTTTTCTCAAGGGATTATTTTGAATGAACTCATAGGAAGTAAATATGGTCATTACATGATCATTGGGAATTGTGAACATTCGGATTATAACCTTTGGGAATTATGAATGTTGGGAATTATGACCAATGTTAATATACCTATTATAAGTGATCATTAGAACTATTGTATATTAAGGGTAATGTTGAGATCCAATTGATACATAAGAGAGAAACCAATGAATCAACCAGAATGAATTTCCCTTATGATGTTCATTTATATAATCTTGGTAAGGAGGTAGCATCACTAGTGTTTTCCATTAACAAAGTCAAAAAAATATTAACAATTTAGGTTTGAGTGGAATCATATATGGGAGAAGATCAAGTTATTGGAAATCACAATCAGATCAATGTTTTCCAAACCACCCAATTAAGGTACCACCATTATACTACATTCATAAGTTGTTATATTAGTAAAAAATTTGTGGAAACCAAAGGGATATATATAAATATAATAAATCATCCTAAAATTTTGGTAAAGAAAAGAGCATGTAGTTTCCTAGAAATGGAATCCCAATCTGGATACTTCTAGTGAATGCAAGCTCTGACTCAGATTCACCTAATGATAATAACATTGAATAATATTAGTAGAGTATTAACATGATCTTCAATTATTGAAAAAAATGTCCTAAATTAACACTTCTTTTGACACCCTTTGGTGATATTATTTGGATTAATCACAAGATATTTATGAATGTTAATAATTTATTTGAATATATTGTTATAGTCTTAAAATAAATTTACAATTTATATATCTATAGTATGTAAGTGTTAATCCAGATCTGGGAGTGTAGGTATATGGAAAATTTTTCTATAATTTCTTTGGTTTCTTACCATTCTAAATACATGTATTTGATTGACTAAACACATTGATCATCTTGATCTTTATAGTTACATGATAACTACCATTCTATATTATGCACCTAGTAGGGTACATATTTGAATATTTTAAATCATTAAATATCCTTAATAAATTTCATGATAATTAACCTAGATATACTTATTAATTCATTAATTGGAGAAATATATTGAAAGTCCCATGTAATAATTTATTATATATGGGATAATATTTGAAGATAATTTCCATTAAGCATTTATCCTTAATATTTCTAAGTTGTGCATTCTTGAACATTATTAAATTTATTTATTATGCTCTTTTAGTATATAATGGAAAGAAATGATATTTTATGTGAAAGGTGGTGCCCAAAATTATATATCCCATCAATGCACATATAGGTCTCATGAGAATACTAATATAGGGTAATGGTATCACCCTTACGCTTTATGTATGATTTCTTGGAATAAGGCCTCTACTTCATGTTTAAGATGTTTGAAATTATTCATTCCCATCATTTCTATCATTACGTGATCATTTAATTCATCTATGTGATTATTTATGTCTTTTTTCAACATTGTATTATGTTATACTTCTGTATTAATTGAAATGAAATCATTTTTTTATATGTTCCTACTATATTACTTATATTATCATTATTCCATTTTATTTTCCACTATATGCTATCCCTTAGTGAGCATTTTCACTCACCCATTACTATTGTTTATCACATTATGTAATATTTCATGTTATAATGGAATGTTTATGTATATTCTCTATTAAAAACTAATGAAACTTGATCTTGGAAATGTGATCATATGTAATCACATTACCATGTAATAAATAAAACACAAACTTTCGGTGACCAGGGTTGGGGGTTTTATAGTTTCCATTAGAGAAAGATTTGGTATAAACCTTAGGAACAAGATTAAAACGAATATTGGTATAGAATATAGATTTTATCACTAGAAAATTATAGATATTATTCAATATATACATGAATAGTCATCTTATGCATTTTTTAGGGAAACATGATATATAAGACATGTTTTATACATTATTATATTATAATATTAAGAATAAATTTATAATTCATATTAACTTATAATATCAGTTACACTCACCTTAGCAAACACATAAAATTCATTCAAGTGCAAATAGATAAATTCCCCTTTAAGATACCTTCCATCTTAACATACACTCCACTAAATATCTTATTTAATTTAAATAAATAATGTATTGGAAGTTTATTATCATAACACTTCATTGTAATTATCCAAGTTCTATGTAGATTTATATATTTTTTGGTATCATATTCATATTCCCAACTCCACCCCAAGAGATGCACTGTATCATTATTCATCATGTATTATCTTATTTAAAGTTAACCCCAATAATATACTTTTTGATAAAACTTGACGTATTTCAAAAGAGTAATAATAAAATCACTCTATAATGGAAAAATCATATTTCTTTACACTTTCTATAACATACGAGTTCTCATTTTGTATACATCATATTCAATTCCATACACAAAAAGTAAAAAACAACAACATATATATGGGAATATGGTGGATCTCCTTTTATTTTTAATGAGATAAAAAATGATGAAATTTGTCTCTAAATCTAGAAGATATTTTATTTTATCACTAAATTAATGGGAAATATTTTTTCTTTCTCCTGCATTGATTTTCAATATTTGAGCTTTTTTAGGTATCACAATCTTCCAATTTTTTTTAGATTTCTCTTTATGTGAAATAGGTGTCTTCAACTGATGTTAAAAGTCACTTATTTTTTCTTGTGATTTCTTTATATTATTTACCTTTTCTAATTATGTTGGTCCTATGAACATACCTTCCTTATAAATATACTCACCTTTATTCTTATGTGAAAAATTATTTTTCATAATAACCTTTTTGGAATATAGATTCAATGATGATTTATCTTTTTTTCATCTTATCCTTCAATCTCGGTAGCTATGTTATAAATTTGATATAATTTCAACTAGTTTTTTACAACTTCCACACAATTCCTTACCATCTTTAGAGTCACCCTTCTTTGGAAACTTCTATATTTATTATTATTAGATGTACTTAATTAAACAATCCTTTTTTTATTTCTTGGATTGATTCTATTTTTTTTATCTTTATTTATTCATATTTAATTTTTAGTAAATTTTTGAAAATTTCTATGATGTTGTTGGGATCATATATCTATTACATAAATATAAAAAAAATCCACTAAAACTTACTTTGGAAGAAACAAAGTACCCACCACAGATCCTGGACTATGGTGTCTAAAACATGGAAGACTGTTCACCTAATTCACCAAACTATAATACATAAAAATCTATGAATGAGTATAGAGAATAATTCTATAATAAAATGATCAAATGAAAAAAATATCAAAATAAGAATACAAATTTATGTAGTTTGGACATGAGAACTACTCCATGAGGCAAGCACTGATTTAATTTATTCAAGGAATTATAAAATTATTACAATTGTATTATCCCTTGATCAAATGATCTATATAACTAAATATAGTGAAATATATCCAGTGAAACTAGTCATCATATCTTTTGATCTCAATGATAAGTGCATCCACGTTGTTCCCATATTCATAACCATATCTATATTCAGTCAAAGGACACCACCACCTCAGCTCCTCCCACCAGTAATTATTAATCATTACAAAACTATAATGAAAAGGTGACTTATATATTCCCCCTGAATAAAATCATGCATCCACTTTTTCATAAAATCACAAGGGAAGGAATCTAATGTACCCTTAGGAGGGAAAAAATTATGGAAGGACTTTCTATTTTTTTCACAATGATTCTGTTAGATTGTGTTAAGGGGTAACATATGATTATACCTTTTTACTATACCATTCAATATATAAAACTTTTATCTTCCATAGTTTTCATATACTCCTCCATAATTTCCATACAAACCACAGAAAGTTAGTCATATGAAGTTCCTCCTTTTGTTATATTAATTCCTTGGCTGAAAAATGATTTTCAGACACATGATTTAACCCCAAAGATATTTCATTTAATAATCATTTCACATTATTAGATAGCGATTCCCTAATCATATTTAGTTAACCACATTTTATATTTCAAACTTCCTTTACAGAAAATGGTTCGCCCATCATGCTACTAGTCAAACGAACCCAAATGAGGCACAACACCACCTCAAAATATCATAGGGAACAACCTTTGTTAGCA
This sequence comes from Viscum album, assembly GCA_963277665.1. Classification (NCBI taxonomy): domain Eukaryota; kingdom Viridiplantae; phylum Streptophyta; class Magnoliopsida; order Santalales; family Viscaceae; genus Viscum; species Viscum album. The sequence continues at coordinate 1,501,847,424 of OY728136.1, read as the reverse complement.
TATTTGGAAAAGTTTTACCTCCTTTAATATTATGTAGAACTAGAACTACTTCATATAGAAGCTTTGGTATGATGTGAGATTGTCTTGCCCAAATTTACCCAAGTTTTAAGGGTCAAGTGGTCACTTACAGTGCAGCTTGGGTTGTCGAATCCTCAGATACCTAAGAAGAACCTATAGACACTCAATAAAAAGAGATGGATTTTTGGCTATGAAGTTTCCAACTTGGGTTGATTTTAGATGGTTTTGAAATAGCACTAAAAGATCTATGTGAATTAAAATTATGAGGAAATGAGTTGATCCCAGGTTATTGCTCGGGGTGGATTGAATGAATTCGTTTTTTTTACGATTTTAATTTCATTAACTCAAGAGGGATTCATGAAATTAATCCAAACTAACCTAATAAATTACTGATTAAACACCTTCACAACACATTATAATCACCTATACACTTGTAGGATCATTTTCATGAGCACTCCAAGGTAAAGGATATAATTAGGACATCAAAGTGGGGTGAATAAATTCAATAAGGAAGAGGAAGAATAAAAATCATTGAATGAAAGAAACTCAGTTAAAAGAAATTAATAACATTTAAAGAGTGAGAAATAAAATTCAATCTATCCCCTTGATACTCCCTTGGATCAACCCATAAAAGAGCTAGCCCTCCATTGATGACAAGTTCTCAACGGAAGCAGAAAGTAGACTTAAGATGGTGGAATTGAGGATGTAAAAACAACAAAAATAACAATCACTCCACCGTTGTGTGAACAAAATCACAAGGTTTGGTGTGAAACTTTTCACAACTTGTGGCCACTGTATCATGGTGATATGAATAAGAACAGAATAAGAGAATAATAAGAACTTTTATTTAAGACTAAGGTGATTCGAACAACTTACATGAGAAGGAAGAACATTACAAAGGCAAATTGGCATAATAACATTACAATGAAAAGGAAGCACCAAGATCCTGAAATCCTCCATCCCTACTGCCTTAAATATGAATTTTGGAAGACTTTTTCTGATCTCCCTTCATCCCAAGTGCCTTTAATTAATTTTGTTAGAGATATGTGGGTGGACATTTAATGCATAAGAGACTTTTCAACTCTTTCCTCGAAGTGGGATCCAACTTTCTACACCGAACCGAAGGGCCGAAAGCACCATCTAGAAGGCCGAATTGGAGTAGGCCCTGTAATACTTAAATGAAGCCCGAGATTTCCCCTAACATCCTGTAATTGTTTAGACCACAATAATAATCTGTTCGTGAGGTATGATATAAATAGTGGGCTGTTTTTCTGGGCCGCATAATCTGTCCCAAAATATCATCTTCAATTTGGGCCACCTTAATGACCACCATTTATGACGAATTAACACTGGATCCAGATGAATTATTTGTTTCCATATATGTATTATATCCTTACATAAGTTTTGGGCTTCATTGGGCCTGTATTGTGGGCCCCATAGTCCGATCAGTGGGATGATATCCAATCTGCCTTCTCCAGAATTGTTTCCTTTTTTCGCCAAAAATCCTCATCATCCTTTATGAATCCTCTATTGATCCCTGAATGAAAAATGTTCATATTTAAGTTTATATACATTTCCAAAAATATAAAATTAAAATATGTATAATTACATTCTTTGAAATCAGATAAAACATTGGGCCTAAATTGGTGCATATTAGGTATGAAGTGCACAAATGATGAGAATGGATGTTCAAAATTAAAATCCACTAACTCAGGCCCATAAAATCAAAAATGAAATTTAATACCATTAAAATGTAATCAAAATATGTGTTTTTATTAGCTAATCACACCCCCCAACTTGAGTTTTTCTAGTCCTGAGAAAATTATATCTCACAAAAATGAAATTCGAATGACGTTTTCCAAACACATTTTAATACACATTTCTCACCCAAAGATCTCATACCAAACAATTATGAAACCCATCAAAATCATTTAAAACAAGCTATGTCCATAGGCATATCTCATGCCCAAGCCCATTACTTTGTTCAAATTAATCGCCATATTTCATCCAAATTCAATTAAGCATGATGAAGTGTTGTGCATCACAATAGACATGGGGGTTCATTTTCATTTGAGGGAGAAAAGGTGGAAGCACTAGGAGAAATCAAATTTTAATAATAAGATGAGTACTCTTTTTTTTTGTTTTTCTTGTTTTTTTGTGTGGAATTTTTTTTGTTTTTGCAATCTTTCCATGGTAATGGAAATTGAACTTAATCGAGTCAACCCATGTAGCAAGACGTTGCCGATGACTCCTAGGCTCGAAGACCTTAGGGCACCAAGTGAAGCTCACATACTCGGGCATCATCTCGAGTTAACTCAATCAAAAAAAATTCAAATTACCACAAATAGAGATAAAATGACCAAATATGGGCCAGAAAACTATGGAGTCACGATCCCCAAGTGCCGAAATCCACATATTAGGTTAATTCATTGCTCTACGCACAATTGATTTTTTTTGAATACTTATGTTAAAATTAAAATGATCGCCAATCCTAGGCTATTTATTATGGGTCCCCAAGAACTCAAACTAAAACCCCACAATCTAAAGGACGTGAATTGTGTCTTTTTAAAATAATTGGATGAAAATATAAATGGTGAAAAATTACATCGGACAACCGCACTTTCCAATATCTATGCACATGAACATAAACTTGAATTAAAATCAGAATCAAGGCATGAAAAATAATTTGATATCCAATTTCAGAGTTTGGAATGTGTGTTATCATGTTCAAGGTTAATGACATTTTTCTTTCCACAAATTTTCATCTCCCCCCCAACTTAGAATAACACTATCCCCAGTGTTTAATGAATTGGAACATAGAAGGGGTAGAATAGAAGTTCAACGAAGACATTGAAAATGAAAATTATGGAATGAAGTCACCTGGTGGTTGATGTTCAAAATGCATTCCCATGTCTCCCTTCAGTTCTGGTTTGTCTCCCAATGGCTTGGACGATTTTTCCCAGTTTTTCTCAATGACCTATGAAATGCCTTTAATTTTTTTCAATATAAATATTTTTTTGTATTTTTTTAAGCTAAAAAAACATAAAAATAACATAAACTGATGATACATTGTCTTCTCTTAAATTTCGGGGTAAGGTATTACTCAGGGATCACACTGCGTGACACAGATGAATACGGTGATCCCCTTTCATACCCATCCTTACTCATAAAAGAAGAACATGTCAAAAATCTATTTTTTTAAATATGTAAAAAACATAAAATAAAAATAAACTGATGATACATTGTCTTCTTTATATTTTCCGAGTAAGGTATTACTCAGGGATCACACCACGTGACACAGATGAATACGGTGCTCCCCTTTCATACCCATCCTTACTCATAAAAGAAGAATAGGTCAACAGTCAATTTTTTTTAAAATAACAAAATGAAGAAGAAGGAAACAAAAGACGATTCACAATGATTAGAAACATGAAATCCACGGGTTGCCTCCCGTGAAATGCTTTTATTTAACGTCGTTAGCCTGACATGGATCCTAAATCTATAAATTTTTTCCGGGTTCATAGGTTGGCTTTGTTAACTCAACCTCTATTTCCTATTTATTGAATGATTCAATGAATGGTTTTAACCTATGACCATTGTCCTTAAAAATGTTACCACTTGTGGGATCCTGAATCTCTACTGCCCCATGGGGGTACACATGATGCACTATGAATGGACCTGACCATCTAGACCTTAACTTTCCTGGGTGTAAATGATGTTTTGAACTATACAAGAGAACATGTTTTATCAGTTCAAATTGTTTGACTTTGACATTCCTAGATTGTTAGGATTGAACTCTAGCATTATTTATCCTTGAATTTTCACAAGCCTCCATACTATATTCCTCAAGTTCATTAAGATCTAATTTCCTTTTTTCATCGGCTAAAGAAATGTCGAAATTCATTTTTTTGATTGCCCAAAATTCCCTATGCTCAATTTCAACAGGTAAATGGAATGCTTTTCCATAAACCAACCTATATGGTGACATTCTTAGGATGGTTTTGAATGCTGTACGATATGTCCAAAGAGCATCGAAGAGTTTCTCAGCCCAATCTTTCCTAGAGGGCTTGAAATTTTTTTCAAGAATTTGCTTAATATCCCTATTTGCTAACTCAGCTTGACCATTGGTTTGAGGATCGTATGCGATGGAAACTTTATGAGAAATTCCCTACTTAGACATGAGTGAAGTAAATGGGAGATTACAGAAATGGGTTTCTCGATCACAGATTATAGCCCTAGGAATTCCAAATCGAGAAAATATATGTTCTTTCAGAAATTGGATCACAACATGATGGTCATTGGACTTGGTGGGAATGGCTTCAACCCATTTTGAGACATAATCAATAGCTAAGAGGATTTAGAGGTATCCCTTAGAGTTTGGAATGGGTCCCATGAAATCAATTCCCCAACAATCAAAGATTTCAACTACCAGAATGGGAGTGAGGGGCATTTGATTCCTTTTGAAAATGGATCCTAATTGCTGACATTGAGGAGAACTTTTACAGAATTGGAAGGAATCATTATTGAGGTTCAGCCAGTAGAAACCACTTTGGAGGACCTTTGAATTGGTTTTCTTTGTAGAAAAGTGGACTCCACATGGCTCTCCATGACAAAATTTTAGAAGGGACTCTTGTTCAGACTCAGGAACACATCTCCTGATGATTTTATCAGGACAGAACTTGAAGAGGTAAGGATCATCAAACACATAGTGTTTGACAATAGAAAGGAATTTCCTCTTAGATTGGGTCCCAATGAATTTTGGAATGTCACCATTCACCAAATGTTTTTCTATGTCAGCAAACTAAGGGCAATCACTCACTGAATAGAGGTGCTCATCGGGAAATGAACTAGACACAGAGAGGTGGTGTGAGTTGTCTTTGAATTCCATCCTAGAGAGGTGACCAGCTACAACATTTTCAACACCCTTGTTATCCTTAATGGTTAAATCTAACTATTGAAGAAGAAGGACCCACCTAATCAATCTAGCCTTGGCATCTTGTTTTTGGAAAATGTATTTTAGAGCTGAATAGCCAGTGGAGACAATGATGGGTGATCCTAAGAGATAAGACCTGAATTTCTTTAAGGCAAAGACAACAACAAGAAACTCTTTCTCGGTGGTGGTGTGGTTTATTTGTGCATCATTTAATTATTTTCTTGCATAAGAAATGACACATGGAGTTTTCTCACACCGTTTTCCTAAGACTGCTTCTACAGCGAAGTCACTTGCGTCACACATGAGCTCGAAAGGAAGTTTCCAATTTTGAGATTTCATGATAAGTGGAGACATAAGAGTTGACTTGAGTGTAGAGAATGATTCATCATAGCTTTCTGTCCATAAAAATGTAGCATCTTTTACCAATAGAGCACAAAGTGGTTGATAAATAGAGCTGAAATTCCTAATGAACCTTCTATAAAAACCAGCATGTCCTAATAAGGACCTCACTTCCTTAATAGTTTTAGGAGAGGGAAGGTGAATAATGATGTCAAACATAGCTTTATCAACTTTTTTCCCTCTACCAGATACCAGATGACCTAGAACATGTCCTTCCCTTACCATGAAATGGAATTTTTCCCAATTTAGTATGAGATTCTTATCCTGACACCTTGACAAAACCTTTTCAACATTTAGAAGGCATCCCTCAAAAGTATCCCCAAATATGGAGAAATCATCCATGAAGACCTCTAAACAATGCCCCACCTTGTCCGAGAAGATTCCCATCATTCACCTTTGGAAGGTACCAGGGGAATAACATATTACAAAGGGCATGCGCTTGAAGGAAAAGTGCCGAATGGACAGGTGAAGTTTGTTTTTACTTAATATTTTAAAAATACTTCTATTTGATTATACCCTGAGAATCCATCTAGGAAGCTGTAGAATTGATGACCCGCCACTCGCTCGAGGACTTGATCAATAAAGGGTAAGAGGAAATGGTCTTTCTTTGTACAAGAGTTGAGTTTCCTATAGTCAATACATACTCTCCATCCATTAATTACCCTTTTTGGAAGCGTCTCTCAATCCTTATTGGTTATTACTATGATTCCAGCCTTCATTGGAACCACATGGATTGGGCTAACCCAGTCACTCTCAGCTATATGATAGATGATACCAGCTTTTAACAATTTCAAAAGTTCTTTTCTCACTACTTCCATGAGATTAGGATTGATTCGCCGTTGAGGTTGACGACATGGCTTTTAATAGGATTCTAGAACAATTCTACGAGTCCCGATAAGTGGGCTAATCCCAGGAATATCAGATAGGGTCCATCCAATGGCTTTCTTGTGTCTCCTAAGGAAATCTAGAATCATTCTCTCATGATTGGCTTCAATAGAGGAATAAATGACAACAAGAAAGGATTGATTGTCCCCTAAGAATGCATACTTGAGTGATGAAGGTAAAACCTTAAATTCAAGATCAGAGTGGTTATCACTTTCCAAAAAAGGATGATACTTTGTATTGAACTCAGTTTCTTTGTTCATATTTCTTGACAAAATTGGTTCCTTGTGAAAAGAATTTTCGTCCACTAAATTTACTATAGATGTTTCATGAATGGGTATGGACTTGATGTTATTGATTTCACCCATGGTATAATTGATTGGTGATTCTAGAGAATCATCAATAGAGCTATCTGAAATAGATTCAAGCCAAGGAGACAAATTTCCCTCATGTGAACAAAGAAAATCAATCTCTTCTTGACTTAAACATCCTTCAGTAATTCCTTGATGTTCCTTGAGTTCACTATCAATACTAACTATCCAATTAACCTCATGGATCTCTTCATCATCCCCAATTTGAGAGTTTTAATTGTAGATGTTCAAGTCTAGACTCATGTTTCCAAATGTGATTGTCATGTTCCCATTTCGGACTCGGATAACAGTGTTGATTGTTGCAAGGAAGGGACAACCAAGGATGATTGGGGTTTTCTCCCTAGGACCTAAGACTAGGTGATTGTCAAGAACAATAAAGTCAGATGGGTAAATGAAATTTTCAACTTTCACCAAAACATCCTTTAAGATCCCCTTTGGAACCCTAATACCACGATCAGCAAGTTGTAGTGTGACAGATGTGGGTTGGAGCTCTTCATGGCCTAATTGGAAATACACAACATAGGGGATGAGATTGACACTAGCACCTAGGTCACATAAGGCGTTGCCAACTTTTCTCTCTCCTAGTTCGACATTGATGTAAGGGCAACTCGGGTCTTTCAACTTAGGAGGAATGGTCCCTTGAATGGTGGCACTCACATTAGCAGCCAAAAGGACTTGGTTTTTATTTGAAAATTTTCTTTAAAAAGTGAAAAAGTACTTAAGGTACTTTGAGTATGCAGGAATGGTTTGAATTTCATCGAGGAGTGGAATGTTCAACTTGACTTTTGAGAATATTTCCCTCAATGTTTCACTCAATTCAGGCTTGGTTTCCCCCCTCATGCGTTGAGGAAATGGTGCAGGTTGTGGGGTTGTTTTTTGAAGGTTTGTTTCTTTGACAATTTTATCATTTTTTTCAGTTTGATCATGTGGTTCATTTGAATTTTCATTAGTGTTTGAATCTTCATATGTTTTTTTAAATATTGGTTCAGGTTTTTCAATTGATTTCCCACTTCTCAAAATTGTCATAGACTTTAGTTGTCCATGAGTTGTTTGAGTGCAACTTGTCTCTCCCCTTGATGATTGTTGTGGAATCGCCTGTGTGGGCAAGGGTGCCTTTCCAGTTTTGATGGTTTGAAGTTCTTGTTTAAGGGAAGAGACTTCTGAGTTCATCCTTTCCATTTTTTTGCACAGTTGTTAAAGGATTGGGAGAGGGAAAGATTGGGAAGGGGCTTGTGTTGGTTGGGTAATCCCAGGGGGATACATTGGTTGTTGGATGGGTTGTTGGTATAGGACTGGTTGTGGTTGGAATTGGTTATGGCAGTAGAAAATTTTGTGTAGGGTAGGGGTTTGGTACTTATGGTTGGCTAGGTTGTTGGTTATCTTTCCATCGGAAGCCTGGGTGGTCATTATACCTTGGGTTGAATGTGTTTGGGTGTTGGGGCTTTTGAAATTTTAGGGAATTGACTTCAGCATGTGGTCCTCCTAAAAGAACATACTTGATGGATGGAATGGTTGGGCAGTTGTCTGTTTTGTGGTCATGTTTGTCACAGATTGTGCAAACAGGGTCTACAGTTTGGATTTCATGGATTTTTCTATGGTCTATCTCTTCAACCTTCCTAGAGAGTGATACAAGTTTCGACCTAAGGATTTCATCTTATCTAAGTGTATGCATTCCAGCAGTTCTTTGAGGATTTTCAGAATAAAGTGATGTTCCCCATGTTTGGTTTTGTTCAGCAAGGATTTCTAGGTACTCGTAAGCATCATTTGGGGATTTGCTTTTAAAGGTCCCGTTACACATCATGTCAATGAATTGTTTGTTCCTTGGGGACAAACCTTCATATAAAATTATTACTTGTTCAGGAATAGAAAAACCATGGTGTGGAACCATGTTTAGGGTGTCTCTGAACCTCTCCCATGTTTCATAGAATGAATCTCCATCTTTTTCAAAAAAGTTTTGGATACTCTTTTTAAGTGCAATTGTTTTGTAGTGGGGAAATTATTTCTTATAGAATTCTCTTTGTAGTTGGTTCCAAGTGTGGATTGATGAAGGTCTCAGATTCTTTAACCAGTTCTTTTCTCGATCCTTAAGTGAGAAAGGAGAGATCCTCATCTTAGCTGACTCAAGTTGATGCGGTGAGCACATAGTTTCAACAATGTCATTGAACTCCTTGACATGAAGGTAAGGAATTTCTGACTCCATCCCAAGGAAGGTTGGAAGATGGTTTAGGACATGAGGTTTAAAGACATAGTGGGCTTCTGTTAGGGTAGCATGCCTAATGCAAGAGGGTGCATTGGTCCAGGTAGGTGTAAGGTAGTCATTCATGGGTTGATCGACTGCATTCCCCAAATTTCGGGCTGCTCATTTGGATTTCTATTTTGGTTCCTACCTGGGTTTATGAGTTGGTTTCTTTGAAGAACCTACATTGAAATTGACTCAATCTTTAACTCTGGGGCATTAGGAATATTACGATCCAATGGTGTACTTGAATCCCCTATCCTATGACTTTCCACCCTAACTAGTCTATTTGAGTTATCACGGGTGAAGGCAGACATGGCCAAAAAAAAGCGAGAAAGTGAAAAGATAAGAGATCATGGGTGAGAATAGAATAATGGGGGTGAGGAAAGAAGGTTTTTTTTCTAAATAACTTGTTCCCCAAAAACGGCACCAAAATTTGGTCTCGCTAAAATTTACCCAAGTTTTAAGGGTCAAGCGGTCTCTTGCAGTGCATCTTGGGTTGTCGAATCCTCAGAGACCTAAGAATAACATTTAGACACTCAATAAAAAGAGATGGATTTTTGGATATGAATTTTCCAACTTGGGTTGATTTTAGATGTTTTTTAAAGATCACTAAAAGATCTATGTGAATTCAAATTATGAGGAAATGAGTTGATCCCAAGTTATTGCTCGGGGTGGATTGAATGAATTCTTTTTTTTACGATTTTAATTTCATTAACTCAAGAGGGATTCATGCAATGAATTAAAACTAACCTAATCAGTTACTGATTAAACACCTTCAAAACACATACTAATCACCTATACACTTGTATGATCATTTTCATGAGAACTCTAAGGTAAAGGATATAATTAGCACATCAATGTGGGGTGAATAAATTCAATAAGGAAGAAGAAGAATAAAAATCATTGAATGAAAGAAACTCAATTAAAAGAAATTAATAAAATTTAGAGAGAGAGAAATAAAATTCAATCCAGCCCCTTGCTACTCCCTTGGTTAAACCCTTGAAAGATATATCCCTCCATTGATGACAAGTTCTCAACGGAAGAGGAAAGTAGACTTACGAGGGTAGAATTAAAGAAGTAAAAACAACAAAAATAATGATCACTTCACCGTTGTGTGAACAAAATCACAATCTTTTGTGTGAAAATGTTCACACCTTGAGGCAAAGGTATCAAGGAGATATGAATAATAACAGAATAAGATAAGAAGAAGAACTTCTATTGAATACTAAGGTGATTCGAACAACTTACATGTGAATGAAGAACATTACAAAGGCAAATTTCCATAATAACATTACAATCAAAAGGAAGCACCAAGATCATAAAATCCTCCATCCCTACTGCCTTAAATAGAAATTTTGGAAGCCTTTGGCCAAGCTAACATCATCCCATGTTTCTTTAATCAATTTGGTTGGAGAAGGGTGGGTGGACATTTAATGCATAAGAGACTTTTCAACTCTTGCCTCGAAGTGGGAGACAGCTTTCTACACCAAACGGATACGCATAAAGAACCATCTATAATGTCGAATTGGAGTGGGCCCTATAATACTTAAATGAATCCCCGGATGTCCCCTAACATCATGTAAAAGTTCTCCCAAAATAATAATCCTTTCGCGAGATATGATATAAATAGTGGGCTGTTTTTCTGGGCCGTAGAATATGGCCCAAAATTGAATCTTCAATTTGGGACGCCTTAACCACCACCATTTAAGACGAATTAGCACTGGATCCAGAAGAATTATTTGTTACCCTATATGTCTTCTATCCTTAAATAAATGTTGGGCCTCATTTAGCCTGTATTGTGGGCCCCACAATCCGATCAGTTGGATGATATCCAATCTGCCTTCTCCAAAATTGTTTCCTTTTTTCTCCAAAAATACTCATCATCCTTTATGAATCCTCCATTGATCCCAAAATGAAAAATGTCCATATTTAAGTTTATATCCATTTCCAAAAATATCAAATTAAAATATGAATAATTACATTCTTTGAAATCAGATAAAACATTGGTCCTAAATTGGTGCATATTAGGCATGAAGTGCACAAATGATGAGAATGGATGTTCAAAATTAAAATCCACTAACTCAGGACCATAAGATAAAAAATGAACATTTAATACCATTAAAATGTAATCAAAATATGTGTTTTTATTGGATAATAAAACCCCCCAACTTTAGTTTTTCTAGTCCCGAGAAAAATATATCTCACAAAAATGAAATTCGAATGGCCTTTTCCAAAAACATTTTAATACACATTTCTCACCCAAAGATATCATACCAAACAATTATGAAACCCATAAAAATAATTTAAAACAAGCTATTTCCATAGGCATATCTCAATCCCAAGCCCATTACTTTGTTTAAATTAATCTCCATATTTCATCCAAATTCAATTAAGCATGATGAACTGTTGTGCGTCACAATAGACATGGGGGTTCATTTTCATTCGAGGGAGAAAAGGTGGAAGCGCTAGGAGGAATAAAATTTTAATAATAATATTAGTACTCATTTTTTTAATTTATTTGTTTTTTTGTGGATTTTTTTGGGATTTTTTTGCAATCTTTCCATGGTAATTGAAATTGAACTTAATCGAGTCAACCCATGTAGCAAGACTTTTCCGATGACTCCCAGGCTAAAAGACCTTAGGGAACCAAGTGATGCTCACATACTCGGGCATCATCTTAAGTTAACTCAATCAAAATAAATTCAAATTACCACAAATAGAGATAAAATGCCCAACTTTGGGCCATAAAACTATGGAGTCACAATCCCCAAGTGCCGAAAGCCACACATTAGGTCAATTCATTACTCTACGCGTAATTGACTTTTTGAATACTCATGTTAAAATTAAAATGATCGCCAATACTATTCTATTTATTATGAGTCCCCAAGAACTCAAACTAAAACCCAACAATCTAGAATACGTGCATTGTGTTTTTTTTAAAATAATTGGATGAGAATATAAATGGTGAAAAATCACATCAGACAACCGCACTTTCCAATATCTATGCACATGAACATAAACTTGAATTAAATCAGAATCAAGGCATGCAAAATAATTTGATATCCAATTTAAGAGTTTGAAATGTGTGTTATCATGTTCAAGGGTAATGACATTTTTCCTTCCACACATTTTCATCTCCCCCCCAAATTAGAATAACACTGTCCCAAGTGTTTAAAGAATTGAAACATACAAGGGGTAGGATAGAAGTTCAATGAAGAAATTGAAAATGAAAATTATGGAAAGAAGTCACCTGGTGGTTGATGTTCAAAATGCATTAACATGTCTCCCTTCAGTTCTTGTTTGTCTCCCAATGGCTTGGACGATTGTTCCCAGCTTTTCCAAATGACCTATGACATGCCTTTAATTATTTTTAATATAAATATTTTTTTTGTATTTTTTTGACTTAAAAAAATGTAAAAATAACATAAACTGATGATACATTGTCTTATCTTAAATTTCTGGGTAAGGTATTACTCAAGGATCACATCGCGTGACACAGATGAATACGGTGCTCCCCTTTTATACCCATCCTTACTCATAAAATAAGAACAGGTCAACAATATTTTTTTAAATACCTACAAAAACATAAAATAAAAATAAACTGATGATACATTGACTTCTTTATATTTACTAGGTAAGGTATTACTTAGGGATCACACTATGTGACACTGATGAATACAGTGCTCCCCTTTCATACCCATCCTTACTCATAAAAGAAGATCTGGTCAACAGTCTATATATATTTTTTAAAATAACAAAATGAATAAGAATGAAACAAAATATGATTCACAATGATTAGAAACATGAAAACCACGGGTTGCCTCCCGTGCATCGCTTTTGTTTAACGTCGTTAGCCCGACATGGATCCTAAATCTATCAATTTTTTCCGAGTTCATAGGTTGGCTCTGTTAACTCAACCTCTATTTCTTGTTTATTAAATGATTCAATGAATGGTTTTAACCTATGACCATTGACCTTAAAAATATTACCACTTGTGGGATCCTGAATCTCTACTGCCCCATGGGGGTACACATGATGCACTATGAATGGACCTGACCATCTTGACCTTAACTTTCCCGGGTGTAAATGAAGTTTTGAACTATACAAGAGAACAAGTTTTCCCAATTCAAATTGTGTGAATTTGACATTCCTAGATTGGTAGGCTTTAACTCTAGCTTTATTTATCCTTGAATTTTCATAAGCCTCCATCCTATGTTCTTTAAGTTCATTAAGATCTAATTTCCTCTTTTCTTCGGCTAAAGAAATGTTGAAATTCATTTTCTTGATTGCCCAAAATTCCCTATGCTCGATTTCAACATGTAAATGTCATGATTTTCTAGAAACCAACCTATATGGTGACATTCCTAGGATGGTTTTGAATATTGTACGATATTCCCAAAGAGCATCCAAGAGTTTTTTAGCCCAATCTTTCCTAGATGGGTTGACAGTTTTTTCAAGAGTGTTCTTAATCTCCCTATTTGCTAACTCAGCTTGACCATTGGTTTGAGGATGGTACGCAGTGGAAACTTTATGAGAAATTCCGTACTTATAAATGAGTGAAGAGAATGGGCGATTACAGAAATGGGTTCCTCGATCACTAATTACAGACCTAGGAATTCCAAATAGAGAAAATATATGCTCTTTCAGAAATCAGATCACAACATGATGGTAATTGGACTTGGTGGGAATGGATTCAACCCATTTTGAGACATAATCAACAGGTAAGAGGATGTAGAGGTATCCCTTAGAGTTTGGAAAGGGTCCCATGAAATCAATTCCCCAACAATCAAATATTTCAACAACCAGAATGGGAGCGAGGGGCATTTGATTCCTTTTGGAAATGGATCCCAATTTCTGTCATTGAGGACAACTTTTACAGAATTGGAAGGAATCATTATTGAGGTTCGTCCAGTATAAACCACTTTGGAGGACCTTTTAAGTGGTTTTATTTGTAGAAAAGTGGCCTCCACATGCCTCTCCATGACAAAATTTTAGAATGGACTCTTGCTCAGACTCAGGAACACATCTCTTGATGATTTGATCAGGACAGAACTTGCAGAGGTAAGGATCATCAAACACATAGTGTTTGACATCAGAAAGTAATTTCTTCTTAGCTTGGGTCCCCAAGAATTTTGTAATGTCACCAGTCACCAAATGGTTTACTATGTCAGCAAACCAAGGGCAATCACTCACTGAATAGAGGTGCTCATCGGGAAATGAATCAGACACAGAGAGGTGGTGTGAGTTGTCTTTGAATTCCATCCTAGAGAGGTGATCAGTTACAACATTTTCAACACCCTTTTTTATCCTTAATGGTTAAATCTAACTCTTGAAGAAGAGTGACCCACCTAATCAATCTATCTTTGGCATCTTGTTTTTGGAAAAGGTATTTTAGAGCTGAATGGTCAGTGACGACAATGATGGGTGATCCTAAGAGATAAGACGTGAATTTTTATAAGGAGAAGACAATAGAAATAAACTCTTTCTCAGTGGTGGTGTAGTTTATTTGCGTATCATTTAAAGATTTTATTTCATAAGCAATGACACATGGAGTTTTCTCACACTGTTTTCCTAAGACTTCTTCTATAGCTAAGTCACTTGCATCACACATGAGCTCGAAAAGAAGTTTCCAATTTGGAGATTTCATGATAGGTGGAGATATAAGAGTTGACTTGAGTGTAGAGAATGATTCCTCATAGCTTTTTGTCCATAAAAATGGAGCATCTTTTACCAGTAGAGCACAAAGTTGTCGAGAAATTGAGATGAAATTCCTAATAAACCTTCTATAAAAACCATCATTTTTTAATAAGGACCTAACTTCCTTAACAGTTTTAGGAGAGGGAAGGTGAAGAATGATGTCAACATTAGCTTTATCAACTTCAATCCCTCTACCAGATACCAGATGACCTAGAACATGTCCTTCCCTTACCATGAAATGGCATTTTTCCCAATTTAGTATGAGATTCTTATCCTCAAACCATGACAAAACCTTTTCAACAATTATAAGGCATCCCTCAAAAGTATCCCCAAAGATGGAGAAATCGTCTATGAAGACTTCTAAACAATCCCCCACCATGTCCGAGAAGATTCCCATCATGCATCGATGGAAGGTACCAGGGGCATTACATAATCCAAAGGGCATGCACTTGAAGGAAAAAATGACGAATGGACAAGTGAAGGTTGTTTTTACATGATCCTCTAAGGAGACTTATATTTGATTCTACCCTAATAATCTATATAGGAAGCAGTAGAATTGATGACCCACCACTCGCTCGAGGAATTTATCACTAAAGGGTAAGGGGAAATGGTCTTTCTTGGTACAAGAGTTGAGTTTCCTATAGTCAATACATACTCTCCATCCACTACTGACCCTTTTTGGAAGCATCTCTCCATATTTATTGGTTATTACTATGATTCTAGCCTTCTTTGGAACCACATGGATTGGGCTAACCCACCCACTCTCAGCTATAGGATAGATGACAGCAGCTTTTAACAATTTTAAAAGTTCTTTTCTCACTACTTCCATGAGATTAGGATTGAGTCGCCATTGAGGTTGACGACATGGATTTGAATCAGATTCTAGAAAAATTCTATGAGTCTTGATAAGTGGGATAATACCAGGAATATCAGATAGGGTCCATCCAATGGCTTTCTTGTGTCTCCTAAGGACATCTAGAAGCATCCCCTCATGATCAGCTTCAAGAGAGGAAGAAATGACAACAGGAAAGGATTGATTGTCCCCTAAGAATGCATACTTGAGTGATGAAGGTAAAACCTTAAATTAAAGATCAGAGTGGTTATCACTTTCCAAAAAATGATGAGACTTTGTATTGAACTCAATTTCTTTGTTCAGATTTCTTGACAAAATTGGTTCCTTGTGAAAAGAATTTCCATCCACTAAATTAGCTAGAGTAGTTTCATGAATGGGAATGGACTCGATGTTATTGATTTCACCCATGGTATCATTGATTGGTGATTCTAGAAAATCATCAATTGAGGTATCTGAAAGAGATTCAAGCTAAGGAGACAAATTTCCCTCATGAGAATAAAGAAAATCAATCTCTTCTTGACTTAAACATCCTTCAGTAATTCCTTGATGTTCCTTGAGTTCAATATCAACACTACCTATCCAATTAACCTAATGGATCTCTTCATCATCCCCAATTTGAGAGTTTTCATTATAGATGTTCAAGTATAGACTCATGTTTCCAAATGTGATGGTCATGTTCCCATTTCAAACTTAGATAACAGTATTGATTGTTTCAAGGAAGGGAAGACCAAGGATGATTGGGGTTTTCTCCCTAGGACCTAATCTTGCATGATTTTCAAGAACAATAAAGTCAGCTGGGTAAATGAAATTTTCAACTTTCACCAAAATATCCTTTAAGATCCCCTTTGGAACCCGAATACTACGATCAGCAAGTTGAAGTGTGACATATGTGGGTTGGAGCCCTTGTAGGCCTAATTGGCAGTACACAACATAAGTGATGAGATTGAAACTAGCACCTAGGTCACATAAGTCCGTTACAACATTGCTCTCTCCTTGTTCAACATTAATGTAAGGGGAACCCGGGTCTTTCAACTTAGGAGGAATGGTCCTTTTAATGGTGGTACTCACATTAGCATCCAAAAGGACTTGGTTTTTATGTGAAAATTTTCTTTTAAAAGTGAACAATTCCTTAAGGTACTTTGAGTATGGAGGAATGGTTTTAATTGCATCGAGGAGTGGAATGTTCAACTTGACTTGTGAGAATATTTCCCTCAATGGTTTACTCAATTCAGGCTTAGTTTTCCCCCTCATGCGTTGAGGAAATGGTGCAGGTTGTGGGGTTGTTTTTTGAAGGGTTGTTTATTTGAAAATGTTATCAAGTTTTTCAGTTTGATCATGTGGTTCATTTGAATTTTCATTAGTGTTGGAAGCTTCAGATGGTTTTTGAAATATTGGTTCAGGTTTCTCAATTGATTTCCCACTTCTCAAAATGTTCACAACCTTTAGTTGTTCATGAGTTGTTTGAGTGAAACTTGTCTCTCCCCTTGATGATTATTGTGGAATGGCCTGTGTGGGCATGGGTGCCTTTCCAGTTTTGATGGTTTTAAGTTATTGCTTAAGGGAAGAGACTTTTAAGTTCATCCTTTCCATTTGTTTGCACATTTGTTCAAGGATTGGGATAGGGACTGATTGGGAAGGGGCTTGTGTTGGTTGGGTAATCCCAGGGGGATACTTTGGTCATTGTATGGGTTGTTGGTATTGGTCTGGAGGATGTTGGTATTGGATTGGTTGTGGTTGGAATTGGTTATGGTTTTGAAAATTTTGTGTAGGGTAGGGGTTTGGTCCTTGGGGTTGGCTAGGTTGTTGGTTATCTTTCCATCGGAAGCCTGGGTGGTCATTATACATTGGGTTTAATGTGTTTTGGTGTTGGGGATTTTGAAAGTTTGGGGAATTGAATTCAGCAGGTGGTCATCCTAAAAGAACATCCTTGATGGATGGAATGGTTGGGAAATTGTCTGTTTTGTGGTCATGTTTGTCACAGATTGTGCAAACAGGGTCTACAGTTTAGATTTCATGGATTTTACTATGGTCTATCTCTTCAACCTTCCAAGAGAGTGTTGCAAGTTTCTCCCTAAGGCTTTCCTCTTCTCTAAGTGTATTCATTCCAGCAGTTCTTTGAGTCTTTTCAAAATAAGGCGATGTTCCCCATGTTTGGTTTTCTTCAGCAAGGATTTCTAGGTACTCGTAAGCATCATTTGGGGATTTGTTTTTAAAGGTCCCGTTACACATCATGTCAATTAATTTTTTATTCCCTGGGCCCAAACATTCATAAAAAATTCTTACTTTTTCAAGAATAGAAAAACCATAGTGTGGAACCATGTTTAGGTTGTCTTTGAACCTCTCCCATGTCTCATATAATGACTCTCCCTATTTTTCAAAAATGTTTTGGATACTCTTTTTAAGTGCAATTGTTTTGTGGTGGGGAATGTATTTCTTGTAGAATTCTCTTTGCAGTTGGTTCCATGTGTGGATTGATGAAGGTCTCAGATTATTTATCCAGTTCTTTGCTCAATCCTTAAGTGAGAAATGAAAGAGCCTAATCTTATCTAACTCAAGTTGATGTGGTGAGAACATGGATTCAACAATGTCATTGAACTCCTTGACATGAAGGTAAGGCATTTCTGACTCCATCCCATGGAAGGTTGGAAGATGGATTAGGACATGAGGTTTAAAGACATAGTGGGCATCTCCTAGGGCAGCATGCCTAATGCAGGAGGGTGCATTTGTCCGGGTAGGTGTAAGGTAGTCATTCATGGTTTGATCGACTGCATTCCCCAAATTTAGGGATGCCTCATTTGGATTTCCATTTTGGTTCCCACCCGGGTTTATGAGTTGGTTTCTTTGAAGACCCTCCATTGAAATTGACTCAATATTTAACTCTGGGGTATTAGAAAGATTATGATCCAATGGTGTACTTGAATCCCTTATCCTATGACTTTCCACCCTAACTAGTCTGTTTGAGTTGTCACGGGTGAAGGCGGACATGCACCAAAATAAAAAAAATCAAGAAAGGGAGAAGATAAGAGATCTTGGGAGAGAATAGAAGAATGGGGGTGAGGAAATAAGGTTTTTTGTCCAAGGAACTTACTTGGTCCCTGGAAACAGCACCAAAATTTGGTCTCGTCCAAATTTACCCAAGTTTTAAGGGTCAAGCGGTCACTTGCAGTGCAGCTTGGGTTGTCGAATCCTCAGAGACCTAAGAAGTAACATTAGACACTCAATAAAAAGTGATGGATTTTTGGCTATGAAGTTTCCAACTTGGGTTGATTTTAGATGGTTTTTATAGAGCACTAAAAGATCTATGTGAATTAAAATTATGAGAAAATGAGTTGATCCCAGGTTATTACTCGGGGTGGATTGAATGAATTCCTTTTTTTACAATTTTAATTTCATTAACTCAAGAGGGATTCATGCAATGAATTCAAACAAACCTAATCAATTACTGATTAAACACCTTCACAACACATTCTAATCAACTATACACTTGTAGGATCATTTTCATGATCACTCCAAGGTAAAGAATATAATTAGCACATCAAAGTGGGGTGAATAAATTCAATAAGGAAGAGGAAGAATAAAAATCATTGAATGAAAGAAACTCAATTAAAAGAAATTAATAACATTTAGAGAGAGAGAAATAACATTCAATCTATCCCCTTGCTACTCCCTTGTATCAACCCATAAAAGAGATATCCCTCCATTGATGAAAAGTTCTCAACGAAAGCGGAAAGTAGACTTACGAGGGTGGAATTGAAGAAGTAAAAACAATAAAAATAACGATCACTCCACCGTTGTGTGAACAAAATCACAAAGTTTGGTGTGAAAATTTTCACACCTTGAGGAAACGGTATCAAGGCGATATGAATAAGAATATAATAAGAGAAGAAGAATAAGTTTTATTGAATACTAAGGTGATTCGAACAACTTACATGAGAAGGAAGAACATTTCAAATGCAAATTGGCATAATAACATTACAATCAAAAGGAAGCACCAAGATCCTAAAATCCTCCAACCCTACTGCCTTAAATAGGAATTTTGGAATCCTTTGTCCGAGATCCCATCATCCCATGTTCCTTTAATCAATTTGTTTGGAGAAAGGTGAGTGGACATTTAATGCATAAGAGACTTTTCAACTCTTGCCTCGAAGTGGGAGCCAGCTTTCTACACCGAACTGAAGCGCCGAAATCACCATCTAGAAGGCCGAATTGGAGTGGTCCCTAGAATACTTAAATTCTTCCCCAGATGTCCCCTAACATCCTATAAACCTTCAGCCCAGAATAATAATCCGTTTGCGAGATATGATATAAATAGTTGGCTGTTTTCCTGGGCCGCAGAATATGGACCAAAATTGAATCTTCAATTTTTTACTCCTTAATCACCACAATTTAGGACGAATTAGCACTGGCTCCAGAAGAATTATTTGTTTCCCTATATTTATTCTATCCTTCCATAAATTTTGGGCTTCGTTGGGCCTGTATTGTGGGCCCCAAAGTCCGATTTGTGGGATGATATCCAATCTGCCTTCTCCAGAATTGTTTCCTTTTTTCGCCAAAAATCATCATCATCCTTTATGAATCCTCCATTGATCCCTGAATGAAAAATATTCATATTTATGTTTATATCCATTTCCAAAAATATCAAATTAAAATATGGATAATTACACTCATTGATGTCAGATGAAACATTGGTCCTAAATTGGTGCATATTAGGCATGAAGTGAACAAATGATGAGAATGGATGTTCAAAATTAATATCCACTAACTCAGGCCCATAAGATCAAAAATGAACATTTAATACCATTAAAATGTAATCACAATATGTGTTTTTATTGTATAATCATGATACCTCAGCTGAATGTTATTTTTTCTTGAATAAAATTTTGAATTTTGAGCTGTGTGAATCTTTCTATGTGGTTTAAAAAATAGCATCCCATAATATTGAATCCTTATGAGATATTACATTACCCCCTTCAGTAAACTAACCTCCTTAATAACATTAAATAACTCAACACACTCCACTTCCATAATAATGAATGAAACTACTGGTTGTAGATTTGACATCCAACTCACAGTCATTCCTCTGAAAGTGAACATGTATTTAGTGATTCTCTTCCAAGTGTTCGAGTCACCCCGAGAGTTAGAGTTTAAAAACCCCTAAAAAAATTAATCTATTCCAATGAAGAGTTCCATGTTTCCATAACACTTTAAATTCTAGATAATCCACATCACAAAATTCAAATATTCTTTTCCAGGATTCAACATGTACCTTTTAACAACACCCACTTCTTAAGCAATATCCAGTTGAGTAAAAACCATAGAATACATTAGGATTCGAAACATAGATCCATATGGAATATTTTTCATGTAACTTACCTAAAAATTCATTAATGTTATGTTATCCTTAATCAATTTGAAAAATCCAGTTAGGGGTGTGGTCATTGGTTTCACTACACTCATGCTGAAGCAATCCACTATCTTCCAGATATAATGTGACCAAGTCAGGTAAAAATACCAAAACATAAGTCCCTCATAATATACACCCCTAATATATCTTTAGCTGGACCAAGATCATTTATCTCAAAACTTCTTAAAATTTCAACATTGAACCCATTAACCCTTTCCTTTATCATAATAACAATAATTATGTCATCAATGTAGAGAACAAGGTGATGAAACTCCTATCATTGAACGACTTATTTTAATAATAGTGATATACATTTCTTCTAATGAACATTCACTTCACCATGAAGTTATTAAAATTTTGACTCCACTACCTTGTATCCATATTCATATCATAAAGGATTTTCTTTAGCTTTTACATAAGGTTCTGGTTTTAATGCTCCTTAAAACCAGTTGACTACTCTATTAAGATCATCTCATGTAAGTATACATGAAGGAATTCTATCTTTATAATATATTATTCCCAATGAAAATAATCCATGGAAACCATACTTAGTATCATCTAGATAGTAATATATTTATCTACATGTGAAAATATTTCAGATAAATCAAAACATTTCTTATATTGAAAACCCTTTTATACTAGTCATGTCTTATACCTCCATCTACAACCCGCTTCCTCCTTCAGCCGATACACCCATTTTTTCTGAATAACTTTATTCCCAGTATGCCTAATCATTAGGTCCATTGTTCTAAAAAAATTAGGGAATAAATCTCATTTCTCATGTCCAAATCCCATTAATTCAAGTATTTTATATTTCTACCCTCTTCCAGAATCATAGGTTCACCATCGTCTGTGAGAAACAATCAGTGAAAGTTATTTCCATACCTTTTTAATTGATTATTTATTGTGTTATATCTCTATGACTCCATCTATAAATCGACTCCTTATGGTGTTATAACTCTTTAAGATTCATCTTACAGATCCCTTTCTTCCAAAACTCTACCTGATCTCCCATAGTCCTAGAGCTTTTTGGTAGATCCACCGATGAGAACACCATCAGAACATGACTCTCATCTATTATACTATCTGGATGGTTGGTGTTCCTTGTATTGATGCATTTGCTAAATTATTTTGAACATACATAAATTTTGGATATCTATTCATTTTAAATTCAACCTATCATGAAACTTTTATCACACTAGTATCCTTAGATAAGTTTTTATCATTCCATAAAATCTGTTAATTAAAGATGAAATTTGGGCTTATGAAAACTTTTTAAAGGTTATACTCCCATAGTCAAAATACCTAGATCTTCATCACCATATCCCAAAAAGTAACACACTCAAGAATTATCTTATAGCTTGTCACTCTCATTAGAATTAACATGGATATAAGTGAGTACTCTGATGACTTTGATATGGGTGAAATAAACCTTCCTTCTAAACTTATTGACTCTTAGTAGTTTTCACCCCAATGGAGAAGAGTGGTGCCTATTGATCAAGTATGTCACACAATTCACCGCTTTCTCCAAAAACAACTTGGGGAAACCCATCTGAATTCTTATAATCCCTGATTTCTCAACCAATATTTGATTCATCCCCTTCACAATTTTTCTATGTTTTGATGTATTTGGTATGGTCTTTTAAAACGGCATGCCCTTCCGACAGTCGAACCTATAGAACTCCATACTTTCATACTCCCTACCATTATTAGACCTCAAACACTTATGTTTACAATCAATATCATTCTCCACCATATCTCTTCATTGATAAAGGTTCGAAACACCTTATAGTTGTACTTCAGATAGAAAAACCACACTTTATGTGTCCCATTGTCGATGATTGTCAAATAGAACAGTGACCCTCCATAATAATGACCTAGAGCTAGACCCCATACATCCATATGCACCAACTATAACTTCTAGTTCATTGGTAACTTATATTTTATTTGGGAAGACACCTCATGATTATTTATAAGGATATAATATTAATATATTACATACTCTAGAATCTATATCTTTAATATATCTTTAATGATGGGGATTTTCATCCCTTTTTCACTCAAGTAACCTAGACAGTCATGCCATAACGTTTTGAAAGTTACCTTTTCAACATGCATCATACCATCCAAAACTCCAGTTGTGTACAACATTTTTCCCTTCACTCCTTTGGACACAACCATGGAAACATGAAAATGTTTTCATGCTCTATTCATGAATGTAGCACAGAAACCCACATCATGTAACTACCTAATAGAAATTATTTTTTTCCTCAATCCAATCATATATGGTATTCCCTTTAACTATAATATACCCCCAATAATTTTACAGATAGAGAAGTCATTGTTTCCCATATTCTCTAGATCTAGATCATCTATAAGATGAACCTTGCATGATCTTCCATAAATATAGTTCATCATACTCCCCCTCCCAGATGTTGAATGAAATAATGCTCCAGAGTTTATAATTCATGATTCTAGAGATCTGGAAGCATTGAATAATCAACCATTTTTATCTTATGATATAGGATTTGAAGATACACTTCTAGAATTATACCTTCCAAAATTTACTCTTCACTCATTGTAATATTTCTTAAGGAGACCTTTCTTCCCACAATTCGTACACATGTGATCACCTTCCTCCAAGCTACTCCTACAAATTATTTTTTGTTTTCTTTTCCTCTAACCATATCATGTTGTGGAACACCCCCTTCCTTCTACACTATATCCATTTCGAAAAGATGATTGGATCACCTTCCAATAAAGTTATTTGTTTAGGATTAGGGCCCAAACATCTACAAACACAAGATAATTTTTTTATTGAGTTTCTCACCATAGTGACCATCACATCCCAAGAATCGAGGAGGGATGGAAACAATAAAAATTCCTACTCAAGAACTCAAATTTTCACCTTCACTAACTCCAAATGAGTTCAGATCAAGGTGAATTCATTGGCGTGATCATTCAATGGTTTACCTTCTAAAATCCTCATGACAAACAACCTCTACAAAATGAAAACATTTATTCATTGAGGTTGGATTCTCATATATTTCAGTAGGAGTATTCATAGATTTTAAAGTATCATTCATTTCCTTGAAATTATATGCCACGTTTTTAGAAAATTAAATATAAATTAACCCTAATGTTTTCCTATCTAGACTCTCCAAATCCTTATTATTTATCACATATGAATTGTTACTCATCAACGTTGGATCAATATCCTTATATAGTAGAAAATTTTACATATGCATTCTCTATAACCCAAAATTCACATTGTCAAACTTTTTTACCATGACCTTATCCTCATCAAATTCCATTTTAGAAATTAATGAACTCCCATTAAATTTTGGAAGACAAAATAGGTATTAGAAAATTATGATTGAAAACTCTATAATAAGGAAAAGGGAGGAATTCTGTTGTTGAACTAAACTATGAAACACATTTACCAGGGTTTAAACATCCTAATATCCTCCAAAAGAAGCTATAATACCAATTTTTATCTTTTACAAATCCAATGGAAGATATCGACTAAAATTTACTTAAGAAAAAAAAAGTACAAATAGTCGAGCCCTCGCTATGATGTTCAGAACATAGAATACAACACACGTAAATCACTCCACTTTCATGCACAAACAAATTCAAATGAGTGTAGATAATAATTTTAGAAGACAATGATCAAATGAAAAGAAAGCCAGAGGAGAACTCAAATTTACATCGTTCATATGTGAGTCCTACACTACAAGAGGAGCAATTCTTTATAGGATGGATTTGTAATTAGATGAGAACATTTCACACGTGCCTCCTGGAATTCAAAGTTTTCTAACTTTTTTTTCCACAGTGACCCCTACTAGAATCTTCAGAATCAATATGTTCACCAGTGAATATAGCACTTTCTCCTCTTCTTGACTGCCCTTTAGCCCCAGTCCTGTTAGATCCTGTAGATGTTCCATCTCGGCCATTACTTGATTCTTCGGTCGACCAATATCTGAATGCGGTGCTTCTATACCCATCCCCTTCCCGGAATGGCCACCTTTACCTGATATCCGAGATGCCGCTTGGGGACATTCAATCTTCTCTGATGGTTGGGTCTCTGTTGCCCATTTCCCTAGTAGATCTATCCAGCCATCTTCTGGCTCGCACTCTTCTCCAAGATGGAGAGGTTGTTTCAAGGTTGAAACCCTTGATCTATATTTCTCCAGTGCGGTTTTGTACACGGTGCCTTATATAAGGACATGCTCTTCTAGTCTTCCGTAAACACCAGGTGAAGGCAGGCTTCCCCCCAACATTTAACCTCCTAACACTGATCACCCCTTGGAGGTGAAGGTGGGGTCATCAGGGGCGACTTCCGCCCCATTTCCTCTCGAGGAACTAAGTGTCGATTACTCTCCTCCCCTTCCTTCCCTGCAGGATTGTGATCCACCCTTTTTTGGATAAAGTGGGGGATTTTATGGAAATTTTGGTCTTATGTCCTCCCCCAGTTCTCTTCCCCTCTCCCAGATAGGTGAAAACTCGAATGGATGGTCATGCTTCAGACCACTTTGACTCTTTGGTTTATTCTAGATCGGTGGATTAGCAACGAGACATAATCCCCCCATCACCACACCTCTTCTTATTTCCAATGAATACAGTGCATTATCTCATGCATTCTTTCTCCTCCTCCTTCAGGGGCCCATGCAAGAGCTCATTGAAAGAGGGATCAAGACCACTCATCTTCTCAACCAAAGTGATCTTTGATGCCATGGGTCAAATCCTTGCATCACTAGCTTCTATTATCTCCTTCTTGCATTGGAACTCCTGGGGATTTGGAACATGGGTGAAGTTGGATTTATTCTTTTTGAACTTCATCACTGTAAGGCCTCGGTCATTGAAATCCTTGAGCATAAGAAACATCCCTCGAAGATGCATGATTTCACTTTCAAGCTCAGTTGTATACATAAATATATGAATGGTGAACCCGATAATTAGCATATTTGGATTTTTTGGAACAAATCCATTTCGGTAGATAAACTCATGGTCTCCAAACAACATATCTATACAAATGTTATATCCTCTAATTTCAATTTATTTCTATACATCATATATGCTAAATGAGATGCGAGGGAAAGAGAGTTTCTCTGGAAGGACCTGGGAAGTGTCAACCTGGGTGATAAGGCATGGAAAGTCGGGGGTTACTTCCACTATATTCTAGACACATCACAGAAGAATGGTAATGGTACTTACCTGATAATATACAGAAAATAGTTTGATTCTTTAGCTTCTCTGAATGGACTTCTGGACATGGGTTATTCAGGGGACAAGTATAGCTTCTGTAACAATTAGAAGAGGAATCAGTGCACCTGGTTCATTTGTGATCATTTCATGGCCAACCATTGGGCCATTTCATCCTTTTCCAATGTTAAAGTGGAACATCTGGTTTGGGTGCTCTCAGAACACTCCCCACATCTTATTCACCTTGGCAGTCCTACTACAGACAGTGACCACATGGGCGGATGATCGCATCTACCATGTGGAGGTGAAAACATCATGGATTAAAAGCATGGAGGAGGGATATGTGGTTGGATTTCACATTAAGTTAGTATACTTAAAGGTATCTCTATGGATGGGATAACAACTGAACAAGCGGTTTATATAATTTGGAAGTCATCAAATCAAACATAGAGCAGGAAGAACTGGAACTGGAAGCAAGATGGAATGATGGATTATTCTATAACCTGGTTAACATGAAGACTCAATTTGATGAGTTTATTTTGGAGCATGAATGTGCCGTTAGGGAGCGGGGTCATGTGTGTCCTGGTTAAAAGAGGGGGATAAAAGTATCACCTTCTTCCAAGCATGAATTAGAGAGTGTAAGAACTTTGGTACCCTAAACATCGTTCTTAACAATCGCTCATTCACCTGTTATCCCAATGTGGTTGGAGGTATGGATGCTTATTACTTTAACCACTCACTTGCAGGTTTTAATCCACACTAGCAGGAAAAAATACCCAAGATAACATGTTGAAGTCTTTTAATCCACTCCACATGTGATTACCCCTGATATTAATCATTTTTCTAGAACATACCGGGGGAGGAGGAGATTTGGGGAGTAGTTAAAACCCATAACCCTAGAAGTTCTCCTAGACCAGATGGTTTCCCTGAATTTTTCTATAAATCTTTTTGGAACACCATTAAATATGATCTTAGGAAAATAATCAGGAACTATTTTCGGGGTGGGAGGGGGGCAGAGTTACATTTTCCACCACTTTGATTTTGATACCTAAATTCAAGGATCCTTACTCTTAAAAAATATAGGCCAATAAGGATGGGAAACTTCCTATACGAGATCCTTGCTACAGTCATAAATAAAAGGCTTGTAGTGCACCTACATAAGTGGATATTTGAGGAGAAACATGGGTTTATTTGGGGGAAATCTACTCAAATGGACATTGCCTTGGCCTAGGAAATGGTTGGGGATATCAATAAAAAAGTACTGAGGTCTAACATTTACATTATTGTTGATATAGACAAAGAATAAGATAGGATGGAGTGGAGTTTCATCATCGAAGTCATGAGATTTATGGGATTCTCCAAAAAGGTGGTTGATCACTTCTTCAGATGCACCTACTCTTCTCAGTTTTCAATCAAATTTATGGGGAAAAGATATGGCTTCATCAAGTCAGTATAGGGACTATGTTAAGGGGATCCCCGTTGCCCCCATATCATCATAATGGTTCAAGAATCCTTCAGCTGGTATGTGAATAAAAGAATGAATGAGGGTCGAGTCCATTCTTATTGAGCAAACCAAATTTCACTAGGGTCACACATCTCTTCATTGGGGATGATATGCTTCTTTTTATCAATGGAAAAAACAATTCCATTTAGGAACTAAACTAGATCCTTGAAACTTACACAAAATGGGAAGGAAAAATTATTAACAAAGGTAAGAGAAACATGTTCTTTTCCAGATACAGCTCATAAATTCGATAGAAGAGGATTGAATAGAGGTTGAGAGATCTTAGAAGGAATTCTACCACGGACTATCTATGGGATCCGATCTCTCCAAGTAGAATCTGCATCCAACATTTTGATAGA
This sequence comes from Viscum album, assembly GCA_963277665.1. Taxonomy (NCBI): domain Eukaryota; kingdom Viridiplantae; phylum Streptophyta; class Magnoliopsida; order Santalales; family Viscaceae; genus Viscum; species Viscum album. Next base: position 1,501,819,560 of record OY728136.1, on the reverse strand, counting down.
ATGGTGGATAAATTTCAACCCATATTCTTAACTGGAAAAACCACTTTCTCTCATTTGGGGGCGTGTCACCCTTGTCATCAACATAATTAAGTTGATACCCATGCATGTTTTATAGGTAATAAAAACTCCTAATATTGTTTTTAAAATTATTGAGAGAATACTTACATGATTCATATGGAATCTGCATGGTGATTTTAGGTTTCATTGGGCCTTATGGGATTGAATGGCCAGGGAGGTGGAGGATGGACGCATCCATCTTAGAATTGTTTGGGTAACCATGAATTTTCTCTAGGATAAGCTAGAATGAGATTTCAGGGATGGAATATTCATGTTGTAATGGTTTATTGGAAAAAAAAATTATAGGGCTCGTTCGGATGGATTGGGATGGAGACACGGGATCCGATATTCCATCACATACTAGTTTTACATGATCACTCGAGATGGATATTGGGAAGAGACATGAAAACTTTTTGGAGTGAGAATTGGGTGGGGAGTGTAATGGGCTTCCTTGGGTGTTCTTTTCCTAATCTATGATTCTATTATGCTAGATTTATCCCTCATTTATCAGTGTGGTTCTAGATCCACAACATATTGAGGTCTAAAATGGAATTTCGATCAACTCTAATCCCGACATGATCATCTTCACAAATTCCTCATCCGATCTATTCTCAATGAAGGTGTACCATTGAGGTCTCTATTAGAACTCCATCCATAATACATGGGGAGCTAGTATCTAGTACAATGAACTTCCCGCAAATCTGAACTTTCTTATATGGATAATATAAAACCATGAACTTCCTACCGATGAGGCGGTGCGTTGTAGGGGGGTTTACATTGTTTCAACATGTTCATGCTATAACAGGTCCAAGGAGGATTAAGCCTCCAAAATGTTCTTAAAAAGTAAGTGATATTCCTCGGGTTGTAAAAGATTTAGTGTTTTTAACGGGACTAAGGTTCAAGGGATTTTTGGAGATGATTTTCTTCATGGTGAATTTCATAGTATGGAGGATACTATTCATGAACAAAAAGTGAGAGCACTATTTATGTTTGATGGTCGCTGGAGCATCAAGAATGAACGTAAAAGGGAATGGCATGAAGGTTCATAAAGTTCATGAATGTAACTAATGGTTAGGGTGAGGTCCATGGAAGCTGAGCTTGTAAAGACCCGAAAATTTCCTACAATTTTTTTTAAAAAATTATATGGAATATTACGAGACCATGAAAATTGACGGTGCGTGATTCCGAGACTTGGTGTTCCCGGAATGAATTTTTGAACTTTATTTTCTGGTACGTACAGTAAACGTGCGAGTCTGTTTTCGTAACTTTTGAACTGGTGCTCAGAATTGAAATCCGAGGACACCGTTGAACATGGAGAGCCGATATTCCCTTAAGTAGACTTTCACATTGACCGCAGTTGGTTGAGGCTGAAATTTAGTTTTCATGATTTTCATGAAATAAGAAAAATAAAATTTTTAACATATTTATTTTTGTTGAAACCTCCGATGTGATTGTTATGGAGGTGGGGACCACAGAGCTTAAAACCTCTCAATTTGAATTCTGGTGGTGGGGACCACCCGATCCCCCTTTAATGGGAGGGAAACTCTAAACTCCCCTAATTTAATTATGCCAGCACAATTCATTTAACTGAGCCAATTAATTATGCCAACTCCATTTGTGACAATAGAATGATATTTTTTTATTGGCACCTCTTTTCTTGGAGAGGATTGGTTGGAAAAGGAGAAGGGGAGAACTTTCAAAATATCTTATCCAACGAAGAACTTCTCCTGCAAACGAAGAACACCATATCCATTAAAGAACATTCTTCAGAGCCAAGAAAGAGGACAACACACGAGACCAACTTCAGAAGCGTGTTGTGGAGGCGACGATCGTTGGCACCCACTTCACCTTCACCGTTTTTATTTTGCGACACAACAATGAACCTTCGAGGTAGGGATTGTCGTTTTAAATATTCCCTCATCGTTCGTGATTTCCTTCGAGATTCTCATTTTTTTAATCCACTTTCTACCGCTCTAACGTGGATGGTGTGGGCCAAACAAACATGGCCCGACCACTCCACAAATCCTTGTGATTGTTTTGTTGCGTTCTTCACGATGGAGGAGGACAAAAACCGACACCGATGGGGAACGAGAACGACGGTGGCCATCCAGACGGCCGCGACGAAGGCGACGGTGTGATCGCGCCACCCAACAGAAGAGAACCATGGCCTTGTGCCATGACGGTGATGGATGGGAGGCCGACTCGCTGATGGCCGCTGGGGAAGGCGCGGCGCGTGCCCACGCCGCGCGGAGAGGATGGCTAGCCGTCCGGCCAGCTGCGGCGGACCGCCGCACCGCAGCCGCCCCGTTGTCCCGCCGCCTCGTAGCCGTGGCCACCCGCCACTGTGGGCCGCCCCACGTGGGCCAGAGCACCCAGTGCGGGCCGGGCCGCCCTGTGTAGGCCGGATTAGGTCGGTCTGACTAGGTTAGACCGGACCCGGACTAGTTTCGACCCATTCCATACTTTTCACCATAACTTTGGCACCATGCGTCCATTTGAAGAACTGTCAGTGGAACTGGAAACCTCGGAGTGAGATGGTCCCTTTGGTATACCCCACTAGAGATTTAGATAAAGTTGGGGTACGCTCGGGTTGGATCGAGCATGAATCCATCCGGGCCCTCTGGACTAAAAGACTTATAACTTACAGACCGAGTGTCTGATTGACGCAACGTTTGTTGCGTTGAGACCCCTATGACGTGGTAGTCCTTTGGGATAATATTCATGGAAATTCATGATAGTTGGAGTATCCACCAGTGGATTGAAGAGAAAACCCTCCTGGAGACAAGCGAGCTTAGTGCGGGAACCTTGTAGTTGGCTCTGACGATGTACTAGGATCATGTGTGGGTCTGATGAGGTACTGACGATGTACTAGGATCTTGTGTGGGTCTAACGACGTACTGATGATGTACTAGGATCCTTTGTGGGACTGGCGATGTACTGACGATGTACTAGGATCATTTGTGGGCCTGACGACGTACTGACATGGTACTAGGATCCTGTATGGGTCTGATGACGTACTGGCGATGTATAAGGATCATGTGTGGGTCTGACGACGTACAGACGATGTACTAGGATCTTGTGGGGGTCTGATGATGTACTAGGATCCTGTGTGGGTCTGACGAGGTACTAGGATCTTGTGTGGGTCTGACAATGTACTACAATCCTCTATGGGTCTGATGATGATTTAATATCCTTCGTGGATTTGCCTCTTAATAGAGTAAGATGAATTAGTAGTTAAATCTAATCATCTCTACTGCTGTACCTAAGGTATACCTGGTGTGAGCTGAGTCCGTACCTGTGTGGTAATTTCCTTCATGGTAATACCTTGGTGGTATTATTTAGTGTGGCGTACCTGTGTGGTACTTTCCATTGTGGTATTTCTTCATTTGTGGAACAATTGAGCTTTGAGCTTTTGAGTTAGACCTTGTGTTTCCTCATGATTGAGATGAGTTTAATTGATAACTTAGGTATATGTATGGGCATATACCTAAATAGGGTTGTCAGTTGATTAGATGCTTTGTTGTTTATCCTTTGTGGATTTTGTGAGACCTTTTAAGGTCTCGGGGTCCCTACTGAGTATTGTTATACTCACCCCTACACGGGTTATGCCCGCACCTTGTTGTGTTTGGTGCAGATGACGGACACCGCTGACTGAGGACGAGGGCACCACGACTGGAGGTATCTCGAAGGTGGAAATTAGACTAAGTGTAACATAGAGATGACAGTTCGAGAGATGTACATAGCCTTCAGGTAGGTTCCTTGCTGGGTGTTTACAGGAGTTGTTCTAGTTTACTTGTACTTTTTCAGTTTTCCTATACTTTCCAGTTGGGCTTGTATTCTGGCCCCTTTTACTTACTATACCCACTCTGTTTACTATTCAGATTACCCATTTTTGTATCCTGTTGTGTTCATGGTCACATGTTTTTATAGGTTATAAAGGAAATGCCTTCCTAGTTTTAGGGAATACGCCTTTCGGTGCTAATTGCTAGCCCATGGCTTATGGAAGGCGGGCTCGAGGTAGTCACGACATGGTCCCCGAGGGACGGGTTGTGACCAATTGGTATCAGAGGATTCGGTTCTACCATAGAACATATGACTTTGATATTTTTTTGATGGCAATAGTGTGAATTGTAGTGAGTGTGGTTATCAGTTTAGGGAAACCAGTGTTGGTGCGGCGGCCGACGTATCCATACACCAGGACCCTCACTTCTGATTTCCGATTCAGTGCACGAAAACACTAATTCCGTGTGTGTTTTCAAGAGTTTTCTTTGTGATATATTTGATTTAGCTCACCAGGTATAACATATTAACCGTGGCACACCTGTTTCGTTTTAGGATGCCTCCAGGCAGACAACCATCTAGGGTTTTGGGTGTCGTACGCACTGATATCCCACCGAGCAATGAGGCCTTGGTGCAGGGCCCTCTTCTTGTAGATGAACCTATGGAGGAACGAATAGTACCATTACCTGTTGGGCCACCGATGCCACTAGCCCCCATAGCAGAGGGTGCATACCTCTTGAGCCCGTTACACGAGTTCCAGTGCTAGAGGCCACCCATGTTCAAGGGAGAGATGAACCCACACACAACTGAGGAATAGTTGGAGGCCATGGTGAGAGTCTTCTGACTGGTAGGGACACTAGCTGATCTCATGGTGATCCTTGCCGCTAGTCTTCAACAGGCAGCAGCCGGCAGATGGTGGAGCATGATGCTCCAAGTTCACGACGAGGTGACGCTTCTCTGGGCAGACATCGAGAGCCTGTTTTAGGTAGAGTTTGTCCCAACGACTCTTCATGCAGTGCGCATACAGGAGCTTCTTCATCTGCAGAAAGGCAACATGACTATGAATATGTACTCAGTGAGGATCAATGACCTCTCACATTACTCCACTGATATGGTGCGAGACCCATTCTTCAGGGCACAAACCTTAGATCAAGGACTCATGCAGGAGATCAGGGCTTCAATGATTTCTCTCAGCATCCCGATGTAGGCAGGGGTGTTAGAGCGAGCCCTCTTAGTGGAAAGTGTTCTTGCTGAGTAGTCACTAGCTCCGAGACCCACCACCAAACGTCACATATTGAATTCTTCTGCAACTGGAAGTATACATATGTCACAGATGTCCAAGATGAATAGACCTACAGGTGGACGACTGCATGACTCAGGATCGATTGTGTGGGGTACTAGAGACAGAGCCAGTCTTGCGAGGAACATGCAGTGTTTCACATGCGGTGGGCAGGGTCACATGGTTCGTGAGTGTCCGAACTTCCATACTGATGATTAGAAGATGGTCGAGGGACCGCCCAGGATGAAACAGAGGTTCGATCGAGTAGGTCCGTATGGAGCAGGAATACATGGCAGAGGAGCTGGTTGTGCAGCTGGCAGTGGGCGACGATTCGAGATGTTACCGCCACCACCACCAGGTAGTCCACACCAACCGCAGGGATCAGGAGGACATGGGAGAACTCAGCTCCAGGTAGCTAAGGCTTATGACCATGGAGCTTTGGAGATTATATGAGGTATGATTTGTGTCTAATCCACCTTAACTGCATTTTTTATAGACATAGGTTCCAGTCATTCATTTATTGCCACTTCCTCGTTCGGAGCTTGGAGATTCTGACGGAGCTGTTGGCTCGATCATTACGGCTAGAGGCTCCTACAGGAGTGGATTTAATGATTACGCACTCGTTCCGGTAGTATGAGCTCACTCTAGGAGGTGAGAGATTCGGTTGAGATATCCTAGTAGCGGCGTCGAGGTCTTACGACGTCTTCTTGGGTATGGACTGGTTATCTATAGTCCATACTCAGATTGAATGTATTAGGTGAAAAGTACGGTGTTTCTGCATGTATGGGACCATGTTTACCTTCACCAGTGAGAAGGGATCCATTGCAGCACATTATGGACTTTCCTAGAGGAGAGTTCAGCCGATCACTCATCAGTTGGCTAGCCTTACCCTCGGAGTGGTTGATGTGGAGAGTCTGAGTTATCCTTTAATGGTGGACCAGTATGCGGATGTCATTCCTGATGATGTTATGGGTCTACCTCCTCACAGAGAGGTGGAATTTTACATTGACTTGTACCCTGAGATGACACCGATATCTACACCAGCATATCGGATGGCTCCGGCGGAGCTTCGTGATCTGCGGGTACAGCTGGAGGACTTACAGGGGAAGGGATTCATTCCGCCCAGTGTTTCTTCTTGGGCAGCCCCGATTTTGTTCACCAAGAAGGCGGATAAGAGCTTGAGACTTTGTTTTTACTATCAGCTCATGAAACAAGTGACCATGAAGAATAAGTACCCACTCTCGAGGATTGACGACCTCTTTGATCAGCTGAAGGGAGCACGATGGTTCTCGAAGATAGACCTCAGATCAGGCTATAACCAGCTCAGAGTACGAGACAAGGATGTGCAGAAGATGGATTTCAGATGTTGGTACAACCATTATGAGTTATTGGTTATTCCATTCGGTGTAACTAACACTCCAGGAGTGTTCATGGGACTCATGAACAAGATATTTCAGCCATACCTTGATCGCTTTGCAGTAGTCTTCATCGACGACATTCTGATCTACTCGGCTACTGAGAGGAAGAATGCCTATCATTTGCAGGTAGTACTGGACACACTCCGAGTGCACCATCTTTATAGTAAGATCTCAAAGTGCGAGTTCTGGATCCGAGAGGTTCAATTTCTGGGACATGTCATCTCGGATGCTGGAGTTGTGGTGGATCTAGAGAAGATTGAGGCGATACTTGCTTGGGAGCCACCCAGGAGTGTGACAGAAGTACGGAGTTTCCTAGGTTTGGCCGGATACTACTGGAGGTTTGTGCCAGATTTATCCAGAGTTACAACACCTTTATCAGTGTTGACGAAGAAGGGGAAACCCTTTGTTTGGTCGGAGAGATGCCAGCGGAGTTTTTATGAGATGCGGTAGAGGCATACTAGTGCACCCATCTTGAGGCTATCAGAGGAGGGTGTAAGGTACGTAGACTACTGTGACACATCAGGGACCATGCTTGGATGTGTCTTGATGCAGGAGAGAGCAGTGACCGCATATGGTTCTTGACAGCTGAGACAACATGAGCATAAATACACTACACATGACCTGGAGTTAACAGCAGTGGTCTTCACCTTGAAGAAATAGCGACATTACTTTATGGGTGAGAATTTCACAGTCTACTCGGATCACAAGAGTCTTAGGTATATATTCTCTTAGAAGGAACTGAACCTGAGACAATGACGTTGGTTTGAGTTCTTCCAGGACTATGAATTTGAGATAGTCTATACTTTTGGGAAGGGGAACGTTGTAGCACATGCACTTAGCAGGAGATCATGTATACAACTGCTAGGTGAGGTGACTGAGAAGCTGTTCATTTTGCAGATATCCTTTGTGGATCGGGATGGAGCATGTTTTCTTTAGTCTCTTATACTCACTCTCCAACTTATTCAGTGAGTCAGGGAGGCGCAACATGGGGATGCTGAATGTGAGACTCGATGTGCTCAGATATCCACAGGACAAGCACCT